>OY986992.1:8471816-9671816 GCA_963920545.1 Lepidium didymum
TGTGTTTTGTGTAATATGCAATATACTTGTTTGTTTTTACCACTGTATGATTTGTGTATCAACGGACCGGTTGTATTTAATATTAAATCAAAATAATAAATATTTAAACAGAATTTAAGTACGCTAAGAGGTTAAGTCATAATTTTAAATTTTATTTAAAAACGTAGGTAAACACATCGCACGACGCTCTTTCTAATTTACCAATATTACAATACATTAATATGACACAAGTCTCCAATTACATATATTTTAATCCGAATCACTTCCAAATTCATTTCGCTCATCGCTTGAACTCTCTTCGGACTCTTCTCCATATTCGGGAACTTCTACATCTGAACCATCGTGTACGGTTTCGAATGCTTGGGAGGTATCACTGACACACAAATCAACCCCGATTGAGCTGTCAATTGGGCCTAGTGTTCCTGGAGAAACTTGTTGCATAGGATCGTGCTCTGAATTACCATCCAGTCTCCCTCTGGGAGTGGTTTTACTAACGGTTATCCACCCATCTGATCAAGCAGAAATTCGTGGATATGGAAGATATGTCACTTGATCAGCCTGCGATGCTTGTATGAATGGATCATACTTACCCAGCTTCCTTCTTGAGTGTACAGCTATGACACTAAACTCGTCAACACGTACACCTACTCCTAAAATAGGATTGTACCAGTCACAGTAAAAAACTACGCACTTTAAACCAAGCAACCCAGGATATTCAATCTCCAATATCTCTCGTAACACTCCGTAGTACAACATATCGCTTGAGGTGGAAGATATTCCATAGTCACTTGTTGGTCTTATTCCTGGTCTCAGAATCTTTAAAGCGTAACCACGAGTAAAGTACATAGGGTACGCTTTAGTGACTAATAGAGGACCTGCAACAAAATCTACCAGCCATGTGGGAAATGTGGTTCCCATTTTTCCGGCTTCTATAACCTGTGATATTTGGTTTTATGTTTATCAGTTCAAGTTAATACCCAATACAAAATTATAACAACAAAGTAAGTATTTTGTGAAACTCACATAAAATTTTAACTACTTCGTGAACTCGCTTTCTTTTATTACTTGGAGTTGTTCATCTGTGAAATTAGGGTATGCATCCCGAATTTGAGACATGTAAATACTGCAAGAAAATAAATATGGATTACTAATAAGGACAATTAATCAAATAATGTATAAGAAAGTACTACATACTTCTCAAGTTCACTAATTTCTGGGCAATTCATGGCAATATATATATGCAAATGGTTTATCTCATTGGTGGAAAGGGTTCTACGAACCGGTTTTCCACTAAGTCGGCCTATTTGGGAAAATATATCAGGTACAAAAGCTGGATAGATCGGCCGCTCTCCTTCATCATCGTTGCGTGTTGGACGTCGATTTTTCGTCTGAACATTTGATGGAAAATATAAAGAAGCAAAGTTGGCAGTTTCTTCATTGATATATTGAGCGACAATTGAACCTTCGACACGGCTCAAGTTTTTGACTTTTCTCTTCAACTTGAACATGAATCTTTCAAGCGGATACATACATCGATAGTGTACTGGACCGCCAAGTTATACAAAACTTGTCGAAGAATCAATTCAAAATGTATAGTAAATAAATGAATCTGATCGTTAATGTATTTTGTAATTACCAGCTTCACGAGGTAGATGAATCGGAAGGTGTTCCATGACGTCAAAAAAAGAAGGGGAAAACATTTTCTCCAAATTGCATATGATTATAGGAATCTTATCATTAAGATTTTTAATTCCTTCTTCAGTGAGAGTCTGTGAGCAAATATCACGAAAAAGGCACCTAACCCTTTAATAAATCGTTATAAGGTTACTATAAACATAATATTAGTTGTTCATTATTCTTTTATTTAAGGGTTCAAATATTACCTGCAAGTGCTTCATGGACATTTTTGAAAAATAGGTACGCAAAAGCGAACAGAAAAAGTCTTTGCATAACGATATGGCAGTCATGACTCTTCATATTACAGAATTTTTCCTCGTTACTATCAACACAGTTTCGAAGGTTTGAAACATACCCATCTGGAAATTTGACCGAATTTTTAATCCAGTCAAAAAACACCGCCTATATTCCAAATTATCGATTGTTAGTTTAATTGAGTGGTTAAAATAATAATCATTTATAAAGATAGAGAAATCATTTGTACATTTCTTTCGTTACTTAAGCGGAATATAGGAACTGGCCCTACGTTGTTATTACCTCTTAAATGCAGTGACTTCCTATCACAGATATCTGGTAAATCTAATCTTGATTTCAAATTATCTTTTGTTTTCCCCGGTACATTCATAATTGTGTTACTACAATTATCAAATACATTTTTCTCAATGTGCATGACATCTAAACAGTGGCAGAGGTGGTCCTTCCAGTAAGGCAACTCCCAGAAAATACTCTTCTTATGCCAATTGTGGTGCACCCCAACACCATCGACGGGGTAATATCCATTTCCCCCACAAGTCGGAGTAGACTCAACACCAAAATCTCTCAGCTGCATTACTATTTGCGTGTCGTTGACTTCTGGCGGTGGACCATACAAGACTTTTATGTTTTAGTTAACAACGACCTACTATGTCGATATGGATGATGCATAGGAAGAAACCGTCGATGACAATCGAACCACGACGCCTTCCTACCATGTTTGAGTTGGAAGGCTTCTGTGTTATCCTGACAATGTGGACAAGCCAATTTCCTATGGGTCGACCATCCCGAGAGCATTCCATATGCTGGAAAATCGCTGATACTCCACATCAACACAACTCTCATTTGGAAATTCTGTAAAGTGGAAACATCAAACGCTAAAGTACCACTCTCCCAAAGCTGATTTAATTCGTGAATTAGAGGTTGCAAAAATACGTCAAGTGATCTTCGTGGATGATCAGGACCTGGTACAAGGACTGTCAGAAATAAAAACTCTTGTTTCATACATAGAGTTGGTGGCAGGTTATAAGGAGTAACAATCACCAGCCAAACCGAATACGGTCTCCCATGTTTATCAAATGGATTGAACCCGTCTGTGAAAAGCCCTAGATATACATTCCTCGGTTCCTGAGCAGACTCGGGATAAAGTGCTTGGAACTGTTTCCATGCCTTTGCGTCCGAAGGGTGTGTTATCTCGCCTCCTGCATTATGTTCAAAATGCCATCTCATTGCGCCTGCTGTGTGATCTGACTGATATAACCTCTTAAGCATGTCTGCTAAAGGCAAATACCACATCTTCTTGTATGGCACACGATTCCTCCCACTTGTATCTTGAAATTGAGGTTTACGACAAATCGGCAACGAATCTGGTATGAATCTTCTCTCCAGAAGATCATACAATTGTCTGCACATACATCTATTGTCTCATATGGTAATCCTAGCCCAACAACCATCTTCTGGATGTCGTTGTATGATTCTGCGTATGTGTTATCAACATGCAGACATTTTTTGAAGTGACCAGTTAGTGCGTCGACACATCTTCACCCCAACCACTGTACAAAGGTTTATTCGCAGCACCCAGCATACCAAAAAATTTACGGGCACCAATATTAGGTTCCTCATCCCTCTCTCTAGCCGCTGTAAATACCGGTACAGCCTCCCTAAATGCATCGTTAACCATTTGAAATGTACCCACATTGTTTTCAACCGTGCGGGTGGTTTCTACACCTAAGCCACCTAATCCGCTTCTCCCAAGATTAACATCTACTTCTACATTAACCGAGTTACCTATATCCCCACCTAAACTACTATTACCAACTCCGCTGTAATCACCGTAGTTTATATTCGTACCATCTTCTTCATGCGAATACCATATTTTGTAACTCGGTAGAAACCCTCTACGGTATAGATGACTCCACACATTTTTAACATGGATGAATTTCAAATTCTGACATGTGTTACACGGGCAGTACATCTTACCAGTTTCGAGCGTTACACCCCGATAAGCCGCAAACTCCATAAAGTTTCTCAACCCGGCAGCATACTCTTCAGTTAATTTGCGAGTTGACTCATCCATACGTGGTCCGTCCATCCAAAATCGATCGATGTAGTTTGTCATCGAACAATTTGGAGAGTATAATATTTGTTTAGTGTTATGGAGAGAAATGGCACCCGTTCCAATATATACAAGATAGGAATCCACGGGAACCGACGGCTTCTTACCTCCACCTAATTTTCGGTTGCAACAGTGATGCATATGTGAAACGTTTGGGGCTGTTCTAACCGATAGTCCGTCGGTTCACGTCAGATTTAATTAAAAATTTTAATTTACCGTCGGTTTCTGTCGAATTTATTTAAAATTAATTAAAAATTTAAAAAAAAATTAAATCCCGTCTGGTACCGTCGGATTTATTTAAAATTAATTTAAAATTAAAAAAAAAAAATTCATCCCGTCGGTTTTCGTCAGTTTTTATTAAAATTAATTTTTATAAAAATCAGAAAATTACTGTCGGCTTTCATCGGTTTTAATTAAAATTAATTACAAATTATAACGAAATTAAACTTATCCGTCGGTTGCCATCGGTGCTTACAACCCACGGGAACCGACGGCCATTGTCTCGTCGGACAAACCGATGGTTTATTTTTTCCGGTCGATAGCCCTCGGTTTTGCGGTCAGTTTTTGACCGACGACACAACCGACGGCTTTTTGTCCGTCGGTTTTGGCTATATTTTCTTGTTTGTACAAAGATAAGTTTAATACTTTAAACACCATCTTTGCACCATTGCACATTCAATTTTTTTCTAGGTGTCAGAGACAATTACATTATCATGATTCAGCTATGAATGAGAAAAAAAAACCTAAAAAAAAAAGTTGAAACATATAGAAGAAACAGTTAATGTACATGGTGAATACTGATTTCATGCAAAGAAAGCACAATAGTTAAAACCTGCTGCAAACGGATTGCATGTTTTCCTCTGCGCAAGACCACCCTCTACTGCATAAAAGCGTATTGAAGATAGGGATTGGAAGTGTATCTTAACCAAAATATAAAAATCGAAAAAAGGGAAAAAATTAAAGCATTACCTGAACCTCCTACCGCGACACCTATTCTTCGTCGCCAGCAGCCAAGATTTTCGAAGTAACAACAAACATTATTAGATTTTTATTTTCAATTATAAAAGGTTGATAACAATAAACAAATAAAACATGTACTAAGCTGTTGAGAATCATGGCTATACCAAGAAGGTAAGTAAGACGAGTCAAAGCACAAACTTATCCTCTCATTAGAGATTTTATCGTTGTTACTATCAGTGAGTATTTGGTAGCTCTTGGATGTCCTGATCATAGCTCATTTGACACCCTTTCACAAGAACAATACATTAGTTTCAGACTCTTTTCCTTTTCTTACGTTATAGCTGCATTGATTCTTGTGAAAAACATACAACATTTATTGCCACCCGTTATATTCATATTGAGAATTAGAAATGTGTGTTTAAGAAAATCACAAACACATGTAAATCTTTTAAAAGTGTCAAGTAACATCGTTAACTACCCAACGGCTATGGCACGGTCGTCAAGGTGTCTGATGAAGACAATGATTGTTATGAAGTGCAAAATCTCTAGACATAACATAACAATGATTGTGAGTTAAGGTAGTATGTACAGAATACATAAAAGAGCAAGGACAAAATTCGAAACCTGCAACAGAATGTTAGATTCTCTCAGTTGAAAGTAAATGCAAAAACGTGGAGAATAAAAGGTTTGACATGGCAATATCATAAGGAATTTCAGATACCTTTTTTTAGTATCTGTAGACTACTCCGGTTAGACTTGAACCAGATCATACCAAACTACCCAATATTCCCTTTGGAGATTAACCAGATCTAACCAACCACACTAACTGAAGGAACTATAAAAGATCAGTTTATAATAAAAGGAGAAACAAGAAAGTTAACATGGAGATCAATGTTTTTATTGAATGTTTTCATTCTTCACCCCAAACTATTAAATACAACAAATTAAACCCAACCACGAAGATAGATGTGGGAGAAGGGAGAATAAATGGAGAAACCAATTTTTTTCGTGAGAAAAATAAATAAAAATAAAAAACTAAAATCTTTTCTTATTTAAGAATTATGAAGAGAGGCAACTTTATCAGTAAGCACTGCAACTGTTTCATCATCTTCCTCAGCAATGGTGTCCTGTAAATTAGAAATAACAGAACAATAGTAAATGATATGACTTGATCTAACATGATCCTGTATTCTTACTTTGTTTATTAACCAACCTTTTGGTCAGTTTTAGGTTGGACACCGATGCATTTAGAACCGCTTATGCTCGCGCTCTTCATGAGGTTACGAGCACTGTAACCTCCTCCGTTATCTGCTTCCTCAGATTCCATGGTTGAAGCCACAGCAGCTGCTGCTTTTCTCTCAACATCACTGCTTTCTTCTCCTTTTTCACCATTTGGTGCAGGAACTCTTTGTCTGCGACACACAACCACCAGAAGCACATTGCTTTCAGAGACAGAGAGAAACAGACACACAGACGGAGATTATGTAAAAGACATTACCTTGGCAAAGAAGCATGATGTCTATGAAGTGCTGTACTTCTTCCTCCTCCTGCTGCTCCTCCTCCTTTACCTTGGTTTTCTTCAAGATGAGCAAACTGCCTCTTAAATCGATCAACCCCACTGCGTGCAACAAAAAAGAATTACTGATCTCGTAACTTTTTGTCATCGAAATCTATTGCTTCTCAGCTGTTCATTAGCTAACCTCGGGTACATAAAGCTAAGCTGATCACCACCACGAAGGTATTCCTCCAACATCTGAGGATGATATTCCAATATCTAATGATTTTTTTCAATCCAAAGATAAGTTATTGTTAGAATCAACGATAAACATAGAAACAAAATCAGAGAAAATAAGGAAATGTCTCAGGCTTTCTTTCTTTATTTTTGGCTACCTCTCGGTAAATTAATTCTCTGACATCATCTTTTGTTAACTTCTTTCTCTCAAAGTCAAACTCAAGCTTTGAAATTGGCTGCGTCGATGGTTCACGCTCTGAATTTGACAAACCACTGAAGTATGGATCAGCTAGTGCCTGTAAATAAGGAATTCAGAAAGATCAATATAAGATTTTTAGTCCATGTAGATAAAGCAATTTACTTCACTCTTACATCTTCAGCTGATGCACGATCTTTTGGATCAAAAGCAAGCAGGCGTTCCAGAAGGCGGAGCGCCAAAGGATCAGCTTTAGGGAACTTATGAGAGAAAGGGACTTGTTGTTTTTTCCTCATGCTGCTAAGATACCTCCTCGCCTTTTCATTTCTAATCTGTTAAACTCATAACAGAGATTACATTACTCTCAAATCACGGAATGGAACACATTAAGTTTGTTACAGAAAACTAACCCTTGATATCGACTCAGGAGGTGGAGTACCAAGAAAATCAGTCATAAGATCCAATTGGTGCACCACATTTTTCCCGGGAAACAAAGGCTTACCCAGAAGCATTTCAGCAAAAATGCAACCAACACTCCAGATATCAATTGCAGGTGTATACTGGAATATAAAATGAGTAGATTTAGCTTAATATCGTAGGTCTTATCAACACACAGAACCACACAACAACTTTCTACAAACTAGAAGCCATTTCCTAATACAGAGAAGTAACTAGAGGATTAAAAGACTCTTACTTTGGAGAAAAATGATCCACAGAGTTCAGGAGCACGATACCATCGAGTAGCTACATAATCCTACAAGATACATAAAAGAAGTAAATTCACAAGCACTGAAAGAATTATGAAAGAAACCTAATGAACAGTTTTGCTTTCTCATTCTTCAAGTTATAAGACTCACAGTCCAAAATATAGCAGTTGGGGCATCGTTAAAAGAAACACGAGCCAGCCCAAAATCACAAATCTTCAATTTGCAGTCAGCATTAGCTAGAATGTTCTTTGGTTTCAAGTCCCGATGAAACACATTAGCTGAAAACAGGACCCTTAAATGTTTCAATAAATAAAGAAAGACCATAAGGATAAAAAAAAAAACAATGTATAAACAAGAAAATAACCTGCGTGAACATATTTCAGACCACGAAGAAGCTGGTACAAGAAAAACTGATAATGCTCAGGAGTTAGATCATCGTTTGCCTTGATAACTTGATGAAGATCAGATTCCATCAACTCGAACACAACATAAATATCCCGGAATTCTCTGCGTGAAGGAGGTAGCATGATGTGTTTAATCTCCACAATATCCGGATGACGAAGCAACCTAAGTAATTTGATCTCTCTAAGAATCCTAGTTGCATCAGAGACATGCTCAAACACATCACTTATCTTCTTGATCGCAACTCTCTCTCCAGTGTGTGTGTCAACAGCAGAAGCTACAACACCATAGCTTCCTTTGCCAACGACTTCCTGAATCTGGTACCTGTTTGCTTCTCCATACTCCGTGAAGAATTCAGTCTCCTGACCCTGAAGAATTTATTCATGATTGTTACTTCAATTAAATGGATTCATACAATAGGATCAATCAAACAACACACAAAACTCATAGTAGTAGTCATTATTGTGGGGGCAAATGAACATTAAGAGAGCAAAGCAAGTTCTCTCGAATCTCAATTAACAAGCGGGGATGAAGATGACATCTTTCGCCAAACTGTATTTAAGTCTACTCAAATCAAATCATTTATAAACTCCCAACAAAATATTCAACTAATCATCTAGAATAGAAAGAAGGTGAAGAAGAAAGATACCTTCTTGTGAGGATCCATAGGTAAGTGATTTCGTTTAGGAACTTTAATATGCGTTAACCCAGAAAAATCGAGATCTTCAATAATAATAAGCTCTTTAAAATCTCCAGGATTAGAAAAAGTAGAAGAATTGAGAATGGGTTCTTGGTGGTTAATAAGAGAAGAAGAAGAAGAAGGTCGCTGAAAAAGCCATCGACGAACACCGTCGACGAGATTCCCACCACCACCCATACACCACTACTACTACTAGATTAACAAAAAAGATTAGTAATTTACGAAATTGGGTTTCCGAATTTTCTCTCAACCAAACATTTTTTGTCAAATCACCATATTTCTCGCCGCGTCTCTCGATTTTGTCCTTCGGAGTTGGAGACCATGTTCTTCTAGTCTCTCTCCTTTTTTTTTAATTTATTTTTAGGTATTATTTAAAAATTGTTTTTTCATACTACTCAGATATTTTTTTTTCCAAGTTGATGATGAGAGAGAAGGGAGACACAGACGACATGAAGGAGACGGACAATCATACAGTAGTAGTAGGGTCTTATTTTTATATTTAAATTATTTGAAATATATCGACGACCCGGTTTAATTATGCTGGTTCAACCTAATACCGGATTCCGGTTACCATGATTTGCAAATGTGGCCGTATGGGCTTGCATTTCTGATATTATGGGCTTTCAACAATTTCACTTCAAAGCCCATATCGTTTTTCCGTCGTCGCATCCTCTTTCTTTCTTATTTTTTCATTTTCTTTTTGAAACCAAAATAAATAAATAACTAATTATGCTTAGTCTTTTAGAACGAGCTAAAAATGGCGAAGCTATTGACTTCTACGACTCCTTTCCTCTCAGTCTCAGAGCCGTTCACTAAAACGGCACCCTGCCAGCAGTGTTACGCCTCTCCTTCAAATCCACCGGAGCCTGATTCGATTCCTCCGTCTCAACCTCTTTCATCGCAATAGAAGAGGAAGAAAACCGTCGATTCGACGGATTGGGTCGCTTCTTCCTTGACGCGGCGGTTCGGACTTGGCGCGGGTCTTGGTTGGGCTGGATTTCTGGCTTTCGGTGTCGTCTCTGAGCAGATTAAGACACGAATGGAGGTTTCTCAGGAAGCAGCTAACTCCAGGTTTTCATTTTCACATTTCCCTAGTCCCTACCCTCAAAACCTCCACAATTCTTGTGTAAATTTGACAAGAGAATTTCAATTACGAATTGGCCCATCACGAAGAGACGATTTGTGAATTTTATCTCGATATGTTAGAAGAAGTGAAAGAGATTGTGTTGCCCAACGGCATAAGGTACTTAATTTGTTGACTGTTCCATCTCTATGGATACAGTTTACCTGCTTAAAAGTTGTATGAGCTAAACACTTGCCTTAAAATTGAGTTATGAGTCCACTTTACCTATCTTGTATGGTTCTCTTACTCACCAATTAGTGTAATTACCATCTCTATGTTTTTCTATCTTGTATGCCCTTTTTAGTATATGAGTGAGCTTTTTAAGCCATTGATGTAGCAATGTGTCTCATTTCCTTACGTATTGTAGAATATCATACATTCATAACAACAACAGATAGCTCTTGTTGGAATCGAACCGGTGCAGGTACTATGATCTACGGGTTGGAGGAGGAGCGATACCAAAGCCAGGAGACTTGGTTGTGATTGATCTAAAGGGCAAGTGCAAGGAACTGGACAAGTATATGTGGACACGTTTGGAAGCAAAGACAAGAAGAAGCCATTGGCACTTGTGCTGGGTTCAAAACCATATAGCAAAGGATTGTGTGAAGGAATTGATTATATACTAAGGTCCATGAAGGCTGGAGGTAAACGCAGAGTGATCGTACCACCATCCTTAGGATTTGGAGAAGATGGTGCTGAATTGGATTCCGGTTTGCAAATTCCGCCCAATGCGTCGCTGGAGTATATAGTTGAGATTGGTAGAGTCTCAATCGCGCCTGCTTGAGTTGTATTTATAAGAGATATTGAGGGGACACTAGTGTAAATTTCTGAATTTTTCTTTTGGGGTCGATGATTAAACCGAGCTAAACCGGATCAAAATGTAAAGCCGAAAGTTCAGATTGATTTTTTTTAATATTTAATAAATAATACAGTATATAAAAACAACTGAAATGTATTTCTGTGGTTTATGTGTATTTGCGACTTTGATGAATAAGTCTTAACTACGATTACTAATAATATTATTTTTCTCGCTTGATTGTTTTCTGTGAACGAGAAAAGGAATAAAGGGATTAGGAATCGGTTCTTGTCAATTAAAAGATAGTCTTTTTCCGGCGGAAGCGAATTGTTAGTTTGGAGAACTGGCTGGTCGGAGAGAATGGTAAATGTAATCGATTCACATTACCTAACTATCACAGCCATTGTCACCGTAAGTCCTTCGGTGCCGTCGTTTCTTTTTCGTTTTTGGAGATATCACGAGTTGGGTCTTTCCGAATTTAGCGTTTTGTTGCTTCTTTTGCAGGTGGGCTATCAATTCATATTCTTCGTAATCACAGCTCTTTTCAAATTTGATCAAGTTACAGATTTTGCTGGTACAATGATCAAATTGTATTTTTGGTTTTGGGCACTGAAAAATAATATATCACTTTGATTGCGATGTTCACGAATGTCTAAAGTTTCATTTCCTTCATATTTGCTAACATATATAGATGATTCAAAAATGTTTTCAGGAAGTACCAATTTCGTGATACTTGCTGTGTTGACTCTGGTTCTGAAAGGGACATGGCATTTTCGTCAGGTAAAATGACCCGTCTCAGCGTTCTTTAGTTAATTCGTGATCCATTGAGTTCTACTGTATAATTGACTCTCAATTTCTTAATCTCCCAGGTTGTCTTGACTGTGGTAGTTGTCATATGGGGACTTCGTCTGGGACTCTTCCTCCTAATGAGGTTTGTACCTTACGTGATATCCACTCATTCTTGATCAATATGCTCTGCACCATGTTTCATTAGCTACTTAGTTTTAATGCATCTACAAATATTGTGTGAGAAACAGAAATATATGCATAACAGTGAGTGAAGTTTTCTAGTCATGTCTGATGTATTTATTGCATCTTACCTGTGGTGATTAGGATTTTGCAATGGGGTGAAGATCGACGCTTTGATGAAATGCGTGGAAATGTGGGGAAGCTAGTAGTCTTTTGGACTCTTCAGGTTAGCTGTTGTTTTTTCCTCATCTTTAGAAGATAGAGAAGAAAGTAGCTCTGTGAATTTGGTTGCTTGTGATCTAACATTGGATCGGTTTTTCTTCCTTTTTTCCCTCTCAGGCCGTGTGGGTTTGGACAGTTAGTTTACCTGTTACCTTTGTTAATGCAAGCAACGGTGGAAGATTGTTTCAGCCGGCAGATGTTATAGGTTGGACAATGTGGGTTGCTGGGTTCGTGATTGAAGCTCTAGCTGATCAACAAAAGCTATCATTTAAGAATTGTCCAGAAAACAAAGGAAGATGGTGTGATGCTGGTGTGTGGAAGTATTCACGCCATCCAAATTACTTTGGTGAGGTTAGTATTGCTATTGCTTAAAGAGAGTTTGATCAGTTCATGTATCGGTTTTGTATGAATTAATTAGGAGAAGCTCCGAACCAAAAAAAGTTGATCGGGGTGAACATAAATTTCAGATGCTACTCTGGTGGGGCATATATGTGGCTGCATTGCCTGTGCTTAAAGGTCCTGAGTACCTTGTCATATTGGGACCAGTCTTTCTCACTATGCTACTTTTCTTCGTTAGCGGCATACCATTACTTGAGGTTCTCTCTCACTCTCTCTTTCTTCGACATTTCTGATTCACACAGCAGAAGTCAACATTCTTGTTGTGTATTAAATAGGCATCTGCGGACAAAAAATATGGTAACTTGGGAGCTTATAGACACTATAAGAAGACAACTAGGTATGATATTAGTTCTTTACAACACTTCAATTGGCTATCGAAATGTCTAATAAGAGCTAAGTATTTCCCTTTTTCAATTTGAATCTTTGGATATTGGTTTACAGTCCTCTGATTTTGTTACCGCTAGAAGTGTATGGATACTTACCAAAATGGTGCAAAACAGTCTTTTTCTTTGAGTTTCCGCTGTACAGCCGAAATCTCCCTCAAGAAACTGCAGTTTGGTGAGTCTCCTGAATATGAATTCACCCTTTTGTAACTTTACTGATTCGTGTTATGCATTTATGAGTACATTGACCAAAGAACAGAAAAATTTATGAGCTCTTTTGCATTTTCTTTACGCGCAAGGGATAGAGGAAACTTGAAGAAGAGCCAGAAGATTATTGACTGAGAGAGATGGTTACTATGTTTTTGCAAAACCCTATCTCCATTTTGATCTTCACTCACGACCAAACTCTCTTTTTGTATATATTCCCATTTATCTTCCAACATTGTGAAAAGTGATTGATACATTGATTGAGAATACAATTAAGATTCTTCAAAAAAATGTCTGAAGGAAAATTGCAAATGGTTGCAACGTTCTCCAAGGAAAAGCTATTGAAGGGAACTGTTACTAAAGTTCTCTAAGGAAATCACTGCACCTGATCTATGTTCACTTGAAGAAGAAGCATTCGAATGAGAAAGTAAGATGTATAATACCCAGAGATGAAGGCAAACCAGATAGAGCAAAGCCGAGTTTTTTGCAGAGGGGTTTCTACGCAAGAAGACGGTTCCTGAGATGAATATAGCATTTAGTTGCATAACTAGCCATCCCAAATGTTTCTTGCCCGATCGGATCTTATCTTGGAAGGCTGGTTTAAACTTTGATCCTGAGAGTTCCCACTCTCCTGCTTCAAGATCTTGAGATGAGGTTTCAGTTGCAGATATACCTTTGTTTTCTTCAATAAGTCTTGATACGGCCTGGCAGAGAATCAAAATTTGGGTTGTGTGAAGAACACATTTTTGTTTTGAGAGCAGATTAGTGGGATTCATCAATGTACCTCGATTCTAAACGATATGGTTGCTTTCTCTGAGGAAAGCGCCTCGACCTGATATAATTGGCAAGAAAGTTTGGAAATTCAAATTTTGTCTGCATGTATCTATTTTAAGTGTTCATATACCTGGGATTGTTTTTGAATAAGATGGTCAGTTAGCTGGTCAAGTCTTCGTTTCAGTTCAATTTCCACTTCAGTTGGTTCTTTGAGTTCTTTTCTCATCATTTCTATGTCTTCCTCCAACTTATGTGCCTAGAATTTTGACAAGGAATAAAAAAATAAATGAGAAATGAAAGAAAAAATAGTGAGAGGATGTCTGTCATATTTAACCTTGAAGGAAACATTGCCCAAAAGCTCTTATATCAAATATATGGAATTTTCAGACTTTCCTGAAGAATTATACAGCTGCAAATACCAATTAGGAATAATTCCACAGGAAACCTAACAGAATGAGTCTAACCGCAACTGTGGAAGCTAACCTTATCTTGTAACCGCCCGATTTTATCAGTCAGCAAAGAAATCTCTGCTTCAAGCATCTGGTGTTCAAATAAGTCTCCTCTGGACGCATCTAACTACATTGCCCACATTAAGCAGCATGATTCTCAGACCACATTGAGAAAGATGTCCATGATGAAATTGAAGAAAAAGAAACAAAGAGAGTCACCTGTTTCAGAATTTTTCCGCTTCCCCCAATACTAAAAGTATTTCGCTTCAGTTCTACATGATAAAGACATTTCTTTAGAAAAATTTGCCAAATGACTATGAGCAGTAAAACAAAGTCATTTGAAGTAGAGGAAAGCTTTCTATAAAAGAGGTCTCTTTAATACAAATCAGTAACTGTATAATTTCATAAAGAAAGAACCTATACCTTCAAGAGAAGACTCTTTAAGCTCAACTTGTTGTCGAAGTACTGCTACCTGATCTATCTGGTAAGAACAAAGAGGAAAAGGACTAGTATGCAGGTATAGATATTTGGACTCAAAAACATTAATTAGGTACTGATCAAAACTTCCTTAGCGTCAGAAGATCTACATCTCCATAAGAACAATGAACATTAGCTTTTACCTTTACTATTCTTTGATTCCATCTAATTCAACCAAACCAAGACACAAAATTATATAATGTGATCTTTGTACCTGAGTCTCAAGTTTCTTCTGCCCAGCAGCAAGTGACCTTGTAAGTTCAGCGTTTGCAGCCTAAAACATTCCACTTTTTATGTCTAAATCAGAAAATAAAACTTTCTTGCTCCACTAATATGGAAGAGCAATTTCAACGGTTGGAAAACAAATTATGCGATTAATACCTCTAATCCGGCCAAGCGTGCAAGAACCTCCATTCTTGTATTGTTATGCTTTTGTTTCTCAAGGTCAGCAGCTTCCAGTGTTTCCATCATGTTTGTTTGCAACTCAGCAGCCTAAGCAAACCACGAACAAGGACAAACACAGCATATATACATAATCTAATTTGAGTAATACAAATTTCAAATCATATTTTAGGTGTTCGCAGCAGCTTCTATCATATGCATAGTGATCTTTGGATTTCAGTCCCAAGGATACAATTAGTGTTTACCTAGTGTCAACAATAATAAAACATGTCATTTCTTAATTTGAAGTACGATGCATGCATTTTTCAGCCTAAACATAACATAAAGTATGTCTTAAAATGTCTACAACCTTCATCATTGCCAAAAAAAAAGTTGGAAAGGTTGCTACCTCTTGCGCCTGCTGTTTAGCTCGTTCTTCGACTATTTTTTCTAAACTCTGTTTTTCACCCTCAAGTCTTGCTACCATATTCTCTCGCTCTTTGATGACTGCTACAGCTTTTGTTGCAACTTTTTCAGCGAATATTTTCTCTCTTCTTCTCCTACGCTCCTCCTTCTGACGCTCCCTCTCAGAGTCAGTGCTCGAATCAGAGTCATAATCTGATTCAGACTCATCACTTGACAAGGAAGAATCCTTCCTCTTTAGACCATCAGAAACATTGCTCTGCAAGCCTTCTCCTCTCACCTGCTTTTCCCATACAGCACTTCTTCTGGGGTCACGACCATCAGTTTTCCCTACAATTGGTAATGTTTCCCTAGGGATAGTCCCATTGGCCAATCTTGTGGGGTCATCCAGGGGAGATGGCTTAGCATTGACATCCTCCTCACTCTCTTCATAAGTCGACTTCAAAAACATATCCCTAGTAGCCTCCCTGCTTTCAATGCCAGCATAAGAAGGACTAGGCACTTCATTTTCCTTTGGTTCTTTATTCTGCTGCTTTTGTGGCCTATCTCTGGAAGTGACCAAATGACCACTACTCTTCTCATTCTTCTTTCCATCAGATACCAAAGGATTTTTCCCAAGATTCCCAGGCCTTTTTCCATCCTTCTTCAATCCCCGAATCACAGATGTTCCTCTGGGAGTGCGAGGCTTAGAAGAGCTGGTCCCCTGATTAGGTGTACTCAGAAGTTCTGTCCAGTCATTGTCAGTGAGTGTAGTTGTTTCTTGTGGCAAACTTTGTGACGGTGAACTTGTCCTTTCTTGGGATTGACCTGGTTTACGTAATTTTCTACTGCTACTTAAGTAGCTAGGTTTTTGCTCTATTGAGTTTCTCTGAGATTCACCGCCGTAATCACTACTACCTTCATATGTTTTCTTCCTCAATTGATCTTTCAAAGAAACAGGAATACTTCCAAATTTTGGAGAGGTCTCAAACAACTCGTCATGAGTCTCAGACTTATCATCTTTCCGTAGAGACTCTGCTGCCTGCTGATCGAGCTGAAAGCACAGTTTACATGATCCCAGTTAGAATTGAAAAAATTCCATAGCCTTCTTAATATAAATCATTTTTTAAGTTCCAATACTTAAGAAAGATTTTAGAGTAACTAAGATCACTTAAAGTGTTAGGAAAGTCCTAGCTTAGTGTGGAATCTAAATTATCCAACTCAACTGAGATACATAAGAGCAAGTGAAAACATAAACTTCGAACTACGAAATCAAGAAAATTAGACTGAAGTATGATATTTGTGACAAGAATGCAAGACTCAATTGGTGTTTGGTTCTCGAGACATTTCAATAACCAGAGGGTGTAACAAACAACATTGCAAACTGATTTAGTTTACTCCAATCCAAGCCTAGACCACGTCTGTTTTAGATGAAGATCCTAATCCAATAAGAAGATAAATACTTCCAATAGAGAAACATTCCGCTGAACAGTTTCCCATTTCTAGGAAACCAAAACATCGATTTGGGAGGAGATTTTCAAATCAATGAAAGAATCAGAGGGTCCCAATGAAAACCGTCCAAACACCAAACCATGAGGATCAAAATTAATCGGAAACCCAGCGAGATTCCAAATTGGATATCTATCGAAAATTTTCTCCGCTTAACAAGCAGAAAAAGTAATGAGATTCATCTCTCTTACCTGTTGAAGAATCGTTTCGGCGGCTTTGAGCTTCGACGAGATCCAATTCGCCATTTTCTTCACTGCCCCTTAAGAAAAGAGATCAGACTAGATACCAAACGGCACTGTGTTGTCACCCGGAATGACTCTGAATTGCATTTGCATCAGAAAAAACGAGGAAGACGAAGAAGAATTGGAAGGTGTAATGTTACAGTAACTAGTCGGTGACTTAGCAAATGCCCAACCGAATCTAACTGAACCGAATCTGGTTTTGGTTTCCGGTTTACTATTCATTTGTCAATGGTTCATTCCATGTGAGAATATAATAGATAGCATGGTATTTAATATTCGTATCCGTCGCATATCCAGATCATATCCGTAATTTACAGATATTCGGCTAAAATAAATATAGATACAGATAATTAATTTTAAGATCCGGCGAATACAATACAGATATTGTTTATGGATATTGTTTACAAATATGATACGAATATTCTGATATTTATCTATCTATATATAGAGTTTTTGCGAGGCGTTGTCTGCGACGTCGTTACGAGGCAAACTGTGCCACGTCGTTGCGATATACCCTCTGCGACGACATTGCGAGATGTCGCCTGCGACGTTGTTGCGAGGCGCAGTCTGCGATGTCGTTGCCAGGCGCAGTCTACGACGTCGTTGCGAGGCGCAAAATGCAACGTTGTTGCGAGGCGCAGTCTGCGACGTCATTGTTAGGCGCAGTCTGTGACGTCGTTGCGAGGCGCAGTCTGCGACGTTATTGCAAATCGCAGTCTGCGACGTCATTGCGAGGCTTTTATTGCGACGCCTAATACAAAAAAATATTTTTTAAAAATATAAAAGTACTTTATTTTTAAATAAAATATATTTAATTTACTGATAAATAAAATATTAAAATAAAAATATTTTCTAAAATATTTTAAATTATTTTAAAAAAAACTAAAAACCTTCTTAAATTTCTAAGTTTTCTTTCTTGTTCTGGTTTGTGTTTACTAAATTTGATACGGGGTGATCGGCATGCATCTCCTTCAGCTTAGCAACTAGGTCTTCATCTTTTGAAGCCAAAAAAGTGAATAGCTGATTGTATTGGAATATGTTCTGCTGGAGGGACAAGTTCAAATTGTTTTGCGCTTCAAGCTTAATCTTTATCTCCGCCATTTCAGAAGAATCGGCTGAGACTTAAGACGGTGATCCTTGCGTCGAGAAGCATCGACTAATCCTCGATCCGAGGGAGCGAGCAGTCCCAAACAATCTCCTTTTTTTACGGGGAGAAACCTGATAAGAAAAAATAAAATAATACGTTAGTGTTACAAATTGAAACGGAAGAAATACAAAATAAATAAGAAAAGTCTTACTTTGGCGTATATTTCATTTTTTTGTACGGTTGATAGCACGGAAGATCCAGTGTTGTCATCACCGCAATCCTTTGTCAACTGCTGCATCTTTGCAGTGACCTCATTATAGATCCTCTCGGCCTTTTTGTTGATAAAGACGCCAGTCTTGTTTCGTTTCGTCTAGTAGAGCGTTTCTACTGGATCAGGGTGAGGATCCTCCGTTTCTTCTTGTTGAAAGGATTGAAGAAGTATATATATTAATATATACAATTTTATAAAATGTTGTGTAATTGTGATGACTTAATATCTTACTTACCTTCTTGCGGGCTCGGGCCTTGAACAAAGTTTGGTCTGAGCAATGTTTATGCGGACCGTCGCCATCTGGATCGACCAACCGTGCCGCCTGCGCACTTGCACTCTTCTTCTCGGATTTCGAGTCTTGCCAATAACGGACAAACCCTCCCATACCCTCGTGTCGAACCATCGCAGCATCGCATCGTTGTTGTGTGTCCTCCATTTGGCCTTCCAACGGCCGACCTGGTCGCACATGCGACTCTTCAACATCTCGAATTTTCTACGAACTTCACCCGTAATCGAGAGACTCTAGACCGTTGCTACAAAGAATTAAATTTATATGCTTTAAAATTATGTTTTGAAAATTGAAAAAGGAAATAAACGAATCAAAAACATACCGCAAAAGTTTTGAACGACCTATCGACGATGTGGTTTAGGACTTATGTAAAATTTGTGTGCGGTTCCTTGAAATCTCTTTCAAAGATTTCCGGGACGGCTGTCTCTTTCAAATCATTTAAATATATTTTACTAACTACAAAATTGTCTAAATTTATTAGGTAATTAAATGTTCCCGGCAGATGTTGTGGAACGAGATTCGTCAGGTAGAGGTGGTTCAGATCGTTCAAAATGTCTTCGATGGTCATCCTCGCAGCAACGTCGGGCAGCAACGGCTGGTAGACATTGGCAACTGGAGGCGCAGACTCAATATCCCATACCGGGGTGTAACCCGGCTGAGATCCAAAACTACATTCTGCCGTTGACGGGACAGATCTTGAGTCGGGAAATGGAATCGGCTGAGATGTCTCCTCCCCGTGAGGTGTCTACGGTTGAGAGCCGGGAGGCATTGGTGGGTGACATCCCCTATATCGGTAAGGTACCTAGTGTAGGGGTTACGAACTCCGGACATGTGAAATCAAGACGATTTAGATGTTCAGAGTCGTTAATATTTTTTTAATATGAGTATTATTTCTAAAATTTTTGATATAAATTTTGTAATAGCGAGTTAAATAATCTTTACAACATTTTTAAAAATTATTTTTAAATTACGAAAAATCATTAAAACGTTTTAAAAATACAAAATATTTTAAAAAATAAGAAATGTTTTAAAAAATAAGAAAAGGTTTTTGAAAATTCTTTTAAAATTACCAAAAATTAACAAAACGTTTTAAAAAATACAAAATTATTTTTGGAAATCCCTTTACAATTAGCACAAATCATAAAAACGTTTTAAAAAATACAAATTGTTTTTAGAAAATCTTTTAACATTTACCAAAAATCATAATTAAAACTAAAACGTTTAAAAAAATAAGAAAACGTTTTTGGAGTTCTTTAACAATTACCAAAATCAACAAAACGTTTTAAAAAACAATTGTTTTTAGAAATTCTTTTTACATTTACTAAAAATCATAAATAAAAATAAAACGTTTTAAAAAATATTTTTAAAATTACTAAAAACATAAAAACGTTTTTAAAATAACAAAATCTATTTTAAAAATTCAAAACATTTTTAAAAATGTTATTAAAATTTTAAAAATTCATTAAAACGTTTTTAAAAATTCTTTTAAATTATCAAAAAATATAAAAACGTTTTTTAAAATATAAAATGTTTTTCTAAATTTTTTTAAAATTACGAAAAAATCATAAAACTTTTCCAAAAATATAAAACGTTTTTTAAAATTTGTTTAAAATTGCCAAAAATTGGTAAAACATTTTCAAACGTTTTCCTAATAAAGAAAACCTAAATCTAAATTTCATATCCTCGAACCAATCAAATTGGAAGCCTAATCTATGTTCCAGTCCTATAGATCTACAAATATATGTAAATAAACGAGTTAGAGATGATGAAACTTACTTTTGTTGGTGGAGAAGACGAAGAGGCCGAGAGATGGAGAAAAGGCCGAGAAGCGAGATGGAGAAGAAAATAGGAGGAGAAGAGAAGAAGAAGTGAGAAGGAGAAGAGGCCAGATGAAGAGCCGCGAGGAGGAGAGGAAGAAGAAGAAGAAAAGAAGAAAGGAAGCGGTTCGAGTTTTAAGTAAAACCCAAACCTTGCGACGACCCTGCGACGACAAAAATGTTGTCCGTCGTAGGGGTGTCGCAGACATTAGGGTTTTTTTGTCCCCTATTGCGACGCTACTGCGACGGAAGGATTAGAGATACGTCGCAGTGACGTCGTAATGCTGAATTCCGACATAAACTGCAAAACCCCAACTTTATCCCAAAAACTTATCCGACTTCTGTGACATCGTATCAAAGATCAATACAAAGAGTCCGAGAATACATCGTTAATTATTCATCAATTGAATGTTGTACGTCTAAGTCTAAAAAAAAAAACAATTTTATATAAGTGTTCTCAATCACCTTGAAACGTTGTCGGCTTTGTTTAGACCTAAATGTACTGTATTCAATTGGTGAAAATGATTAACGATGTATTCTCGGACTCTTCGTATTGAACTTTGATACGTTGTTAAGGAAGTCGTTTATGTCTATAAGGTAAGGTTGGGGTTTTGCGGTTTAACCTTTCGGTCAGACTTTACGAGTCTTCTACAACGTCTTGGAATAGTACGTCGCAAGAGACTCGCAAATTGCGACACATCTGTGATTTTCCAAGTATATAGTTGTAACCTGCACGACAGTACGTGTGACTTTCCGAGTATTTTTCCTTTGTTTTCCCAGTAAGTCTTCCGATCTGAGTGAAGATATCAGGAACAACTATGGCATATGATGGTGCAACCCCTCTGTCATGATATCGTTCTACCTGGGTTCTTTTGGTTTTTACAGTTGACCTAAAGTAATATGAAGTGAAATGAGATGTTTCCTCTATTAAACTTCCTGCAATGATCGATCATTCTACTTTTGCTTGATTTTTGACATTTCTTTTTAGATGTTCCATGAATTGCTCAAATGGGTACATCCACCGAAATTGTACGGGGCCACCAAGAGCTGCTTCATGAGGTAGATGGATTGGAAGATGTTCCATCACGTCAAAAAATGAGGGTGGAAAGATTTTTTTTTCAAGTTACAGAGCAACATTAGATATTTGCTTGTAATTGAGCAATGTCATCCTCTATTAGTGTTCGTGTACATAGATCCCTGAAAAACGCTTCAATTCCTACAAGTTGGAACTAATTAAATAAAACAACTTATATGATTTAATTAAATGAGAAATTAAAATCTAAGTACCAAAGTTACCTGCAATTGCTTCGTGGACATTTGTGGGTAAAAGCTTAAGCAATGCAAATGGCAGTAGTCACTGCATGAAAACATGGCAATCATGACTCTTCATACCCGAAATTTTTTTCCCTTGCTCGATACATCGGGAGAATTTAGAGACGTAATCATCTGGAAACTTTACATCTGAAGATATCCAGTTAAAAAATGCCTGTTGCGCTTCTCCGGACAAACGAAAGTTGGTAATCAGTTGTTTGCCATCTCGTGTAATATGTAATTTGCTTCTCGAACATATTTCGGCTAAGTCCAACCTTGATTTTGAATTGTCTTTACTCTTTCCCTACACATTCAAAATCGTGTTCATGATGTTATCGAAAGAGTTTTTAACAATGTGCATCGGATTGAGGTTGTGACGTAGTAAGAGATCTTTCCAATATGGGAGTTCCCAAAAGATACTCTTTTGTGCCAATTATGAGATTTTGTATATCTGTTAGACATGTTTCCTGGAGTGTGCCAATTGCCCCCACGTTTACATGTTTCCTCAGCATCACAATAATCAATATGCTCCAAGAGCTCATCCCCTAACATATGTGTTGGAGAAGGAATGCGCACAACCTTGTTCTTCTTGAATAATTTCTTTTTCCTCCAGAAGAGGTGGTGCATAGAGAGAAACCGACGATGACAATCAAACCAACAAGATTTCTTACCATACTTTAACTGAAATGCATCAGACCATTACATACAATATGGACAAGATAGTCTTCCATGTGTAGTCCATCGAGATAACATTCCGTACGCAGGAAAGTTACTTATCGTCCACAATAAAATTGCATGCATCTTGAAATTCTGCTGCTGTGAGAAATCATATGTGCGAACACATCTATACCATAACTGTTTCAGCTCGTGAATCAGAGGTTGCAAGAACACATCAAGAGATCGAATAGGATGACTAGGACCTGGCATTAGAATGGTCATAAACAAGAATTCACTTTGCATGCACATATCAGGTGGAAGATTGTATGGTGTCAATATGACAGGCCATAGAGAATATTGTTTTCCCGATAAACCAAATGGACTAAATCCATCTGTGCATAAACCAAGATAAACATTTCTAGACTCTTTGGCAAAGTCAGAATGTACCGTCTGAAAGTTTTTCCAAGCTTTTGCATCTGACAGATGTGTAACCTCCCCATCATTTGTTGTGTGTTCTGCATGTCATCTCATTGCCGCTGATGTCCTTTTCGATTGGTATAGTCGGTTCAATCTATCAGTGATTGGCAAATACTACATACGTTTGTATGGGACACGATTCCTTCCACATGTTGCTCGATATCTCGGTGTCCCGCAAAAATGACAATCATGCAACTTATCATCGTCTTTCCAGAAAATCATGCAATTGTTAATACAAACATCAATCATTTCTGATGGTAATCTGAGACCCGCAACTAACTTATCCATTTCATAGTAACTCTCAGCAGAATTATTATCTGCTGGCAGATACACTTTAAACGCATCTACTAATTGGTTCATACTTCACTCGGTTATGTTTCCTTCACTTTTAATAGACATCAACCTATATACTAATGACAGTTTAGATAGACTTTCCCTACATCCCTCATATATAGGTTGATTAGCAGCATCAAATATATCATAGAACTGTTTCGCTTCAGCGTTAGGTTCTTCAATAATATTTCCACTACTAACTGGAATAGATCCATAATATGCATCTGTAACCATATCATGATATCTATTACCTTGAAGATGCTCATAACTTTCAAACATATTTTCACCACCAACACCCATACTACTCCTCCCAGCACCGAGACTATACCTCTCCCAATGTGAAAACCATACATAATAATTCAGAGTAAATCCTCTATTATATACATGTCGTTTCACCATATCAACATTCAAATATTTGGTGTTCCCACACTTTACACATGGACAAAATATGTTACCGTCATTCGGAGTAAATGGGTTATTAGCCGCCTGGTTTACGAATCCTCGCAACCCATCTCGAAAATCTTTCATCACTTCTCCCGTCTCCATATCTTTTCGATTATACATCCATCATTGTAATGTGAACACTTCATGTTCCAACATCATTTTTTAAACTTAAAAAAAAAATCTTAAATTTTTTTTTACCCTGAATTCTTTCTCTCTCTAAGTGTTTATGAGATTTGGTGTGAAGATACAATCACATTGTGAGCTATTTATAGGGAAAAGGGGAAAATTTGCAACGTAATTGCGATGGAGGTAAGTAACATCGCAACCACATCGCAAGTGACTCGCAATATTGTTATGAAAGAAACGCATCGCAATAACATCGCAATATTGCTACGCCCTTGCAATAGTCGACTGTGCATCGCAAATACGTTGCAATAACATCGCAACAACGTCGCAATTTTGCGACGTTTAAATACGTCGCAATATTGCGATGTTCTTGCTATGTTGAGTAATTCGTCGCAACACCGTTGCAATGACGTTGCAAAATTGTGACGTTTATTATACATCGCAAAATGACGTCGCAAATAGACTGTTTTCTTGTAGTGTTATTGGATCAACTGGAGAGACACAATGCAAATCAAACTTGATTCACTTAACAAACAAAATGTATTCGGACCTATTGAACTCACATCTAAAGAAGTGACACCGATTGGATACAAATGGATATTCGTTAGGAAACAAAATAAGAAAATGAGATTGTGAGATACAAAGCTCAACTTGTAGCTCAAGGTTTTTCTGAAAGACATGACATTGATTATGAAGAGACATATTCTCCTATTGTATGTGCTATTACATTCATATTTCTAATGAGTTTAGTTGCTAATGAAAACCATGAGATGTAACTTATAGATGTCGTAACAACATACTTATATGGGTCATTAGATACATATATCTATGTGAGAATTTATGATGGACTCAAATTGCCAGAAGCATCGATATCTAAACCCAAATATGCAATAAGGTTGCAAATATCATTATATGAGTTAAACCAATCTGGGTGAGTGTGTGTGTATAAAAAGAGGAATATGTATACAATCATATATGCATATGTGTTTTTTCTGTCAAAAATCTGCCCATGTGTTTTCATTTAGAAAACAACAACCGGGTTTGTGATAATCGCGATAGATGTGCATGATTTAAATATGATTGAAACTCAGGATATAATACAAAATACAGCAAAATATTTAAAAGGAGCATTCAAGATGAAAGATCTTGGATAGACAAAGATTGTCTCGACATACAATAATTGTCTCGGCATACAAATAGAGCATTCAGAAAATTTTATATTTGTTCATCAGTCAACAAACACTAAGAGAGTGGGTCGTTAAGTTTCTTGGAAGTGACCATTTCGACCTTCTGAAAATACATAACAAATATTTGGTTTAGAAGTACCGTATGTAAGTACAAATAGAGCTCATATGTATCTTACAAGTTGCACAAAATTAGAGACAATATGGTACCATGCATGTAACCTAGGTTGAACATTGTTTGCACGTTTAACTTTTATTGAAAATAATTAAACTAAGACACTATTTGTAAACTAGATAATATTTCTTTTTGTCGGAATACTTTAATTAATATTAAAAAGCAGCATAAATACATAGTACAAATAAAGAAAATATATAAAAAGAAGAAACTACCCCATGAACCAGCAATAAGAAAGTGTTAAAATGAAAAAGCAACTTAATTGATTAAAAAACTACCCACGGTTTTCTAAAACTAATCATAAACTAACTCTTAAAAAATTAGGGTGGGGTTATTCAATACTGTATTTAATGGATTTTTATGGATTCTAAATCCAAAATAAAATCTCCTTTTATTCATTGATGTATTTGATCAAATACAATAAAATATATATAATTGAACAATATATTTGAACAATAGATTTAGAATACAACACAATCTTATGTTATTAAGCAATTCCAATGGATTTTGGGGTAATGGATTTTAATGTATTCTACTCCTTTTTTACGTTGAACACAAATCATATATATTTTGTGAGGATTTTGATATCCAAATGTTCAGTTATCATTTTCAATTAAAAATAAATAAAGGACTTGTTTGCAGTCGTTGAATTGAAGATCCCCAAACCTAATCCTAAAATTTCCCACTTCTCACCTGGGTTGTTGCTCTTATAAAAAACTAAAAGAAATCATGATATTTATATCAACTACATCCATAACGGAAAAATATGGAATATAAATGAAGTAGTTGATGACATTTTCTCATATTTTGTGGCAAAAGATATTGATGAAAAAAACGATAATCCATAATCAACCTTATTGTTTGAATGTAAACAGAGACATTATTGGATCAAATGGAGAGACACAATACAAATCAAACTTGATTCGCTTAACAAACAAAATGTATTCAAACCTATTGAACTAGCTCACACCTAAAGAAGTGAGAGACCCATTGGATACAAATGAGTATTCCTTAGGAAACAAAATGAGAAAAATGAGATTGTGAGATACAAAGCTCAACTTATAGCTCAAGATTTTCTCAAAGACATGTGACTGATTATGAAGAGACATATTCGAATGCTATTACATTCAGATTTAGAATACAACACAATCTCGTGTTATTCAGTAATTCCAATAGATTTTGGTGTAATGGATTTTAATGTATTCTGCTCATCTCTTACGTGGAACACAAATCACATATTTTATGGGGATTCTGAAATCCAGATGATCAATTATCATTTTCGATTAAAAATAAATAAAGAACTTGTTCACAGTCGTTGAATTGAAGATCCCTAAGCCTAATCCTTAAATTTCTCAATTCTCACATGGGTCGTTGCTCTTAATAAATACTAATGATGAACCTTCTGTAAACTAGCAAGAGATTCATGATTTTATCCATTTTACCCATAACACTGAAAATTAGCTGAATTCTGCTATTTTTTTTTTTTCAATGATTGGATCGACAAAACCTGATACATAACCAAAATACTCCAATTCGATCATGGTAGAATTTCAATTTACCACCTAGTACCAATATTTATTGAATTTTTAAAAAACTTTTTTCGTTTTATCCCGCTACGTAACTAATTAATACTAAAAAATTAAAAATTCCTAAAAAAATAAATAAGATTTCATAAAAGTCAAATAATATTAAAAAACAAAAAATAATATTTTATAATAATTTAAATCATCGCATATACACATTGTATTAGACCCCGGAAGATGGCGATAGCGAAGGCGACTGCGAAGGCGACTAAGAAGGTGATTTCCGGCGTTAGAGAAATTCTAAAATTGTGAGACGATTGAAGGTGATTAAAGAGGGGATGATCGATGGGGGTATTTGAAGTGAAGCAGAAGAGATTCGTGAAGAGGTTCCTCAAATTTTGCGATTTTCGGTGTTAAGATTTTCAACAAGAGTGAGACGATTAGAGACGATTCAAGAGGGGACAATCGATAAACGTATTTCGAGTGAAGCAGATGAGATTCGTGAAGAGGTTCATCGAAGTTTGTTCAAGATAGATACCCTTGATTTCAGTGAAGGGTTTTCTGCTCAATTTTGGGCTCAATTGGAGAAATCTGATGAGGTTCTTAATCGTTTTTGGGTACGATCAAACTATAAACCAAAACGACTAAGAAGATTCAACATATTAAGGCGATTCCAGAGATTCCAAAAATTCTATGGTTAATCCAAAAACGATTTACTCATCTTCTAGAGTCGTGAAACCATATGCACTAATTAGCACAGATGCAAAGGATTCATTGAGGTGTTTGACGTTCAGATTAAATGTTCTTAATTTCAGTTTGATGATTGCGACAAGAGTCTATCCTCTAATTTAAAAAGGTGATCGATTTGTTTTGCAAGGAACAAGGGAGAGACAATCCATAATTAAGACGATTAGAAAAAGGAGACGGTTAACCCTCCCATGTAACAGTGTATATCCAACGGTGAGATGGAGACACAACAATTACTCATAAGGCGAGGCAAAAGATAATTTCCATATTTTACCAAGATCGCAAAAAAAAAAAGATATGATTCTTTGTGGTTAATGGTGATTTCCTTGATGAATTCACCAAATCTTTGAGGGTTTAAATGCCTTGGAGACTACAAGGAAAGGTTGGGAGTGAAATTATGCTCGGAAGCTAAATCAAGAGATTATGTACGATTCCCAGAAAATAAAAGGACGGTTATTAACTCAGATTCCTTATTATACCATTCCAAATAATTATTTTATGCGTATTAAAAGATTACAGGAACGTGAATTATGATTCACTATATTCACAAAGACCCACCAGTCGCTTATTTATAGAGATGTGCCTAAGCTTGTTTCTCATATCTTCTCACGCTCTCTTATTGATCTTAATTTTCATTGTTCCCATAACAAAGATGTCTCAACTCAATCTGAAGGATAAAATTCCTAAGTTCGATAGCAATGCACTTCTAGTAAGGTGTTCGAAAGTCCTCTTGGGAAGATGCATGAATATTGGAAAACATGATCATGGAGCTCTCATTCAACGATTCCCTAGGATATGACGTATGGAAAATTGAGTAACATGCACGGATCTAATCTTCGGCCGTTTTTAATTCATGTTTAGACATGAGAAAGATATGGAGGAAGTCTTGCGGCTATGTACAACTCATTTTGACGACTGGATGATAACTCTGGCCAAGTGGAAAGTCAGAGCTCCAGAAAGTAATCCGTCAATGTTGGTGATGTAGGCAAAGATTTCAAATATTCATGCGGAGTTTGCAGCGGAAGTGGTGTTCTGAGCAATTGGAGACAAATTGGGCAAGGTACTACATATTAGTCCTGGACATTCGGGTCTTCGGGTCGGGTTCGGGTCAGGTCCTTTCAGATCCGATTCTTTCGGGTCCTGAATTTTTATATTCATATAGGACCTGATACTATTTCAGTTCGATTTCGGGTTCCAGTCAGTTTGGATCAAAATTTAAAAAGCCAAAAATTACTTGGATATCTAAATACCCTAGAAATATCCAAAAAAATCATAAAAATACCAAAGAGGTACCTAAAAGTATCGATAAATACTTTTGAATACCCAAATATTCAAAAAATATGTGAAAAATATCTAAAAATACTCATAGAATACTTTTAAAATACCTAAAAATACTATAAAATCGGATCTTCGGGTACCCGTTCGGTTCGCGGTTCGGATCCGGGTTCAAATCCGGTTCTTCAGGTCCTAAATTTTTGGATCCGCTCGGGTATTTAGGCATTTCGGGTTTGGGTTTGGGTCTTCTTTTTTGGGTCAGGTCCAAGTTTGGGTTTTTGGATCCGGTTTTTATGCCCAGACCTACTACAGATCGATGTAGATGGAGGAAAGATTTTGGTGGAAGTTAATGTCATGAAAGTGTTGATGATCAAAACTGCGGTGGAGTTTGAAGATGGAGTAGAAACTTTGGTGAGGATTAAGTATGATCGACTACAAGAAATATGTAGTTACTATAACTACATAAACTATCTCTGGGTATAATAACCTGAACCAAAAAACCAAACCTAACCGAACCGAAATAAGAAGAACCGAACTGGAACAAGCTAAATAACCGAATAGGTCCTAAATTTGAAAACCGAAAGAACCAAAACCAAACCGGAATCAAACCGAGAACCGAATAGTTTCTCGAAAGAACCAAAATACAATTATATATTTAATTCTAAATCTAAATTTGTTAATTAATTTGAATCAAAATTACTAAAGAAGCTAAAATATTCAATTTTTTTATAATTAATCGATGGCATGATTTTTTTTGTTTAAAAAAAAATTAAATAGAAATATCTGAACCGGAACTGAACCAAAAGAACCGGAACCGGAACCGAACCGAAATTTTGTCGGTACCCATTGGTTACCTTTTTTCTGAAACCGAAAGAACCGACCTGAACCAAACAGAGGAACCGAATGCCCAAGGTTAACATAAACCATGAGGTTTCCTGATGCAAAAGCTTATGAAGCATTAAAACAAAGAGGTGGAAAATGAAAGATTTGATAGGCATGAGAGACAATCTGACTGAAATCAGAGCTACAAAGGAGCTCTGGTTATTAACAAATTCACTGAGCAAGGATGACGTGGAGATAGAGGCACCATATCTCGCCATTTTGATCACTATGGATCAAACCTTAATCACAACAAGATGGAGATGAAGTATGTCCCAAAGGAAAAAGGGATTATGGAGAAGAGTCCTCTTTTGTGTGATGAAGCACAACCTGCAGGGAATAAAGCACATTCAGAATCGAGAAAATAAAGAGAAATGAAGACGGTGAGGTCAGAGATGCTTGGAACCACTCACTTCTACAACCGAGCAAACCTGATGATATATCAGGAGCTCACTCCTATCTAAGAAATCGAAACGTTCTAATAACGTCCAAGACAATGGAGAGGTAAATTCCTTTAAACAAGTGGTTGTTCCCTCTGTCAATAAGTTGTTTGAAAGCTAACAAGAAAACATAAGAGAAGGGTCACAAGAAGAAGATGATTATGACCCCATGAACTGTGACCTTTTGTCCAAGAATCAAATAGATGAAGGGAACAAGGAACCACCAGAATGGTTGCAGGTGATTTGGAGAGGCTAAAAGCCTATGGAACAGTTACTGAAGTGGAAAGACCAGAGCTGTTACAAACTGAGAAGAAGAAGAAAGTGGCGCGTAAACTGCCTCTCCTTCCTCAGATAAAGGAAAGCAATGAAGTTCATAGAAAGTCTTCGACATATACAAGTAAGAAAAGCAACAAGACTACAACAGGGCTGACATGAGTGAACTCCAAGAAACAAAACATTGCTAATGTTATGGAACAAGTCCAGAAGAAGACTGATAAAGGAAACAAAGGAGGTAAGAGCCCCAAAAATTCTTACGAGAATGCGACATCTCATCATTCGGCATAGTCCACTTAAATTTGTTCTTTGTTAGTTTTATGATTTAAGTATTATCTTGGAATTTTCAGGGTATTGGAAACCCAATTTTTCTAAATTATTTGAAAGATATTTATAAACAAATCAAATTTGATTTCTTATTCTTAATGGAGACAAAAAACCGAGATGACTATATGGAAACTTTATATAAGTGATTTCTAATTTGACAATATGATTACGGTGGAGCCGATAGGGGCAAGTGGTGGCTTATTATTATTTTCCCATAACCATTTCAATGTTGTTCTACACTACAAGGACAAAAATATCATTGATAATTCCCTAGACCTAAGAGGCAAAAAGACTTTCATATCGTTTATTTATGGAGAACTTGTTTACCATCTAAGAGAACGTGTATGATAACGTTTAACTCGAAGTGGTGTACAATGTCTATAACAGTGGTTCATCATTGGAGATTTCAACAAAATTTAGGGCCAACATGAAACGTAAGGAGGTCGGATGAGGAGTTTAAGTTCTGTTGTTCTTTTCAACACAATGTTACAAAATTGCGGTTTCATTTATTGGCAATACGTGGTCTTGGCGAGGAGTTAGGCATAACGAAATTATAAGATGCAAACTCGACAAAGCTTTTGAAAATGAAGATGACACTCTTTGTTTCCTAATTCAAAAACATAATATTTTAATATGATTGGTTCAAATCATAGACCAATCCTGGTGGAAATAAAAGATAATGAAATTAGAAGAAAACCTGGGTTTAATTTTGATAAAAGATGGATTGAAAAACCAGGTTTCAAGAAGGCCATAAAGTTAGGTTTGACCAAATATGCAAACCTAACATGGCATCACATTTCAAATAAAATTTCAAACTACAGATAAGAGATCTCAAAATGGAGGAAAAATCAAGTGTTTTCCAGGAAAGACAAGATAGAATCTTTAAAAAACAAATTAGAAGGTATGAAAAAATCAGACTCTGTCCTACGGTGGAGATTCAACAAGTAGCGTACAACATATGTTTGGCTTATAAAGATGAAGTGACATACTAGATGCAGAAAAGCTGTAATAGGTGGCTCGAGGAGGGTGACAATAACACAAAATATTTCTATGCGCAAAACAAAGCAAAGAATGGTGAAAAATAGGACTATTGGACTTTTTGATGACCACGCCAATTGGGTTGACTAGGAAAAGGATATAGAAACTAAAACAGTAACGTATTTTAATAATTTATTCACATCGAATGGAACTGAGGATTTCGATACCTCCCTTGAGAGAATATAACCTATTGTTACAGAAGAAAGGAATAATTTATTGCTTGCCAAGGCGACAGTTGAAAAGGTGAAGAAAGCACTATTTCTGATGGATCAATATAATTTGGCCTAGTAAGTTATGTCTTGACGGATCAATATACCAATCAATAAATTTCAAAGATTCAAAAAAAAACTGATGAAGATCGATCAAAATGACTGATAAGAATGACGCAAAGCAACATGCTAATTTAAAGTCGTTTGTGTCATTTTCATCGGTCATTTTATTTGGTTTTTAGCTTGATCATCAATTCACAAATTATCAGATATGTTTATAGGGTATTTTTGATAGCCATATGAACTGATCAAAAAGACTGATCAATCGACATAATCATTTGTTTTATTGCTATCATCATTCTTAAGTTCGAAATATGTTAAAGACATTACAATAAAACTTGTAATAGAAATGGTGCTACTGATTTAATAAACAAAACCAAATTGTTCAAAAATATAAGTCTTAAACGAAACAACAAGCAAGAGTTAGATCCTAATTAACACAAACCAAAAATTCAAATCATAGATCATAATTGGAAAACAACCAATTACTAAATACACAATCTTTTAGACTCTTGTGAGTGTCAAGAACAAGCTTGTTTCCTTTAAGACATACAAAAGTTGGAGATAGTCATTTTATTCCTTATTATTCATTGTACTATCCTTCTCACTACTCATTCTCTTCCATTACATTTTATTTTCCTCATCTTTTTCAACGCTTAATGAAACATTCCTGTCTAAGAGGATATTTGCAGTCTTTTAAGTTACTTTGTCGATACATAAGTTTGCATATCTACTATTTACAATTCTATGTGCAAGCTCACCATTTTAACCTGTCAACAATACAATATAACTTTTGTTAACTAAGTGGAAACCAGCAATAAATGCATAAACTTGCAATTATACATTGTCTAAGAGAAGAATAGTTAACAGGTAATGTTATCATACTTCAACGCATTAATCTAAGCATCTACTTCTCCATTATTGTTGGTTTATGTGCTAAATTGAAGAAACAAACTACAGTTGTATCTAGCTAGATAACCAGAAGCGAATAATTTATAAACCAAATGTACAAATTGATTCAATGTAAATATCTGAAATTGGGTACTCAAAGCATTTGGAACCACATCTTATACATGTTTCTCAATACTCATAGACATATATAAACTCAAGTAGTTGAGAAGCCTATGAAAAATAATTTGAGAAGACAAATGAGTGATATCATTATTTCCCATATTTGAGAAATAGAGAAAACAAACACGAACGCTAAAACAATATAATTTAAGTTTAATCACGACAACATCTGTATAAGAAAAAGTTTCTCGTATCTCTAGCACTCAAAGCTTTGACACTCTCCATAGATATTCCAACCAAATATCACGAACCCATTATTTTCACTGATGCTCATAACACTCTCTGAATCTCTAATTCCTCTCTCGTTACTCTCAGAATTCATAAATTTTACCAAAATTTGAAAAAATTAGGTTAACAAATTATCAATAAAAAATATTTAGATGAAAATTTTGTAGATTACAGAATATATTAGTTCACAGTAAAAAGATAAAATAAGATTAACATTAATATGAAGATTAGATCAACAAAATTAAAAAGAAAAGGTACATATAAAAAATATATCCTTTATTTCGAAATTTCTCAAAAAAAACCAACAATTATAAGCTTCTCTTTGCCAATATAATTCGAAACTGACCCACTTGGAATATAATTCGAAATTGACTGACATAAAATTTAAAACCAGAGGGAGGAATTAGAAACCAAATTAGTTTAAAGTTTAAAGAAGCAACAAATATGTTCATACTCAGATCTAAATCTCAACCATCTATGTAAGAAAAGAGATCTTCGATTGAATCCAGATCTGGAATCCTAGGTCGACGGAGCAGCGGATCCGTTGGTGTTTAGAAGGGATGATGACGTCATCATCTTCTGAAACTCTTCGAAATTAACATTCCCATCGCCGTCAGCATCCACAGGTCCGATCATACGAGTGCAGTCTTCAACGGAGCAAGACATCCCTAAGCGGTTAAGAACCTGGTGAAGCTCAGCGGCGGAGATCAATCCGTTTTTGTCCTGGTCATACAGATCGAAGGCGTCGCGAATCTCTGCAGCGGAAGAAGACGAGCGGCACAGAGTAGAGAACTCGTCTAGGTTGATGAAGCCGTCGCGATCTATATCAACTTCTTCGAGCACGCGGTTGAGTTCAGTCTCCGTGTACGATGTTCCCGTGGCCTTAAAAACATCGCCGAGTTCAAGCACAGAGATCTTTCCGTCGCCGTTGGAGTCAAACTGGTCGAAAACCTTCTTAAGCTCCTCTGGATTAGCCATGTCCACCGATGCAGGCGTATCTTTGGCGGTTTCTGAATTAGCGCTTGCCATTTTCTTTTTTTTCTTTTTTTTTTTTGAGGTTGTATTTTTATTTGAGCAATTGGACGCTGGTGAGTTTGACCATTTTATAGACTCTTTGTTGTGATAATCACTTTATTCGCTATTTGCCATTAATTAAAAGTGTGGAATCGAATATTTGTAATTAGCTTCCCTTTATAGTAGAGCTGCCATTCATTCTCTTTTCAATTAAAATGAAATAATTGGATATTGTAGATTTTATCGGCTATTAATCTCAATAATATTGTCAGAGAACTAATTCAATTATGTTTTAGATTTATTTTTAATTTTTATTGCTCTAAAAATAAAATTAATTTAGAAAAGTTGATTTAGTTGTGAAAAAAATAAAAATTTAATCAAATTTTTTGATATCAGGCCAAGAAACGGGTAGCCTAATTTGTTTGACTCTGATTTAGCTAAGCATTTGGTGGTGAATTCGAATCCTACCATGCTCTAATTGAAAAACTTTGGTTATGGATTGGAACTTGTCGATCCAATAGTTACTTGTTGACAAAAAAAATTGATATCAGACTTCGACAACTCAACCCAACAAAGCCTAGTCAAAAGAGATCGAACTGGAGCCCATGAAAAGGCTGGATTCAGATTCAAAAAGTGGTAACTATGAGAACCAGATGATAGTAGATTATTTTGAAGTGAGTTCGAAGAAGAAAAAGAAGGAAAAACGTTTTCAAGTTCAGTAACTATATAAGAGAAGTCCGAAAAAGAGTATAGCCCCAAAAATAACCATAAAGAACAAGAATAGTTTACTAATGTTTGTAATCCGATCTCTTTTAGCCAAACTCAATCAATAAAATCAATTTTCTGTATCCTTAATTCTTTTTTTACCAATGAAAAATCCATATTAATTAGATTGATAGATCTTGTATCATCAAAAATTATGAATTTTATAGCAAAAAATTGATAGCCAAAATATCTAACAAAAAATCTAATCAAAATTTTTACAATTTAAATACTACAGTCAAAAATTTTAAATTTATAGCCTTTGTTAGAAGTTGGCTTCATATCCCTCTTTTGGTCCAACAAAGATCTCTTAACGATTCCACCTCAGCCCCTAACCCAATCTGCACCACAAAAGGAAACCAATCTCGACTTCATTTCAACTTGGGGCAACGGCACAAGCCCACTACTATAGCCTAACTATTGCAAATTAAAAGCGCAATAGAGTGGTTCAACCACCCCCTAGAAGCGTCTTATTTGCGCATTAAATGCGCAACACATAAGTCAACTATCCATGGATTTATCGAGTTGCAAAGATAGTACTTGTCCGGCTAACTACCTCCTAGGGCGACTAGCTATGGGCGTAGCGTGAAGTATGGTGTTAATTTGACAAAGAAAATTTTTAGGTCCTTAGTAGGTGTGTTGGAGCTAGTCGCCCTAATCTGAAGGCTAATAAAAGGCAAAGACCAAGTCCAACAAGACATCCTTTCTCAGAAGAAAAAAATTCTATACAATTTCAATTTTAGTTACGAAAATCTAAATCCAATTTGTAACTCACTATCCCGACTAAAGCTTTAAAATAAGTACACTAATGAGTGATCCCGCTACAAACAGTCAACCTTGGGAATGAAATCTTATGTCTGACTCTGTGAGACAAATTATTATTTAGTAATGACATTGTATTATGTGCGTAATTACACATTAATTTATATTGTACTCTGATGCAGAACCGCTTTGTGGCATAGGTATTATAGGCAAAAGATTAAGGTCTAAAAATTTTAGAGTATCTCAATAGTTTACTCAATTTTTTATTTCAAATATAGAAAAATGATCTGCTCTAATGATCTATTCCATTTTTTATTCCAAATAAATATTTTAATATTATTTTGGTCTATCAATTTATTATTAATTTTTAAAAAACTATTTTACTTTTCAAATTTATATATTTTATCCACTTATATTAATTTAAAAAAGAAATAATCCATAACAATATTGACAAAATCAAACTTTTAATTAAAATAAAATTTTCTTACATCACAAAAATAGAAAAGCAAGTGAATTAGCTAAACATCATTATTAGTGTATCTCTAATGATCAATTAAACCATTTCACTAAGAAAATGAGATTATAATCTAGTAATAGTTATGTATTTTGAGTTTATCTTTATTTATTTAAGTAATATGTCATTATATTTTTTATTATAATATCTTTTTTATCGTCTAATATTATTGAGATGGTCATTGGGCAAAGTAATGTACAAACACAAACATGACAAACATGTTTTACACAAGCTTCAATTAAAAAAGTGGTCCAATCGGTCCAACACAAAAAACTCTAGAGTCTCCAAGCCTGCAACCATCTCAGCCACGTGTTACTTTGGTGAAGCTTAGCCTACATCTTATCCTCCACATGTCGTCTCAACGTCTTTGTCGGCATGCAACCACCGGATTCCAAGAAAAGTTGCCGAGTCTACGATCTTCTGCTTTTCTCTTTGCCCAATCGTCTAGCTCCTCCGCAATTTCATCCTATCAGTTGAATTTTGAAGTAATCCGCTGTTGAAAAACAACCTATGACAACCAACCAGAGCAACTTCGAGAAATCGGAGATTTACATCTCAAGAGAGTTGGAGGGATTACATGAACATAAAATTAACAACTATTGAAGATGTTCTTAGAGTTACTAACTTTTTTCAGGTTAAAAAAAATTTATTAATCTGTCATCCCATGTTAAAGTAATTCTCAGTTTAGAGTTTATTGTCATCTCGAAAAAAAAATTAAAGTGATTCTTACTTTGCATAAATTTTTTCAGTTAGCATTAATAATTTATTTAGAGTTTTTCATTTGTTCAATTTTTGATATTTTATATCTTATTAAAAAAAAATACAAAAATGATCATATATAGGTAAAAGTAGTTTAATTAAAATTGTGTTTTAACTTATAATAGAAATTGTTTTTTTTTTTTTTTTTTTTCAGTTTTTGTTTAGTGTAAACATTTCATGTACCTTTGAATTTGAATTGATATTTCTATGGTTTGAAATCAAAACATAAAAAACTAGTTTTGAATAAGGTATTCAACAATGTTAGACTGACTTTGCTATGATGTGTCAATAATAAAATTACAATATTTTTTTTTTGTAGAAATACACTCGGAAACGGATAGGAATAATGTTGGTCTCTCCACGTGCAATTACAGGGCCTAACTTAGACGGCAGGACGCTATAATGTCACGTCTCACGTGCCTTGGTGAGAGTTGCATTTGCTTACCTCACGAAAATATCAAAACTCTCCAGCAATTAATTAAGTTATTATAATATTACCTTTTTGGGTTTCGTAATTACTAAAATAATCTTAAAACAGAGTAGTCTTTTATAGTACAATCCAATACTTAATTTGGTCAGTAACAAAAAAAAAGTAGGAACGTGAGTAAGCGAATAAGAAATGTGTCTCAATCGAACGCGGCCAACGCGGTCCAATACACGATCCTTTTACGCGGTTTGATTGTGTTTGACTAGTACTCTCTTTTCATTTGTCTCTTCTTATTTTTCTATTATATAAATTGTACTGGATTTATATGACCCTCAAGGCTCAAGTGTTACAGAAGCTCTGTGCAAAAATATCTATGTCATTATATCTTATTTTTAACCGAAACAGACGCTTAACTGCTGTCTTTTCTTTAGTTCCGTTAATTCACGTGATTGAGTCCTTTGAAAAGAGTTATCGGGTTAACAAAAGGCCTATGAACATGTATGTGTGGAATACGTGGAGGAAAGGTGGCACCACCGCCACAGATCCGCTCGGGAGATGCCCACATGTCAACCGTTGTACTCCTCCATGCAGGCTGCCGAGAGGTGCCGATGATGCTTCGCCGGAAACTAATGGTCGTAGAGACATCCTCTTATGTACCCAACCGGCTGAGAATTTGAAGTTCGCTTCTTCTGATAACCGTTAACGAAGAAGTTGCTGAAACCCTAGAACACCACCAGCACCATAGTCAGCCATCTCCAAACCGAGAAACTCCACCGCCATCGGGACACAACATAGTGATCTTGAACTTGAACACCAACTCCTTTTCCTTCACAGTCGGTAAAGCGGTGGAGAATTATCTCTCTGATGAGAAGCTCTCCGATCTAATTGATGGTCAAAAGGATTTCATCTCCGGTTGCAGAGGAGACCAAGGGAAGAAGAACTCCGGTGCTTGTTACCTACAAAGAGAGAAAAGACCCACAAAACAAGGGAAAGAGACCAACAAATCTCGGTAAAAACCGAGAAATTCGGAATGATACCCACCAGAGCCGGAAGTTTAAAACAAAACAAAAGTTTTCTGGAAATTAATCTCTGAAAGATTGATAAGAGAGAAGAGATGTTTGCTGGAATAATCCATCGGAAAAAACAGAGAGAAATTCTCTGTTATATGATGTGGGAAAAGTAACCAGCGATAAACCCAGAATTTGTATCGGCAAAACCGGATCTGTTATCTTCACTAGTGAATCCATCATGTTCTCTCTAAAAGATGAGATGTGAGAAAAAGGAGAACACATCGTAGACTCTTATTGGAGAAGAAAATTTTTTAGAGATAAAGTTTCTCAAGGCTATATTTTTTAAGTCAGTTGATCAATTAAGTTAGTCAATTTCATCACATATCTTCAATTTCTTTTTTTTTTGGTCATCTAGTAGTACTCTTAAACAAAAAGTTTTACATTGTTTTACTTAAGAGCAACACTTAAGTACACCAGATATACTATGAAGATACATATATATTATAAAGTAGTAGAATAAGATCTGCAAAAATCACGCTCAAGCTGAATGAGCGATTAAGCCAAGTTGGTGAACCCCGGGAGAGATACCCGTGTAGTCTACCATGGTTAGTGACACTTAGAGCCAAATATGATGTTGCCTTATTTGTCGAGAAATGGCATAGTCAAAAAGAACAATGGTCGAAAAGCTTGGAAAGCTTTAACACCGGCTGAACCCAACCTTGAAAAGATGGCCACTGTGCAGGAGAGGTGAGAGCCTGCAGAACTTTCTTGTTGTCTAGATCAATTTTCACTGTTGTAATCTGAAGAGAGCGAAGATCTTGCAGGATGGACGCAAGGTAAAGGAAAGTAACCTGGAGACGAGATGGCGAAGGAGGGAACGCGTTGCGAGAATGATAAAGAATTGTGTCTGTGGTGTCTCCTAGGAGGTAGACTCCACCAAATAAAGCATTCTCCTTAACCAATGAGACATGGAAGTTACACTTTAAGCGCTTAGGCCATAGAGAGACCCAATGAGACTGAAGTCTTTGCTTCTGTATATTGACCAGTGTGGTGGTCGTCTGGGATTGGAGCTGGCCCCAATGAAACGCTTCTTCAGTAGCGGAAGCTACTTTGTGCCTCAAGTCCGGTAATTGACTTCCAAACGCCACATGATTCCTACATTTCCAAATTGTCCAAAGTATCCGAGGAAGAGCAGACTGTGTGTGTCTTGGGATCTGAGAGTTCGAGATAAGGTAAAAAATGTAGGAGATATTTTCCGAAAGTGAAGTCAGGAAAAAACCATGAAGATGGTGGGGGACGTGGGCTAATGCTAAGATTTGACGTGCAAGATCACATGCAAAGAGCATATGATTGACCTCTTCGGGTCCTTGATGACATATAGGACAAATACCGTCTCTGTGTATTCCATGGTGAGATATGGCAGATTTGACCACTAGAGTGCTCGATTAGGCACACAAGAGGAACATTCAGATTTTAAGGAGAGTGGGAATTCCCCATATACAGGATTTAAGGTCCAACGTAGAATGAGGAGGGAAGTTATGACGTTGCGTAGTAAGCCAGTAGCAGCTCTTAACAGAATACAACTCAGTGGTGATTATAGCCTCAAATCCAAATGTCATGGCCTTCAAGCCAAGGTTGCATTGCAAGAATACATGTGGCATCAACATAGTGAAATAAATCAAGGATCCGCTTAGTCCTCCAGCCAGTAGAAGAAAGAAGGTCAGAGACTTTTGAGCATACGTCAAAGGTTAAGTGTTTGCTAATTAGGGGCCGGGGAAAGTGGTCAAAAATTCACTTTTCAGTCCAGACATATGTAAAGGTGCCATTTCCGATTAATCCTTGTTGAAGAAGGTTGCAGCCAACGAGAATAGTCCCACTACAAGAAAACTGGCGTTTTGCGATGGCAAAAAGCGTTGCAATGGCGTCGCAAATAGGCTGTTTGTAACACCATTACGACATCGACAAATTTATCGCAAATCGTGTGTCGCAAATGACATTCGTCGCAGTTGCGTTGCAATTGTTGCAACGGAAATGAGCCTTCGACATATGTCTGCAGGCTTTGCGACATACTTGCAAGGCGAAGACACTACGACTCTTTTGCGAGGTCTCTCGGCGATATTTTTGCGAGGCAGACACTGCGATGCTGTTGCGAGGTGATATCTGCGACGTTGTTGCGAGGTTATATCTACGATGTTGTTGCGAGGCGAAACATGCGACGACTTTGCGAGGAAGGAATTGCGACGTTGTTATGAGGCCATTTTATGCGACGTCATTGCGACGACTTTATTTAAAATATAGTTTTTATTTAAAAGATAATTAATTTTTGAATCAAATATATTAAATTTATTTTTAAATTTCAAAATAAAAATAAAAATAAAATATATTAAATTAAAAATAATTTACAAAATATTTTAAATTTATTACAAAAAAAACCTAAAAGTCATCTGAGAAGTCGGGGTCGGGGTCGGGATTCTGGTCCGGGTTTGTGGAACTTGATCCGGGCTCATCGGGATGTAGGTCTTTCAGCCTAGAAGCAAGCCCCTCGCCTTTTGAAGCCAAGTAGGAGAAGATATGGTTGTATTGGACGATGTTCTGCTGTAGGGACGAGATCAATTGATCATGTGCTTGCAACTTACTCTCCATTTCCGCCATTTTCGAGGAATCGGCAGAAGCTTGAGACTGCGATCCTTGCGTCCAGGAGTTCAGCCTGATCTGCGAGCCCAGCGAGCGACCTGTCCCAAATAGTCTCTCCTTTTTACGGAGAGCAACCTGAAAAAAAACAATTATTACGTTAGTTTAACCATTTGAAACGAAAGAAACACGTAATATATACGAAAAATCTTACCTCGGTGAAATCTCGTTCTTTTGTGTTATTGAAGCACAACAGATCCAGTGCTCTCATCACTACAATCCTGGGTCAATTGCTGCATCTTCTCAGTGACCTCGTTGTAGATTCTCTCGGCCTTTTTGTCGACGAAGACGCCGGTCTTGTTCCGTTTTGTTAGGTAGAGCGTCTCTACCAGATCAAGGTGAGAATTCCCCGTTTCTTCTTGCTGAAAGTTTTTTAAAAGTAATTATCTTAATGAATATTAATTTAGATACTGTTGTGTACAAATATTGACGTAATATCTTACCTTCTTGCGGACTCGGGCCTTGAAAGATGTTTGGTCCGAGAAATGCTTATGCGGACCATCCCGTCAGGGTTGGCCAACTTTGCCGCCCGCGCAGTTGCGCTCTTCTTCTCGGACCTAGAGTCTTGCCAATAGCGGACAAGACCCTCCCAAACCTTGGTGTTGAACCAACGCGACATTGTCTCATCGCCGTGGGTCCTCTATTTGGCCTTCCAACGGCCGACCTTGTCGCAGATGCGACTCTTCAAAGTCTCCTCAAATGTTTAAAAAATATGTGTTAAAAAAAATTATATAAGATATAAACGACTTAATAAACGTACCGCAAATGTTTTGAACCACCTATCAACGGCGTGGTTTGCAACTTGCATAAAATTGGCGTGCGGTTCCCTGAAATCTCTTTCAAAGATTTCCCGCACGGCAGTTGCCAATATCTGGTCATCATTGAACCTACCATTTTAAACCCAAAAATTCATTAAAGTTTGTTTTACAAACCTAAAAATTTATAATTTAAAAGTTATAGGAAATACCAAAGTGTTCCCGGTGACACTAGGAAACGAGATTGGGTAGGAAGCAATGGTTCACATCGGCCAAGATGTCTTCGATAGATATCCCCGCAGCAATGTCGGTTGGGAATGACTGGTACACATTTGAAGCAGGAGGCGCGGACTCTATGTCCCGTACCGGAGTGAAACCCGGTTGAGAGCCGAAACTACATGCTGACGTGGACGGGACAGATCATGATGCCGGAGAAGGGTTAGGATGAGACGGCCCCTCCCCGTGAGGCGTCTGCGACTGAGAGCCGGGAGGCGTAGGAGGGTGTGATCCCCCAACATCAGTGAGGTACCTAGTGTACAGATTTTGACATTCGGACATCTGAAATCACGACGATTTAGATGGCCGAAATAGTTGTTAATATTTTTTTATTACGAGTAATTTATAATGTTCTAACCACACATAATCATTTAAAAGTTTTTACAAATTATATAAAATTTTAACAGATTACATAACGTATTCTAAAGATACAATGCGTTTTTAATGATACATAGCGTGTGAATAAATATTTGTGAAATTATTAAATTTCATAAAACGTTTCTTAAAATTACAAAAAATCTTAAAATCTTAAAATAACTAAAATATTTTAAAAATTATAAATCGTTTTTAAAATAGTTTTAAAATTAGAAAAATTCAGAAAAACGTTTTTAAAAATAACTAAAATATTTTAAAATTCCTAAAACGTTTTTAAAATGTTTTTAAAATTAGAAAAATTCAAGAAAACATTTTTAAAAATAATCAAAATATTTTAAAATTCATAAAACGTTTTTAAAATGGTTTTAAAATTAGAAAAATTCAAAAAACGTTTTTAAAAATAACCAAAATATTTTAAAATCATGAAAATATTTTTTAAATAATATAAAACGTTTAAAAAAATTCTTTAAAAATGACTAAAAACATAAACATGTTTTTAAAATAACAAAATCTATTTATAAAATTCAAATGGTATTAAAATTACAAAAGTGTATTAAAATGTTTTGCAAAAATTTATAAAAATTACCAAAACGTTTTTCTAAATTAAAAATGTTTTAGATAATACAAAACGTTTTTCTAAATTATATAAAAATTACCAAAAATAAAAAAATGTTTCCAATCCTATAGATCTACAAATCCGAAGCCTAATCTATGTTCCAATAGCCTCAAATCAAGCAAATTCGAAGCTAATATATGTTCCAAGCCTATAGATCTACGATTTAGAGAAAGAGAAACTTACCTTTGTTTTTCAAAACGACGTGAAGTCGAGGCCGAGTGAAGGAGAAGATGATTGAAGATGGAGAAGATGAGAGGCCGACGTGAAGATGGAGAAGATGAGAGGCCGACATGAAGGAGTGGCCGAGTGAAGGAGAAGAGTGAGAGAAGATGGAGAAGATGATTGAAAGAGAAGAGAAGAAGAATTGCCAAAGAGAAGAGTAGAAGACGAAGACGTGAAAAAGAGAAGATAAGAAGAAGTGTGCAGCTGCGAAAGAGAAAAGAAACGAAGAAGGAGATGGTACAGATTTTAAGTAAAACCCGAACCATGCGACGTCAACCATAATTTATGTCGCATGGGTGTCGCAATGACTGAAACCGACATAAACGTAATACCGCAACCTTGTCCTTAAAACACAAGACGACTTCCTTGACATCGTAACAAAGATCAATACGAAGAGTCCGAGAATACATCGTCAATCATTCCTCCATTGAATGATGTACGTCTATTATACAAGTGTTTTGAATCACGTTGAAATGTTGTCGGTTTTGTTTACACTTAGATGTACCGCATTCAATTGATGAATGATTAACGATGTATTCTTTGACTTTCGTATTGATCTTTGATACGATGTCAAGGAAGTCGGCTTATATTTTTAGGGTAAGGTTGGGGTTACGCGGTTTAGTGTTTTGGTTTCATCTTCTGGGAGTCAGTTGTGATGTCTTGTGTCGGGATGTCGCAGAAAACTCGCAGATTGCGAGTCCCTTGTGATGTCTTGTCCCAAGACGTTGCAGAAGCTTCGCAAGTGCTATATTTTTAAAAAAGAACAAAAATTCATTTAAGATATAACAAAATATAAACTACACCAACTTTAGTTATTTTCATTATCAGAATCTTCGTCTTCCGTGTTTTCCTCTTTGTCTATCTCTTCGAACTCGTCACAGTCCGCATTTTCATGTCCTGAATTAGGGGTGTCAATACAGGTTAACCCGCCCCATTTAACCCGCTCCGCTGTGGGTCCAGTATTCTTTGTGGGTTAAATGGACTAACCCGCATAACCCGCAGTCATAAATATAGTAACCCTAACCCGTCCTATTTTATGACTGCGGGTTATGCGGGTTGTCCGCGGTTTTTTAATTATGTTTATATTTTAATATACAAACAAATTTTAAACCAAAATGCACCATATTTATATTTTGTGAGACATTTTTAATAATATAAAACATAAAGTTGATAAACAAAAAAAGTAAAATTATTCTTTAACTTATTTTATAGGGTTTGACTTTACAAAATTAAGAGATAATTATGTTTTATATTAACATTATAGTACGATGACATTATAATTTTTTTTAATTTGATTATTTATAAATTTTAATTATTTTTGTAATTTTTATATGTCCACGGGTCGGCCCGCTGACCAAATGGTCAAACCCGCATTAACTCGTTGTCCATGATGGACTAACTCGCAAAGCCCGCTTTTTATTTGAACATAAAATATATAACCCTAACATGCCCCATAGCGGAGTGGTTTAAGCATAACCCGCAGGTTTAAAGCCCGCATTGACACCCTTATCCTGAATCATCATGAACAATGTCTTTTACTTCTAGTTGTGAATGCGTGATATCATCTGCAGATTCCAGGGCTATAGAAACATCTGATGCTCTTTCTTGTTGCATAACCACATCGTCGACTTCCCCGAGAATACAACCTCTTGGATTCACTTTTATCATAGATAGCCATGTCTCGCATCTTTAATATACACGAGGATAAGGAATAAAACACACTTGTTCTGCTTGACATGCTAGAATGAAAGGGTCAAACTTCAAATAAGTTTGGCTTGCATTTACATCAGTTACCCCTAACTGGTTAGTACGTACTCCTTGACCAGCCGTTATATTATACCAACAAAATTGGAATAAAATGCATCACAGTCCGAGAACTCCTAGAAATGTGACTTCTACAATTTTGTTCAAAATACCGTAGAAGTTGGTTTCACCTGCCACATGAATTCCATAATTTGCGGTTGATTTATTTGAACCATGTTCGTAAGTATGGAAAGTGTACTTGCACGTAAAATACATTGGCTCTGTCACAATCCTTGCAATTAGTTCATTAACAATCTCATGCAGCCATAACGGTAAAGGCTTGCCTGCACATTCGTTCTTGACCTATAAAATACATACGTATATATATTACAACATTCAGTGGTTCTAACATTTTTATTAAATATAAGCAATTATGTTACTGACGTAGTAGTTCAACCATCCAGTAAAATCATGTTCTTTGTAGGTATCATATTCTGTTTCACTTAGGTCGGGGAATGCTTCGCGTATCTGTCTGTCAAATTCACTGTAAATTAAAATTGATATTATTTAACTAAACTATACCTAATAAGTTGATTTTTTATATACAAATATATACCTCTCAAATAGTATTGCATCTTCGCAAATTCTCAGTATATAGTTGTGAGCTGCACGACAGTACGTGTGACTTTTCCAGTATTCTTCCTTTATTTTTCCAGCAAGCCTTCCGATCGGAGTGAAGATATCGGGAACAGCTATGGCATATGATGGTGCAACCCCTCCGTTATCATATCGTCCTACCTGGGTTCTTTTGGTTTTGACGTTTGAATTAAAGTAATATGAAGTGAAATGAGATGTTTCCTCTATCAAACTTCCTACAACGATTGATCCTTCTACTTTTGCTTGATTTTTAACCTTTCTTTTTAGATGTCCCATAAATCGCTCAAACGGGTACATCCACCGAAATTGTACTGGGCCACCAAGAGCTGCTTCACGAGGTAGATGAATTGGAAGATGTTCCATCACGTCAAAAAAGGAGGACGGAAAGATTTTTTCCAAGTTACAGAGCAACACTGGGATATTTGCTTGTAATTGAGCAATGCATACTCTGTTAGTGTTCGTGTACATAGATCTCTGAAAAATTTTCTGATTCATACAAGTTGGAATTAATTAAATAGAACAAATTATATGTTTCAATTAAATGACAAATTAAAATGTAAGTACCATAGTTACCTGCAATTGCTTCGTGGATAGCTGTGGGTAGAAGCTCAAGTAATGCAAATGACAGTAGTCGTTGCATGAAAACATGGCAATCATGACTCTTCAGACAAGAGATTTTTTTCTCTTGCTCGATACAGCGGGAGAATTTTGACATGTAACCATCATGAAACTTTACGTCTGAAGAAATCCATTTAAACAATGCCTGCCTCGTTTCTCCAGTTAACCGAAAGATGGGAAATCGGTTGTTTTCCATCCCGTGTAATATGTAATTCGCTCCTCACACATACTTCAACTACGTCCAACCTTGATTTCAAATTTTCTTTACTTTTTCCCTACACATTCAAAATCGTGTTCATGATGTTATCGAAAAAGTTTTTAACGATGTGCATCGGATCGAGGTTGCGACGTAGTAAGAGATCTTTCCAATATGGGAGTTCCCAAAAAATACTCTTTTTGTGCCAGTTAAGAGATTATGTATATCCGTCAGGTATGTTTGCTGGAGTCTGCCAATTGCCCCCTCGTTTACATGTTTCCTCAACACCAGAATAATCAATATGCTTCAAGATCTCGTCCCCTGACATGTGTGCTGGAGGAAGAATGCGCATAACCTTGTTCTTCTTAAAAAATTTCTTGTCCCTCCGGTAAGGGTAGTGCATAGAGAGAAACCGACGATGACAATCGAACCAACAAGATTTCATACCATGCTTTAATTGAAATGCATCAGACCATTACATACAATATGGACAAGATAGCCTTCCATGTGTAGTCCACCGAGATAACATTCTGTACGCAAGGAAGTCACTTATCGTCCACAATAAAACTGCATGCATCTTGAAATTCTGCTGCTACGAGAAATCATATGTTCGAAAACCTCTATACCATAAATGTTTCAGCTCGTGAATCAAAGGTTGCAGGAACACATCACGAGATCGCCTCAGATGACTTTGACCTGACACTAGAATGGTCATATACAAGAATTCACTTTGCATGCACATATCAGGTAGAAGATTGTATGGAGTCAATATGATTGGCTATGAGAATATTGTCTCCCCGACAAACCAAATGGACTAAATCCATCTGTGCATAAACCAAGATAAACATTTCTAAACTCGTTGGCAAAGTCAGAATGTACCGTCTGAAAGTGTTTCCAGGCTTTTGCATATGACGGATGTTTAACCTCCCCATCATTTGTCGTGTGTTCTGTGTGCCATCTCATTGCCGATGATGTCCTTTCTGATTGGTATAGTCATTTCAATCTATTAGTGATTGGCAAATACCACATACGTTTGTATGGGACACGATTCCTACCACTTGTTGCTCGATATCTCGGCTTCCCGTAAAAATGACATTCATGCAACTTATCATCGTCTTTCCAGAAAATCATGCAATTGTCAATGCAAACATCAATTGTTTCTGATGGTAATCCGAGACCCGCAACTAACTTTTGCATTTCATAATAACTCTCAACTGAATTATTATCTGCTGGCAGATACTCTTTAAACGCATCCACTAATTGGTTCACACTTCTCTTAGTTATGTTTCCTTCACTTGTAATAGACATCAACCTAGATGCTAATGACAGTTAAGATAGACATACGCTACATCCCTCGTAGATAGGTTGATTAGCAACATCAAGCATATCATAGAGCTGTTTCGCTTCTGCGTTAGGTTCTTCAATAGTATTTTCACTACCAACTGCAATAGATCCATGATATGCATCTATAACCATACCATGATACCTATTACCTTGGACATGCTCATAACTTTCAAATATATTTTCACCATAGTTATAATTAGCATTATCACTACGTTTATCATCACCACCAGCACCCATATTGCTACTCCTAGCACCGAGACTATACCCCTCCCTATGTGAAAACCATACATAATAGTTTGAAGTAAATCCTCTATTATATACACGCCGTTTCACCATATCAACATTCAAATATTTGATGTTTTCACACTTTACACATGGACAAAAAATGTTACTGTCATTTGGAGTAAATGGGTTGTTAGCCGCATGGTTAATGAATGCCCACAACCCATCTCAAAACTCTTTCGTCACTTCTCCCGTCTCTAAATCTTTTCGATTATACATCCATTGTCGTATTGTGAATACTTCATGTTCTGACATCATTTTTTTTTCTAAAAAAAAAATGTTTCTCAAATTTTTTTTTTGCCCGAAATATTTCTCTCTCTAAGTGTTTATAAGATTTAGTGTGAAAAAACAATCACATGGTTGCCTATTTATAGGGAAAATGTGAAAATTTGCAATGTAATTGCGATGAAAGTAACTAACATCGCAACCACATCGCAAGTGACTCGCAATTGTGCTATGGAACAAAACGCATCAAAACAGCATCGCAACATTGCGACGCCCTTGCGATATAACATTGTCTATCGCAACAATGTCACATAAACGTTACTATAGCGTCGCAATACTGCGACACTTGAATATGTCACAATATCTCTACGCCGTAGCGACATCAATTTATTCGTCGCAAATCAGCCGTTTTCTTGTAGTATCCTCTATGAATACGAAGGGCAAGACTCGACTCTAGCTTACAACAAAGAGAAATTGTGAAAGTAGCGTGAACAATATACTTGGGCAAGCAGTGATGAAAGGTGATGAAGCATGTTCCAGGCTTGTTTAGCTAGTAGCGCTTGATTGAAGGGCTCAATGTCATGAAAGCCAAAACCACCAGTTGACTTAGGATGACAAAGTTGTTTCCAAGCAACCCAATGTATTTTGTTTTTGCCAGCTTCCGAATTCCACCAAAAGGATGCTAATGCACTAGTAAGTTTCTAGCATTGAAATTTGGAAAGCCGAAAGCATGACATCATATATACCGGGAAGGCCATGGCTATAACTTTAAGAAAAATTTCCTTTCCACCCAATGATAATGACTTGCTGAACCAATTTGATGTACGGGCATGTAGCTTCTGTGTGATAAAACTAAACATAGATTTCTTAGACCCATGAAAACACTGTGGGAGCCCCAAGTACTTGCCTACACCTTGCTCGGAAGCTATACCAAAGAGTGATTTAATGTCATTGTGAGTAGGAATGAGGCCGTATCTCCAAAAGTAATGGCTGATATTAGGAAATTGATACGTTTTCCTGATGCATCTGAGTAAAGTTGTAGTGAATAGTGCAAGGCTAAGGCTTGCGCAACAGAGGCCTGACAGACAAATAAGCTGTGATCGGCAAAGAGATGTTGTTGGATACCTAAGCTATCAGGATGTAGTCGAAGAGTGGAGACCTGGTTATTTAGTACTGCTTGATTCATCACATGAATCAGGCCTTCTGCACAAAAAATGAATAGAAAAAGGGAGACATGATCCCCTTATCGTAAGCCTCTTTCCGGAAGGATAAATCCATGAGAGGAACCATTAAGGAGAATAGTATAAGAAACTGTTAAGACGCAAAACATAACCATGTCTACCCATGATGACGCAAAACCGAAGCGTAACTGTAGTTCCTAGAGAAACTCCCACTCAATCATTTCATAAGCCTTCGACATATCGGTTTTAAGGACCATAAACTTTGATTTGCATTGTGGACTAGTCTTGAGGGCATGAAACAGTACATGGACAACGAGTATATTATCTGATATGAGACGATCCCAAACGAAAGCACCTTGCGTTTCCTAGATGAGACGAGGTAAGATTCCTTTTAGCCTATTCGCAACAATCTTGGAAACTATCTTATAAATGAGCGAACTAAGGCTGATTGGAATTGCTTTCATTTTGTTGATTAGAAAAGCAAAAATCTTTGTATGAAATTTAAATTAAACCAATCATATTCTAGCTTGTTTTTGACTCTAAAATGTGATTGGTTTGATTTAAATCTCATACAAAGATTTTGGCTTTTCAAAGCAACCAAGCAAAACCAATTGCTAATTAAGAGGGAATGATTGGAATTGATTTTTTTTTTTTTTTGCTTTGAAAAACAAAAGTTTCTATATGATACTTGAATTAAACTAATGATACTCTAATTTGTTTTTGACTCTACAGAGGAAGACTTAGGATAATACATAAGAGAAAGATACTATATATAACATAATAATACATAAATGAGAATCATTTATCTTTCCTTAACATCCCCCTGGAAGATGAAGGGGCTGGTGACACTCCGATCTTGTCTCTGAGTTCCTTAAAGTGTGCACATGGTAGGGGCTTGGTTAATGCGCCAACGAGTTGGTCTTTGGTGTGAACATGAGAAACGCACAAAATACCATGAAGGACTTGAGCTCGAATGAAGTGGTAGTCGAGGGCGACATACTTCATTCGAGAATGAAAGACAAGATTCGCACAGAGAAAAGTTGCTCTCACATTATCACAATACACAAGCAGTAACGTTGGGAGGGTAATACCAAGTTCCGTGAATATATTGCAGATCCAACGTATCTTATCTACTGCGTTTGCTACTGCTCTATATTTTGCTTATGCAGACGACTGGGCAACTGTTTTCTGCTTCTTGGCTGACCAAGAAATTGGTGTATTACCAAGGTATATAACATACACATTAGTAGATAGGTAGTCTCCGGATCACCTGCCCAATCAGCATCTGAAGATGTAGTCAAGTATATAGTGTTTTTGGCAGAGAAGAATAAACCATGTGTTGGTGTACCAGCTAGATACCAGAGTATCCTTTTAGCATCTTGCCAGTGATCTTGGGTAGGTTTGTGCATGAATTGTGAAAGACGATTAATAGAATATGACAAGACTAGTCTTGTAAAGGCCAAATACTGCAGGCTACCAACTTATTGCTGGTATTCTTTAGCATCAATGAGTGAAGTACCAATAAGAAGTGTGAGCTTGGGAGCTGTAGCCATCAATGTTTCAACAGGCTTTGCATCAATCATGTTGTAGCGATGAAGTTGAGCGAGGATATAATTCCTTTGACTTATGTGAAGACCTATTGGAGTTCTATGTGCTTCAAGTCCTCTGATTCAGTTAGAAGACCCAAGACTCGTTGAATGCTTGATTCAGAGCTTCCTATGATGAGAATATCATTCACATACACTAAGAGATATAGATGATAAGTACATTGTTGTAGTGTAAAAAGAGATGTATCGGCCAACAAATTTTGAAATCCAAGAGTGAGAAGATAGGTATGAAACTCGTTGTACCACGCCCTAAGGGCTTGTTTAAGCCAATGTATCGCCTTATTAAGTTTGTAAACAGAATTTTGATGATCAGAATTCACAAATCCAGGAGGTTGTTCCATAGAAACTTCCTTTGTGACTGTTCCTTGAAGAAACACATTATTAATGTCTACTTGTTTGATGGCGTATGATTTATTGACTGCAATATCTAAAACTAGACAAAGAGTAGTGAATTTTATTATTGGACTGAACGTACTGTGTAATCAATCTCGGCTTACTAATTATATCTTTTGGCTATCAAACGCGCTTTACTCCTGCCAAGAGAACCATCTGTTTGAAATTTGTTCTTGAGACACAGCAGCAGCCTACTACCATTTTGTTGAGAGGACGTAGAACAAGATGCATAGTCCGATTAATAGCAAACGCATCCATCTCTGTACACATGGCGTTTCTCCAGCGGCCATCTTTGAGAGCCTGAGTTATAGTCCTTGGTTCAACATGAATTTGAGTTAAGATAACAACTGAGAGATCGAGCTTCGTCACCGGCTTAGTGATGTTATTTTTCCGATGAGTTACCATCGGATGATGGTTTTGTGGCGTTGAGAGATTCACGATCAAGGATCGTTCTAGTGATGAAGGAGTGTTGCTCATTGGTAAACCTGTTTCAGATGGGCCAATTTCTAGTGATAAAGAAATTTTTCGTGGACTTGTATTTGATGTCAGCTCAATTGCTGGTGATTCAGAAGAATGGCATGGACTTGTATCAGCTAGAGCCCAGTTGATTGAGGAGCCGTTGTTGGGCTTGTATAAAGTGAAGGCCCATGCAGAGATGCTGAAACACGTTGTGGACTTGAGGACAAATCTGGTGGATCATTTTGGATATAGGCCTTACCCAGCTCAGCGGCTGTCTCAATTATTTCATGAGGCATATCAGATGACACGATTTCTTGAGGATGACGAGCGGAGAACAAGGATTATGTTGAAGCGAGTGTAGACAAAGAATAAACTAGTATGAGTGGTGAAAACAGGGTAATGGTGGAGTGATAAGCCGACGTGTTTTGTGATTCAAATATGGTGGATATGGCTGTAGTTATGTTGGCGTAGTAGAAAATATTCTTGTCGAACTTGACATGTCGGGAAGTGTATAGTCTTCAAGTGGTAACGTGGATACATAGATAAGCGCTTTGGCTTAATGAATACCCAAGGAAAATGCACAGAGCAAATCTGTTTTCGTTTGGTGAGATGTGTAAGGGCGTAATGAGGGATAACACAAACACCCAAAAATCTGGAGTTTTTCGTAGTTGGGATTGATGTCGAAGAGTTTTTGGAAAAGCGAGATCATGTCGGTGAATGGTGATGGCATCCGGTTAATGAGATTCACTATCGTGGAGAAAGCATACATTCAATAGCTTAGAGGAATTGGCGCATGAGTGAGGAGAAAAAGACAAGTCTCTATTACATGTCTGTATTTCCTTTCAGAGACTCCATTGTGCTCTAGGGTGTGAGGCGGTGTAATGAGGTGGGAGATTCCAATGGAGGCTAGGAATGGACGCATGGCAAGGAATTCACCACCATTGTCTGTGTAAAGCACTTTGATTTTATGATTTAGGAGGTTTTTGATGAGATATTTGAAAGGTATGAAGATGTCTTTAACTTGGGATTTTCTTGTGAGAAGGAATAGCCATGAATAACGGGTGTAATGATCGACTAGGAGTATGTAGTATTTGTAGCCATCAATTGATATAATGGGTGAAGTCTAGACATCGACAAATAAATATTCAAGAGGCTGAGTGAAGGATATGATTGTTTGAGAGAAAAGTTTCTTGTGACTTTTATTAGTAGAACAATCATTACAACTGGAACACATAAAATTTGATGAGTACAACAAAGAGAACATAGATGGAATTTTTTGTAAGATAGGATCTGCTGGATGGCCTAGCCTTTGATGCCAATTGGTTTAGTAGGTTGAGCTGTGGAATGGGTGAATAGGTCATGATGATTGATGGTAAAGCTGGCCACTCATACAAATCATTCTTAGTTTCGTCTCGCAGCAATGAGACCCCCGTGCTCAGTTCTGTCACCTAAAAACATGTCGGATAGAATGTAGCACAAACATTACTACGGTTGACAAGACGATAAACAAATATCAAATTGCGACTTATTTCAAGAACACAAAACACATCATTTAGAGTGAGTTAGCAAGAGGTAGAAGGGAGAGAAGTGACAACAGTGTGTGTGATTGGTAAAGTCACACCGTTACCAATAAGCACTGAATTAGTACTACTATAAGGCTGAGGCGATTGAAGGTCTTGAAACTCGCTTATCATGTGGTAACTCGCTCTACTGTCGAGTAACCAAGCAACAAATTATGGAAAAGCTCCAACAACATAGTTAGCACGAGGTTACCACGATGGAGATGCAAGTTGCTGCTGATTGAGGAATCGATAACACCTTCTAGCATTGTGGCCATGAATACCACATATCTGACAATTTCCCTGGTAACCGCGAGTGGTGCGGTTGTCTTGACATTGGTTTTGTGGTTGTGATGAGGGCGATGAATTGTTCCAGGAACCAGCATGACGAGATGTGTTGTGAGTGGGATTGTAATTGGAATTTGAGAGGCGAGTATTGGTACCATGAGTAGAGATTGGAACAGTGACTTCACTGGAAGTAGAGGCAAGTAACTTAGCTTCGTAATTGAGTAGTTTCTCATGTTGTTCTGGGATTGTAGGTGGAGTGTCACGGCTCTCAGTTTGATCTACCACCGATTTATAATCTTCTGATAGACCTTCAAGGACGAACTCGATTTGATCTTCATGTTCGATGGATTTGCCGAGAATTGCTAACTCATCAAAACACATGGTAAGAGCTTGCATATAGTCGTTGATCGTCTTGGTCCCTTTGGAAACCTTTGTTTTAGTAGTTACTTCAATTGTTTGACATGTCCTCTTCTTGGTGTAGCATAAGTGGTGGCTAAGACTTCCCAGATGTCTACATCAATTGTAGATCTGGCCAAAAGAGGTTGAATGGAGGGAGATACAATACCAAGAAAGCTACTATAAATCAATTTATCTTGTCGTTACCACATGGTGTACGCATGATTTGTAGTGATGGTGTTGTTTGCAGCATAGATCGTGGATGAAGGCGCATTTTTCCGTTCGAGATAAGCAGTAAGAGCATAACCGGAGAGAAGAGTTCTGACTTGGAGTTGCCACGTGAGGTAATTGGTGGTAGTACGTTTGGTAACATTTATCATGTTAACATGGATTACAGAGGTGATGGCATAAACATTTATGGTTTCAACGGTGGAAACCGACATTGTTGAAAAAGAGAAAAAAAATGAAAACTAGTGTGGATGAATTTTAATCCTGCTCTCGTACCATGTAAAGTAAATATTTTATATGTTTCACATAATATCTTACATGAGCTTATATAGTAGAGACTTAGGGTAATACATAAAAAGAAGATATTATATAGGGTATTATATACAACATAATGAGGTATAAATGAGAACCCTTCGTCTTTTTTTGTTTATATGATTCATATATTAATAAACCAAGTGAAAAATACATCAATTTAAAACATATACCTGCGGAAAACTATAATATCTCCGAAAAAGATAAGTCCAAAAGATGAAAGTTAAGATAGAAAACCTTGAAAATAACTAGACTAAAACACTTATCGACTAAACTCAAAAATCTACTTTCCTGAATTCGAAGATAGAGACCACTATTGGCTAAACGAGGAGAACAAAGCTTCAGGACGTAGATCAGACTTGTGAGGAACTTTTCAGACCTTCACCACACGTAATCTTCATCCTCAACGAAGTTTCATCTCTGTTCAGCCTCTTCGTCATCACCACCAAAGGAGATCCACACTGAAAAGAAGAAGGGACAAAGCTGTTTAACCAGAGAACCTCACCCACGAAGATGAAAGTGTTTGAATATATAAGAAAATCTAAGGAACAGATCGCTGAAGATTGATCAGACAACTTGATGAACAGATCGTTGATGATGTGTCCAAGACAAGTTGATGTTCAAGACAAGATGTTCCAGATAAGAAGTTTTTCAAGCCAAGAAATTGATGAGTGGTTGTCTGAAGTTGTTCTGACCAATAAGTTGTGTGAAGACAAGTGGCTTTGAGAAGATAAGGAGTTGTCTGAAGATAAGTATCTAATACACAGATCACGTTGTTGAGCTATACGAGTTGCTGAAATGGAAACTTGTCTTAACTTGAGAGTTTCCATTTCCGAGGGATTTATGAGATTCTAGCTAAAGGGCTTCGACCTATAAAAAGGTAATAGGGTGTGTAGAGGCTGTCTAACACTTTTTGAGGTTTGAGAAAGAATTGTAACTTCATAACAAACCAAAAGAAAATCGTTGTGAAGGGGATTGTTCGGGTTTGTGTCTCTTGGTTGTGTATCACGGGGAGTGATTAGGGATTAATCAAGAGATTGCTTAGGCTAGATTGTCGGGTTCTTTAGGGGAGAGAGTAAAATCGAGAGCATAAGAGTTGTAAGAATTATTTTGTTTAAAATCTAGTAAATGCGTTGTTTTAGCGCGTTCCAAAACGGTATTTGAAGTCTCAGTTGCATTCTCTATTTTTACAATTGGTATCAGAGCGGGACATCGACCGAATAAGGAGTTTATTCAAAACAGGTGAACATACGAGAAAACATGGAGAATTTGCAATGACTTGTGGCTGATCATATTCAGAAGAATTTGACAGATGACTTTGAAGATAAGATTCAAAAGATGGTGGAAGAGCATCTCATGAGACTGAATGGGGGTCAACAACGGGAGGAAGTATCGTGCCCAAAACAAAAGTCTTAAAGGAGATCCAGAAATCTGCAAAGCAAAGCAACAAAAATCAAGGTTACGATGACACATAAACAGAAAGCCGTTACATTCCTAGAGGAAAAGATGACACATTCTATTGTTGGAGTGACAATGATACAAATGGCGATGGCACAAGAGAAACTATGAACAACTACGTGACTGATCTCAGTATTATTGACTAAGACGTTGAAGAGGCAACATCAACAAAAATTAATGCAGATGAAACTGATGAATCACACACAAAGCTGAAAAGACATCAAAAAAGAAACAGTCATGATGTGTCTAGATAGCATGCTGCGAAGGATCGACATATATCAGACAAACAATGCCTTGAGTGTCAAGGATACAGTCATTTCAAGGTGGATTGTCTAACTGTTAAGAGAAAGATGACATTAAAATGCTTTGAATGTGAAGGGTATGGTCCCACAAAATTTGATTGTGTAGGAAACCCAAAGCGGAAGGATATTGTGTAGGAAACCCAAAGCGGAAGGATAAAGCTGCTCTTGTAAGTTAGAGTGAGAGTGATTCAGATGGTGAATACGAGGATGATGTTCTGAACGGGTTCATGTCTAATTTTGGAGTGATTGAAGCTGAAGCACAAACGACTGTTGATAAGGCTGAAAACGGATAGTGCTCTGTGGTTATTAATAGTCTGAATGCTGCATCTAATCACGACTCTGAGGATGATCAGAACTCAGATGATGACTTGGAACTGATTTTTCTGAGGATGGCTTTTTCTGGAAGCAGAAAAAGCCAAAAATGTAGAACTTAAAAATTGACTGACATAACAATTGCGCAACATCAAGATGCTGAACAAAGGTATTGAAAAACTTGATAAAGCTCTGTCATCAGGAAGAATTAGCAATCTCAGTTGGGTACTTGGGAGCAGAATCCAGTGGCATAACTAAGTTTGTGAGAGTTGCACACGAAGTCGATAAATCCATAGAGCTTCATGAGATTCATAACAAGACATAACAAGACAAAGCAGAAGCACACAGTCTCATAATTATGTAAAAATCCAACCCTCAAGAAACAACCCTTTGCACAATCAAAATACTGGTAGCAAATACAGAAGATTGGGAAATCAAAACATGAATAACAACAGAAGAATCTTTAGTGTCTAAGGGTTTGCCAGGAACACGTGAAAACAAAAGGTTGATTGTTGGTTTTGTGGAAAGCATGGTCATATCAAAGCTCAATGTCACAACTATCTGAACAAAATCAAGGAAGCGATTAACCATGACAAAGTCTACTGGGATAATCAGGCGAAGGACAAACTTTGGGTTCAAAAGCATGATATTTATCATTGCCATGGTCGTGTTAAAGACTTTTGATGTCGTGACAAGAAAAGATCACGACACATGATGGGCACAAAGGATAGTATGCTGAAGTTTGAGATTGTACAAGATAAACGATTATCGGCTGGTGGTAAGGCACGGAGAAAGACTCAGTTTTGGAAATCACACGTCTGTGGAACAAGTCAAAGCACAAGGATTAACTGGATGAGACAATGTTGTGATGTACTGAACAACAACCAACTGTCTAACCACTCAAGACACATATGATGTCATTCCTGGTAATCCATATACATAAACATACGGTACGCCCTCTGAATGATAAATAATTGTACCATAAATCGTAAATATTTGCTTATGAATATTTGATTTATTTTATGTCATTTATTTTCCTGAATAGATTATGGGAAACTGATAGTTATTGATTATATGGACACATGGGCACAATTTGCTGAGTTACTCACCAAACTATTGAATTTAATATGTTTTTGTTGAACTAAACATGGTTTTGGTATTTGTGAGCTTGTGCTGATTAGAGACAGGAACATGATCTAGAAAAGGATGACACAACTCTAAAAGATGAAGACTGATATCATGTTTGATTGAACCTATGGAAAACAGGTGCATGTCATGTCGTTCTTGTTGACTTTGTGCAAAAGGCTATGTCATTGTGAACCAGGAGGTCAAAGAGCTGAGGAGAGCAACTGTATCAGCTTCCTAAGAAGTCAAGTGATGCCCTTGATACAACACTGTGTCACTTCATGGACCAGTGATATTTATGAGAACATCGAGTTGAGAAGTCAAGTGATACTCGTGTTCCATTCATGTGCGTTCAAGTGGGTGAACACTGAGTTAGGAAATCCAATGATCATATGTTCCCTTCACGTGCATTCAAGTGTGTGCATCATTATTAAGAAAAAGGAGAAAAAAGGGATGACTTCCGTCGATACACACAACCTTCTGTCTCTCCAAAGAAATTCTAGCTGCATGTTTTACGGTATCGCGAACAGAGTGTTGGAACACACAAGATAAAGTCATGGTTTGTGAAAAACTAGCCATAAAACTTGGATCTGATCGAAATTCTCGATGATTCAGATGCGTGTTATGCTTTAAGGATCCATGTTCAACTTGTCGATAATCAGCATATTTGAAGGTATTAAGTTTAATAATTTAATTTTCAAATGAATTAATTCTTGATATATGCTCATATCATCAATCAACTCTCAGGGTCATTCAATCGTTCATAAATCTCAATGATTTAGTGTGTTGTAGACAACTTTATGTGGAATGGATTGAAGTCTAACAATTTGTGTTCCTCGATCAAAGTGATGTTTGTTAAGCGTGCACTAATCTGTTTGCTAAGTGTGCTAGGCGTGACCGTGGACATTCAGACCTTCGTTGAATTTTTTTAGCTCGTATGTAAGGTTGATGCACCACAGGTGAATGTTCTGATGTTATTCTTATGTTCAAACATCTGCTTGTTCTTAACTTAGTTGTATACTCAAGCAGGGGGAGAAATATTTGATTAAGGGTGAGTTTCTGTTCAGGGGGAGATGTAGATGTAGCTTATGTGATTTATCCCATCTCAGTTAACAAAAATGTGTTTAACACGACTAGTGGAATATTTCTCTAAGTGTGTTTCAGGAACAAAAGCAAGAAGTGCTTGAGCATCAAACTAATTTAAAAAGAGGGAGATTGAAGATGTTTGAATTCGCATACTGACAGAATCAGAACATCAGGATTCAAGCTGAAGTTGCAGAATGTGAAGATATCAGAATCAGCCAACTGATAAGAGCGCATCAAGAATCAATGAGCTGAAGTTGCACATAAGACAAAGATATTGGAATCAATTCACTGATAAGATCATCACAAAGTTTGCATTATAACACTTATTCAATTTTTTTAAACTCAGGTGTTTGATTTTCACTCTGAGATAAAAAGGGGGAGATTGGAAGTGTTTGAATCGATCAGACAATCTAAGGAACATATCGTTGAAGATTGATCAAATAACTTGAAGAATAGATCGTTGATGATGTGTTCAAGACAAGTTGATGTACCAGAGAAGATGTTCTAGACAAGAAGTTGTTCAAGCCAAAAAATTGATGAGTGGCTGTCTGAAGTTGTTCTCGACAATAAGATGTATGAAGACACGTGATTGTGTGAAGACAAGTGGCTGTGTGAAAACAAAGAGTTATATGAAGACAAGTATCTAATACACAAATCACGTTGCTGAGCTAGACGAGTTGCTGAGCTGGGCGAGTGGTTTAGCTGAATAAGGAACATATCAACTAAATGTCAAATTGTTTTTTTGAGAAAAGTCAAGTTGTGGTTGTGAGAAAAAAGAAGATAATTTCCATTTATGGGAGATTTGGAAGATTCTAGCTGAGTTGGATGGAGACTTGCTAGTCATGGTGAATGTGTACGACGATAGGGAGCTGTGAACAGAATCATCAGATCACTGTCAAGCAGAAATGAAAATTTGTCTTAACTTGAGAGTTTTCATTTCTGAGGGATTTGGGAGATTCTATGTTAAGAGTTTCCACCTATAAAAAGGTCATAGGGTGTGTAGAGGCCGTCTAACGTTTTTTGAGCTTTGAGAGAATTGTAACTTCATAACGAACCAAAAGAAAGTCGTTGTGAAGGGGAGTGTTCAGGTTTGTGTCTCTTAATTGTGTATCCCGCGGAGTGATTAGGGATCAATCAAGATATTGCTTAGGTTAGATTGTCGGATTCTTTAGGGGAGAGAGAATAAAATCGAGAGTATAAGAGTTGTAAGAATTATTTTATTTAAAATCTAGTAAAAGCGTTGTTTTGGTGTGTTCCAAAACGGTATTTAAAGTCTCTGTTGTATTCTCTGTTTTTACAGAAGACACATATCAAAATTGCTGACATAGGAACAAAAAAGATGAACGACGCTAGTGCCGGGGGAGCTCGGAACGCCGTCATCAAAACTTAAAATACCGTACATCTGCTTTGGCCTTTCTGCTTCAGAAAGAGAGAAAGTTACAGTACAAAAAGAGACGTACATAGTCTTGCAATATCAATTGATGAATAATACAACATAAAGGATAGTTATAAATAAATTAGTATTGATTTTTATTTTGTCTTTTCCTTTCAGTTTGTTGGCTACACGATCAATATCGGCTGAACTACCAAAAAACAATTACCCAATGACAAATAAATACATGGATTAAGTTTTGCCATTTTACGAAACTTACTTAGCCTTAGATTTGACTCATTTTCAAAATTACAAGTTTACAACATAGAATTCCATCTTTATTAATTTTGTTTTCTTTCTTCTTTTTGTCTATTCGATTCTCTTTCTCGAAATAGTCATTGCTCATTTAATAACAATTGTTTGTCTAAATACTTACCACTTTCATAACAACTAGTTTCGAATGATTATATTAGGGTTGTAATGGAGTTTCATTTCATTCAAAGAGTGTTACAAAATGCAAAGACAGAAACTCAAGATTCCGAACACAACAAGAATCATTTTGGTAACATAGAAATGCTTCAATTTAACGGCGATGATGAGGGCAAAGGTGACGATGTAGTTAGCCTTGGAACATGTTAGAGTTACAGAGAGAGAGATTAACAATGGTGCGAGAGAGAGGAAGAAGAATAAGTGAATCTGTTATTCTCATTGAATCAATGTCACAGATACAAAACACATTCTTACTTATAATAAGAAGGATAACAAACCAATTTTACTCAACCGAAGAAATTGAACTAAACATAACCAATTTAATTTTGGTCTAATAGAACAAGTGGCGATACTGGTTGGGTCATCATTTGCGTAAGAGTAAGCTTTAGGGCAAGCTACTTTGAAGATTTTGGAGTAAGCCGTTGGTTTACAAGCTTGTAGGTTACCGAACAAACCAGTGCAACAGTATTATGGTGAGTTAAAGGCAGAGCAAGCGCTTTTACAGGCTAATACCCGTTTCCCGTTACGTGACCGGACTTGTAAACCAACCAGACACATCCAGTTTAGATCTCTTACGTATTAGTATATATCAAAGAGACAAGAGGAAGATGCCAAAGAGGCCGATGACCTTTAAGGTCAAAAAGAAGAAGAAGAGGAGAGTCAAGGCCGCAGTCATCAATCCAAGAAGGAGGAAAACGGCATCCAAGGACCCATAATGGTCGCCAAATCATCAAAAGGTCATGAAAATGTCGAATGGTGGTTGTTCTGGAAACGTCAACGCTAGGTCAGAAAAGTCAACAGACAGGTGTTGTGTACCATGGGTAGGCCATCGGGTCAATAGGCATGTACCGCGAGCAAGAAATTCATGCATCGCATGAAAGTCAACGGCAGCTCCAGAAAGTCAACAGACAGATCATGTACCGCGGGTAAGCCCATGGGTCGAGATGCGTGTACAGCGGGTCAAGAAATCATGGACCGCAGGACGGATCCAGCATGTACCGCAGGTCGTGACATTCATGTACCGCGGATAAGCCCACGGGTCGAGAGGTGTGTACCGCGGGTCGAGAAATCATGTACCATAGGACGGATCCAGCACGTACCATAGGTTGAGACATTCACGTACCGCAGGTCGAGAGGCATCGTACCGCTGGTCGAGAGGCATCGTACCGCTGGTCGAGAAAACACGTACCGCGGTACAGGTCAACGGTCGAGGCAAAAAGTCAACATACAGGTCAACGGCCGAGGCAAAAAGTCAACGTTTGGAGAAATCTTCTAAATGTTGATTCTAATCAAATGGGATGTTATGTAAGGTTGTTATGACCTAAATGAAGCCTAACTAGAAGCAATATGACCGTTGGAAGCTTAAGAAGACATGTGAGTCTTCTTTATGCTAAGTTCAAGAAAGATGAGATGTCACTTTCATGCTTGGGGACTCCACTCCCTCTCTCTTCTCCAACGGCCACAAAGAGGCTGCTAGGGTTTATTTTCAGCTGAGACACCCTCTCTTGTAATCCTCTATAAATAGAGCTTGTATCTCTCTATGTAATCAAATTTAATCTAATACAAAGAAATGTTGCAAAACCTTTCTCTTTATTTACTTATGCAATTAGTTTAAGATGTAGATTCTAGGAGTAGAACTCGTGTAAGAGGCTTCCCAATGGCAGTCTTCTTCAACCAAGACACTTCTAAATTCTCCACTAAACTCTTCTTATGCTTTATTTAATTGTTTACAAATCTAGTTGAATGGTTCTTGAATCTGAAATCTTCTTAGCACACAAACTTCATGTGTTGTGATGCTTTACTCGGATTAGATCCAACCTAGATCCTTAGTCCTTGTTGAGGCCGAGCTATTCCATAATAGTCTTGGATTTACCAAGGCATTTATGTGTAGATTCAACCACAAGATGGTGTTTCCACACTCTTGAGACCAAGTCAATCTTTTGTGGGTTAAGTGGTTTCATTCACCAAGTGAAGACTCCACGGTTTATTTTGAGCTTACTCTCATAAAAACCAACATTACGCAACATGCATAGCTACATTGACCTGAACCCTTCACCAGCATTATCGACATTGCCAAGTTATATCTGGTTTGACAAAAAATAAAAATGCAGTTTACTATTTAATTATCTCATATGGTATACAATATCACTCAGGGTTAATCAGATTTTAGTATCTAACAACTTCTTTATCACCTCATTGTATCAATGCAACTAACTAAAATTTTTGCATCTATGGATAATACTATCAGATAAATAATTCTTTTAGCTCATAAGATCTGATATGATTCCTATAAATACCCTCGACAATGTAGTTCAGTTATCTATTAAATTTGCTGTTTTGGAATGGAATAGCATTCACAACACATCATAACCTTCACTAAAGAAACCTAGAATATATCCTATTAGTAAAAGCAAATTTAACGGTTAACATATCCCTTACCAAAGGCACATTTAGTTTTCCAGTTCCAGATTATGAAACTATTCACACCAAAATCATATAATTTTTCTGATAACGGAACTATTATCATCCAAAACAAACTCAAAACTTTAATTACAATATTTACACTACAATTACATGAATGGGGCTTAACAAAGATTCTATTTCCACAAAGAAAATTAGTGAAAAAAAACATCACTCCATCCTAATTGCATGTTCTATAGTTTTATTAATTTTTTAATACTTTTAGATTGTTTGCACGTGACTGGTGCTACTTTTTTTGTGCAACTTGAATAAAAGTTTAATCGTCGTATATACATATAAAGTAACCTAATAACCTATGTTTAGTAGTTATGGCAGTTGGCTAAGTAGAGAAAACTTTATGTATATTCACTTAAATCACTCTAAATTTAAAGTAAAGTATCTCTACACCAGTATTAAGTTAGCTAAATCATCCTTGTTTATGAAAAAACGCATCGAAAAAAATGTAAAAATGGGTTTGTATAAAAATTTGCATCATTAGATTGAAGTACAAATACAACATAACATGGCCACAGAGAGCCCAACAAGACAAATTCAAACGACTTACAAAGGGGATCACAAATTTTAGGTTGAGGTAATTTTGAGTTAACTTTTTTTTAAAACTGTACATACAACACTAAGACTATTTTAATGATGAAAACGATGATCAACGTTGGAACACAGCAAGGTCTTGCGCCACGTCATCACCGGGGTGATGTGCCACGTCAGCTGCCACTTGATCGGCGACAACGACTTGTCTACGTTGTCTTTCTCGGAGATAGAGGATTGTAATAAGACAGACGAAGAGTGCAAGTATTGTCGCATTACCTTCTTCGAACACCACATTCTCCATCCAAGTCTCCACCATTGGATACAGTTCTGGTAATGAATCCACTACTCTCACCTACCAGTTACCAAAAACAATAAGCATTTCCTCTTTTGTCATTTTTATCTATTCAAATACATCTAATTAATATAGGAATCAAAAAAGACTCTTTGAGTTTCGAATTTTACCAGGACAGTATCACCATAGTTTCTACGGAGCCATAAGCTAGCAAGAGCAAGCGTGACTGGCAATTTGGCGGTTGCATCGCTTTCAAGAGCTTGATCGTAGTAGCGTTTTGCCAAGTGGAGATCAAATGGAAGCCCTTGTCCGTGCTCATGCATATAACCTAGGTTGAACATTGCTTGCGCGTTTGACTGTGATTTAGCATGCATATATGCCTCAGCCGCACGCACAAAATCTCTCTCTGTTCCCTAATATAATGATCAAAGAAAGAGCAAAGAGAGAGACTCAGGCGACCAGTCTACATTTTTCTAGCTGATTCATATCTAGGCGCTCAACCATTGTAATCTATCCTAAAGTTATCAGATTCAGCATCCAGTTCCAAATACGACGAAAACTAACCCGGCCATAGTAATAGGCATCCCCAATAAGCAGAGCAGCATGTTCATTGCCTTGTTCAGAGGCACGCCACCACAAAGAATGTGCCCTCTCATGTCTCTCTTTGTCTGTGCAAAACCCAGATACTCCCATACACATACTTCTTTCACCGTATTTATCGAGGATCCAGGCAGCGTTACTTTGAGCTACTTCATAACCCATCTCTGCCATTCTTGAGTATAAGATCAAAGCTTTACCTACATCACCTTTCAAATAAGCTTCAAGAGCCCATCTAGAGAGAGAACTCCATGGTCCCCTTTCTGCTACTAATTTATAAAATGAAGTCGCCTGCAACCAAATGCAAGGAACATGAACAAAGCAACTAAAACAAAAATTATTTCAACAACGCTGGATTTACAAGTAAGCAGAAAAATCTAAATAATTACCATTTCCAGGTTTTTCTTAAGCCCAACTCCAGTATGGAACATCTTGGCGAGTTGATAGAAGGCCTTTGGTTGACCAGCATTTGCAGCAACAAAGAAGTATTTTGTTGCCTGCCTTACATCCCTTTTGACTCCGATGCCTTTAAGATACAAAACTCCAAGGTTATAATGCCCACTGGGGTCGTCATTGTCAACAGCTTTCTCAAAATATTCTCTTGCCTGCATTTGAAGGCGTATATCAATAATATGTTATTATCTATAACCTTTTACAATCTTTTTCCTTAGTGTCTCGGTTTCTTTATGATATAATGTCGGCTAGATAATTCCTCCTAAATCAACGTGAAGTTAAACCTCTAAAGAGTAAGCCTCGGAATTATGAGATTCTGAAGAGAGAATTTACCTTTGTGTAATTTTTTTTATCTACTCCATAGCCTTTGACATACAAGTAGCCAATTCCATTAAATGCTGAGAAGAGACCCTCTTTTGCAGCAAGTGTAAGCCATTCAAGTGCCTTGGTATAGTTTCTTTCAACACCAGCTCCTCGAGCATATATCTCCCCCAGAAGTTCCATTGATCTCGCCTCTCCTTTTTCTACTGCCTTAGAAAACCAGTGCAATGCCTTGGTGTGATCACGCCTTAACCCTCGCAGGCCAAAGTAGTAGAACAGTCCAATTTTGTACATCGCGCTAGGATTCCCTTTCTGTGCCTGATATTCTAATATCTGGAAATCTTCATCCTCCTCACCACGGGATTTCCTAAGCGCACCTTTGTTTTCTTCAGTTCCGCTATGAATTCTAATTGGTTCAACCACAGGTGAATCCTTTGAGATTAGAAAGCTATTTACGGCTGTCTCTGCTAATTCAGCATACAATTGGACAGCTATATCATGCATCTGTAACAGAATGGCAAGTCAATTACAAACTCAGCCAGAAAAAAACGTTTGATAAGGAACTCAAAAGCTTAAAGATGTCTTCTAAGCTTAATGTAATGGTTGATTATCGAATTGCAACTTCATCTAAACAATAATCACACTAAACAAATAACAGTTCTTTCATAGAAGTTTAATTTGCTTACATCTTGACGCAGATACGTGAAAGCAAGTGCCATCTTCGACTGCATATTCCCACCCGCTTTAGCAAAATTATGGTGAAGAAACGACTTGCTTTTGCTCTTTTCCCGCATCATTCCTAACCCGTAAATGAATCCCATTATCGACTGCGCGTGCGGATCTCCAGCTGAAGAAGCCGCCTCTATTTCCTCGACCGCTTCCTCCATCATCATGAAATTTCCCTCACTCGCCGCCGATAGAATCTTTTCGAGGCCGGAATAGTACTGCGGCGACGCGGCTTGCACGGTGGAGTCATCGGGCTCGAAGATCGGTCGCCAAGAACCGGGATCAAGCTCCTTTTCGGACTTAGGTTCAGATTCCTCAAACTCATCGAAGTCAGAGGACTCTCCGACTCCGTTATCATCGCCGCCGCTATTGAGATCGTCATTGGAGAGGACGAGAACAACGGGACGAGCGTGAACGCTAGGTACAACGAAAGAGCAAACGATTAAAGAGAATATAACGATTCCAAAGCCTGAGTTTCTCATTCTACTTCTTCTACGTCGTCACCGTAGTTTCTCACTGATCAGATTGAATTTCAGAGGATGACGAAAGATAGAAATGAAGATGAAAGGGACATTCTCGTCATTTCAGCCTGGTTCATATATTGCCACGTCGAATCGGTGTCATAGATCCAATAATCAACTGCCACGTAAGTAAACTAGACTAAATACATTTCATTTAATTTCCGGTTCGGTATTTAAGATTACTTCGGTTCGAAGCTCGGTTCAATCGAAATTGAATACATGTATTATTATTTTTTTAATTTATATGCATACGATACAAACAGAGAATGAAGAGTTAATGTTGAATCTTCTCTTCCTCATCAAGCTTCCTCAACATCCACTGTAACGATCGAATCAATTCTTCATCGTAGGCTTGCTTCTGTTCTGCAACTCTCTTGTATTGTTTCGCCTCCATCTCGACAACGCTTTTCTCTATCCGTAGCTTCAGAAGCATAGCCATGGCTTCTTCAGCAGCTGATTTGGCCGCTCTTCTCTCCTTCTCCAGTTCTAGTTTCATACAATCTCCACGTTCCCTCTCTCTCTGCACCATTTTTCTCAGAGTCATAACGTCGAACACATCGTATTCATCACTTCGAGACCGTGATTCTTCGTCCTCGCTTTCCTCTTTTTCGCCATGTGTATTCTTCTCGTCGAACACCGTCTCCGGTAACGCTGCAGTACTGTCTCTGTTTTCGCTGAGATCAATCCCATCATATGGAATAAGAAGATTACAATTCTCACAGCTCTTATTCGTATTCTTGCTCAAGCTCAATCCATTAGTTGAATCAATACTCCAGTGTAAAATGATGGGTTTCTTCTGATCCAATCCATCAACCAAATTAGAATTTGAAACGAAGCCACTGCTGTTGCTGTTTTTGCAATCTTCATGCTCTCGATTGGAGGTATCAAAACACTCAATCTTCTGAAAAATCCGATTGATCTTCTCTAAAATCTGCGCAAACAAGGAAGTAGTACCTTCGGAAGATAGAAACTTGACTCCCAAAACAAGCAAGCAACAGAGAAAGACGAAATTGAAGAACTGAGAGAAGCAACCAAAAATGAAGATCCCACATCCAAAGCCATCACTTTGACTCAAAAGCTTCAGAAATGAAGCGAACTCCATTACAAAGAAGCAGACATCAATGGATTGGAAGAAGTAACTCATAAAGATAAATACTTGGAGTTGGCAGAAAAAAACACGAAAAAAGAAAGAAGATTTTTGATTACCAATGAAGAGAATGTGTGTGAGAGTTAGTGACTTTTGATCGGGGAACGAGAAGATCAACGGCGAAGATTGCGAGGATTTATATGAATAAGAGAGATAACAACCAGCCGAAATGATAGCCATGAATAATTACTAGTTTTATCCGAATCGCAACAATTAAACACGTATGTGCCAATAAAAAAGAAATTAATTTTCTTTTGATATAATTTCTCACAAGAAAGAAAAAACTACTCTTAAAGAATAATATGGAAGTGAGATCGATATAATTTTACCCATTCTAAAAGATATAGTTGAGAAGGCCGAGGACATGTGGCTCAGTGGTAGTGATCACTTTATAAATCCTCAGGCATCAGAGTTCGATTCCTTTCCGATGCAAGAGGAAGGAAAAAAAAAGAAGAATTTTAGGATATGAGATTTGGCTATGCATCGTGCCTTGTCAATCCAATTATAAGAGTAAAGTTAACAAAAAAAGAAGATATAGTTGAGAAGCAATCGACTCTCGATGATTCCATCGACGATTTCCTCTATGCAACCAACCTCGTTGATACCTATCTTGATGGCTTTTCACCAACAAACCTCAAATTACTTTCCCTCAGTTTCTTCCTAATACTCCTCAATACCTTTCAACCCTAAATCCCAATAGTCAATTTGTGATTCTTATTCCACTTTAAGTCTCAACTCCTTTCGAAATCCCTTCTCGGATCAAATTGGCCTGGCTTCGAAGCTCCCCAACACGCAATCACATCGATTGTGGTTTTCTCAAGTTTCGAGCTACTCTGCTTTCCCCTGAATCCTCTCCACCTGAGGTCTTCCTTCAACCATGAATCAACAACTGGTGGAAAATCTGCGATATATGGCAATAGACGAAGAGCCAACACTAGACCTTCCGGCGACGGGCAACTACTCGAATTCTGCAGAGGACCAACTCTTTTTTGTAGGTAAACTTTTAAACCCGGAATCTCAGAACATGACTAAATTGATGATGGGAATACCTAAGATTTAGAGAATGCAAAATAGGATCAAAGCAACAGTTTTAGGCAAGAAATATTTTCAATTTAAGTTTCAATCCGCTGATGATCTAGAAGAAATCCTAAAATTTAGCCATTGGACTTTCGAGGATTAGGGTTTTACTCTAACTAAATTAGGGAAGAATTTCTCCCTTGAAAAACTAACAACCATTCCGATGTGGATTCGATTATCGGAAATCCTGGTGGAACATTTCACCATTGATCTGTTTAAAGTTGTTGCTAATTTAATGGGGGATGTTCTAGAGGTCGAATATGACCCCAACAAGACTCACCTTCACTCTTTCATAAGAGTAAAGATCTTGTTCAACACTAGGAACCCAATTAGGAAAAATAAGACTTTCAAACTTCCAATAAGAGAGACAATCACTATCAAAGTCGACTTTGAAAGTGTCCAAAAACACTGCAACAAATGCTCCAGACTAACCCGTAGTGACGATAAATGTCCCATGAGATCCTAAAAGAGAAGCAAGCAACTGGTGCAACGGATATCAGTGATGGAGATAGTGGCAATCCAAATTTTATGGACGCGGAAACAACAAATGACCCCACAAAAATTTCCCAGGTGAAACAAAGAATACTGAACATGATGGAACTGAGGGGAACAACAACAATAGTGTGGAAGGTACTGCCAACCCTGCATCTAATTCAACTGTCCCAATAGGAACCAACAAGAAAAATGTAGTATACTCTCGTCCCACTAATTCCAACAACCTGAAAAGAGCAAGCCCTCACTCACCAGACAATACTCAGGATGTACATGAAGTTGGACCAAGTCACAAACCTCTACAAAAGGCAACAAATTCAGTCTCTAGAGGTGGTCAACTCCTTATTACAAACACATCACCAAGTATGGATTATCACATCAACAACCCTATTAGGTAGGGAACTAACAAGAAGCAAAAAGTCAACTACCTCATGACAGAGAATAAGGATATTGGGGACACAACTCTCAAAGTGGTGTGGTGGCTTTCCTGAAGCCACCAAATCACCAATGAGCATCCTAAGTTAGAACTGTTAGGGAGTGGGGAGCACCCTGACAGCTCGACGCCTAAAGGAAATACGCAAGAAGCTATTTCCGGATATCATGTTCCTCATGGAGACGAAGAATGATGAAACTCACATGAAATCCATTCATAAATAGACTGGATACGATCATATTTTTACTATAAAACTTAGGGGGATGAGTGGTGGTTTAACCCTTCTCTAGAAAGACCACATTAAGCTCCAAGTAACTCAAAGCTGCAATAACTACATTGACTCCACAATGATGGTAGGTAATAATTTCGTGGTAGTCACCTTCATTTATGGACATATTGTTACCCACCTTAAACCAGAAGTCTGGGATAGGATCCAGATCTTTGGTGAAAGCAGAACTCAACCTTGGTTCCTCATAGGGGACTTCAATGAGATCTCGAGTAATAATGACAAATTGGGTGGAGCTCTAAGATCAGAAAGCTCTTTTGCAACCTTTAGGTCTTTCATTAGAAACTGTAAACTTCAAGAAATTGCCAGCTCATGGCCTCATTTCTCATGGATGGGAGCCAGGAATAATGGCTGGATCTAATAAAGACTGGATCACAACTATGGGAATACATAATGGTTTCATACTTTCTCTAGGACAAGCATTGAGTATCTTCCCATTATGGGCTCTGACCATACACCCCTTCACACAACCATTATGTCTGAGAATGCAGCTTACCAGAAAAGATTTTATTTTGATAATAGATGGGTTAGAGGAAAGACTTTAAGAACATAATATCCAATACATGGGGCAAGTATGCTGCAGCCTCCAACCACAATATTTTAGACTATATTGCTAAATGCAGGAAGGAATTTTCTCACTGGAAAAAGAAAACAAACACTAATGCTAAAATCCATATAGACATCTCTATCTTATTGAGAATGAATCTGCCAAAACTCACTCGGATCTCCATCTTATTGCTGATCTCAAACTAGAACTAGCTAATCACTACAAAGAGGAAGAGAAATTGTGGAAACAGAAAAACAAGGACAATTGGCTCATTGAGGACGACCAAAACATTAAGTTCTTCCATAACTTCATCAACTACAAGAGAGCCAAAAACAAAATGATCTGCCTTAAGGACAAACATGGAACCCTTCAATTTGAAGAAGGTTCCAAAGGGAACATCGCTACTGAGTATTTCAGAGAACTACTCCACTCCTCAGGGCCCACATGAATTCAGAATGCAATCCAGGTTATGGTCCTGAGAGTTACAGAACAAATGAATCACCAACTAACAGCCCCAGTTACCAACAAGGAGATTAAGCAAACAGCTTTTAATATCCGGGGTGATAGTGCTCCTAGGCCTGATGGGATGGCAGGTAAATTTCTTCCAGACATACTAGGAAATCATTGGAGAAAAAGTCACTAAAGATGTCAAAGAGGCCTTGTCAAAGGGTTGTTTTCCAAGGGAATGGAACTTCACTCACATTGCCCTGATTCCTAAATACTCAAATCTTATTGACATGAAGGACCTAAGACCAATTAGCCTCTGCTCAATGATTTACAAAATAGTCTCCAAGATTATAACCAAAAGGATTCAAGCCATCCTTCCAGATATTGTTTCTGAGACCCAGGGTGCCTTCACTACTAGAAGGGCAATCTTAGACAACATTCTCTTGGCCCATGAGGTTATGCATCACCTTAATACCCACAAAGATGGCCAAGAGCATTACATGGCAATTAAGATAGATATGTCTAAAGCTTACGACATATTGAAATGGAGTTTTCTTGAGGCCACTCTCTATAGACTTGGTTTCAACCAGAACTAGATCAAGCTGGTGATGTACTGCGTCACTTCAGTCACCTACTCAGTACTTACAAATGGATCTCCCTATGGATTTATATGCCCTCAAAGAGGCTCAGACAAGGAGACCCCTTATCCCTCTTCCTTGTTGTCATTGGAACCTAAGCCCTCGCGCATATCATGACCAAAGCTGAAAAGGAGAAGAGGATCACTGGCATCAGGTTTAACTAACTTGGTCTAACTATCCAACACATGTGATATGCTGATGATAGTCTTTTCATCAGCAAAGCAACGACACAAGAGGCACAAGAACTGAGAATCTGCCTTGAACAATATGAACACATCTCGGGTCAGTGCATAAATTTTGACAAATCTACAATCGCATTCGGTAAGAAAGTCACTACTGAGTAGCAATCTGAGATTAAAAACATCTTAAATATACACTCTACCCACAGTATTGGAAAACACCTTGGTCTACCTAAGTGTTTCAAAGGATCTAAAAAACAGATTTTTGGTTTTATCCTTGATAAATTGGCCTCCAAAATGGATAATTGGTTCTCTAAAACCTTGTCTTTGGGAGGAAAGGAAATCCTAATTAAATTCGTGGCAATGGCCTTTCCAGTTTACGCAATGTTATATTTCAAGCTCTCAAAACATCAATGCTAGAATATGACAAGTGCAATGACCTAGTATTGGTGGAATTCAACCATGGATAAAAATAAGATTACATGGATCTCGTGGAAAACAATGTGTAAGACAAAAAAGGAAGGCGGCCTTGGATTTAAGGACATTGAGCTTTTCAACCAAGACTTATTGGCCAAACAAGCCTGGAGAATCCTAAGCAAACCCGATTCGTTACTAGTAAAAACTTACAAAGCTAAATATTTCCAAAGATCCAAATTTATGGATTGTGGCAAAGGTACTAGACCTTCCTATGCTTGGCGCAGTATATGCCATGGCATGGACTTATTGGCTAAAGGACTCATATAGGCAATGGTAGAGACAATTTGGTTTGGACTACCAACTTAGTCCTCCATCAATATCCCATACCTCCTCTTAGTAAGGAACCTCAATTCAATGTCTGCCTTAAAGCTATTGATCTTATCACAAACTCTGAATGGGACTCTGTAAAAATTATGGAAGCTTTTCATGAAACTGATGCAAAAAAGATATTAGACGTTCCCCCATGCCCATCTGAAGAGGACTCATGGATCTGGTGCTACAACAATTCGGGTGAATATAATGTTAGGAGTGGATACTAGCTGGCTAATCAAAAGCCTTTATCTGCTGGAAATCCTAGCACTAGGGATAATACTATAATCAAGACATTGAAAGCTAAGATATAGAAGCTAAAAACCCCAAGAAAAATTAACATGTTCCTTTGGCGTGCTCTCTCTGGTGCTTTAACAGTTAGGGAAATGTTAAAAAGCATAACCATCATTTCCGATGACCTCTGCCCAATTTGCCAACACGATGCAGATAACTCTTAGCCTTAGCCAATATTCCAACTCCCCAAGGTGGTTTCTCGAGAAACTCTTTATTCACCAACTTTGCCTTCCTGCTTAATAAATTCACCCAAGCTGCGACTACAAGGAATAACTTATCAAGATTCCCTTGGGTTCTTTGGAGCATTTGGAAGGCACGAAATTCCAAGGTTATGCAAGGTCTCAATGGTAGCCTTCAGGAACTAATCAATGACACGATTCAGGAGGTTACAAATCGGGAAAAGCTCAGCCAATTAGAGAGGGATAGACATAAAAACACCAAAAGGTTCTCTGGTTTACCCAATGTAGAGGAAGAGGGCCAGCCTGAGTATTTAGTGAAATGGAAAGTGATTTGGGAAAATAACTGCAACCTCAAATGGAGTTGCTCTGATTATCCACAAAATTAGTAACAATCAACTTATACATGCCAGACACGTACTGACTGGATCTACATTGTAAAATGAACTTGGAATTCTTTGGCCACATACGGGTACTTTCTTCGTTGTTATATCTTCGGATACTGCAGGTAAAGATTGAGTTGGATAACAAAACTACTTTTAGAGCAGTAACCAATCCTACTCTCTGGCTCAAATATTAGCCTTGGACTATGAAAGTGAAGTCTCTATCTACACACTTTAGGAGCCTGAACTTCAAACTGATCGCGACAAAGAAAAATATCAAAGCGACTGCTATTGCTAGGAGTGTGGTTAGTGATGGTAGGTACATTGACTACATGGCTAGTGGAGAACCTCACTAGATCACTAACAAGTACGATGATGTTGCTCCGAGGATTCTCAACCTCATCAACAACTTAAATGCCTTTCCTCAGACTTAGTCTATCTCTAGGATTTGAAAGTCTTTGGGTTTGGCATTGATCTGCTAGACACTTGGGGTCTTTTCGCTTTGTGCTATATTCACCTCCTTGTGGTTTATTAATCCCCTAGGCCCAATTTTTGATCTTAGGATTTTTTTACCACTTAAGCACATTAACCCATACCAGCCCATTACCACATTTGGACTAATCATTCAGCCACTCGCAGACGTTGCTGAGTCTTAATTTTGGCCCAGTTTTTTGATCTTATGATTTTTGAACACTTAAGCCCATTTCCATTTGGACCAAACATTCGGCCTCTCGCGTTTCAGTTTTGGCCTTTTCGTTTGTCTGGCGATTCGTATCCCACTTTATAGGTTATCATTTATTTTTTAACTACTTTTAGCAATCATGAGTCTGATTAGAATATTAAGGCCAATTATTTAAACTTAAATGTTCTGGTAACTGGGAACCATCCCCCAGCTCCAATATGCATCTGATATGTGGCACAGACTCAGACTGTCAACCTATTAGAACACTCTCGCCTGCTCCTAGGAAAAAGAAGAAGCTTGCTTGTGTGCTTCACTGTCGTCTCTTGATCTCTCACGCTACCATGCAAGATATTATGGTCTTCTCAAGGTACAACAGTGATGTGATTATGGGCAGCTCATACAAGATTCGACCCATAGGCTCGACCCACTAGAGCTCGAGTGACGTTTCCGGAACAAGCCAAAGCTAGACTCGACCCATTGACTCAATCAACCTAGACTCGAGTGATGTTGTTGATATGAAGGAAGAGATAATTGACGACGTAATGAAGGTTCTAGCTGGTCTAATGACTTGATCCAGAACAAAGCTATTCAACAAAGTCATTGGAGGGTTACTTGTTCAAATTCAGACTCAAGAAGAACCTCAAGCTCAACGTACCTTGATGCTTTCCATGAGTATTCAAGAAGGCTATCATATGGGTGTGTGGTCTGAATACACTCTTTTTCTCTTAGTGAGTTTTGTCCCAATGAGTTTTCTCACTAAGGTTTTTAATGAGGCATTTAGGCTGCACCAACAAAAGGCCCATTTGTTAGCATAATTACTAGGCCCATTTTTAAAGAAACCCTAACAATTTTGTGGCCTCCCTTTTTTATTATTTAAGCACTTTTCTTCTTTTGTAAGACTTAAGCAATTTTGAATAAAAATAGAAGGGTTTCTCCTTTGTCTTTCTCGTTGGTGTGTTATATCCAACTGAATCTGAATTCAGTGTGTCATATCTGAGTTCATCGAATTCTTTGGTGTGTTATATCCAAAGATTTATCTATCCATCTCGTCTACTTGAGTTTACTCAATCCCTATCGTTTCTCTGCCTCAACAAGTCAAGTCGATCCAAGGGAGTTCATATTAAGTGGTATTAGAGCAGAGTTGAAAGTTGAGTTCTCGATCCCTGCTCTCTCAATTTCGATTTTTCTTTGTGTTTCAGAATAAAATTCGACCATCTAATCTAGTTATGCACCTAGAAACGTGTTTGATTGCTAAAGATCTGTGCTGATTCAATTGAATCTGTTAGACTGCAACAATTAGGGTTCGAATTTGCGTCTGCAAGTATTAGGGTTTTGAGTAGATAAAGCTGCAGCCATTAGGGTTTCTTAATTTTCTTTTGGTCTGCAATTAAATCCTATTCGAACAACTATTAGGGTTTTAGAGACTTATTACTGGTGATTTCGTGTGTGTTTTCTTTCAGGAACAATGGCTGATGATGATGCAGACGCTAGCAACTCAGCCACCAATAAGTTGCTGATTGAAGCAACAACAACCAGTATGGAGGGGTTGGTGAATGCCAAGTTTGAAGCTTTCAGACAGGAGATGAGAACTTCTTCAGAACGAGGCTCTAGTTGAGAAAGGGACCAACTGTTCAACCTAGACAACACAGAGAAGGTGTTTGACACGATCCAATGGCTGAAAAGTATTATAGTACAGGAAGAGATTCAACTGATCACAGCCAAGGGAGTAGAAAGCACCTGAGAGGTGCTAGACCACAAGCTCATGATCAACTGAATGGACTTAAGCTGCAGATACCAACATTCTATGGAAATAATGATCCTGACGCCTATCTAGAATAGGAAAAGAAAATTGAGCTTTTTTTTTTATTATCAGCCATATACAGAAGCTAACAAGGTTAGAGTGTCTGCCACTAAGTTTTGTGATTATGCTCTTAGCTGGTGGGATCAAACTATAATTTCAAGGATATGTAATAGAGAAGAGCCCATCAACACTTGGATATAACTGAAAACACTTATGAGAAGGCATTTTGTTCCTAACCACTATCGCAGAGAACTCCACCAAAAGCTAAGGAGGTTAAGCCAAGGTAGCAAATCTGTTAAAGAGTACTTCCAAGAGATGAAAACTATGATGATTAGAGCTGATATGCATGAGGATAGGGAAACTACAATGGCAAGGTTTTTAGGGAGGCTCAACAGAGAAATTCAAGACAGAATGGAGATGGAGTACTATGCGGATTCAGAACAGATGTTTCACAAGGCTACATTGATAGAACAACAACTTAAGAGGAAAGAGTCTAATCAAGTCAGTTTTGGTCACAATGGACAGCAGAGAGCCACCTACCCACGAGAAGAAAATCTCACCTTCCATAAGGACTACAAGGCTACGGTTAGTCCAAAAGGGAATGAGAAACCAAGCACTTCAACGACTCAGCCAAAAACTCAAGCTCATGATGTCAAGTGTTTCAAGTGTCAAGGGCTGAGACATTATGCGAATGAATGTCCAAACAAGAGAGTAATGGTGATACAAGCAAGTGAAGAGATAAAATCTGAGGATGAGCGGCCATAATTGATTTCTTCAGAAGAAGACGTGGAACTACCAGTACTTGGGAATCTGATAGTGGCCAGACAAGCATTGAGCGTGCAACCAAAACCAGAAGAAGAAGAGCAACGAAAAAACCTATTCCATACAAGATGTTTAGTTCAAGGAAAGGTATGCAGCCTTATCATTGATGGAGGGAGTTGCACCAATGTAGCTAGTGAAACAATGGTCAAGAAGCTTGGATTGACTACTACAAGGCATCCTAGACCCTACACGCTTTAGTAGCTGAACGAGAGTGGAGAGCTGAGTGTGACTAAGCAGGTTTTGATTTCTTTGTCGATTGGCAAGTATGAAGATGAGATCCAATGTGACATCTTGCCAATGGAAGCTGGCCACATACTTCTGGGAAGGCCATGGCAGTTAGATCACAAAGTGATTCATGATGGCTTCACAAACCGGCATACGTTTGAGCATAAGGGCCGTAAGACAGTTTTCACTCCTTTAACTCCCCGAGAAGTGTATGAAAACCAGAAGTATCTGCAAGCTAAAACCGAGTCCAAAAGCAAGCATAAAAACTTCTATGCACAAGCAAGGGCTGTGAAACATGCTCTATTCTATAATAACTCATTCTGCTATTTGTTTATAAGAAGCTTTAACTTGTTTAGCTAACACAACACCAGTTTATCCGAGTGAACTTCAAGATCTTTTGCACGATTTTTGTGATGTTTTTCCAGATGAAGCACCCCCGAGATTACCTCCTATGGAAACAAAGGAGTTGCAGAAACATAGAAACAGGTTGACGAACTACTAGCCAAAGGATACATCCGAGATAGCCTCAGTCCTTGTCCTGTTTCGGTTCTCTTAGTACCCAAAGAGGATGGGAGATGGGGATGTGTGTCGATTGCAGAGCAATCAATAATATCACTATAAAGTATCGACACCCTATTCCTATGCTAGATGACATGTTAGATGAGCTGCATGGTTCCATTATATTTTCTAAGATAGATCTTAAGAGTGGATATCATCAAATTAGGATGAAAGAAGGAGATGAGTGGAAAACTGCATTTAAAATCAAACATGGACTATATGAATGGCTTGTTATGCCATTTGGTCTTACAAATGCACCTAGTACATTCATGAGATTAATGAACCACATTCTTAGAGCATTCATTGGAATATTTATGGTAGTCTATTTCGATGATATCCTCATATACAGCAAAAGTAAATCACATCATATAGAACACTTGCATTCTGTTTTACAAACTCTTAGAAAGGAGCAACTATATGTTAATCTCAAGAAGTGCACTTTCTGTGCGGATAACCTTGTTTTCCTAGGCTTTGTGGTTAGTGTAGATGGTATCAAGGTCGATGAGGAGAAGGTAAAAGCAATAAGAGATTGGCCGTCCCAACTCCGTTGGTGAAGTATACAGCTTCCATGGGTTAGCTGGATTCTATAGACGATTTATGAAGGACTTCAGCACATTAGCAGCCCCACTTACTGAAGTTATAAAGAAGGATATGGGATTCAAATGGGGAGCTCAGTAAGAAGACGCTTTTCAGAAGCTCAACAAGAAGACGCTTTTCAGAAGCTCAAAGAGAGACTCACCAATGCACCGGTTCTTATCTTACCAGATTTCTTAAAGACTTTTGAAATTGAATGTGATGCTTCTGGTGTAGGTATAGGTGCAATTCTGATGCAAGAGAGGTTACCCATTGCTTACTTCAGTGAGAAATTGGGAAGAGCCACAGTTAATTATGCGACTTATGACAAGGAGTTATATGGCTTAGTCCGAGCACTTCAAATGTGGCAACACTATCTCTGGCCAAAAGAGTTCGTCATACATAATGATCACGAATCACTCAAATACCTAAGGGGCCATTACAAACTAAACAAAAGATATGCCCGTTGGATGGAGTTTATTGAGACCTTTCTATATGTCATAAGGTATAAACAAGGTAAAGAAATTGTGGTTGCAGAGATGCACTCTCTCGAAGGTACACACTCCTTTCAACTTTGGAAGTTAAGTTGTTAGGATTTGAACACCTTAAAGAGCTATATGAAAAACTGATGTCGATTTTAAGGATATCTTAAGACTTGTGCTAAGTTCGCTGCATGGAAATTCTATAAGCATGAAGACTTTTTATTTTATGAGAATTGCATGTGTATTCCTAACAATTCTGTTCAAGATTTGTTAGTTAGAGAAGCTCATGGAGGAGGCTTGATGGGCCATTTTGGCATTGCCAAGACTCTTCAAATTATGCAAGATCACTTCTATTGGCCTCGCTTGAAGAAAGATGTAGAACGAGTGTGCAACTGCTGTCTCAATTGTAAACATGCTAAGTCTAAGGTTTAGCCTAACGGTTTGTATACTCCTCTTCCTATTCCTATGCATCCTTGGACTGATATTTCCATGGATTTTGTTGTTGGATTGCCTAGGATTAGGACTGGTAAGGATTCAATATTTGTTGTTGTTGACATGTTTTCTAAAATGGCTTACTTTATAGTTTGTCATAAAACAGATGATGCATTGAACATTGCCAACCTGTTCTTTAGAGAAATCATTAGGTTGCATGGAATACCTAAACCATTGTGTCAGATAGCGATACTAAGTTCCTTAGTCATTTTTGGAGAACCCTATGGTCCAAGCTAGGCACTAAGCTTTTATTTTCAACAACATGTCATCCACAAACTGATGGTCAAACAGAAGAGGTTAATAGGACCTTGTCTACTCTCTTGCGTGCTTTGATAAAGAAGAACTTGAAAACCTGGGAGGATAATATACCACATGTTGAGTTTGCTTATAATCATGTCATACATTCAACATGCAAATACTCTCCTTTTCAGATTGTTTATGGATTTAATCCAATTTCTCTATTAGACTTTATATCTTTACCTTTAAGTGAAAGAACTAGTACAGAGGGAAGAAGAAAGCGGAATTGGTGAAGCAAATCCATGAGAAGGCTCGAGCTAACATTGATGAGAAGACAAGACTGTATGCCAAGCATGCTCACAAGGGACGACGCAAGATGTTGTTTAAAGAAGGTGATTTGGTGTGGGTTCACTTGCGCAAGGAACAATTTCCAGCTGAGAGAAAGTAATCTCATACTTAGAGTCGATGGACCATTCGATGTCACCAAGCGGATTAGTGACAACGCCTACCAGATTGATCTCCAAGGTAAGTACAATGTCAGTTTTAGCTTCAATGTTTCTGATCTTGTACCTTTTATTGCAGATGAAACGAATTTGAGGGCAAATCCTTTTCAAGTGGGAGGGGATGATGTGATTATGGGCAGCTCAGATCAGACTCGACCCACTAGAGCTTGAGTGACGTTTATGGAATAAGCCAAAGCCATACTTGACCAATTGACTCGATCAACCTAGACTCGAGTGATGTTGCTGACATGAAGGAAAAGACAATTGACGATGTAATGAGGTTCCAGCTGGTCCTATGACCCGATCCAGAACAAAGCTATTCAACAAAGCCATTTGAGGGTTACTTTAACAAATTCAGACTCACTAAGAACCTCAAGCTCAACGTACCTTGATGTTTTCCATGAGTATTCAAGAAGGCGAGCATATGGGTGTGTGGTCTGAATGCACTCTTTTTATCTTCGTGAGTTTTGTCCTAATGAGTTTTCTCAATATGGTTTTTAATGAGGCATTTAGGATGCACCAACAAAAGGCCCATTTGTTAGCATAATTAGTAGGCTCATTTTTAAAGAAACCTTAGCAATTTCGTGGCCTCCTTTTTTATTATTTAAGCATTTTTCTTCTTTTGTAAGACTTAAGCTATTTTGAATAAAAACATAAGGGATTCTCTTTTGTCTTTCTCGTTGGTGTTAGAATTTGAAGAAGATACTTACAGAAATATTGAGAGATAGATAGAGAGAGAAAACCGAGAATAAGAGAGGAAGAGAATCAATTTTTCATTTCATAATTGTCTAAGTACATTTGTTGTCTTACAAGTCTTTTTATAGAGAGACAATATGTATGTAACGGCTATAAGTCTCAGCCGCAGTCCTTGTTGGTCTTCAAGGATGAGATAGACAAGTGGAGATCCCAAGGTGATGTTGACCCAAGCCTTCATGTCACTTTCTTCTCGGTTTTGGCAAAAGGAAGAAAGTCACATGTCTTCAACAGCTCCAACAGTCATGTGTCTCTCCTTAGGATTCAACTAGACACTTGGAACAAGTCCCTTCACCATTAGAAAGCCAACTCTTCATTACTGAAATCGTTGAATTTTTTTGCGATTGTTGACCCGGCTGTTGACCGTCCATTACCGTACCGCAGTACATGTTTTCTCGACCCATGGTACGTGAAGACTCGACCCGCGGTACCTGTTTGTCTTGGCCTGCGGTACCCAATCCTCGACCCGTCTACGACCCGCGGTACATGATCCAATCATTGATTTTTTCAGCATCTATTGACCACACCCACGGTATGCGTTTTCTCGAACCGCGGTCAGTGCCTCTCGACCTGGTGCCTTACCGCGGTACATGAAAACCCGATTGTTGACTTTATTGACCTTTCGTTGACTTTATTGGAACTTTATTCTTTTATTCATCTTGATCAATACTCCCCCTCAAGCTTAGCCATAAATGGACATGTTGATTAAGCTTGGAAGACCCGAGACCTACACCTCATTTAAAACCTTGGAGAGCACGTGGGACAAAACTCAACCAAGGGAAAAAGAGTGCATTTCCCAGGAAAGGGGATCTTTGATCAAGGTCTTATGAGGTCCACAAGTCCAAGCTTGTTGTAGATGTGATTACAAACTTTGAGACTCGCGGCTTTGGTAAAGATATCCGCCAATTGATCTTCACTTCTTGTGTAGCACGGAAGAGTTACTCCTTCCTAAATTTTTTTCCGAACTTTGTGACAATCTAACTCGATGTATTTTGTCCTCTCATGAAACATGGAGTTAGATGCAATGTGTATTGCGGCTTGATTGTCGCAATGCATGGTGATTGGCTTTAACGATTCAATCCCGAGATCTTTGAGGAGATCCTTTAACCATGTCAACTTATTCGTAAGTTTTCTCATTGCCCGGTACTCGGCCTCGGCACTTGAACAAGAGATTACTTTTTGCTTCTTAGTCTTCCAAGTCACCAAATTTCCTCCAATGAAGGTGCAATAACCCGTTGTAGACTTCCTATCATTCCTATCACCGGTCCAGTCCGCATCACAATACCCCACAATCTCGGTGTTATGGTTCTTGCCCATCCATATACCCCGATCCGGACTTCCTTTGAGATACCTTAAGATCAGTTCCACCATACTCCTATGATACACCGTTGGTACTTGCATATGTTGACTCACTTGATTTACGGCATAACATATGTTCGGTCTTGTTATAGTCAAGTAGATGAGTTTGCCAATAAGCCGACGGTATTGAGATGCATTTTCATATGACTCATCATCTTTCTCCCCCTTTCGACTGACCTTGTAGCCATCTTCAAGAGGTGTCTTGGCTGGTTTAGACCCGATCTTTCCTGTTTCACGCAAAAGATCAAGAGTATACTTTCTTTGAGAAAGGAAGAGGCCTTCCGAAGAACAGCACACTTCAATTCCTAGAAAGTATTTTAGTTCACCGAGAACCTTAATATTAAATACGGACTTAAGATAAGCTTTAGTAGAGGAGATACCGTCCTTATCATCACCGGTTATGATCAAGTCATCCACATAAATAAGGACTACAATCATACCATTTAATCTGTGTGATGTGAATAGAGTATGATCAGCCTCTAACTTGGTGAACCCTCTTTCTTTGAGTGTGGTGCTTAGCTTGTGGTACCACGCTCGTGGTGATTGTTTGAGTCCATATATGGTCTTCCTAAGACAGAGAACTTTTCCCGGTTGTACTGTACTTTCAAGGCCCGGAGGTGGATACATGTAGACTTCATCCTCAAGCTCACCTTGAAGGAAGACATTCTTGACATCCATCTCCCATAGATCCCACTTAAGGTTAGTAGCCAAAGACAGCACAACACGTACCGTATGTAGCTTTGCTATGGGTTCAAACGTATCGGTATCGTCTTCGCCGTATGTTTGGGTGAAGCCTCGTGCAACCAAGCGTGCCTTGTACCGTTCTATGTCACCATTACTCTTGTATTTAATGGTAAATATCTAGCGGGATGTGACTGCCTTCTTTCCGGGTGGTAAATCCGCCTCATCCCACGTACGATTGCGTTCCATGGCTCCTTTTTCATCACTAACCGCGTCTCGCCACACTTTGTGTTCTTTGGCCTCATCATAACTCTTAGGTATCTATTCAAGATCAATTTTGCCAAGAAATGATTGATGTTCATATGGCAAAAGGGCAAGAGAACAAACCGCTTGAATAGGATGAGCCACGGCTTTGTTGTTGTAGAAGACACGGCTTTGTTGTCGTAGTCAACTACTTTATCTTAATAGAGGAATAGGTGTGTCATTGTTGGGATCAAAAATTTTATTGGGTTCTTATGAAATAGGTTCCACAGCCGGATCACCATGACTTTGTCCGGATGGCTCATTTGGATCATCATCTGTTCGGCTTAATCGTTCATCCATATGTCCGGATTGGTCAGTCGTGCGTTCGGATCGGTCAGCCGTATTGTCATCTGTATGTCCGGATTGATCTTGTGGTATGTCCGGATCTTTGAGCGGACCTATCTATTGTCTCATCCGCTGAGCCACCATTCCGGAGACGTATTTAAGGCTTTCAGCCCTATCTGATGGATTATGGGCTAAGTCTTTGAGCTCATTCCAATTCTCCACGTCATGATAACCTTTGTTTTCAATGAACTTGACATCTCTTGAGATCATGACCCTTCTTGTAGCCGGATTGTAACACTTGTAGCCTTTTTGAGTTGTGGAGTAACCAATGAACATACATCTTGTACTTTTCTCATCCAACTTGTCCCTAAGTTCTCCTAGTACTAACACATAGCAAACTCACCCAAAGACTTGTAAGTGATTAAATGATGGTTTTGTGTTATTTAGTCCTTAAATGGTGATTTATCTTTAAGAACTTTTGTTGGGTTTGGTTGATTAGATAGCATACTGTCATCACGACATCACTCCAGAATCTTTTAGTTACACTCGTGTGAAACATCATTGATCTAGCCACCTCCATTAGATGACGATTCTTCCATTCCGCCACACCATTTTGTTGTGGTATGTAAGTACAACTTGTTTGGTGCTCTATTCCATTCTTTGCTAGGCATTCTTTGAACCTTTGACTCATGTACTCTCCACCATTATCTGATCGCAAGCTTTTCACATTAGAATTGTAATGATTAGTTACATATATTTGAAAGTTGACAAATGCATCATAAACTCGATCTTTTGATGGTAAAAGAGTTAGCCAAGTAAATTTTGATTTCTCATCTATGAATATCACAAAATATTTTTGATTATCTCTAGATAAACACGGTGAGGACCATACATCCGAATGAACCAATTCAAAACATTTTTTATAATTTGAAGTTGATTTGGGAAATACGGTCTTACAATGTTTACCACGAATACATGCTTCACATTCAAGATTGTTAAAGGAACTACTTGGCAACATTAATTCAAAAGCTTTACTATGCAGATGGCCTAATCTAGCATGTCATATAACATTGAAACTACTAGTAAGTATGGAATTTAAAGCATTGGATAGAGTAGAAGATTTCTTTTTGTCTTCAAGCACATAAAGTCCTCCTTGAGTCACGCCACGTCCAAGGATTGAGCCGGTCTCAATATCCTGAAACTTTACATCATTAGGACTGAAGATAGCATTGCAATTTAAATCATTAGTGGTTTTATGGACCGACAAGAGTTTTTATGTAAATTTCTCAAGATAAAAGGCTTTACTATTCTTCTTAAATATTTTTAAGTCTCCAATACCCTTTAAAAGAACCTTATGGCCATTTACAACAATTACATTTCCAACAGCCGGTTTAATGTTGTGTATAAGACTCGGGTCACATATCATATGGTGAGATGCACCCGAATCCACAACTAAGGGTTTTGAAGCGTAAATTGTAAGTAAAGTGTTACCAGATTCTTTGAGCTGTGTAAGTGACTTGATGAGGGAATCAAGGTTGAGGCGTCTCTCCGCTTCTTGAATAGCCGCAGTATGAGCAAGTTCGGTGTCCACTTCCATTGGTGTAGGTCCGTTGAAAGTTTGGTCGGATTAAGTAGCTTCATCAGTCGGCTTGACATTATTGGCCCGATGATGGTCTTTGAATTTGCTAGGCTTGAGATGCGGGTGTAGAATCCAACATTTGTCTTTGATGTGTCCCTTCTTCTTGCAGTGGTCACACATTAAGCTTCTCCTATCCGTTGGTTTGTACACACCTTTGTTTGCCACAGCAAGCTCTCCTACGCCACCAAAGAGACCAAGGCTTCCTTTTTCTTTTTGAATCCGAGCACATACCTCATCAAGATCCGGGAGTTTATCATCCCTGAGTATATGTACTATGAGATTATTGTACCTCGGACTTAGTGTGAGAAGAAGGCTGAAGACACGATCTTTTTCACGCCTTTTGTTGAGTATCTCCGGGTCTGTTATGATTGGCCGCAACATCTTGAGCTCGGCCCATAGAGCACGCCATTTTCAATAGTGCGATGTGAACTCAATGTCATCTTGACTGAGTATATTAATGGCCTTTTGCACTTCAAAGACCCGTGTGAAGTTTGAGATGTTACCAAAAACCTTCTTAAGAGTCTCCCAAAGTTCTTTTACCGTGTCACAATATGAGTAGGGCTCATGAATTGGTGGATCTAGGGAGCTTTGAATGATGGCCATCACGACTTGGTCTTCTTGAAACCATTTGTTGTTGTCACTGGAAACCACCACTTGGTTGCCACCCACACTCGTAACTTGGTTTGGTGCGGCTCCAAGTTCAACATGTTCCCATAACCCACGTTCGCAAAGAATGGTCTTCACATTCCTTGACCATAAAAGATAGTTTGGACCCTTGAGAATCACATGAACACTAAGTGGTTTGAAGCTTTCTATCTTTACTCACCAAGGATGCTATTACCCAACGGACAAAAGAGATCTTGAGAAGAGAATGAAGATTTGTTCGGATGAAAAGACCAAGAATGAAGAGATGAAGTTAGAACTAAAGAGAGAATGAGTAGAATGTGATCTTTTGCTCTGATACCATGTTAGAATTTGAATAAGATACTTGCGGAAATATTGAGAGAGAGATAGAGAGAGAACGGAGAATAAGAGAGGAAGAAAATCAATTTTTCATTTCATAATTGTCTAAGTACATTTGTTGTTTTACAAGTCTTTTTATAGAGAGACAATATGTATGTAACAGCTATAAGTCTCAGCCGCAGTCCTTGTTGGTCTTCAAGGATGAGAGAGACAAGTGGAGATCCCAAGGTGATGTTGACCCAAGCCTTCATGTCACTTTCTTCTCAGTTTTGGCAAAAGGAAGAAAGTCACATGTCTTCAACAGCTCCAACGGTCATGTGTCTCTCCTTAGGATTCAACTAGACACTTGGAACAAGTCACTTCACCATTAGAAAGCCAACTCTTCATTATTGAAATTGTTGACTTTTTCTGCGATCGTTGTACATGTTTTCTCGACCCGCGTGTACGTAAAGGCTCGACCCGCGGTACCTATTTGTCTCGGTCTACGGTACCCAATCCTCGACCCGTCTACAACCCGCGGTACATGATCTAATCGTTGACTTTTTCAGCATCCGTTGACCACACCCGTGGTATGTATTTTCTCGACCCGATGCCTTATCGCGGTACACGAAAACCCGACCATTGACTTTATTGACCTTCCATTGATTTTATTAGAACTTTATTCTTTTATTCATCTTGATCAATAGTTGGTGTGTTATATCCAACAGAATCCGAATTCAGTGTGTCATATCTGAGTTCATCGAATTCTTTGGTGCGTTATATCCAAAGATTCATCTATCCATCTCGTCTACTTGAGTTTACTCAATCCCTATCGTTTCTTTGCCTCAACAAGTCAAGTCGATCCAAGAGAGTTCATATTAAACAACCAATAAATCACCGAGCATGAGGATGAAGGCAATCATTACATGACCAATGCTTCTGCTTTTAAATAGAGGTTCAACAATGGGTTGAAGCACCAGATAAATAAACAAAAATGGATAACAACATGTGGCAAGCCTTGAATCCGTTCGAGTTGGGACGAAGCGATCCTCCTATCTACCTTCATGCTCTCTTGTACCAGGAATGCCTCCAACGTAACAGAAAGAGTATGGTGGTTAGTCCTCTGAATCCGCTTTAACAAAATATCCAAGAACTCATTGAGGATCTTCCAAAAAGACTGGAGTCTACAGACTTCTGTTCAAAGACAAATGATTGACAAAGATCAGGCCCAATTCTTCTTTACATATGAGGAGGATTTGGACTCCATTCTGAGAATGCAGCCTCTATTGTACAATGGTTGGTTAGTCGCTGCGGAAAACTGGGTGGATAGGCCAATGCCGAGACTCCTATCTAAGGTTCAGCTATGGATCCAGATAAGGCATCTCCCACTTCAATATGCCTCGGACTTGGTTGTGAGAACCATTTCCTCCTTTGTGGGTGAGGTCCTTGAAGTTGATCTTCATGAAGTATTTATCATTAGGCCCTTCCTTGTAAGAGGAAAAGTTAACTTCAACATAGAAGACAAGCTCAGGTACTACAAGATGATTTTCTGCCAAAATGAGGACAGGTTCATGGTTCAGTTCTACTATGAATGGGTCACTAGGTTCTGCTTCAATTACCAAAAACTAACACATACCACTACCTTTTGTCCCTAAATTCCAACACCTATGGACTACTATCTCAACCCAATGGCATAGGGTGCGGAGGAACATCCGAATTCTGACAGCCATAATGCCTCTGAAAACACCTCTTCTGATTCAGGATCCTAATTCGATCCCTGGAAGTACCACAGAACAGAACAATGCTACTTACAACATAAGAACCACTATTGACGATGTGGTTAACAACCCAAATAATACTTATATGGCTGAGGTTAATGCTCTGCCTCTTTATCTCGACCTCACGCTCCCTAGCAGGCTCAACGATCTGAACATGACTAACAATGAAGCGGCAGTCACAACAACAATCAATGGTGATGACTCTGATTCTGACATCAAGGAGATTGGAGCTATCTAGTGCCTTTGGCACCTCATGTTTCTTCCCTTTGAGTCATGCTATCTTTTTTTCTATCTATTTCACTTTTTCCTTTTATGTCTTTAGCTTATAAGTCTGTGTCCTTATCCTTTAATTCTGTGTCTCGGAGCTGTTTTACTCCACCTGATTGATGTACCTGAGGTTTACCCTCCGACTCTTTATCCATATCAATGAAATTACCTTTTCGCGAAAAAAAAGAAAAGAATAATGGAAGTGTTTTCTTTATTTCCAGGTATTGTTAATTGCTTTGCTTACAATACATTCATTTTTTATTTGGATGTGATGTACACATGTGCTAAATATATCGATCGGACATTGTTCATCAACAAATCAAGCTTTTCCGGCGGAGCCAAAGAGACGGATCTGGTCAGCGATCACAGCTTTCATGGCTGCTTTTGTGGCTGACATAACGTCAACGAGGTCAGTCTTCTTCCCGGAGCTAAGAGCTTCCATGTAAGCCTTTCTCACTTCTGTGTTCACGTTAAACTTCCTCACTCCATTTTCAATGCATTCCTGACGATCCCGGACAACAATTAATATCCCACAAAGACGCTATATCGATTGACAAACAAGAAAAACATGATAGACTCATACTTTGATAAGCATCTCAGACAAACCAGAAGCTCCATGAAGAACAAGAAAGACGCCTTTCTTTGAGCTTAAACCGTGCAGTTCCTATATACATAATAATCAGTTAGAAAAAAAATGTTGCAAACTCAGCACTCTGAAGAACTTCGTCAATCGGCACTAATTAACCTTAAGTAAGTCGAGCTTGAGGTGTGGACCAGACTCCGGGTATTTTCCATGGACATTTCCTATACACACAGCCAAAGCATCTATACCAGTCTCCATAAACTCCTGAGCCTGAAAAACTCATCATTTCATTGTAGTTTGGTTTAGCAGACATGGTTTGTCAGGTGAGAGATTATATTCATCAAGGCTTAAAACAAACGAGGACCTGGTGAACGTTGGTCAGCTTTGCTTCATAGTCTTCAACAGTCAAACCATCCTCTGTTCCCGAGAGTCGACCCAATTCAGCTTCCACCATAATGTTTTTGGAATTGGCCAAAGCTGTTATGGATTTTGTGTAGGATACATTTTCTGTAAAGGAAAGATGAGAACCATCTACCATCACTGAATCAAATCCCTGCACGAAATCAATCGGTATGAACTAATCAATATAGGAGTAAGTACAAGAGGACAAAGAGACTGTACATCGGCAATATATATCTCAAACTTACCAGCTCAAGAGCTTCTAATAGCTCCTTCTTTGTAGTTCCATGGTCAAAGTGTATGGATATTGGAACCTGCCATATGCTGCTTATTAATCAGGGAATTCCTTGTCAAACCCATGTATTGGGTGTTCAGTATCAGCAATCAAAATACATGACTTCCTAAATTAAGGTATGTATCTAATGCAGAATCAAAGTACACTCACAAAGCTCACTTACCCTGGCTTGTTCAGCTGCGGAGATGCAACATGAAACCAATGGAATGCCTCCTTCCTTAAATGCACCTGGATGGACCTAAAAGCATAGCCAAAAAAAACGGAAACAGAAGTATAGAGTTCATTTTATGTGTCAGACATTTTCAGAACAGAATATTATTATGAGGTTGCTATTCTCGCTGATATATCTCGTATGAAACTCTTTGATGTATCAGAAATCCACTTTTAGTCAGAACACTAACCTGCAATATGGCAGGACTGTTTTCTTCCTCTGCAGCTGCTATGACAGCTTCTATTCCTTCCAGGTTATACACATTAAATGCTCCAACTGCATATCCACCCTTTTCTGCGTTCTATTTTAAATTGAAACACAACATCAATATATGAAGTGTAAAATGAGGCTACAGAACGAGAGGTATACTCACAAGAAGCAGCTCTTTTGTTGACCGTTTAGCTACAACTGACCAGGACTTCACGACTTCTGCAAGAGCTGTGCTGTTACCTACATTACCTGTTACATATGGAAATGTAAAAAAATTTAACTAAGAATACCTCGTTTCTTTAGTCAAATGTTTTACATATAAACTAAGATTTACCAGGGAAAACAATGTAGGGGACTCCGGGATGTCTACTTTCGGGACCTAACTTCCATACTGGAACACCAGCAAGGGCTTGACCAATCACAACTGCACGTCTTGCTTTTAGTGCTTTCGTAGCTGTGTCTGATGATGTAATTCCACCCTAAACAAGGACATTACAGCATCAAAAATTTTGAAAGACATTGAACCACAAAACTGTTGCCATCATCAACGTGGGTTGAAAGATTGTGCAACGAGGTTTATGAGATGGAAAGCTGGATATAAAAGCATCAAGTGCTTCCCAAGATACCTTAGCCAGAATATAACGAGGCCTGGTAGTTATCTGGCTCACTACTTCAACCAAAGCGGAGCTCACTTTGCTGTTAATATCAAGACTTTCTGAGGATGCTGTCAAGTGAATAAGAGACCCGTTAATGATAATATTCCCAATCATGACTTTATACCAGGGAGAAAAAAGGTATACAGATTAAGAATCAGTGATGAGTTCGCGACTGCTCATAATCAGAGTCTCCCTGCCAGCTCGAAGGAAGGCATCGGCCATCTCCACAGCTCTAATGATTTCTGCATCTCTCACTTCGGAAGACTTGAGAGCAACTTTCTCTACAGAGATCTGTTGATCATAGCTATAACTTAGCAAACATAGCATGTGTAACGTATGTGAAGTACGAAAATAAGTATGCCCTACTAATCCTACTTGTTTACCTCGATGCTCCTTAACCTCTGCTTATGTTGTGATTGAAGTTCTTCAACCTGTTAGTTTGAAGAAAATGACTCAAGACTCTAAATTTATTTCATTTGAGAAATTAATGTGGGTAAATAAAGCTAACCTGTTTTGTTGTTTTTGGGACATATGAGCCCACAATTATTAGCGCACCACTGCTTTCTTTGTCAGATGCAAAATCTTTTGGGGACACAGGATCTTTTGGAATAATCCCTATTCGAGCTGACACAAAGCTAGCAGCAGTGCGGCATAAGAAGGATTTTCCTTTTAGTTCTGCCTGCCGAATATAATTTTCAATCAAAAGTAAAGGACCCAATATATAAGAGGTAAAGATATGTATCCGCCAATCGAATATGCCTCAGTTAAAAGACTAGAAGAAAAATAGATGGGCATACCTGGATCATACCTGCTGCAAATACACTCATGTCTCTTTCTCTAGCTGCGTTAACAATACATGTAGACCCCTAAAATACATATGAAATGAAAACACAGTTAAGACTTTCTACAAACTTGGACTAACTGATTTCACCAATCATGAAGACAGTTACTTGAAAACTTTACCTTCTTTAACCTGCATAAGAACTCACACACTGCATCAGGGCCACCTTTTCTTAAAAGCTGGATTGAGATGGACGCGACGCTGTCAGCAGAAATGCCGCCAGCTGTCTTCTCCTCAACCCACTGGAATCATATTAAATATTTTGTCACATATAATTTCTTAAAGTCAAACTAGATAAGACAATTCTCTTGTTGGAAGAATTCAGACCTCACGGAGATTTGAGGATTTATATCCAAAGGATGCATCTTTAGCAAACTCTGTCTCTCCTGCAGGAACGAGCCTGCAATACTCATGATTAAGACAACCAAACTTCACGCTATGAAGAGAATGTTGCTCCTGATTCTGGAAATTCGAAAAATCACACACATACACACATTGTCCACAAAGATATACCTATCAGAATCTGCAACATAGTGTACATCGTCAATAGTATAACGTCCTCCTTGAAGGAAGAAGGGGCAAATTATCCATGCATCCATTTCCCCAAGTATAGAAACAGCAGCATCTGCTTCCTGTATGGATTATAGTATCAAGTATATGACAAATACAGATGCGAAGTTCAAATTAAAAACTGAAACTGACAGTCTGCCATTTTCATGATAGGGTTACCAAACTTGCCTGAGGAAAATGACCACGTAATGTTGAATCACCCCTCAAAACAATCGTGTAGTCAGCGTTGCCAACTTCTTTTGATGCAGCACATAAGTTGGAACAGATATCTTTGATCAAAGCACTAGCCTGTTCAAAATATATATAGTTAGAGCTTGCAATTGCTGAAGTTGATATAAAATTAACTTTTCATTGTTCCAGGAGTATTAGAACTCTCCAATACATAATGGAGCCATACACAATTACACAAATTAGAAATGTCTTGACCTTCTCAGAGCTCAATGACCTCGAATTTGTCAAAATGAAGAAACATGTAGGCTTTTTTCTGAATTGCTCAGAAATAGACTCAACACTCCTGTCAGATGTAGGGAAAACCATAACCAATTATTAATCCTGTCCGTAGAATTCTAGGCTAGCAACTTGCCAACTCTTTCGACAGGGGCTTCATAACATCTTTGGTGGTGACACGATAAATTTAGTATGATAAATAAGGCATACAAGACTAACCATTCGATTAAAACCTCTACATCATGAACCGTTTGTGTCCCGGTTGGATCATCATCAAGAACAGCTAATGTCTTTGAGTTTCCCAAATTTAGTCTACGTATGGTATCTGTGGGGTCTAAATGCCATTCAGATGGAAGAGATGTCAATAGTCTTGTTTCCTCAGAACAGGAAGTCTCCCTTCGACTTGGATCCCTGAGAGGGTCTCATATACCTATAGAGATCATAAAACGTTTTTAGTTACTTACAGCTTACATCAGCCGAACCAAACAGACATCAATTTGATGCTGGTATAGCTTATGGTTAAGAAAGAAAGTTAGCAAACACTGTAAATGGATTTTGGGTCCAACAATTTTGTACACAATTAGAGTTTAATCAAAGATATTTCAGCTTCCAGTATCATTATATAGCACCTTAATAGACTGTTCCTTTTCACTTGCAGCCCTTTCCAGTAAAAATAATATTTCTATTGTATTTAAAGCGAAAACTAAGGATAGTCTTGGACTCTTGGTGACAGGAATCAGTCCTGTAATGACAATTTTACCTTGACAACTCCAGCGTCATCTATCCGTCCCCAGCCCGCAGCAGAGCCTGTAAAAAATATCTATAAGCATACTTGTGTCCATCTAAACGGGGTGAAAAGGAAAAAGAACTATATTGGTCTAGCTCAGTTTAAGTAGAAAGTTCTTTTAAATCTCCAAAACATTCAAGAAAGAAGCACTGCAAAGAATATAATCCAAGAAATTTGCAACACAGGAAACTCTGTATTCGACCCCTCTTAAATAAGATTTGAATTGTTGAAAAGTAGGATAGAAATGATTCACGTGCAAGATAAATTAAGAGCGGTAAGCAGATTAAAAACTACCGGCTAAGAATAGCTGGTGTGCCACTGTTGATATATGAAGTGGAACTTTACGGGAAGAACCTTCTCGGGTAACAATTCCCTACAGTCAAAACTCTTGCATAAGATAAGAAAGCAAAACAAGTTTAGAAATTGATTACAGTTGCTAATCTTACCAAATCCTTAACAAAAATATCAAGAGCTGAATATGGTGTATAATCATTATCCAGCATGTGCGGAACACGATTTTCAAACATCCTGCGAGAGGTAAAACAGGAGCCATTCAATTTATAACTTAACAGGCTAGCAAAGATGTGAATCTCATAAATCTTTAGAATAATTAACACTAAGTAGGCACACAAGATTTCGTGAATACAAGGCATTAAGCATACAATAATTAACATCTTCAAGTTAATTTTATAATTCTAAGCTTGTAAAAGCTCCGAAGAAGTAAAAATATGACCACTACTGGAGCCTGTTCATCAAGTTTAAGACCTTAAACCACCAGCAAGCTTATTCATTGGTAGACTAAAACTACTGAACTATTAAATGATACAACTACATGAGAAAAATGAAGATAGACTATTTATCAAAGATATTGCAGAGCATCAGAATGATGCACTTTCATCAGAAATGCTAATGCAGTTGTTGATAAAAAAGACTTCTTGGGAGATAAGAAAAATCCATTTCCATAAAGATCTATGTAAATCATACCAAGATGTTCCACCGCAGTTGGAAATAACATTGAACAGCTTTCGGGTATTCAGACCTAACCGAGCTCCGAATGCCATTGCCTCGGCAGCTGATGCAATGTGAACTCCCGCAAGCAATTGATTGACCATTTTTACACCACTATGGAACATGAATAAACAGGTAAAACAGAAAGTAAATGTTGTCCATGTCAAAGGAACCTGATGGTGTTAACAAAAGATCAAAACAAGTTACCTTCCTGCCCCGCAACCTCCTTTAATCACATAAAGCTTCTCACTTAATGCTGCTCAAAAATACTATAATCAGGATCCAGGTTATGATGTGAACAAGAAATATTTGGCCAGAAAAGTGAAAATGAAACCGTCACCTGATAACACATTTCCTGCAGCTTTAAGTGCTTCATCGGTACCTGAAGCCATTATCTGAAAAAGCCATATAACTTCAGCTTCGGTAGACACAGTAGATAATTTTCAAGACTTTTTTTCTTTTGGTCACTCATGTATCAAGACTTCATACCGTAAGTTCCCCCATGGCAGCCCTCTTAACACCACCAGAAACAGGGGCATCCACCAGCTTTAGGTCCTTTCCTTCATCTGCAAGATTTCCAAATAGAAAAATAAATCATACAACTCGATTATGTGACAGTAACAGATTATGTGCATATGGCCATCCAGAGTAACTGGTTATTACTGTAGCTGGTTACTGAAAACACTAACATTTGTGAAGATTTTTGGATATCATCTAAAAAATGAGAAAACTTACTTTCTAGACGCCTTTCAAGTTGGCTAACAAATGCAGGCGAGACTGTTGACGCAAGTACAACAGTTGTTCCAGATGGAATAGCTGAAATATTGTGAAAAAAAACATCAGATAATTAGCTCTAACCTCCACTACTAATAGTTAGAATACTATAAATATACCTTCAACCGCTCCAAGATGCCCATAGAGGACATCTTCAGCCGGAACCTCGTTCGTTACCATAATTACAAGAACATCTACATCTGTAGGAGCAGAGACAAACTATAAGCACGATACATCTACTCTGTAATCTATCTGATTCTATTGATTTTGGGGACTACCTTTCGTCACATCAGCTGGAGACTTTGCCGCCAATCCCCCAGCACTCTCAAATCTGACAAGTGTTGGCTTGTAGACCTGCAATTCAGATCAGTTCCAAAAATTTCATTCAACGATGCAAATTTTGAACTGATTAAGAGTGGTAACACAGTTTTACGAAGTTAAGTCACCTATCAGCATGTCCTGCATATATAATACTGTTGAACGAGGTGATACATCTTACATCAATAAGTCAAAATTATATGAAAAAGGCACACAAAACATTACCTTCACCGACCTAGCAGCCAAAAGTAAAGGAATCTATGAATGCAAACCACCTCTGTAAACTAGTAAACTACTAGAGATCAAAACATATATATATATATACATACCATCAGCTCATATAACTAGTTGAAACCAACTAAAACTATCATTCTGAACACCTATAACATAGACTCCCTATATCATTTACAGTGGAAAGTAAATCAAAGGCTTACATCATAACCACGGACAGAAAAATTTGATTTCAACAAGTGCACTGCCATACCAAAACCCATTGCTCCTAGACCAATAAAACCAATTCTATCCACAATAAGGGAATATGATTTTTGTAACAAGGGAATATGATTTTTGTAAATCCTGTAAATTAACTATATATACAAGACAAATCAATTTTGTAATATGTTTGAAATATGGACATGTCAATTTGTAACAAACTTTCAGCAAAATCTTCAATGGCCTTAAACAAGGAGCTAAAAACAAAATTTATTAGATATGGTAAACAGGAAACCATGCTATAGTTACAACTTACTTGCAGTTGTCTACACTCAAAACATCCAGATTTCGATTATTCTGCGTTTTTTTCCTTCCTCTTAATGACTCTATATCAAAGATCTACTACTACATGAATTATCATCAATCTTGTGATTAGTAGCAGTCCTACTATCAAAAATCTTTCCAAATTGGTACAAAAGGCCTATTTATTACTGATAACAAAAGGGAAGACCTTGTAGTATAAAGCATACCACGAATTTCCAGCAGCATTGGAAATGATGTCATAGAGTATCCACGGATGCACATCCGCCTGAGAACCTAAAGATATAGCCTCCACAGCAGCAACAAGATGAATGCCCTCAAGAAGCTCATTCACCATCTTAACTTTACTGTTTCAAAAAAGAAACAGAATAAACAACGAGATAAATGGGTTTTCTGTAGTATGGATCCAGGGGCACAATTAGTGATGAGGATATGACTTGAGTATTATGATTGATATACCTTCCAGCACCAATTTCTCCCTCGAAGGTGTAAAGCTTCTGACACATAGCTTAACAAAAAAAAGAAATTGTCTTAGTGACAAATTTAATATTCTCAGAATGTCTCCATCTTGAGATGGTCTTTACACTTGAGTTAACTTTTACCAGTGAGATAGGGTTGGGCTCTTGTGATCGAATCCAACCTTCCAGATGCTATTATCTGATAAGTTGTAAGGAAAAGAGTTACTACAAGTTCAGTGACATTCGCCTTTTGACACTGAATAGAGATCAGCCAGCACAATAATACTCCACCACATAAGAACACAGCAGGCAGGAGAGTATATACCATTAGCTTTTGATCAAGAAGCTCAGACATTCCTTTTAAAACATAGGCATCAACTACAAAGATATCTCTATTTTCTGCATTGGAAATGAATCCCATTTTCAGTTCACAACTGAAAAATGCAGACTTCAAAATTTGGAGATGAAAGACGAAGCATGCCTCAGAGTAATAAATTGCAACCTGTAAGTTGTTTCTCTAACTTCTGGAGGTGCAAAGGCGATATTGTCGAAGACAAAAGCAATACAGATCCCTTCTGTAAACCTGAGAAGAAGTTACACAGACAGTCTGTAACACAAAAATCTGAGATGAAGTTCATCAACTGTGAGGTAAAGAATCTTCGGACTAACCTTTCACAACACCCTCGTCACCGAGAATAAGATCTTGTATCTGGTCAGGGTGGGATAGTAAAACCACCACGGCTACTGCACCTGCTTAATTAAGATCAACAACAGAAAGAGAGGGGCGAAATATAAATTAGAAGTAAACAACAAACTAAATAACATAACACACAATAGTATCAAAAGTAAACTGAGGCATGAGAAACAGAATATGACGGTTTGCATGTACAGGGGCGAGTACTAGGCGTCAAATGCTTGAGCAACTGTCAATAAGATGTGCATATCTGAACTTATTTCCATGTATTTTAGTGTTTCCAATTCAATAAGTAGTCAATATGTTACCTTTCCCAGCATCTGCAGGACTGTCACATTTATGTCCTCCCAATTTAGTGAACTTATCCACCAATTCTGTACATATCTATATAATATATAGGTAAAAAAATTTAGCTTTCGTCCTTATATCTTCAATACACAAATTTATAACGTCTGAAGAAACAACTCTTTTTTCTTGTGATCACCAAAATTCGCAGTCTCTCACAGAGAAATTATTACTAATCAAATCAATCTCACAGGTTTCAGTTGAATTAGGGTCATGTTGTGAAGATGGAAAAACAAAAATCTATCTTTGCCTAAAACAGCTGAATTTGCAGCGAAATAGATTGAGAAGTTCAAAAATGTATACGAACAGACAAATTTCACATGATTGTTGCTGAATAATTGAAATTCGAGAAACTTGATCTTCCAGAATGTTATAGAGTACAAGCCGATCCAAAGAAGAAGTAGCTGACCTCGAATGCTTGAACCTTAAACCCAGAAAGAAGGAGTGAAGAAGCTAATTGGAAATTGAAAGAATCCAAACCAACAAACCCAACGACGCCACCATCAGCTCCCATTTTCCTCCGAGCACAAAAGATTCTTCGTTTTTTCCGATGTAATTATACAGTCAACGAACCAATTTTAGCTTAACTTATCTGGCAGATACTCTGGCAAAAGCACACTTATAAATACAGACAGAACAAAAATGAGGATAATTTGTATTGTTAGGTAACATATGAGAACATGGTTGAGAAAACTACAATAATCCAAACCAACCCAAACCAAGGAGTGGTGATATGACCAGTTTTGGACAACCTCTAGACTTTGAGTTTCATTACGTTGTTATTTGGTCAATAAGATAGGATTATGTATTAGAAAACTCAATGTCAGAATAATTCGCCATATATGATCTGTTTTTTTCCACAAGTAATATTTGTTATGATGTAATAACAAATCTATTTCTCCATTTTAGTTTACCCGTTACATAACGTAACATATCATATGACTTTCTAAATGAAGGGGCACGTAATCTCTTAAATTTGGCAACCTGGTAATAAATGCAACAGTATTCTGAAATAACTAAGTGAAATTGATCTAGTGGTTAGTCTTAGATCCGATTCGTAATGACCAGATCAAAAACAGATTATTTCGAAAGATCAGGCAAAAATTCCATTAAATTCTAAAACAAAAAACAATTATACCCAACGTGTGTATATATATATATATAGTATACGTGAATTACAGCTTTCAAGTAACTAAAGATACAAAAACTGATTAAAAAAGACAAAATCTATTTTGACATTTTGGTTGTTGCAATGGAGGTTGTTGTTAGATTCGTCGTTGCACTAGTTTTGATACTTTCTTCGATAGAGGAGGAGACGCTTATTCAATGTCGTGTATACAGAAACTGATGCCGTGTCAGCCGTATTTACGGTCGGCGACTCCGCCACCTCTGCCGTCTTGTTGTATGCCATTGAAGAAAATAGTTGACAATAACTGTTATCACAATTGGAGAAGGGAGATTACGAAGATGGAGAGTGAAAGAAAATGTTCGTTAAGATTTTTATTAACCCATAACAGAATACAAATTGCTTCACTTATAGATGTTTGTTCGGTTAAGCTAAACCGAAGTCAATTGAACCAAACCAACAATGGTTAAAATGATACTCTAATACCCTCCCTTCAAGATGGCAAATATATAGTACTCATTGTCATCTTGCCAACAATTGAGTAAATTGTCCAGCTTGTAATGGCTTGGTAAAGATATCTGCCAAGTTGTCTTCAGATTTCACATGGAGTGGTTTGATTAACCCCTCAAGAATCTTCTCTCTTACTTTGTGGCAATCGATTTTCAAGTGTTTTGTCCGTTCATGAAAAACAGAGTTCTTGGAGATGTGAATGATTGTCATTGAATCGCAAAACAGAGCAACATGTTTCTCTTGAGGCACTTGCAGTTCATGCAACATATTAACTAGCCACATAACCTCTTTCAGAGCAAATCTCATGGCACGATACTATGATTCTGCAGAGGAAAAGGAGACAGTCTGTTGCTTCTTAGACTTCCATGATATGAGTGAAGCTCTGAGGAACATACAAAAACCTGATTTTGATTGACGTGTGTCCTTACATGAAGCCCAGTCTGCGTCTGTGAATGCCCTAAGGATTAAGTCACTGTCAACTGAATAGAACACACCATTGCCAATTGTGCCTTTAAGGTAGTGAAGAACCTTATAAGAAACATGTAAGCGAGATTGAGTAGGGGCAGAGGTAAACTGACAGTTTATTGACAGCAAAGGTGATGTCAGGCCTTGTTATCGTCAAGTACGTCATTTTTCCTACTAATCTACAGTATTTCTCTGGTTCTGTGAGCAACACTTCATCATTTCATAAAGATAACTTGATAATTGGCTCCATTGGAACTTTAGATGGTTTGCAGGCTAATAAACCAGATTCCTCAAGCAATTCTAAGGTATATTTTCTTTGACTTATGGAGATTCCTTTGGTGCTTCTTGCGATTTCTAAACCGAGAAAATATCTCAGAGGACCCAAATCTCTGATTTTAAAAAGCTTTCTTCAGTTGAACCACGTCTTCATCATTGTTAGAAGTTATAACAATGTCATCAACATACATTAAAACTGTTGTGTATCTTCCTTTACCACTCTTTATAAAGAGTGTATGGTCTTTGTAAAGCCCAATGATTGTAAAATGTCACTGAATTTTAAGAACCATTGCCTTGACGTCTGCTTTAAACCATAAAGAGATTTCTGCAGTTTACAAACTACATTCTTTGGTAATACCTCTCCTTCTTGAGGTGTGTATCTTGGTGGCAGGGACATATAAATTTCCTCATTTAGATGCCCATTGAGAAAAGCATTTGACACATCCAACTGAGTGAGACTCCACCCCTTTGCAGCTGCTACTCCAATTAGAGTCTTGATTGTGGTCATTTTGGCAACTGGGGAAAAGGTGTCAACGAAATCCACACCTTCTTTCTGAGTAAACCCCTTAGCTACCAGTCTGGCCTTATACCTTTCAAGAGTCCCATCCGCATTTAACTTGGTTTCGTATACCCACATGCATCATATGGCACACTTTCCTTCTGGTAATGTGCATATAGTCCAGGTTCCTGAGTTTTCCAAAGCGATCAACTCTTCATTCATAGCATGTATCCATTCCGTGAAGCTTTTGGCTTGAGTGAAACTGGTGGGTTCCGAGAAAAGACTCACCGAGTATATGTACGACTTATATTCCTCAGAGAGTTGATCGTAAGTTAAGTAATTGACAAGAGGAAAAGGCAAATTAGTCTATGTCATTCCACAATAATAATCATGAAGATAACTCAGTACTTTCTGTTCTCTCTTTCCCATTCTTGGATTTTGAATATTCTCTTGTGTCTCTTCTTTTCTTGGGAAATCATTAAGAGATGATGTAGTTGTGTTATCTTCTGTTTTAGAACTTTCTGAAGCAGTAACAAGGGAAACATTCTGAGAATTTGATGTAGAACACAGAAGGGTAGAATCTGTTACATCAATATCTTCAATAGCTGAAGTAATGGGAACCTTTCGATAAATCACATTTTCAAGTTCTGCAACCTTTTCTTCACACTCTGTAGTGTTGTTAGAAAACAAGTTTTCTAACTCTAATTTGTCTTTGTTTTGAAGGGGGAAGATATCTTCATGGAACCTTACATTTCTTGAAATGTGAATTTGATTTGTTTCAAGATCTAACAACTTGTAGCCTTTTATGCCCACAGGATATCCAAGAAAAACATGAGGCTTTGCTCTTGGTTGAAACTTGTGTCTCTGTTTAGGAGAAGTTGAAACATAGCAAAGGCAGCCAAAAACCTTTAAAGCTTCATACTTTGGGACCTTTGAATGTAACATTTCATAAGGCGATTTATTCTTGTGTAAAGCTGCAAGCAATCTGTTGATAAGGAACACGGCAGTAAGCACACAGTCTCCCCAATACTCAAGAGGAATGTTGCTTTGAAACATCAGCGAACGAGCCACATTTAAAATGTGTTGGTGCTTTCTCTCCACGACTGAGTTTTGCTCAGGGGTTTCCGGACAATTATGATATGGCTGAATCCCTTTTGCTTTAAACAAGCCTTCAAATTTTAATTCTGATTCATTGTCTGATCTAACACCTTAACAACAGCCTTGTATTGAGTTTCTATCATCATAAGAAAAGTTGGGAAAACTTGCAAAACATCACTTTTAAAGCTCATTAGATTTACCCAAGTAACTCGTGAGAAGTTGTCAACAATGGTAAGAAAATATTGGTAACCTTCAAGAGTGGAAAAAGAGAATGGACACCAAACATCAATATGAAGTGAATCGAAAGGATTTTTGCACACATTATTCAAAGAATTAAAAGGCAAGTGTTTCTGTTTAGCTAAAGGGAAAACACCACAATGAAAACTCTCTTTATTTCCTTTATCAATACCAAGCAGGTTCATCACATAATCAACTTTTCTATTATCAGGATGTCCTAATCTATTATGCCAAATAGTAGAATTAACCAAGATATTTGCAAAGAAATGTAAACTTTGAAGAATTTCGTTTGAAAAGAAGTCTTTGTCCAAAACATAAAGGCTTGAGATTTGCTCAGCTCGTCCAATCATCAGCCTCTTGATAGGCTAATGGATCACACAAGTAAGAGGGTCAAAGATAACATGACAATTTAAATTTGTAGTGAGTCTACTTACATTAAGCAAATTCAGTCTAAAATCTGGAATATACAGAATATTTTTAAGAACAAGATGCCCATTAATCTTGATTTCACCTATTCCTGCAATCTGAATATCCAAACCATTTGGCAGAGCAACTGATTTATTAGACATACCAGACATGTGAATAAAGCAGTCCTTATCACAGGAAACATGATGAGTCGCCCCACTATCAACAATCCAAGACTGGGCAGAAAGTATTGAATATGTATTTCTCATTACACCTACAAAATGAATTAAAGACTTTGAGAATTCAATACCTGATGATGCAGTAATTGTCCCTTTAGAAGAAGAAGGTTAACTGTCTTGATTCAAAGGCAGAGACAACTGTGAATTGAAGTAGGAAATCACTCCTTCTATCTGATCTTTGGATAATGTTTTCATCGCTCCCTGTTTATGTTCTTCTTTCAGTTTATGTTTCAATCCTGGAGGGTACCCATGGATCTTAAAACACATGTCAATGGTGTGACTTGTGTATCCGCAATGAGTACATGTCGGCTTCTGATTTTTCCGATTAGAAATTGCAGCATTCACCATTGTATCCGTTGTTTTCTTTTCTTCGAAATGATAAGCAGACGCTGTGGGGGTATTTGTGATACTCCTTCGACTGTGATCTTGATCGAGAATGTTGTAAACTTCAGACAAATCAGGGACTTTCTTTCTCATGATGATTTGGCTTCTAGCATTTGAATATGACTCATTTAATCTTGCAAGAAACTTTATCACCTTTGTGTGATCAGACTTTGTGAAAGTCTTCTTGCAACACTGACAAATTTTGCAGGTATTGATGCACTTTGCTCCTTCCAGCTCGTCCCATAGGGTCTTTAGCTTCGTGAAGTAGGTGGACAAATCCATTGTTCCTTGCTGCAGTGCCCAAATTTGTTGTGTCAACTGATAGGATCTCGGCAAATTGGTAATATGAAATCTCATTTGTAAATCTTTCCATATCTCCGACGCATCTTCAAAACGCAATATGCTTCCATATATTTGTTTATTAACGGAGTTCAGAATCCATGATTTAACCATCGAATTACATCTTGACCAAATCTTGTAATGCGGATGAGTATTGTAAGGCCTTGGGAGACTGCCATCAACGAAGGAAATCTTATTCTTTGCATCTAATGCTATGTTCATGGCGATACTCCAAGTTGTATAGTTAGTTCCATCTAACACTTCAGTGATGATCAGAACTCCGGGATTTTCTCCACTGGTAAGAAAATAAGGTGAATACTATATACCTTCAAAACTGAAGTTTTCTTGAGCTGAAATTTGATTCTTGGAACTCGAATTTCTGAAGAGTTTCTTTGAAACCACCAAAGCCTGATTTTGACCAGCTTCTTCCTCTGATGATTCCGATTTTACAGAGCGAGATGACTTGAGCTTAGATAAAGTCAACTTCCTCACCGTAGCTGCTCTTTTGCTTCCTCTATGAAGAACAACCATAATTTTTGACAAGAATTTAGGCGAAACTACCCAAATCTTTGAAAGAAAGAGAAATAAGTGAATTTCAGTAAAATTGGCTGAAATTCACAAGAGATCGAATGAAATGAATCGGAATGTAGATTCCGATCAACGATTAAAAGAAGAATGAGTCGGATCGGCGCCGCTCTGATACTATGTTATTACAATCTTTGAAGAGAGATTACGAAAATAGAGAGTGAAAGAAAGTGTTCGTTAAGATTTTCATTAACCCATAACAATAAGCTAAATCGAAGTCAATTGAACCAAATCAACAATGATTAAAATGATACACTAATAATGACTATGAACATCAAATAATAGTAATAACTTCCAACAACTCTTACCAATATTTGTCTGATTATAACTGTCCAGTTTTAAAACTCGTCTTATTATGATTTAATTTATGAAGTTGGTGGAAAGGAGGTAGATGGATATTATTACTCCATTTAGCTAATCATATCTCTGGTCGTCTCATTGGTATGATTAAATTAATACATACTAACAAAAGCATACCATCTATGTATGCAAATGTCTTTCTTTTGTCTGAAATTCTACATGGAGTTCAAAAATGTGTACATTACGAAAGTGAATGCATGCATTTTCACTCTATAAGGAGTCCATAAGAAAAATGCTGCCAAAACTCCATCACAATCTGTGTATATAATCCTCCATTGTTAACTGCGACAAGATTAATGACTATCAAAAGTGATTCAATTTAGCTAAGAATTATGTTGATATAAAAGTAAAGTTCATGATATTTCTTCCAAAAAATAACAATGACCAGGATCGCATTATGAAGTTAAGGAACTGGTTTTGTGTTTTGGATTATCTTACCAAATAATTGATGTTTGTATAAACAATTGTATATTATGCTAGAGGGAAGTTGAATAAAGATTTGGATTATTACTTCACAAATAGCTGTTTATTGCTTCACAAATACCAGTTTAATTATAACAAACATGTAATGAAGTTTGGCCCATCACTTTGTCTTTACCACAGTTGGGTCTTAGTGGACCAGTGAATAATCAGACCTCCAAAAGAAGACATGGGCTGTTAGGGCTAATGCAACATATTGTTATCAGTGTTCGAAAAAAATTTCGGACACAATTCGATTAGTTTTAGCAAAATCTCATACATAGAATATAATTTATTTAAAAACCCTCTAAACCGCTTAGAATCGATTAGGCACCGACTAGTCTTTCTAGATCACCACCCACCTAAAACGTAACGTTTTTTTGAGCACTCATTGTGATACATATATGTGGTACATTGTTGGAGGTGAGGAGAAGAGAGTGAGCCTTGACTGCCGACAGAAAGGTTCAAAGCTTCAGAGTGTTTTACCTCTTTGTTGTCTCGTTATCTTGTAAACCCTCTTCTTTGTGTAAGCCTACAAAAACACAAAGTACATCACAAGATTGTGGTGAGCTAGTGGAATTTGGAAGCAAGAGTACTCCCACGAAACATACCGGTTAGAGGCCAGAAACTCGATAAATCGTGTGTCTTTAGTTTCTTCGGCATTTCTACTCTGCTGAATCTATCAACGACAATGATGACTCAAATAGGCATCTCTTGTATGGCCTGAACCCACTTGAATTCTTTTCCAAATTCTCTGAAACTTCTGTAACTGAGCCAAAGGCATTAGAACCGGTACAAGACGTTTCCCATACCCCAAGAGATAAATCGGTATTCACGTGTCGTGAATCAACGTGCAAGGTAGAATTCATGATCTCCGAATAGTGACTCTCTTCCCCCGCCATTGATTTAAGATTATCATCATCTCTGTAAGAGGCTGGTTCGTGAGATTCCGCCACAAGGACAATCTTCCCGAAAAGTGTAATGCTTGACATAGATGGTGAGCCATTGGCAGCATCCTCTCTGAGGGATTGCTTAGATGTTGCGTAATCATTCTTTTTGTCAATGGAAGTTGCAGCAATAGATTGGGTGTCGCTGGTACACGAAATAGGTGAAGAGCATCCGTTGATTTGATCCTCTGGAACAAATGATGATAGGACTGAGGTTGGAGAGTGTGTTACTTTGTCCATAGCTGACAAATTTGATGAAGGAGACTGACAATAAGGAACAGGCGATTTCCGAGGATAAGGACGTGCTGGTCTTCTCTTTGGCCGAGGAGGAGGGATCACAACAATCGCTTCAGCCGATCCTTCACTTTTATTGTCAGCTTCCTGAGCCATCTGTAATGGGTTAGACAACAAAATTGTCAGATTACAAACTAACTACATCAGTAGTAATGATGTTTTGGAACATCTAAATACACAGAACCTTGGAGAAAAACTTTTGTGCATGGCTTCGTATTTGTACAGCGGTTTTAGTACCTATGTGTTCTGCAACAAAATCACCATTAAGGTTCTTCAGAACTACACCCAATTAAAGAGCTGTGCTGTATTAAAGCAAAAACTAATACCTTCGATGTGACGCCAACCACGACCATAGAGCTTTATAGCTTCAAGAAACCTCTCATGCTCTTCCGCCCTCCACTTTTCCCTCTGCTTAGTCACTGTGTAAGGTTTCCTTACCTTCAAGTACAATGCACATGGAGGTCAGACAAATGTAGTCAACCTGAAATTAATCTTCTCACTTCTTATAAAACATATACCTTCACACAATTCTTAACCCAGTTACTGCTGAATTCTGGAGTTGTTCCTTCATTTGAAAAGCAACTTCCATTTTCCACATTGCTGCTTAGCTCCTCACTTCGATCCTTAATGTGAAAAACAATGAAATTAAATGGCAAGCAACAAGAGAGCCTCATAACCCGATAGCTTCTTCTAAAAACCGATACTATCATTTTCATATACTATCTACTTCATTGAATTCGATAAGCTACTCTTATATCATAACTCTGTAGTTAATTACCGTAGCGGCCATGAACAATATCTGATTAAGCTTTCTTGCTGCAACGGTAGTCTCACAATTCCAGCCTGAAAACGAACAAGTAAAAATATAAATCATTTGATATTCACCGATCAGACTTTTGTAGTTCCATAAACAGTCAGATGGAAGAGACAAATAGAAAAGAAACCTGAATCAAGACTAAGTCACTATCTAGTAGCCGAAGTTATATGGACAGTAAAGATGAGAATCTTCTTATGCTTTATATTTTCTCGAGAAATCAAATTCCCAGAATAGGAAGATATCCCGAGAAAATGACCAAAAAGGAAAAATGAGAAGAGGAGACAGAAAGCAGTGAAGAGAGGATACTGGAAAGGTTAGTGGCCAAAATTTAAATAGCCGAGATGTGCCACATCAGATCTCTATTTCTGTGATATTTTTTAATATTTAATATTGTAATGGAAATTTCGAGAAGGTGACAGATATTTGTGGCTGAGAAGAAAGCCGCTGATCGTAAATTATCAAAACAGATATAATAGTTTTTGCAATTATTGGGAAGATATTTTTTTGTTTGTTTCCAAAGTCTCTGATTTCCCTTTGCTTTAACCAACACAAACCATCAATTTTGTAAAAATCTGTAATGGCTTCTTATTATTCGTCAAAATAAATAAAATTAACAACTGTGGTAATTTTGTTCCATTGGAAGATGATGGATTGTAATATGGTTGAGAGAAATTAAAAAAAAAAATGGTTGGGATAACGGACAAATCAATCACATCATATGGTGTGGGATGTGACAACGCTAGCTCTTAATCACAAAGGAAAATATAAGCCACAATTTTGATATGGCCAGATCAGCCCATTCCTCTTACTCATTTTATTTATTTCCTTTTGATTTTTGTTTTTTTCTATGATCCCCTCAGAGATTTTTAGCCCCAACAATGAAAAACGAAGATGATTTTTTCCTCACTTTTATCTACAAATCTTCTAAAGTTCTTTGTCTGTTACGCAAGTTCATATTCCTTTTCACATTGGTCTTCGACAACTTAAGATTCAAGCACCCATCATTCAACAATTATGGCAACTTTGAGAAACAAAATATCATAAATATGATTCATAAATATCAAAACCCTGGTCAAGGTCAGTTCTCACTCTAATCAGCCCTACACCTAATATATAATTCTGTACAATCTCTCCTACAGATTAATAAATCACATAAGTACTCACAGCCTACCGAATCTAGCCTCTGCAGTGACAAACGACTGGTTTGTTGCCAGGACTCAGCTTTCAAAATGGTGTTCTTGGCAATATATATGACTTCTATAGACTTGTTCAGTCGCTACGCATTAAAGAAGTTCTGTATCTCTCTCTATCTGGGGAGGAACCAAGTATCCTATCACAACACTCTGCGGCCTGAGATTCAAACAATTTTTTTTTGAAACATCAAAAGATAAACGATTGCTTACATTTCTAGTCGACAAAAGTGGAATCGTACCGTCAAACCATGTGCTATGATGCTTGATACTCAATCTTTGGAAGGTCCTTAAGTCAGTCTTCTTCCAACATAATGCAAACATGGAGTATCAATACAATACCAAGATAAAGATAAAAAGAAGCATTGAGATGCTTATATTTGTAAGGATTTTTGTTATAAATGTGAGTGAAAGTGAAAAGACAAAACCTCCAACACAGATTTAGCTTCGTAATCAAATGTTTTGCAAAGTATCTCATACTTGGCCGAGAAAGTCTGCAGAAAAAGATAGTACAAGGATACTTTAAAATCCTTTAATAAAATGCCTTATACATAAAAATGAAAAAGAAGACAACGAATTCTGTACCGGAAAATTAGATTTCGATGGTGAAATGCTTGATATCCTGTATCTGTATCAACAACGAATAGAAATTTCAAATGTTTGGAAGAGCCAAGTTTAGTAAAGACCACATAATTGTTTTTTACAGACCATTGACGGATATTGAAATATTAGGAACCCGTCAACATTTCCAAAATATCACATCTTAGTTATTACATGCAATGAGATCATCTTTCAAAAAGTTACCTCTTACCCTAGCTTGCTCATGTAGAAAGTCATTGCCAATGCATTAGATGTTAGAACTGTTAGCACGATAGCACTCATCTGATTCTGAGAAGAAAAAAGAAGAAGCATAAACATATTATCATCAAGCTACGAATCTGAAAATAGAAGTAAGTGCCATCAATATCAACAAAGCTGAATTTGAGAGACAATTTTGAAATCAACCTTAGAAGCTATGAGCTCAATCAACTGCATTAAATATTCTCCCACTCATTTTCCTTGAAACCAGGATTCCAGCTGTATTTCATAAACATAAAGGACACGTACGTCTTCCTCTAAAGTAAACCGGTAATGCACAAATCCTCTAAAGAATATATAATAGGATCAGATTCAGAGGAAAGAGAAGAAGAAGCTTACGAGAAGGAGGATGCGTCGTCCTTGCCGTGATTGACGAATTAGCCGTCATGATCGAATTGCGGCGAAGACCCAAATTGCATAGGCGAGTTTTTATTTATTTATTTTGGATCCAAAATCTTTTCTCCTTTGCCCCTCTTATAAACACTAAATTATTTTTCAATATAATTAAGCAATAAGGTAGTGTAATATAATTAAGCAATAAGGTAGTGTAATATAATATATGGTTACATAAGATTCTGAATAAAAAATGTTTAATTCGGTTATGCTTAGCTTTTCTACTCATTTAGAGAATCATTTTGATATATTGTTTTTTTGTCTAGACCACAACTGACCGGTCTATTAGCCAAGTTCTTATATAATATAGGCGGTGAGATTCGATCCCTGGTTGTGCAAGTACACATGTCTTAGTGGACTTACCACCTGTTACTAAATTAAATGCAACTTGCCATTTGATATATTGTTAAAGCAATAAAATAATTATTTTAATTTAATAATATTTAACATATTTAAAACAAAAATTTTGTAAGTGGCTTTTAGTCTAGTGGCATGCGGTAAGTCCACTAAGACATGCACACTTGCACAACCAGGAATCGAGTTCCACCGCTTATATTATGTAGGAACTTGGCTAGTGGGCCGGTCAGTTATAACCCAATGTTAAAAAAAAAAAAAAAAAAATCTTAAATTCTGACCCGCTGCTGCCACTTCCCTCTCAACATTTTTACGGTTGCCACTACTATCTTCCATGGATGAAACATCCTGCGTAACCATATAATAATCAGATAACAAATAACAAAAGAACATATGTTAGAATCACAAAAAGCAGGATTTTTGTAATTGTTTTTCAGTACAAATTTTCTCTTCCTCTGATAAGTAATTGTATCTTGTCCCTCAACTTGAAGAAGCTCCGAAACTGAAGATAACCCACATGTTTTAGCTTTGTGTGCCAATATTCTAGTAAGATTTTAGCTCTTGTTTTGCCTGTAAAATCACACAAATATTTTTTTCAAACCTCTCTTTAACAGAATAAATGTTAAATCTCAAAAACATGTAAATACCTTTTGAAACAATGCATTTGCAAATGTCTCTGCATTTTGGACATTTTTAATCATCTATCATTGATATTTCTTCTACATTTTTATCATACCTATGATTCAAATAAACAACATATAATATGAATACGTAATCTCACGAAACAACAAATTGATTTTAAAATTTGGAAATACAAAACGAACCTGTTAACTAAGCATTTATGACCAAAGTTATTGGAACATGATTTATTCTTCTTCATCACCTTAACATAATGCATAAAATTTAAGTCTTTTTTTGACACTGCAAGCAAAAAATACAAAGTTTTGAGTATCAAAAATTGCAAAATCTCAAAATAATAGATTCTAAAGGTGAGTAAGAAAAACTATACTAAACCCTCAAGCTAATATGTGTATTTATATGGTTTTGATTTTTTTTTTTTTGTCAACATTGGGCCACAACTGACCGGCCCATTAGCCAAGTTCCTACATAATGTAAGCCGTGAGATTCGATCCCTGGTTGTGCAAGTGCGCTGTCTTTAGTGGACTTACTATCTGCCACTAGACTAAAAGCCACTTGCATATGGTTTTGATTTAGAGTTTTGGTTTTCAATACATTTAACTATAAATGTTAATATTAATTATGAATACATATTTTAATTATCTATAAGGTAATTTTAGTTTGGTTGAATATATTAGAGATTTATTTTTTTGTTTAAGGAAATAGATATGAGTATTTATATCGTAATATTAAGAATTGATTAAAAAACCGAAAGTTCAAAACCAAAAATCAAGATCTAGTTAGTTCCTATAATTTAAAATAATAATAATAATAGATCTTTATAAATGGCAAATGAAACTAGATCATCAATATTATAGCTAGCTGTTTATAAAACATTGCTTTCGTTTACGAATTTATTGTAATCAATACTATAGCTAAATTATAGTATTATAATAAATGTATTATAAACACATCCAAATATTACAAAGAAATCTTCTATAATAAATTCATATCAATTATATGTAACTATTAATGTATATTTATAATTATTATAGATACATCCAAATATTACAAAGAAATATCAAACCAACCATACATAGGAATTTGGTATTAAATATTCGATTGATTTATAAATAAATTTTGAATTATTAATTGTGTGTTTATATATATTTCGTCAAATTTTTAAGTAAGATTTTATAATATTTAATACTATTAAGGTAAAGATTGTAAATGTGTTAATTACATTTCTTTGAATCTTTATAATAATGACGAAATGTATGTGAATATTGAATTATAAAATAAAGTTAACTAAAACGATGAACAAATGAAATGTGTTGTAAAAGAATGATTTGTTTAAATGTTCCGACAAAGATAGATTATAAAGATCAACCTTAAGTTTAATATACCTAAGAATCAAGATATTATTATAAAGAAAATAAAATAAAATAATTATTTGTTTAATGATTTGATGCTTATCTATATTCTATTTAATTTTTTTAGATTGAAACATAATAACATGTAATAGCAAAAGAGTTCATAAAATATATTGAAAGTAAAAGAGTTAATAGGTAATATGAAAATTATAAGATTCAACATAAACAAATGATTATATGTATTTAATTAATCACCATAAACATACAATCGAATTGAAGAATTCATCTAACTTTTGGAGTAGCACAATATGACAAATTCTATCCCTAGAAAGAAGTCTAGTTTCAGTAAATCTTCTTGATATTCTTAAGATGTGCAGCTTGGTTCCATTCAAAAGACCAGATCTTGCATCGATGTCTCTCATCAACATAATCTTATACATAAACGAATTTGTGCTACTTCTTCTAAAATTAGTAGAAACAACAAAGAAATAAAGATATTTACCTAATCCGAAAATTTTAATAATTGTGTAATAGTTGCATGAAAAAAAAGAATTCATTTGAATAATATATCAAACAACATTATTAGAATAAGAAAAAGTATAAGATCATAGTATATAAACTGAAAATGTTTCTGTAAAGAGCTTACCTAGATACCATGGTGGAAGATTATTAAAGGTGAATGATAATTATGAAGAGCTTAATGCCAATTGTGAAGAAAAAGTTATGTACATATATATACATATATATATATATATATATATATATAGATAGTAGAGAAATAAAGTTTTTGGTAAACAACTGAATTTGAATCGTTTTAAATTTTTATAATTATTGAATTGTAAATTACAATTAATATGATTCGAATTGTATATTACAATTAATATGATTCGAATTTTTATATTACAATGGGGGAATTGGAAATAAAGGATGTTTTCTTAAATATTTTTGGCAATCTACTCCTTTTATTTTTATTTTTGTTCATATAATCTTTAGATTAATGTTAAACCAATTTTACCCTTTTATTTCCATCGATCTCTTCTTCTTCCCTGACGTTTTCTCCTGATATCTTGCTCCTCTTTGTTCTGTTTACTTTTTTCTCCAGATATCTTGCTCCTCTTTGTTCTGTTTACTTTTTTCTCCAAATCCTTTATTGAAATCAAATCAATGATTTTGTAACACATTGTGTTGCTTTTATGGATAATGAATTTGAAGAAGAAATCTATGAGGAGAAGAAGATGGAAACGAAGGGAACAAATCTTCAGATTTACAACTCTTAGATTAATTTGCGAATTTGAATGGTTTAGTGTGATGATTATATGGATGGGTGATATATTCTGAAACGCATAACCCTTTTTTACTGATAGTCTACTTTGTTTGTTTTTTTCCCTGTATTCCATTGTTTGTTACCTGGAAGAAAATAGTGTATGGGGGAGAGCCTCGATTGCGTGGATGTATTGGTACATTGGAAGCACGTCGCTTGATTAGTGGCTTCAAGGATTATGCTTTGACAAGGTACTTACTCTTCCTCACACATTATTATTTCCTTGAGCTAAGTACATGATATGCTATTCCTTTGATTTGTCTTTACAGAGCTTTGGTTTATCAAGGTTGAAACTAGTTTCCTTCAGTTTTCTACATCATATTTACGTGTTCTTGAGTTTTAGATATCATTCGTTAACAACATATATTGATGTTTTTCATTTCTGTTTGTGTTGATACGACATATCTAGTATCTTCTTGCATTAAACTTATCTTTTGAATACCTTGGTATGATTCTTACATAATTGTTCCCAGGCTGGACAAAGATAGAGGCAATTGATTCGCTGGTGCGTAAAGCAGGATACAACGGTGTAATAACTGAAGCAGTGCATAGGAGAATCAATCTAACTCGGTACCAGAGTACATTGTTCACCATGCATTATAGTGAATACCTTTCATATGTGACTAGAAACCACTAGGCTATCAGACCAAACACTATTTACATATACATGATTCAAGTCCTTAAAATGTCTCAGTTAATGATCTTCTTCCACCTCATGGTTTTGTTTTTGATTTTATAAGAGGACACATACAAGCTGTAAGAGAGATCTTTTCATAGAGGATTCAAAAGCTTAAGCATATAAAGGGTTTGCTCTCAGGCTTTGAATCAGTGATTTGATGCTTAAGATGAGAATATTGATGGTTGTGTAGGTATTGGTCAAGACAAAGCAGTGATGTTCAATCTGAGGCAAGAGTCGCGAAAGTCTAGATCTTTGGAAAGTTTTTGAAGTAGTAGCTGAGATTTCCAGAGGTTAAACAACAATATCTTATAGGTTAGTACCTTCGCTACATTTCATTGCAGTCTCTTAAAAGAGTGTTATGATTCTAATGTAAAGACTCTTTTCTTTTGTAGATTGTTGGTGCATAAAATCCAATTTTGATCTCTGAGCTTTTGCAGAGATCAGAGATCATACTACCGAAATTTGTATTTACAGCTGCAGAAGAGAGAAGAATGATGTCGAGGAAGATAATATTAAACCCGGAGATTTATCCATGAGAATTGAAGAAGAGAGAATAAAGGAGAAGGAGAGGAATAAGGAGAAGAGAAGTCGATGGTTGAGTTTTGTTAATTTATTTGTTAATTAAACTCTAAGGTTTCATGTTCTTTAAATACACGACTTTGTCAAACAACTAACCAAAACAACAACGTAAAACCTAAATGAAATACTCTTCACCATCCAGAGTCTCTTAGCCACAAGCCTTCCTCTTATTCCCTTGCAACGTCTTTGTGAACCTTGTGTCATAGCTCCTAACTCACCAGATAACAGAACCTAGAGCTCTCATCTCCATAAAAATGTAAGTAAAGATTTGTATATATAAAGCATATTAATACATCATGAAATTATAATGGGAAATTTGGCTATGCTACTAGCTTGTAATTATAGAAGATAAAATACTGAAAATCACGAAGCTTGGTTCCTATAGCATTTTCTCTCTTTTCTCTTCGAGAAAGATGAAGTATTATTATGAATTTTATGATATGTAAGAAAAATCCTAGAAAAATGCCTTATTGTGATCCTTTGGATCAAGTTCTTGCTTCAACAACAAGACACAATAATCAATTTCAAGTGGATGCTTGTTTTGGTGTGCAACATGCTTAAAGTTATGATTCTTGGAAACATTGATCACCACTAGTGAAGTTTGTGGCTTAACTTGAATTCTCTCTTAAAGTTATAGTTTCCATCTAGATGCTCATGACCAAGTTTCTGGTGGAATGTCGACACTTCCAAGGGAAGTACTGGATCCACAGAAGGCAATCTCACTAATCTTCTTCTCCCCAGAACTACCGAGGCCAATCATATGAACGGAGTGGAATCATATCGTGATATAAGCCACATATGGGATAAAGTACTGGGATCGCCCATGTTCCAGAATAAGCCACTATTACCATGTGAAGAATGGAACATAGACTTCTTCGAGCTGACAGTTGGGACTTGTGTCGGAATTGGTAATGATCAGTTCAATATTTTGAATTGGGTTTATACGTCCTATTTCAGTTATTTGATCATATGACCAATTGAAAACACTTTCCAATATAAACTCTGGAGAAAAATGCAGGCAACAGAGCTAGAAACAGTCAATAAAACTAGTAACAGTTCAATAGCGTAAACAGAAAACATGATTAAAACTATAAAGCAAACTGAAAACACGATTAAAACTACAGAGCAAACTGAAATTGAAAACTCTAAAACACGATTAGCTGCACGCAATAGAGCTAGAAACAATCTAATATCGTAAACAGAAAGCATGATTAAAACTATATAGCAAACTGAAATTATCAGAACTTAAATATTCTTCAACCTTAATCGTTATATTGGCTTGTCACATGTCGATCGGTTGTGCCCTTCAATACCAACACTTGTCTAGCTTCTTTGACCCTTGTGGTCCTTGCGAATATCTTATCTTGTCTTCAACTAATTCGTGTCTTCGTTTTCTTGGTCTTCCAATACGTCTTCGTATTTCAGGTGGAATAACGTTGGCACCTGCGACTTCTGGAGGTACACCATGCTTCTTCAGGAATAGCAATTGGATTAATTGATTTCGCATACGCCGTTCTCCACGAAACTATGTTATACACTTCATCGGTAAGTGTATGTAGTTCTATGCCTATATTGAAAGCTGCTTTTATGGTGTGTTTACAAGGAATCTTAACTAAATCAAACTTTCCACATGAACATATTTTTTTACCCAAGTCAACCACACAATCAAATCTGTCACCTTTGACCTCAAATATGTTAGACGATACTAGAGAAACAATCAAACTTTTAGCCTTCTCAATCCTTCTAGCAATCTTTTTCTCTATCTCACTAGTTAAAGGGCCTTTATGCTTTGAACTCAAGGCTCGACGTTCATGAAACCACCGTGTCAAAATTTCTCTAATGCTTTCTACCAAAGGAATTACCGGATATTCTCTCTCTAATCTCAACACCGAATTGATAGATTCAACAGAGTTGGTTGTTCTGATGTCAAACATGTATCCAGGAAAGTGACATCGAGCCCATTTTTTGACACCAGCCTCCGCAAGATATTTTCCTACCAGTGGACTACTTTTACTAATTTGGTTGAATAATTCCTTGAATTCAACAATTCTGTAAGCCTTTGACGCTTTAACAACCAAGGCGACTAAACCTTTTGTCTTGTAATATATTACCACATTATTCAACAAATGGTGTATGCAAAATTCTATGGCTAGCTAATGGATAAATTCTCTCAATACATTTTCCAATAGAGAAATATCTATCAGACACAAAAACTAAAATTTTGTCATCCGCTATAACAACCTTTAGTTGCTCAAAAAGCCATTTCCATGAACTGTCATTCTCAGAATCAACGATGCCAAAAGCAATTGGATACAAATTCGAGTTGCCATCTACTGCTGTACAAACTAGTATAACACCTTTATATTTGCTCTTCAGAAAAGTTCCATCAACTACAATCACCCTACGAGTGGCTTTGTAGAACCCCCTTATGGATTGACCAAATAAAATAAAGAGGTATTTAAATCTACTGTCACAATCAGTTTCATAATTAGTATGCGTACCAGGATTAACTTGTTGTAGCATATACAAGTATTTTGGTATTTTACCAAAACTTTTCTCAGGTATTCCTCAAACTTCATTGACTGCATACTCGCGAGATTCCCATGTTTGTAAATAAGAGATCTCACAACCATGCTCTGTACACATAAAATTCCGGATATCATTCGGCTTAGGTCCTTCTTTTACCCCCTCGTATTTATGCATAATAAGATTACCAATTGTTTTTGCTGAAAGTGTCATACCGAATTTGCTTTTACTTGAAGGAGCACAAGTATGGTGAGTCACAATTTTGTTGATTTTAAAATAAGTAGACCCCTCCAAACACTCTGCACGAAAGCTCCAACTGCAAGTATTATCCATGCAACATATACACCAAAATTTTGTATCAGACTTTGTAACCTTGTAGTTGAAGTTATACTTCATTGCACAAATCTCCACACTTGCCTTTAAAGCATCTAAGTTTCTAAAAGTTTTTCCTTGTTGAAAGAATCAACTACCCAATGATTCATACTTTTTTCCTCAATGTTCTCAGACATCAACGAATCGTCACTATCAACATCAGCATCATCATACAATTTACCATTACCCTTATTCTTTAAATCTTTTGGATTTTCTCTAAAAGTACCCCCATCTTTATCTCCATCGGTTGATTCATATTGAGAGTCATCTATAATTTTTTTACTTTGCAGCTTATCATCTCTAGGTTGTAGATGTATACACAATTTCAACATAGACGTTCTCATCCAACAAGCAATAAAATTTCTCAACTGCCGATCGGTATTCACAAGAACTGGAGGAGATTCATAATCAATCATCAAATTAGAAGGAAAATAACTGAATTCTATTTCAAACTTACTGTTCTCAATATTGTACTCTTCTGAAACCATAACCTTTAGCTCTTCAATAGTAGTAGTAGATTCCAAACTGAGTACTCTAGCAAATTTGCCTCCATCAACAATAAATTTCCACTCCTTTCCAATTAACCTCCATGAACCACAAGTAAGATATATTTGAATTGCCATCAATCTTCGAGAGAAAAATATTTATGAAAACTTTTAAGTTGAAGAAAAGAACATAAAAGAATAAATCATCACACGCAACAAAACATGTAGATATATTTTAAAATTAAAAAAAAAATATAATTTCTATTTGATAAAGTTTAAATCTCCTCAAAATCAGCATTAATTATAACTAATTAAAACATTTATATTTCTATCGAGACCTTGGAAGCACGTCACTTGATTAGTGGCTTCAAGGATTATGCTTTGACAAGGTAGTTACTCTTCCTCACACATTATTATTTCCTTGAGCTAAGTACATGATATGCTATTCCTTTGTTTTGTCTTTACAGACCTTTGGTTTATCAAGGTTGAAACTAGTTTCCTTTAGTTTTCTGCATCATATTTACGTGTTCTTGAGTCTTAGATATCATTCGTTAACAACATAGATTTGAAGTTTTTCTTTTCTGTTTGTGTTTGTGTTGATACGTGTTTAGTGTTTAGAGTTATTTAGAATCAAATATTAAATATTTTCGATTAAATTTATTTTATAATCACTAAAAATAAATTTTTGAAATTATTTTTCCTTATGTTTAGGAGTATAGATAAATATTTGAAAGTAATGATAAATATTGGAAAAAAAATTATTGTACGAACATAAGTAGTTTTATTTTCTTCCTCTTCCTTTATCATCGTATCGTTCTAGTTCCTCCCTCCAAGCAAGTAAGTTTTTATTTTAAATTTTTTCAATTTTTATGTTATAGAATGTACCGGTGTGATCGGTGTATGAATACTGATTGATGACATTGATCCATTAACCATGATAAACCATTTACAACGAAATTTGATGATATTTTCTCTAAATCATTCGTGACCCATGATGATGATTTCACTTAAAGAGCATGTTTTGAGCTTGATTCGTTCTATAAACCCAAATTTTTTACCATCACGAATCGTTAAAGATAATCAGATACATCATTAGACAGATTGCACACACAAATAAGTTTACAATATTTTCATCAATCATTGCTAACAACTACAAATCCAAAATATTTTCAACATCTCTATAAACTAGCAAACGCTTAGAAATCTCCAATTTTAATCTTTTAAGAAACAAATTCACAATGTCAATTGCTTGTACAAGTGTTAAGAGTACAGTCAAATCTCTGGGCAAATTGTGAGATTAACATATGCTTCTAAGGTTTTCTCTAAATCATTCGTAACTCATGATGTTATGTCAACCTTACATTAAAAACTATTATTTAATGTTGATACATTTGAAATTATTAATTTATCGAATTTGTATTGAATATTAAAAGAATAAATAGTATCTATTAATTTACAACAAATACAAAATTCTTAATATTATGTAGTTTAACTTACTCGTTTTATTCACTTTATTATCGTATATTAGCTCTTGTGATTCCTTTAAACTTAATTATATATCTAGTTGAACTTGTGTAGGTATGGAAGAGAAGTTACCAAAACGTTTGTTTAAAGCAGGAAATGAGCCACAAGTATCCCAGATACACAATAGCTGTAGAATGTCGCTCATCAGCAAAATAAAAGATGTCTTACTTTCGGAATACAATGAAGTGAAGAGAAATCTAACTTTCAATCATATTTTGGGAATGTACGAAAACTCTTTTGGATATTCAGCTCGATTAATACATAGCATCATGTGTAGGCAATTGATTACAGAGAAAAAATATGAGCTTTGGTTTGTATTTGGAGGGAGGCCACTACGATTCTCTTTACAATAATTTCACACAGTTACAGGACTTAAGTCCATAGATGATGGAAACTGTGATATAGAAAAATGGAAAGATGATTTTGGGTTTTGGAGTAAACTACTTAAGAGAAAAGGCAAGATAAGCATCAAGAAGTTTATGGATTAATACATTGGTGGTGTTAACAAATGGAGTCATGTGGATAAAATAAGGTTGGTGTATATTTGTTTGATAGCAGGGGTTGTAATGGCGAAGGATGAGAAAACAAATATTTCTCACACATATATCAAGTTAGTGATGGATTTAGACAAGCTTCAGACTTATCCATGGGGTGTTGAATCCTTCAATCTTCTTGTAAAGTCCATCGTCAAAACGAGAGATCATTTAAAAAACCCAAAGAGCTATGTTTTGGATGGATTCTCTTTTGCATTTCAAATATGGATTATGGAAGCTATTCCAGAAATAGGGAAATTGTTGGGGAAAAAAATCAATGAGGAGCTTACAGAAGGTCCTCGATGTTCTAATTGGAAAGGTGCTGCAAAAGTATCATATGACGACATCATCTTAGTAGAAAACTCATTTGGAGTAAGTGTGAGCTCTTATTTATTAATATGTGATTTTTTTCATCCTTAATTTTGTTATAAATGATGCTAACAATTTACTTACACTTTTTTTTGTAGGATGTTATTTATCCATACCTATGTTATAACAAAAATAATGAAAGCTGTGAATATGCTACTTTTTTTATGGTCTGATGAGATGAGAGGCGATAAAGTTGTTGATCTCGATTCTTTAATAAGTACACGGTATGATTTTGGTAACTATAATTGAGGGTTTTTGAACTGGATGAGAATATTCTAAATTCAGTTGAGGATGAAATCAAAATAATGAAGATGAGGATGCTGATCCAAATCACAATGATGAACAAACCCCAATTTCTGGTGTAAGAAGGTGTAAAAAGAAACTCCCCGATCACGGTGCAGAGAGACACAAAAAAGATTTGCTATGTAAGCGAGCTGGTTCAAATCAAGGTGTAATCGAAGAAGACATTAATGTTTTTATTCAAAAACTTTTTGAAGATTCATTTTCTCGTTTTGAGAGTAAGATTGATGAACGATTAGGAAAATTGGAGAGCGAAGTCTCAAAACTAAAGGATTATCTAGCTGGAACGGAAAAGAATGAAGGGCCATCCAATGATTCACAACCATCAAATACCAGTGCTCAAAGTAAATCTAAGGTAACTGCATACAAAATTTCTTATGTTTAATCAAGTTTCTATGTTATTTTAATGGATGTATGTTGTTATATAATATATGTCTATGATTATTTATCATACTTATAATAATGTTATAAGAGTAAGATTGGTGAGGGATTGGCAAAATTGGAGAGCGAGTCATCAGGACTAAAAGACCCTATAGTTGGAACGAGAAATAATATAGGGCTATCGACAAATTCACAACCATCTAATATCAGTGATCATAACGATACAGTAAAAACTGACAAGGTAAGGAAAAAAGATGGAGATTATCCATTGGTGTTCGTTAGTGAAGATGCTTGGAAAAATCTAAGGCAGTAGGGTCTGAGGAACGAGTAAGTTATGGCATATCTTTTTCTTTCTTTTTTTACAGTTTTCAACTCATGTCTAATTTTATTATTTAAAAATTTCAGGGAGCTTAAAATTGGCCCAAGTGTTCTTAACAATAAATTACTTGACAGAGTTATTACATCGATAGAATGACTTGAAAACAAGGTGAGTTTTGAATTTAAGATTTTCGGGTGTCCGTTATGGTCTCTAAAACCATGTGTGAATCTGATCGATTATCACCCGATTATAATAACCAATTAAAATCATACAGCGCACAATGTTGATATGAGGTTAATATGTTTTTTTGACAAACTTTTTTATGATTTGTTTCATAACTTTCAGGAGATTGATGCAATGATGTACTTATTCCGGGAAAATACAACGTTACACCGATGGAAAGCTGAACGTGTTGGTTTCATGAACTATATATTTGGAATGCAAATAAAGAATGAATTCATCAAGTTTCAGAAGAATGGTCGTAGCCATAAATGGAAAGATTTTATTCTTGCTTATGGTAACGGTGAAATACCTTTACATGGGAAGACAAACAAACGATGGGTTACAGATTTGGACCGAATTTACGTTCCGGTTAACGTCAACCAAAACCATTGGATATCAATGTGCATCAATTTTTTGCAAAGAACAATTGAAGTCTTCGATTGTTTAGGTAATAACAATAGGAGGAACGTCGAACCGTTCATGATTGTCATCCCTCGAATTGTGAAGGCAATTCACCCACCGACTTCTGCAAAACATCTGCATGTGTCTCCATATTCTATCAAAAATGTGCAGGTGAAGCATGGACTAAATAAATCTTGTTGTTGTTGTGGAGTGTATGCGATCCAGTATATCGAGTGTCACTTGTTAGGATTGGACTTTTCATTGTTGGACGATGAGAACATTCAAGAAGCTCGGCTGAAGATTGCAGTTGATCTATGGAATGCAACAAATGATACTGTTCTAATTCACCGCATGTCGAAGTATGAACGTACAAAGTTTGATTCTGATGTTGTAGATTTAGACTAACAATTGACTTTTTGTAATTTTGGTACTATTTTTGGCTCTTTAGATATGTCCACATCTTTTTATACCATGACTTTTCGGACAATTACATCTAATCATTGAACAGGTAATTCAATGGTTCATCTTTCTCGTATTGTACATCAATTATTACACATTAAAGAAACATTCTTTTAGTCATATACCAATAAAGTCTTCATGTTTAACTTATTTTTGTTATGCTGAACATACTTCATGAGACCGAAAGTCTTACAAATATTGAAGTTTTAAAACTAACATTATGTTTACTATGGAAATAGATATCGTTTGCTTTGTTTGAGGAAAATAGTTTTACATAAGGTTATATACTTGAAACTTGTCAATTCTGAATTGATTAGAGTATACAAAAAACATTACATTATAAATTCTAAAATTTGTGAGAAGTCTATCGAATTGAGAATTTAAGTTTTGCGGTCCGTAAAACATAGAGAAATCCGTAGAATATAAATTCTGAATTTCATAGACTATACAAGAAACTGTAGAATGTATATTCTAAAATTTGTGAGAAATCTACCTAATTTAGATTTTATATTCTGCAGTTGGTAGGACATAGGGAAATCGGTAGAACGTAATCTAAAATTCGTAGATTACAGTAGAAACCGCAGAATATATATTCTAAATTCTGTGAGAAATCTACCTAATTTAGAATTTACATTCTGCGATAGGTAGAACATAGAGAATTTAGTAGAATATAATTTCTGATTTTTGTAGACTATAGAAAAAACCGTAGAATGTATATTCTAAAATTTGCAGAGCAAGTAAAAAAAAATTAAAAAAATTTTGAATAGTGTTTTTGAAGGGTATTTATGTTATAAATTTACAAAGGTATAAATGGACAAATCTATTAAAAAAAATTATTTTTCTAATTTTCCCTATTACAATTAATATGATATTATATATATTCCTTAATTAGATCCCTAAGTTATAAAACAGATAGTAAATAATAAATTTGAAATTTTCGGATATTAATTTTGATGATACACTTAACATAAACTTTTAGCGCAATATTAAATGCTCTTTGTTGATATGTTTAGACGAAATTAACATTCATAATTTTCTAGACAAAAAACAAATCTCCAATGACATAGAATGTAATATAACACATTAAGGTAATTTTCATAAAAAGTTACTTTTTTATTATATAGAGGATGGAATATATATTTCGTTTTAAATTAATATGATTCGAATGAATCCTCTATTAAAATTAATATATGATTCGGGATTAGTGTATTACAAATAATGTATTTTGAATCATATTAATTTCGAATGATATTGTACAATTAAAGGTTTTTATATATTTTCATTTCATAGTTGCTATATTAAATAGTAATTATTTTATTATATTATTTATAGTTTGTAATTTATTACATAATATACTATTGAAATAAGTGAAAGATAGTACTGAATTATTTGAAAATTTTATTATAAAAATATTGTTCAACTAAAATGATCTAAGGACCCATATTATCGTGGAACTATCTATCTAAGAGAATGATGTTGTTTGGGTTATTGTTCCAAGATAATTTTTGTATGCATTGTGATCAACATGCTCATTGCTCAAACATGCAAAATGGTGCATAATAGACTGGTATTAACAACTTTAATGTTTGGATGACTAAACACATTATTTAATTTTATAAAATTTGGATAAATATTGTCCATCTTCGCTCATCGATCGACTATAAGAAAATAACCAGTTTGATCTTTCTCTTTCAAATACAATGTTCCTCTAGATACAATCTTTCTCAACATGATTAAGAAAATAGAGATTACGATTTACAATCAAGACTTTTAACAAAATTAAGTGAACTTTGTTGTGTGTTTCTCACAATATATATGGATGTAATAATACCAAGAGATGTGTTAAATTTACAAAATCTTTTTTGAGATGTATTAGTTAAAAAATCTTTTATGAATATGCATTTGTGGTAGACACAATTATAGTATTTTTTTTTCATAATAAGAATACAGATTGATACCACGAATCGAAAAAAATATATATTGGAAAACTAAGCATCAATGATGTCTCTCCACGTGAATGATATTTTTGGATTTTCTCCACGACCCACTTCTAATTCCTCAGAATTACCAGAAAGATTTCACCTCAAACCCGAATCCTTGAAATTTTTATCTACGAAAACCCTGAATTCGAAGAGTTTCTTTTTCAAAGTCACACCCGATGATAGAAACGAGTATAGTCCCATTGGAGACGATTCCCTAGATCAACAGATAGCTCCAAAATTTAGAAGTATTTTCCAAATCGAGATTACGATAAAAAGTATGGATTTTCTGAAGATATCGATTCGATCACAATCCCTAAGGGTTAATATCGGAATTGAAAGAAGAACCAGATTGGATGCTTGATTTTAGGTTAAAAGCTTATGCCAAGTTTTTGAAATTACAAGAACCTAAATGGTCATATAATCGATATCCTTCGATTGATTTTCAAGATATGTATTATTACTCAGCGCCCAAAAAGAAACCAGTTTCGAAGAGTTTAGATGAATTCGATCCCAAAGTTCTTAAGTATTTCGACAAGTTAGGTCGCCCTTTAACATAGCAGAAAGGAAAGGCTAATGTTGCGGTTGATACAGTTCTCGATAGTGCTTTGGTATCAACGACTCATAGAGAGAAGCTTGAGAAAAAAGGTGTGATCTTCTGTTCAATATCTGAAGCTATTAGAGAATACCCAGATTTGATTAAGAAGTATTGAGGAAGAGTTGTGCCAAGTGATGATAATTACTACGCAGCTTGAATTCAGCAGTTTTCAGCGATGGAACTTTCTGTTATAAACCGAAGGATACCAAATGCCCAATGCATCTTTCAACTTATTTTTAAATTAATAAAATGGAGACTGGTCAGTTTGAGAGGACTTTGCTTGTTGCAGACGAAAAGAGTTAGGCACTATCTCACACCTATAGATCGAGTCCTGCTGTCTACATTATGTATAAATTTGGTTAATGGACCGACTAGTTGTGGCCCATTGTTGACAACAAAAAACAGAAAATATTAATTGAAGTTTTATTAACTTCTGAAAAAGCTGGTAAAAAAGTAATCTATAAGACGTCGTATGATTAAAATTGTATTCCAATCGATTTCGATTTTACATTTGTTCATAGATTATCATAAGTGAAAGTGTAAGACAAATATTGTATTAAATTAAGTTCGCAATTTCTCTCTAACACTAAAATTGATTTTACGTATCATGAGCATTTTTCTTCTTACCAGACACAGACAATGCATCGTCAAGTTTACACTGACCAAAAATATACTTGGAAATTCTAAAGTTTTTGGATATAAGAATCAAAACAAACTTGATTGATTATTATATTGATGGATAGGTTGAGCTTGAGGAACAGAGGATTTAAGAGGATGCACTTACACCAAACAAATAAAGAAGAGATGATATTACATGCTGCAAAAATGTTGAGTTTTGTGTACCGATATAACATGAATCAATGGGAACCTAGAGAACCAATCGAAGAAATGACTTCATTAAAGATATTTTGAATATCAAGAAACAGAAATCCCTGGTAGAGACTCTATATTTGTGGTTGTGGATATATTCTCTAAGATGGCACATTTTATTCTTTGACATAAAATAGATGATGTTGTTAATGTTTGCAATATGTTCTTTAGAGAGATTGTTAGGTTGCATAGAATGCCTAAGTCTATAGTGTTTGATAGAGATGTTAAGTTCCTTAGCTACTTCTAGAAAACATTTTGGTATAAGCTAAGAACTAAGTTAGTTGTTCTCTACTACTTGTCACCCTCAAACTAATGGACAAACTGAAGTAGTTAATAGGACATTCTCAACACTTCTTAGAGCATTGATTAAGCGTAACCTCAAGACTTGGAAGAAATGTTTGCCTCATGTTGAATTTGCATACAATCATGATGTGCATTCTGCTAATAAGTACTCTCCTTTCCAATTTTTTATGGTTTTAATCTCATTTCTCCATTGGATTTAATGCCTTTATCTTTGAGTGAAAGAGTTAGTACGGATGGAAAGAAGAAAGCTAAAGTAAACAAGCAGATACATGGGCAAGCAAGGATCAATATCCAGGCCAAAAAAGAGAAGTATGCACGCCAAGCTAACAAAGGACGTAAAATTATGTTCTTCAAAGAAGGCGATCTCGTTTTGATACACTTAAGGAAGGAACAATTTCCTAATGAGAGAAAATCTAAGCTAATGCCAAGGATGGATGGACCATTCCAGATCACAAAAAGATCAATGACAACGCCAACCAATTGGACTTGCAAGGTAAGTATTCTGTTAGTAATAGCTTCGATGTTGCTGACTTGGTTCCCTATGTTGCAGATGATGCAGATTTGAGGTTAAATCCTTCTTAAGAAGGAGGAGATGATATAAGAATGGATGAGCAGCTTGAACCAGAGCAAGAAGAGCTTAAGGAACTCGAACCAGAGGAGCTGAAGCAAGCTATGGAAGTACCAAGCAGACCAATCACAAGGGCTAAAGCAAAAAGACTTCAAGAAACCGTTGGCACAATGCTCAATCAAGCTGAAAGCAACCATAACTCTATGGCTAATCCAACCACTCTAGTTGTGATTCAAGCTAGCTAAGGGTTGCCTAAGGTAGGTGTACGCTCTTATTCTCTTTTTCCCTTGGTCTAGTTTTGTCCCAACATGGGTTATCTAGACAAGGGTTTTAATGAGGTAAGTTGCATACACACTTACCTTACAGCCCCTTAAGCGACATTGCTGAACATTCAAGGAAGAAGTAGGCCGAATTTAACTTAGTGGAATTTGGATCTTTTGTGTTCTTTCATTCTGATGGGCCGAGTTTGTGTATGGCCCATCTTAAACCCTAGTTTCCTTATGTGGTTCCTATTTAAACTCTTTGATCCCTTGAATGAAAACTATAAAACATTTTCTTACAAACTCTTTTACTTGTTTGATCTGTATGGTGAGTAGTATCCATACTCTTGCTGTTCACTCTCGTGGTAATATCTTGAGTGAGTGTGAGTTGAAGATCAAGAGTTTTCCATCACTCTTGATAGTTCAATTTGTTCCATAAGTTAGTTAATCGTTTTGTTCATCTTTCATTTCTCTAGAATCCAATCTGTTGCAATATTCTATACTCACTTAATTAGTACACTCGACTGGATTTGCTCGAGCTCAACATTTTATCACTTTATTATCCTCACTCGAGTGTCACACTCGATCCACTCTCACTCGAGTGTCACACTCGATCCACTCTCACTCGAGTGTCACAATCAATCCACTCTCACTCGAGTGTAGTCTCTTCGTTGCCAAAATACCATAAGCTACTCTTGAATGATTTGAATCTGTCCGTTCATCTTCTATCGGTACCAACCGATTTGATCTTGCTCATGGAGTCTCCTCTATCACAGTAGGAGTGTAAGAAGGCTAGATGTTACACACTAGCCATGAACAATGGATATTGCACACCATTGTTTTTCCAAAAATTCAAATTCAAGTTATTACTCTCAAGTGAGATTTGGGCTCTATAAATAGAAAAAATACATAGAAAAATGTCCAAATTTAAAGTTCAACATGCAGAGCATCTAAGAAAATGGAATCCACCTTTAATGTTCATGTAAAAGAGAGAAATTGCCATAATTAAATGTTATTTTTGCTTTGGACGAAAATGGATCTTCCTTGAATGATTTTAGGCTTAATCCAACTTCATGGGATTCTCTTATGGACCAAGATTGTAAAACAAGTTAGTTTGTAGCTTAACTCATTGTGGTCTGGTTGGAATTCGTCATTCAATGCGCGCTCGTCTGAATCCGGTAAATTGAAAATCACATGATTTGTAAATTCAATAACTCTTTTATTTGAACTCCGATTAATCTAATTCTTTTTCAATAACTCTTGTTTGACCAGATACGCTTCAAATATTGAACATATATCTTTGTTGGCTCCTATGATTGTACCACCTTGCCAATATCATATCATCTCTGATTTGTAAATTCAATAACTATTTCATTTGAACTCCGATTGATTTGATTCTTTTTTGAGGTGATTTGTAATTGAGCTGAGAATATTTCTCCAAGTACTTTCATGTGTTTATTCCTTCTGGTTGAGCAGATATGCTTCGAACAATGAACATATCTCCTTGCTGGCTCCTACGATTGAATCACCTTGCCAATATCATATCATCTTCACCCTCTTAAAAAAGATTTGTCCTAAAATATGAACACATTAGTATTTCAAATCCTTTCATTTTTATAATATAAATAAAAACGTGAGATAGAAAAGAAGATGATGAAAATATGAGAAGATGATTTGATGAGAAGATGAATAGATGAGAAAATGAGAAAAATTGAAAACTCAACAACTAGAACGTAGTTCTGTTACCAAATGATGTAAATCTCCCAAGGAATGATATTCTAGAGTTGAGAAAAGGATATGCCTTTCTAATAGTTTGAACTTCAAAAGCTCCTCTTTTCCGATAATCTAAAGTATTTTTATGATATTGTGAATTTATTTAAAGGTTGAAGAAGTAAGCTTAATTTAACTTTACTAGATAACACAACTATATATACATAAGTTTGTGTGTGATATCAATATAGTTAGATATAGAAATTTTTTGATAATGCATGTTGGAAGAAACAAAGGTCTTATCAATATCATATCACAAGTTTAGTATGAAAATAGACTAGAAAGAATTATTATTAATTTTTTTGACACATCTAAAAGTTTAATATTAAAATTAAGAATTTTGAGTATGGAGTTGCACTGAAACTTTATAGACACGTAATATTTTCATTTTGACCAACGGGGACTTCTATAATTGTTTATGAATACTATGATAGTTTGATTTATTCACCGAAACTTATATGATATATATATATATATATATTTATTTATATTTGTCACTGTAATTTGATATTTATTTATTGGTAACTAGATAAAAGGATAGATAAATAAATAATAAAGTAGAATTTTTTTAGAAAAGTGGATGAAAAATAAAAACCGGCATAGCCCGGTATAACTCCTAGTACATACAAAAATAATTATTACACAATCAATATTAGCTGGTTTCAGAATAATTAGGATAAATACCACTTCCATGTGCTATAAGATACATTATAAACCCTAACTCTTAAACCTTGAACTTTAAATCCTAAATTATAAATTCATCACTTGCATAAAACTAAACGTATACTTTTTTTGTTGTTGAGAATAAAACTAAACAGACACTTAACAAAAAGTAATAAGATACAAGAATAAAGATTAAGATTTTGATAATTTATGGAAAAGTTATAGGAGTTCATATCTTGGGAAGTGAATTTAACATATTTGAATTTTTTTATAGGAGTTCATACTCTTTCTCAACTAGTCTAACAAGACTTCTTATGAACTGTTAACTAGGAAAACACCTTTGTATTCTCAATTACGTATATTTGGGTGTTTGTGTTATGGTTCTACATCATCTGCAAAGAAACACAAGTTTGCACCATGAGCTCATGCTTATTTGTTCTTTGAATATCCATGTGGATCTAATGTTATAAACTCCTTGATTTTCAAAGTAACAACATTTTCATCTTTTGGAATTTTTCTTTTATGAGAATATATTTCTTTTGGATAAAGGTTCTCCAAATCATTCTCAAGATGATCCTTCCTCACAAATAGATTCTGAGTCCTCATGTAATACTTCTCTTCCTCCTACTACTCAAATTTCTCTGCAAACATCATCCACTAATCCTCCACATTATTACCAAAATTTCTTCCTCTCGTCTAAAGAGAGCACCTCCTCCGTTGGTAAAATATCACTGCTATAATCTTTCTTCAACTACTGCTCATTTCATTTCACAATCAAATTCTTATTCCCAAATTTATGATCTTCATCTGGCTTTTATCAACTATATTGATGAAATTCATATACCCAATACTTATGGCTCAGAAATCTAAAGAATGGTGTGCAATTGTTGATAAGGAGATTGTTGCTATGGAAGTGACTCATACATGGAATGTGACTACATTAGTTTCTAGTAAGAAAGTTGTAAGTTGTCGTTGGATCCTCGCTCTCAACTTTCATGTTGTTGGTACTCTTAAGAGATATAAAGCCCATTTAGTGGCTAAGGGCTACACTCAAAAGGAAGATTTAGACTATACCGAGACATTCAAGCTGTTACTCAAAGTTTCCGCATCAAAAAATTGGACTTTATCACAATTTGCGTTTTCTACAGCCTTTTTAAATGGTGAATTAGAAGCTAAAATCTATATGAAACTTCTGAATGTATATGCTGAGAGATACACTGCACGAACTGGAATTTCTTTTCAACTTAATGATGTATACAAACTCAAGAGAGCCATTTATGGTCTCAAACAGGCCTTGAGAAAGTGGTTAAGAAATTCTCGACTTTTTTACTTCAGTTGAGATTCACCAAAGATTATGGTGATCATACCTTGTTTATCAAGCACTATAAGAATGATTTTGTGGGTGTACTTATGTACGTTGATAATATAATCATTGCCAGTACTAGTTATGAAGTTGATACTTGCCTTACTAAAAATCTTTAGAGATCTTTTAAGCTCTGAGATCTTGGTCTATGGAAATACTTTGTTGGACTAGAGATTGCTCGTTCGAATGCATGCATCTCTTTATGTCAACGTAAATATGTTTTTGATCTCTTATCTTCTACTAGCAAGTTAGGATGCAAACCTTCCTTTATTATGATGGTTCCTAATCTCAAGATGTCAAAGATAAATGGTGAACTTCTTGAAGACAAGGAACGATACAGACGCATTGTTGGCTAGTTAATGTAATTGACAATAAATCGTCCAGATCTTAGCTTTGCGGTTAACAAGTTATGTCAGTACACATCTGCTCCTTAGACTTCCCATCTCAATGTTGTGTAAATAATCCTTCAGTAAATTACATGTACAGTTGGCCAAGCCCTATTCTACTCGGCTGATCTGGATTTAACACTAAAAGGATTTGCATACTCGGATTTGGCTTCATGCCCAGATTTTCGGTTCTCTACGACTGCCTTCTCTATGTTTCTTGGCTCGTCTTTGATTACTTGGCATTCCAAGAAACAACTAATTGTTTCTAGATCTTCTGCTGAGGCAAAATATAGAGCATTGGCTCTTACTTCTTGTGAATATGTGTCATCTTATGTCTTCTCACCTCTTTATCTTTGTCTAGGGTTTTCGATTTGTCCATTGGAGATTACAGAAGCTCACTAATAAGAAGGTTTACTCTTTAACTCTCTTCTTATCTCGCTAATATGTTATCCTTTGGCTCGATTTTGTCTTTGTTGTTGTTCATTTCATGAGATTTGACTATTCTGAGTTTGTTTACAGATCGCTTGCTTTTGTAACAACCAAATAAATACAACAAATACGAACAACTACTTGTTGGAAGCACTTGAAATTTAAATCCTCAGTGAGTTTAGAATTAACACGATATGATTGCAAGGAATCGATTCCAGCTAGAGAAAATAGATGATGATTTTTGGTAACTCTACATACTAACAACCTAATGAAAGCAAAAGCAACAAACAAACAAGATTCAAATGATAAGAATAACGAATCTAAGGCTAGGAAATTGATAAAGGGGATAACAAATGATTCAAGATAGATTAGGGTTCGTAACACAAGCACCATCCTAGGACATGAAACTCATTAAATCTAGGTTAATCCACTATCGTGGCATCAACCCCTATGCAAGCAGTAGATAAACTAAACTATCATTTGTCGACCCAAAGCTTAATAAGCATTAAACACAAATTTATAAACACTATTTTCCACCGTAACATCAGCTCTCGCTGGATTGGGAAGGAAAACCCACAAAAAGATTATTTCTGGAATTTCATCGAACATCTCTCAAGCGATAAACTTTCTTCCATCTAAATTCCTAGTTGGCTAGACTAAATCTAGCATTAAGCAACCCTAACAACAAAAATCAATCATTAAACCCCTAAATATACCTAACCTTCAACCCATTAAGGAACTACTCACTCATATTCAATCCAAACTCAAAGCAAATGATAAAACATAGTCATAGTGATAAAGAGATAGAGAAACGGTTATAGAAGAAGAAACAAGCAAATGTTCATTTATCCATTAGAAAATCCTTCAAAGTTCTTCCCCAAATTTTCGAATCTTCAAACTAATAACCAAAAGATAAGAGTTTGATGTTATTTCCCAAAGAGTGTTTAGTAGTAATTGGTTGGTGGCTTGGACCAAGGGTCCTTGCCTTTAAATATTGTGCAACAAAATCCTAAAATCATGATGGATCGACTCAGAACAAACTGGGTCGGACCTAAGATAAAATGATGTGTTTTAGCTGTGAATCGGCTGGTCTTGTCTGCAACTCGCGTCGGAATAGAGGCTTCTTGTTGCGGCTGTTACTTGTGTGGTCGCGGGCCACGATTCAACTGGTCTTGGCAGCGACCTTTGGAATGGGCAATATCCTGTCTGCATCAGGCCGACACTCTGCCTGCATTGGCCAATCGTGCTGACAAGTTCTCTTCTTCTTTTCTTTAGGGTTAAGTCATTTCCCGTATTTGGTCCATCGTCCATGCTTTCTCATCTTTGTTCAACGTGTCCATGCTCCATCTTCATTCTATCCACTAAGGTTTCCATCACCTAGAAAAAAAACTCAAAAAGGTGAAAATATGCAACACTCTAGTCCTAGACTCTAATAATGCAAAATGAATGCAAATCTATAGGTGGATGAATGTGAGTCCTAAAATATGCAAAAAAAAGACTAAATGCACGAAAAAATGGTTAATTACGGTGTATATGAATTGTAGAGATTCGTCACTAATGTAGAGATTCGTGCTTTTAACGAGGAAAAAGGCTACCAAAAACTCGTTTTGTTTCTTCATTGTTTCAAAAACTTGTTTGATCTTTTTTGGCTTTATTGTTCATTGTTTTAAAAACCCATTTAATTCTTTGGCTTCATATGTTAAGATCATTTATTTATGTCAATTTCCTAAGGTTAAACTCAGAAACGAATTTTGACCCAAGAAAAAAAAAATCAGAAAGCGAATCAATAAAATCCCCTTACGTTAAACTCATTAGTTTACATGATCATGTAGATGAATATGAACAAGCTATATCATGTTCTTGTGAATCCGCAATTATGATTGCCACGTGACTAATCTTTGTCTTTTTCCTTCCTCATTTTTATCACTAGACGAATTAACATATGGTGTTGTTGAATTGTTTAGTATGAACATAGTGCTGACACATGTGGTGTTGTTCCTATAGTGGTGTTATAGCCTTAGAAGTCTTCACTTTCGTTGTCGACTCTGAATTTGTGAACCACAAAGTGCCAAACTTATTTTGGAATTTGATTTACCAAATGCTTTCAATTTTAGAGCAACAAGAGTCAATGATGTATTATCTGTAAAACCGAAGTCAAGAGTTTAGAGTATAGTTTGGCAAAAGAACAAAAAAAAACAGATTATAGATTTAGAGTTATTGCAGCTCTCACAATTGTTTGAAATGAAAATTTTTAGGATTTTAATTTCACTGATGTTTAAACAGATCATGCAGACTAAAAAGGTGAGTTTGTTTCAAGTTAGAGTTTTATCTACATACTTAAGAGTAAATGATGAAGCTTCAACATATCATTATAGTATATACCTTTCACACTTTACTCAATAATTCTTGTATTTTCTCTCTCATTTCAGCTATAAACCTTGATAAATGGCTCGAGTTTGAATGCTAGAGAATACGTTAAGACCATTCTGTTCCTGGAATCATGTAATGACTCATGTTTTAATTTATTTTTTCAGATACAGTGACATCTATTTCTAGTAGTGATGTAAGGGCATGTTTAATGGTGAGATTATGAGAGTTTCTAAAGAATTGTTTAGTAATAAATTATATTTGAGACTGTATTATTAATCTCACTCTGTAGAGTCATATCAAGCAAAATATCATTAGTTTCATTTGTTTTTTCATTTATTTTTAATTATATGAGATTCTCATAGTCTCACCATTAAACATGCTCTAAGTATCATCTATTCTTAACTTAAATATAATTGATGCTTATAATATTAGAACATGTTGTTTAGAACAATAGAATCTTGCATGGAGTCTCGAACAAACACGTATTTTTTTCAACTTCGAATTGAAGAAAAAGTAAAAGGTAATGTAAGAAAACAGTTTGTGAATGAGGCTGGGAGACAGAAAACATCCCAAGTATGAGCTGAGGAAGTGGGTAAAACTTGTGATAGCTACTATGGCTCTCCACAATTTTATTCGAGATTTACATAAGGAAGATCAAGACTTTGCAGATTGGTAAGTGGTCGAAGAGTATGAAAATCATGGTGATCAAGTGGTAGAAAATAACGAAGAGAAAGATAATAATAGACATATTCCATACATACCGACTGGTGATAGAGTGATAAAGAATGTATATAACTCTATCATTGAAGAGATAGCAAAAAGATGTCGACTTCCATATTAGTTTATCAAAATCTTTGGAATTATTGATTTCTATGCTATTGATTTTTTAAATCATCGAATTTTATGAATGTTTATTTCTATCTTATGATTTGTTACACATTTTTATTTTCATAAAAATGATGTTAACTATATTAGTGATTTTCCGTTTCATTGTTTTTTTTTGTTTAAACAAATTTTAAGTTACGTTAGATATATTAATAAGTCTTTGAAAGTATATTATATTAATAATTACTATAAATGATCATAAATATTTTTATGTATTTGAAACCTTTGCTAACAAATAAAACAAATTTTTTTAAAAAATATACTAGTAATTAAATTAATATATTTAATCAAAATAATATTTAAAAAATAAATCATGTCATTTTTAATAATTTTAATAGTAGGTACATCTAGATAAAGACTTCAATTTAGAAAATAAATATATCTATATCTAGATGTAGATAATATTGAAATGAACAACAGCTAGATGATGAAATGAATATCACCTACATAAGTGTCAATGAGTTGAATAACATAAATACATTTGAGATAAAACTAACTTTTCTCTCTCCAGAAACAAACTTTCTATTGATTCATTGTAATAAGTATTTAACTGCAGATTATCGTATTCTTTAATCTCTTAAAATAAATATATATGATTATAATAATTTTTTTTTCTTTTCATATCAAATGTCGAATTTTTTATTATACCACTTTTCAAATTTTTGACAGAATTATCGAAAAAACAAAAAAATAGCGAGTAAAAGTACTAAAGAGATAATTATTATAATATATTGGTTGACAAAAAAAAAATACCAAAGAGATGAAAACACAACACAACACAAGAAACAAAAAGGAATTGAGTCTACAAGACAAAGAACCATACCAGCACCAAAACTCGGGGAAACTCATAAATGTTTGCCACGAGCAGCTCGATCCAAGATACAACCTTCAATGCTCAGACTTAGAAACGCCTACTGCTTAGTTTGGGAGACCCATAGTGAATCCATGAGGATCCGGTGATGTAGTCAAGTCAAGAGAGCCTCCTCAACAATCACAATTAAAGCTGTCAAAGCTAGAGATACAAACAGAACAAAAATGACAATAGGAAAACCGAACCTAAACTAGCCAGAAATGAGACTCTCTTTGCAACACCTAATCTAAGTACACCCTAAAATAATCCCGAGAAGCAAGCACAAGACGAAAAAAAACACAAAGATGTTGTTGTGCTAAGCCTAAGTTAGCTACAGACAAAAGCAAAACGGAAAGATAAAAGAGAAGTCACAACTTAAAATTCTGATGAAAGAGGCGGTTTTGGCGAGACCACGACTAGGTCGCTGAGGGGATAGTGGTGTATCGAAGAAGCTTCGCCGGCAAAAATATGGCGAAAACGACGGAGGCTTTCGTTCGAGGCAGCACCGTCCTCAAACACGTCAGAGGAAGAGGAGCACTTCGTCGTACCACCCACAGAACTTGGCGAGACATCACGTAGAAGAACCACACAAGAGGAGGAAGAGATGCAAATTTGGGGCCAATCAGAACATCTACAGAGGGCAAAAGCAAAAGAAAAAGAAAAGAGAAAAACCAAGGGTCCTCTTTCCTACAGAAGTGAGGAGCGGAGACCTCCAGAAAAAGAGATCTAGTCTTCGCGCCGGCGTCTGCGAGAGAATAGAAAGAACTTGAGTGCTTGTTGAACTTTTGATTATCTAATAGTTTATATTATCATTTATACAAATAATGGTTACGATGACCACTAAAATAGTTACAAAATCGTATTGTTCATTACAATAAAAATGTGTGTGACGTCTAAATGGCGTGGAGATCAATCCTTAGAAACTCTTCATTATGCATGTATTCCCCATATTTCCCTCTAATTTATACAGAAAACTGTTACATTTGATTGGAGCAATTTAAACCCGCCGGTTAAGCCAATCCAATATGACTCCAGCGATTATTTCTCTTTCCGGTTCAAAGAGCAGATCATGTAACAATCCATCGAACAGCTTTATTGACTTATCAGACGAGGAAGCCTCATCGTATAGCCTCTGAGTACCTTTAGGATCAGTAACTGTATCAGCTCTGCCATGCAGCACAAGAAACGGGACCTTGATTCTGTTCAGATTATGCAGCAAATGAGAAGCAAGTCTAAGGATCTCGTTACCGGTTCTTGCTCGGATAAACCCCGTGTAGACTAACGGATCAGAGTATTTAGCCACCAGAGCTTCTGGGTCACGAGAAACCGGCATTATTTTCTTTTTTGCAGCGCTTAGCTGTTGTCTCGGTATGAGGAGGGAAAGGACTGGTGCGATAACCTGTTGGAAAAGCTTCATGTTTCAAGATAGAAGCCAAAAAGTGTGAAAATTATTCAGGTTCTTGAGATTTTTCATACTTACGCCAAAAATAGGATGAGATGGTTGGACTCCAACTGCGGGTGAAGTTAACACAATCCCTGAAACTTGAGCTTCAATCTTTGGATCTAGCATAGCCTGTAAAATAGATTTTTATAGTCAACACATGTTTCAAGAGTAATATTGCGAACATGTTTAAGGATATTTTTAACCTTTAAGATGATGGCTCCTCCTGTTGAGTGGCCAATGCAGAAACAGGGCAATCTCGGGTTTTCCGTGATTACCTTCTCAAGAAACGAGCTCTGCAAATATTTTTCTTTCAGAGGCAGTGTAATGTTTAAACAGCGGTATGATTTAAGTGAATGGCGAGTCTTGGAGACTCAAAAAAGAGATTATACCAAATCAGCGACAGCATAATCAAGAGAAGGAACATAAGCATGGAGTCCATCACTTCCACCATGACCTGTTCAACCAAGATAAAACTTTATTGAGTAAGGAGACAGACGATTTCTACACTGTTAAATGCTTGACACAAGCATAACTTTAAATTGTTAAAGTGCTTTTACCAATCCAATCTAATCCATAGACCTTGAATCCATTAACATTTAGCTGCTTTGCAAAATCACTATACCTGCCACTGTTGAGCGTTTTAATAAATTCACGTTAGGCATGGAATGAGATCTTATGATCAAATCAAAAGCTACACAACAAACCTGTGTTCATTCAAACCATGTAGTAGAACAACAAGTCCCCTACAAGCAAGCCCAGAGAAATATTTCAGCTCTATGGCCTAAGAAACCAAGCAAGAAATCATAGAAGAAGACTATAAACAAGAGATTAAAGATACAAATTTGGAGAAAAAAATTGATGAGGTATGTATAATATAAACACTGGGAACTTGGCGAAGAGAAAACTTTATAGTTTATAGTAGTACATTGATGTTCAAGATGACTAGTTAGCAGAAATATCTTCAAAGATAATCTCAGCTACTTGTTTGATCTTCTTTACATGAAGTTAACAATTAGTCTTAAAACAAGCACAAGCATAATGAAGCCAAGAAATGCTACCAATTAAAACAAATATGATAATAACAACTCAATGGATCTGGATATCTTAAAATCATTATCGTGTTACTGTGTGAGTGTAAGAGCTCTGATCTTATAACCCCAAGGAAACAATGAAGTCGATATAAGACACCATTGAATCCAAAGATAACGCAGTTAGGACCAGCTGAGAAAGAGACATAAGAACCCAAAAACGACTTGTCTGATCATCTAATTAAGCTCAAATTATCGAGAACCACAAGTCTCAAGACAGAGAGGGACCTCCTCTTGTTGTTATTTTTCAACATAGCCAAAGCCTAAAAGATCCTTTATTTATTTCTTAATCTACTAAATTTTCCAGAAAGAATCCAATCAATCATCAATAACAGACAAAACAACTAATAAAAGACCAAAATTTGTAGGATAAAAATTGACCTGTTCTCAACGGACCCAACAACAGGTGTCCATGACTGAGTGAACAATGTGTCACCTCTCTTGGTCGTGAAGAACGAGAATTCTCTGACGGAGCTTCCATCACCGCCGTTATCCTCCAAAACCCGCCTCATTGCCAAAGCTCGTCTAACGGCCACTTCTTCATCAACCACCGTCAGCGGCGACGAAGGGGAAACGCCGCAGGCAATATTCCTCTTTTTCTTCTTCTGTGATAATTTTGATCTCATCGGCATCGTGTTCACCGACATTGATGACCGTCGAATAGCTATGGCCCTATACGGGAGATGATGTCGAGTGACATTTACATAAAAAACAGAAGAATTTTTAATAGGTAATCTGGGAAATAAGTCTCCAGTAGCTACTACGATCGTTACTCTACTTGAACAGATCATAAACAAAGAGAATTCAAAGACGATTTTGTATCGCCTTCTTCAGAAAAATTAGGGGAATGCGAGACTTTGAGTGGAAAAGAATAACAATTCAAAATTAGGGGTTGGGAAAATCCAGAACTCAAGAAGAGAAATTGCTAAGGAGGATTGGAGAAGACAATGAAGCAATTGGAAAGTGAAAATCTTTATAAGAAACGATTTGAGCGAAGAAAACAAAAATAGAATCAATTTTTGATATGTTTTTGGTGAGTAGCTGAGATATATTTTTATACGGTTGTCCGGCGAAAAGGACTAGAATTCTAGGAGAGTCTTCTACATCTGCCACTTGGCACATAACCTTCATAAAAGTTGTTTCTTATCAAACGCTACGTTTTGTATGATATTTGGTTAGAATTAGATTGGTCACCTTGCTTTATTAATATGGAGTGACGTACATATAGTATCATTTATGTGTATATAAATTTAGGTTGTCAATAAGTAACCTACTATATAGTTAGACCTTATATTTATTGTCAATAAGTAACTCTGATATTTATAGCCTTAAAATAAAATTCGATTAAGAACTCTGGAGACATCAATCCAGATCCAAGAGTTGAAACAACAAATAAATAAGAGGAGACAAACAATAGTCGTGTATACTTTACAGATTAAGAACACAAACAAAATTCTTCACAGATGAAGAAGATTAGAGATGTTGTCCCAACCAATGTTCCACTGCCTTTTATCTGAAGGCACAGCGAAATTGAGCTCAAACATTTCTTTAGAGATGTTACCACTTTCGCAAAACCCAACAAGCTTAGCAACTATCTCTGCACTCTCTTGCACGTGCCTTGAGTCGTAAGGATCAGTCCATAGCTTGTTCACGAACTGGAGTTTCCTCTGTTTCCCTTCCAATGGCACATCCCATTTCGTATACAACTCCTCTCTCTCCTCTGGCGTCAATCTCGAGTTTATCCTTCTCGCCAAAAACTCCCTCTCTCTTCTCAATGCTTTTATACTGTACAACCAAACAACACACGTTTATTTATTAATAAGAATAACATTTCCCATGTGAGAATTATTCAATCAATTCATTCATTACCTTGATGATATTGATACTATGGACTCATCGCCATTTCGAGCTGGAGTTGCGTTACCTACTTCTGCTAGATGTTGTTCTAACCAAGTTAACCGTCTCAGCTCGACTTCCATGTAGATTTGATCGGCTTGATCACCTTTGAACAGCAGATAGAATTGTGTCCTGTGGATTATGGAGACATGGCAGACATGCCACAGCTCTATGATCTGTTGTCTTTCCTCTATGAAAGTTATATGCCATGCTACTTGACTCTGCTCTTCATCTTCTATCATCGTGTTCTCCTCGTTCTCCACACTGTATCCAGCTCCTTCATTTGCTTCCAACTCAAGCACCTGCACAAGTGAAATACTGATGAGCTTCTCTTTTGGCTATACAGGAGAAAAAGGGCCTTCTATAGGGTTTATTTTCTGTCTAACCTGACAAACAAGAAGTTGTTTCTGGTACTGTAATTTAGCTACACGTTCTTTGAGTTCTGTTACGTATGTTCTTATGCTTCTCACGTTCTCCTCTGCTGCGTTTTGGAACATTTGCTGCATTTTCTTCATGTTCACTGAGCTTGATCTCCTGTAGCCTGGAGTGCTTTCTCTTGACGACACATCTCCGCTTTCTTCTCCTTTCTGCGGAGTCTCTTTCTCAGACCCTTGTGGTGTCTTAGTTGCAGAACTGTTGTTCTCTTGAGGAGCTTTGTTCTCAGTATCACAATCCAAGACTTGCTTAGAAGCTGAAAGCGGAGAGCATGGAGACTTCAAGAAATTCTGGCGGTTTGAAACGCTGCTGCTTGGTGTCAGAGGATGAAGTTTCTTCTTCTTTGATTGATGATAATGATTCTTTGACTTTGGGGTCTCATCTCCTGCATTGATATTGCTGGGAAGAGACATCACCAACTTATCTATTGATTTCTGAACGCTCTCAAGTTGTTCCTCTAGATTAGCAATGGTACTTCCTTGTGAATGAAGCCTTGTTATCTCTTCCTTGAGATTGGCACTTACACTCTTGTTTGGAGCTATGGCATCTCCAATACCCACAATATCTGTTAGCATTGCGGATGATTTTACAGTACGCATTTCCCTAATCTCTGCTTGAAGTTTAGCGATTGTCTGAGCTGCATCTTGATTCCCTAGTCTGTGGCAAGCTACTTCCTTCTGTAATACTTCAAGAGCTTTCGTTGCTTCCTCCCCTAACTGCTCTTGAAGGTGTTCTAGTTTGCGAATCTCATGCATCAGTGTGAAAGGAGCTGTTGATGACTGCTGTATCATAGACTGACGTATCGTAGTCTTTCTTGCTCTCTCATTCCGGTTTAGCATTTTCTTCTCTGTGCTAGGCGTTACAGCAACAGAATAGGAAAGACATTTTCTAACCGGTGGGTCAGGAGATTCGAAAGGATTTAAGCCCTGAGATACAAATTACAGGTTTAATTTAATCTTCAGCCAATGCTTATGAACATACATAGAAACGGTAGAGAGGGAGGTCGACTTAGGGACCTTAGTTTGTTGTTGATCTGCTTGAAGCTTTTGGCGCAGCTCTTCAAGTTGTATTTGTGCATCATCTCTTTGTCTTCTAAGTTCTTCGATTTCCATTTCCATCTGAAAATTCCACATAACAGCTAAATTAAGCACCAAATCTTTGGTTCACTTATATAGACTTTCTGTCTGGACAAAAACCTGCTGGATCTTGAAATCTTTTTCTGTTGATAGACCAGGGGTGCGACGCTCTGCCTCCAGTCTAGCCACTTCTTTCTGAAGATGTTTCACTAGTTGTTTATCAGAGACAACCTGTAGATGACAGACATCCCAGCAAGTAAAACTTTAGTTTGATTTCATATAAAAGGGCACTAAGAAGAACCAACAGCATGGAACAATGATCATTACCATGTTCACGTGGGCATTGTTTGTAACTTCCTTGGCTCGATTGGCGAAGTATAGAGTATTTCTTGATTGTTCAACATGAGTCAAAGCTGGACTCAGTGTACATATAATGGCTGTTCGAGCGTTTCCACCGAGTGAATGCTGTAATATTCGAGTAAGCTTGGAGTCTCTGTAGGGAATATGGCCGCTTCTTTTCCCCACGCTATGAAAAAGTTCACAAATTCAGATGAAATAACATTGTTACTTAATAGAATTTTTGATTACTGTGTAACTCTCAAAATATATGTAAGGAAAATTACCTTAGTTTCCTTATGACAGTAGTAAGGGTCATTAAACTTAAATTGATATGGCAACCTTCCCTGAGTCTTGTTCCATCTGCCTGCGACTGTGACGCTCTTTCACTTCCTGCTAAGTCCACGAAGTTCTGCAAATGCATTCACACAGACAAACAATAAGTCCACAAAGTTCTACCTAAACATCATGCAAGGTACGATTATCGGTATCTTTACCAGACTAGCCATGTATGACCTCACACAATCTGAATTTTCGCGGTGGGTACTTTGTATCGTCTGTTTTTCCATCAATAACGTGTTATTAGTATGTGCTGAGAATATATGAATTTGTGTTTTATGGAATCAATGAACTAAGAACATTACCAGTCTAATTATTTGATGTGACCGCGAGCTGGTATCATTCAAAGCGGTTTCTCCAACTTGCCTTTGAGCTAACACAAGAACAAAATCTCCAGCAGTCAGTTTTAATGAATAGTAATGAAACCAGGAGAATACAATTACATAAGCCAAAGAGAATCCAGCGTTTTCTACTTACCTTCACAAATGCTAATCAGATGCCTTAAATGTTGATCGTTATTAGCTGTCTCTTCGACCAGTTTTTCAACCACAGTACCTTTCTGCAATTTCGGATAATTAAATAATTCGATCAATGAAAGTCTACATTCAAGTAAGGCAATAATATCAGCATAAATATAATTAATGTAAATTTGTGTTATACCTCTGGGTCATCGAGGAGTTTAAGGGTACGAGCGGAATCTGAATTCAGCAGATCCCTGACATTTTCGTTATATATTTCAAGACCAGAAATCTTGATGGTAAAATCTCTTTCAGGGGTCTGGAAACAGCAGTGAAACAAACAGATACAGATATTGGTCAAAAGATCTGAATTACAACTAAACATTAATATGAAATTCTGATCATAGCAATGCTTACATTAATTATGTGATTGTAAATATCATTGACAGCTTTCTCCGTTACTCCTCTCATGGTAAATGTCTTTCCACTGCTCGTTTGTCCATAAGCAAATATTGTCGCTAAAACATCAAAAAAGCAAAAGAACGGATTAGTCATCTATGATTTATCCAAGTAAAAGCCAAGAAACCAGAATATAGACATAAGAATAACTACCGTTAATGCCCATCAAAGCAGACAATGCAACATTCTTAACACCATCTTCATACACATTTTCTGTTAAGCTCTCTGGTCCAAAAACTTTATCTGAAACCAAAAGGGCTTGTATTAGGCATCAGAAACCTCAGGAACTAAGAGTTGGAAACGGAAAAGAATTAACTCGAATTACCGAATGTAAATGAGGACTGATGATGCAAACGTTCTTGAGCTTGTGGTTTAGAGATAATGGTGCGATCATCTACACATTCCCAAGCAACTTGGTCTTTAGCTAACTGTTCTTTCTTGTTCAGTGGCCTTAACCTTACAGTAACAACAATCTTCTCCTCCCTAGATCTTGAGCTTCCACCTGGTGTTACAGCTGGTATTCTGTCCATCTTTGACATAGACACAGGTGTTCCAGGAGTTCCAGGAGTTCTCATTTTCATATATCTACAAATGTTTCCAACTTTTCTCATCAGATCGAATAAATCATAAGATTTTCCTTAAAAATTTATTCGATAATTTTAATGACTTCTACAGAAATAATACTTAGATCTACGAAGAAACTCATATTAGTAACATCATTTAAGGATTTCCTTAAAAGAATCATGATTTTAGCCACACCTAATCCAACAAAGTTAATCTTAATAAACAAAATTCGCGTATAAAAGGAAAATTTAGCTTATTCGGATTGTTTTCATCCAATCCAGAAACTTTTAATCGATTTTCACCAAGCAGATCTATAGAAATAGTAATTAAGGAAACGAATACTTACATAAGAAAAATGAACCAATTAATCGGAGATTTACTCTCAGATCAAAAAGAGTGATGAACCCAGGCAACGAAGAATACAGAATCGTCACTGATCGACGAGAGAGACAAAGTATATAAAAAATAAAAAAATGTGAGAGAAGGAGATAGTGATGAGGTTTCTTCTGAGTCTCGTGAGGCTTTGAGGTAGAGATGATGAAGAACACTAACGGATTTTGGGGTTCTTTTGTCTTTACGGAAATCCGTGCAGAGATTTGAAATCTGACGAAACTCCAACGGCTAGTTCCTTCTATGTTTCTTTTGTGGGGCTTTCTTTCTTATCAAATTACAAAATTTACCCTCATAATTCTTCAATTTCAACTTTCAATCACCTTTCTGCAAAGTTTTTTTTTTCTCGACCTTCCATTTTCTTACAATTAGATTGAGAAAACTGATTTAAAACTCAAACTCTAAGACTTATAACATATAACTAGTCAGGATTGGGTAAGATATATGTAAAATCTAATTCGATCCAATGTTTGCTTTAATTCAATTCGAAATTTCGGATATTATAAAATTTTTGAGAATAAAAAAAAAATATAATATTTATTAGGAAAAAACAAATCATAAATATCATTTTCTAAAATATCGGATATCTACTCCAATCATATATTAATATATATCTATTAAAATCTCAATAATGTATATATGTTATAATATAATTAGTTTTGTGCATATTTAGGTGATAGCCAAAAAATTATACTATATTAATTTTTATTATTTTATATTTTAGTTTTATAATACTATTATTTCTCTGTAATGTGATCTTATGGTGAATAAAATTATGAGTTTAGTTTTTGTAATCAGTTTGATTAAAAGTTTTTGATCTCTAATTTATACTAACATGTTAATTTATACGGTCATTTTAATATCAAATTTAATTGTTTTTGTCAAATTAAAATATGAACTTCTTCTTACTCCAAACAAATACAAACTTTGCGTTACCACGCCAAATTAGTATCGCTATTAGTTAAATTATTAACGATACTAAACATTAGTTAAGTTTGACTAACAGCGATACTAATTTGGTGTGTTCAACGTAAAATTTATTTTTTTGAATGAGAAGAAATTCGTATTAAATTTGGCAAAAACGTGTAAGTTTAGTATTAAACTGACAGTTTTCTCGTTTTAAAATTTATATTAACATTGGTTTCGAATACCTTTTGTTATTTTTGTGATTTTATGTATTTCATTTTTGTAAAACAAATCTGATTTTTTTTTAAACGGATACAAATATCTAAATTTTTTTGGTATAAAGTGATTTATATAATTAGATATGTGGCGAAAATAGAATAAATTAGAGATAATATAAATATTCATGATATGCGTTTCATGCCCACCCCAATTGACTACACCACGGAACTAAACTCTGATTCGGTCTTATATTACTTAAGAATTTTATATTATCTTTGTTAATTTTGGACTTTAGTTTCCACATTTTCCTTTGCTTTTATTATGACTTTGATGTACACGAAGACACCTCTATTTTGTCAGCTTGTGAATTAATTGGCTAAACAAAACGGTCATTTATAGTTTTTCTTTATTTGATTTAATGCTCTAGAATTTTAATTTATGTGCATAACAAGCATGAAGCAATTACTATCCAATTTGGTGTCTTAAATAGTAGTAAGTTAAATGCCAAAATAACCAACCGGTATACAAAAATCTTGGTGAAAAAGAAGTAATGTTAAAAACAATTGCTTTAACTTTACCTCTTGAAAAAGACAATCTCAAAGCCTCACTAAAACTATGGAATCATACTGGTAAAACTCCACGCAAGACAAAAACAAGATAGTTTGGATTTCTTGGAAACAAATATGCAAGTTCAAAGTTCAAGGAGAATTAGGTTTCAAAGTTATTGAACCCTTCAATCAAGCGTTACTTGCCAAGCAAGTCTGGAGGTTGCTAAACAACCCAGATAGTTTGATGGCCCGAGTTTATAAATCCAAATACTTCTAAAACTTAGAATTCTTAAACGGCTCAAGAAGTTCAAGACCATCTTTTTCCTGGAGAAGTATCTTACATGGCATAAATCTTCTAAAGAAAGGACTAATAAAACAAATAGGAGATGGCCAGGACACAAATATGTGGCTCACAAACTGCATTGAAGACAAATTCCCGAGACCTCCTCTCAGCAAAGATTCTATATTTAATGTGAACCTGAAAGTATCAGAACTACTCTCACAAGAAGGTTGGTTAGACAACAGACTTCTTTCAATGTTTCACCCACTAGATGCACATAGAATTCAAAATATCACACCAAGCCTAACAGATAAAGATAGATGGATTTGGAACTACAACACCTCAGGAGTATTCTCGGTCAAAAGTGGATATTGGCTGAAAACACATCTCATTAGATTTGGCCATTTCCTTCAGCCAACACAGATCAACCATGAGATAATACTCAAAAAAAAAATTTGGGATAATCAGGCACCAACACGCATCAAAATATTCATCTGGAGAGCAATTTCAGGAGCCTTAGTGGTCAAGGCACAACTAAAAAATAGAACCATTGTTGATAATGTTGTATGTGTGATATGCGAAGTAGATGGTGAAACCATTAACCATATGCTCTTTTTATGTATTCCAGGGAGACAAATATGGCGATTATCCAACTTTCCAACACCACATAATGGGTTCTTATCACTCTCACTCATGGCCAATATCTCTCATCTTCTCAACATAAGCAAGGAGCCTTAAGTACCACCCAACATCAGATTATCATAGCCTTGGATACTTTGGACAATATGGAAAAATCGCAACACTACAGTCATATAATGATTAACACAAGATCTTAATGTCTTAACAAAAGGAGGCCAAGAAGAAGCCAAAATATGGCATGATATAATTAGCAAACAAGCATTGCGGCCCAAGTCAAAGACGGGACATGAAAGATACATACTTCTCAATGGTACTAAGCAACAATAATACAAATTATATTGGCAAGTAGCTTGGAGGCAAAACCAAAATCTACATGGTGGTGCTTGGATTCTGGAAAACAAGGCAGACCACTTCCTCTTACACTCAAGACACACCTTTCTTCATGCTCCTTCTAAACTCACACTGGAACTGATGGGGCTACACTAGTCTTAGAAAGCATGTTTGTACTAAGGATCACCTCAGTGGAAATTACACTTAAGTCAACCACAATATTTCAAGCTATGGATCAACCACAATTATGGCTTCGGCTGAATGCATGGATCATACCTATTCAACACCAAATAAATGACTTTTGTGACATATCCTTCTGCATAATCACAATAAACCTCAAAAAAACAGTGTATACAATGGCACTTAGTGTTACTAAAGAATCCCGCTTCAATGATTACATCTCCAGAGGGATTCCAGACTGGTTACGTCTTTATGGAGAGAATTTATTCAGGTTCAACATTCTGAAACCCCTTACATACTACTGGCAATTATTATATAGCATATCTCAATAACTCCACAATTCCGAATCAATCATTTCCATATATAATGAGCTAGCCTTAATATTCATTTCATCAACTTAGTACTTATTTAAGATCACATTCAATTAACACCATTAATCTCTTTTCATATCGACATTAATACCAACATTCTCATCCAATCATTCCCTCGACATCATTTATACTCATTATCCCTTTTCAACTTATTCCACCTTTTCTTTTAATTAAAGTTTTTCAACCACTTAATAGTAGCTAAAGTAGGTAATAATTGCTAGCAGTATTCAAGACGTTTTGTCTTTTCGTATGAATTGGTGACATTTGTTAAGGTACATGTTTTAATGCCAATCATCTTCTTCGCCTCCTCGAACCCGACAAAAAGATCTCAACAAAAAAGATTTAGGCGGCATCTAAGTACAAATTGCACTACATGCATTGGCTCGTTATTGACGCCAACAACAGCTCACACTCCTTCTCTGACACGCGTACAAAGCTAATGATTACTTGATTCACCATGACTATTTATGGACTCAACCGCTACTACAAACCATCACCACAAACACCGCTTTAACAACAACATAAATGGATCATAACCTCTGGAGTGCAGTGAGCCAATTTCATCTTGGAAGACTTGATCCAGAAATAAATATTCCTCAACACAACCACGCTTCAACTTTGGAGAGAAGCCGTCTTAGTCTTATAGCAAAATCCCTCAATTTGGCGGAACAAAACCCACAAGAAATGGCCGAAGAACGATAGTGCATGAACATGTCATAGACAGAGACTACATTCAATTCATGCTCCGAACAGAAGTTGATCTCATAGTCATCCTAAAGAGCCAACCAATAACCTATAACGGTTGGTTAGTAGCGATTCAATGTTGGGAAGAAACTCGAGACTCAACATTCCTAAAGACGATCCTTGTGTGGGTCCAAATCCATGAATTACCGCTCCAGTATGCTTCAGGCCCAACAATCAACCACATAGCACGAACGTTCAAGAAGCATCGCTTACTCGAGCAGCTTTGGTACATGCCAGGATCCTTCTCAACACGGATTCACGGCTCAAATTTTTCAAAAGAGTAAGATTCTAGAACGAAGAAAGAGTATAGGTATTCTTTCACTATGAAATGGTTTCTAGGTTTTGTCTCAACTGTAAAAAACTAAACCATGACACCACATCTTGCACCTTCATCCCGCTACCTACTGACTATTACTCATCGTTAAGGAATTAGGATCTCAACAATAACTCATCTCCGGACAGTAATTGCTCTATGAATCCACAACCTGCTCTCTCAACTTCGGCTCAAACCTCGACGCAATCATGTGAGATTCAAGATGTTAGAAGGAACGTGGCGGATAGAGTGAATGGTTTGACTTCCTTGGCTTATATAATCCAAGACATTCTAAATCAAAACGCCAATGAGTATAACTTCTCTACAACTTTCAACCTAGACCTAGTTACAAACTTAACTCGACGAGAAATCCAAGTGTTGTTCAATAGAGAATCCAAGTGGAAGAGATATCTTGACTATGAAGAAGGAACTACATCCAAAACGAGAAGGACTATTTGATCACATGGATCTTTGTTTGTTGTATGCCTATGATCGTATCTTATGTTTCAGACTTTTATGTTTCATTATCTAATTTTCTAGTTTAAAACCGATTAATTTCGGGTTTGCTTTTGTCTAGTCAGTGTCTGTATCTCCAAAACTAGATCTTGAATCCTTAGTAATATCATTTTATTTTGGGAAAAAAACTAGTAGTAAGTTAATTTTTTTTTAAAACTACATTTTTCTCACTAGAATCTCTCTCATTTTTTCGAGAAACTCTTTTCAATTTCATATCTTCTTTTACAGTGAATAGTGTTGATGACACTGTTGTCACCATCATATTCATCATTTTTTCCTTCTAACGACTGCATCTTTGCCGTGTACATAGATACATCATTTTTTCATTCTAGTTTATATTCCGATTTCATATCAGATTTTGTTCCGGCATGACTATACTTCAACTACCAACGTCTCAAACATAACAAATTAAGTATACCGAGTGCAAATTTGGTTTGGGTTTGGATTCGGTTTTTCAGATACATAAATTTAGGACCCATATCTGGTATTTTATCGGGTTTGCTTCTTCTAATTTAGTATTTTGGTTATTTTGATTTAAGACTTATTCAAGGCTTTTTATGTTTTGAATATGGTTCGATTCGGTGTATATCGAGTTTGGGTTCGAGTATTATTATATAAAATTCAAAATTAAAAAATAATTAGTATGAAAATCTAAAAAGCTAAAATTTGGTTTAGGTTCGAGTCCTTGGTACTTAGATTTAGGACCCATATAGGTATTTTTTTGGGCTCGGTTTCTTTAATTTGGAATGATTTCGATTCAAGTTTCGGATCTCTAAAACAACATCTCGAAATACTATTTCGTAATATCAACACGGGTCTAACAACCTAAATAAACAAGATTAAAAAACAATCAAATCTCGCGTTATACGGGGGTATAATCCTAGTTTATCAATAAAATAAAATAAACTTAAGGAAAGGAAAAGATGAATAACCTCACAAAAATCAAAGAAATTCGATGCTTAGAAAAGAAAAATCGTTTTATTGTGTTTGTGTATAAATGCCTAAACATATTTATAACTTTAATATTTGTGTAGTTGCCTGTGAGTGGGAGATCGATAGATGTATCTTCTTGGATCGACATTGCCTGCATGTGTTCTAGTAATCAGGGATCCATTGTAATTTTGTTGAGAAATCCGCCTTTAGGTCTGTTTATCTTTAGAGATCCTACATGCTGAGATATTACCAGTTGTATGCGATTATTTACATGTTGATGGAAATCGCTTATCTGGATCCTCCATTAGTTTTTGTGATCTTTATTTCCAATTGGAGGCCCCAAAGGTTGATGGAAAGATCATTGTATGTTTCCTTTCTACCTTCTTTGATTCGTTTCTTCTGGATAATTTCCTTTGATTCGAACTTGCGGTATAGTTTCTATATGTTGGAGGATGCGCGATGGTCATGATAGTTGAAGAGGGTTGTCAGAGTTTGTTAATAATCTGAGAAAGTTATCCGAAACTTGGAGAGAGTCTGAGAGGCAACTAATTGTATAGTAGATTTTTTGTGTAATTAATTTTTTTGACTTGTAAATATATCAGCTTCTATATAATAAATATGTCATTTTTTAAGACAATAACCTTTACTCATATGTTATATTACAATCTATGTCACTAGAGTACTAAAAAATTAGTAAAGTTAATTTTGTCTAATTGTATAAATGTAGAGCATTTAACACTACCTTAGGTTTGTGTAAAGTGTATCTTCTATATTAATATATGAATATTTCAAAATTTATTGTTCAATGTCTATTTCACAACATTTCATTCTAATTAAGAAATCTATAATCTAGTATACTAATTGCAAATGATCATTATTAGAATTTAAAGCATTTTGTTGTCAAATACAATCGAAAATCCTAATTTTCTAATATATACATATATATATATATATATATATTACATTTGCTTGTATTATCATTCACCTCTTCACAAGTACCATTCATATGCATAGATTTACTATTTTTATAATTTTCCACCATGAAATCTAGGTAAAGTCTTTTTTTTTTTAACACTGGGTTACAATTGGCCGGTCCATTAGCCAAATTCCTACATAATATAGGCAGTAAGACTCGATCATTAGATGTGCAAGTGTGTTTGCCTTTAGTGTACTTACCACCTACTACTAGACTAAAGACTCCATGTAAAGTCTTTTTCTAATAATTATTAAATCTATTTTTGTATTTTTTGTTTCATGTTTATATGGTGTTTGACTTTCAATTTTTTTGAAATATTTTAAAATGTATATAGTTATATACGTTAATATTTACACTTTTTATTATTCATCTAATGATGTTTTTTTTGTTAACACTGTGCCACAACTAATCGGTTTATTAGCCAAGTTCTTATATAATGTAGGCAGTGGGACTCGATCTTTGGGTGTGAGATAGTGTTTGTGTTGGAATTAGCATTGAAGATCAAGACAATAAAAGGAAGGTCTGAAGCGAGTGGCTCAACTAAGTAACAGAGAGTACACTCAGGTTTCAGAGCTGGGAGGGACCACAGACAATACAACCTGCTCTAAAGCAAAGTACTTGTTTCTTGTCTCTTTGCCAAATGCAGAATTGCAGGTTTTGCAGAGGGCATGTTCAGGAGAAGGAAAATTACAAGCATAGGGCTGGAACTAGGGCAACCAATGGCTATCTTGTTAGTCTATAAAGGCAGCAAGAGCAGTGAGAAACAGAGAGAGAGATTGGCAGAGAGTGAGAGAACATTGGTGAGTGTAAACACATTTGTTCTTGGGAAACAGGGGTTTGAGTGTGTGAGAACTATATTTGCTTTGTAAGGGGCTGAGAGTTTTCATTTGTAATCACTGTGAACTTTCTCAATCTAGTGGATTCCGGGTTATATCCCGGCAAGACGTAGGTGGAGTCATTTTGACTCACCGAACTCGTAAAAGTGTTTGTGTGCTCCTTCACAAATTTTTCTGTCTTCTCTTATACTGAACTTCACTATCTCTATCAAGCTAAGTTACAGTGTTTAACTTGGTTTCTAAACCTCTGAAACTTAACAAAGTGGTATCAGAGCTTTGGTTCTTTGTTTGCTGAGTCTGTAAAATCCAATAAACCAAGAATCATGTCATCAGCAAGGATAGAGGTGGAAAAGTTTGATGGACGTGGAGACTATGCCTTATGGAAGGAAAAGCTGATCGCTCACCTGGAAATCTTAGGTCTGAGTGAAGCTTTGAAAGAACCTGAGAGCAGTGAAGAGAAGAGCACAGAGAAAGAAAAGGAGGAAGAGTCTTCAGAGAAAGAAGCAAAATTTGAAGACAAGATGAAGAAAGCTAGGAGCACTATTATCTTGAGTGTCTCAGACCAAGTGCTGAGAAAAATCATTAAAGAGAAGACTGCTGCATCAATGTTTAGAGCTTTAGACAAACTGTATATGTCTAAGGCTTTACCGAACCACATATACTTGAAACAGAAACTGTATAGTTTCAAAATGTCTGAAGGAACATCCATTGAAACCAACATCGATGATTTTCTCCACATCATAACTGATTTAGAGAATGTTAAAGTCATCATCTCGGATGAAGATCAAGCCATTCTTCTTCTCATGTCTCTACCAAAACAGTTCGATCAGCTGAGAGACACCCTCCGATACGGTACCGGAAGAACTATCCTCACGCTTGATGAAATTATTGCGGCAATCTATGCAAAGCAACTTGAGTTTGGTTCAAATGCAAAGGCTACCAGATGCCAAGGAGAGGGTCTGTATGTTAAAGAAAAGAATGAATAGAGAGGAAGAAACGTGAGCAAAGAAAAAGGATCTAAGTCGAACCGAGGAAGATCAAAGTCCAAAAGCAGGAAGGGATGTTGGGTTTGCGGTGAAGAAGGACATTTCAAAATCTCATGTCCGAACAAAAATAGACAACAAAACAGACAAAGGGAGCAAGGAAATAGTAGAGGAGAAGCAGCATTAGCAATCAGCTCAAATAGTAACAGAAATGATGTCGAGGCTCATTATGTCTCTGAAGCTTTGCATTCTGCAGATATAAGTTTGGAGAATGTGTGGGTGATGGACACGGGTTGCAGCTATCACATGACACACAAAAGGGAGTGGTTTGAGGAGTTCAATGAAGCTGTAACAGGTCTTGTAAGAATGGGAAACAAGACTACATCCAAAGTAAAGGGAGTGGGAAGTATCAGACTAAGAAATGAAGATGGTTCAACTTTCTTGCTTACACACGTAAGGTACATTCCTGATATGGATAGAAATTTATTATCATTGGGAATGTTAGAAAAGTCTGGCTACAGTTTTGACTCTATGAATGGAACCTTAATGATAAGAGATGGAAACAATGTTGTGATAAAAGGGAGCAGAATAGAAACTTTGTACATCCTAGAGGGCAAAGTTGAATCTGGTCAGGCCTTAGTAATTGAAAGAAGGTTAGATGACACCATGTTATGGCATAGGAGGCTAGGCCATATGAGCTCAAAGAATATGCAACTATTGGTCAAGAAAGGTTTTCTGGATAGAAAGAAAGTTTCAGATCTGGAAACATGTGAAGATTGTTTGTATGGAAAAGCGAAGAGAGTTAGCTTTGGTCCAGCAACTCACGATACGAAGGAAAGGTTGGATTACGTTCATTCTGATCTCTGGGGAGCTCCTTCTGTCCCAATGTCACTAGGAAAATGCCAATACTTCATTTCATTCATAGATGACTTCTCAAGAAAAACCTGGGTATATTTCTTGAAGCACAAAGATGAAGCATTTGAAGCATTTGTAGAATGGAGTGTTATGGTTGAGAATCAGATAGAAAGGAAGATAAAGGTGTTGAGAACTGACAATGGCCTTGAATTCTGCAACCTCTTATTCAACAATCATTGCAAGGAAAAAGGCATTGTGAGACACAGAACGTGTGCTTACACACCGCAACAAAATGGTATCGCAGAGAGGATGAACAGAACAATCATGGAGAAGGTTAGGAGCATGTTAAGTGATTCAGGCCTTCCAAGAACATTCTGGGCTGAAGCCACTCACACAGCAGTAACGTTGATAAACAAGACGCCATCCTCAACACTAAATTTTGAAATTCCAGATAAAAGGTGGACAGGAAAGGCACCAGTTTATAGTTATTTAAGGAGATTTGGATGTGTGGCATTTGTACATTCAGATGAAGGAAAATTGATGCCAAGAGCAAAGAAAGGAGTTCTTCTAGGCTACCCTTCAGGGGTTAAAGGATACAAGATTTGGCTGATAGAAGAAAGAAAGTGCACCATCAGTAGAAACATTGTGTTTCAAGAAAATGCAGTCTACAAAGATGTGATGCAGAGCAACAAAACAAATGCAGATGAGTATCAATCCTCAAGTACCATATTCGATATCGATCTTGTAGGTTCAGGAAGTATGCCCTCTGGTGGAGACTCTCCGGAATGCACAGAATTTATGCAAGATCAGCCCTCACCACAACGAACACCAGAATTGGGACCAGAACATGAAGTTCTCAGTGAAGTAACCATAGAAACACCTAAGAGCTATCACCTTGTACGTGACAGAACAAGAAGAGAAGTGAGAGCTCCTAGGCGATTTGATGTAGAGGGTTATTTTGGTGAAGATATTGATATCGAAGCCTACAGTGTAGAAGCCTTAAGCACCACATTAGATGGAGAAGTTATAGAACCTGCAGATTACCATGAAGCCAAAATCGACGAACATTGGACTAATTGGAGAGAAGGGATGAATGAGGAGATGAAATCATTGTTAAAGAATGATACATGGACTGCAGTACCAAGACCAGAAAATCAGAAGGTTATTGGGAACAAGTGGATCTTCAAACGTAAGTCTGGAATTCCAGGAGTAGAAGGACCAAGGTTTAAAGCGAGACTTGTGGCTAAAGGGTATGCTCAAAGAGAAGGAATAGATTACACTGATATTTTTTCACCTGTGGTCAGACATGTATCTATAAGGATATTGCTGGCTATTGTGGCGCAAGAAGATATGGAGCTTGAACAATTAGACGTGAAAACTGCGTTTCTTCACGGGGAATTGGATGAAACAATATATATGGAGGTTCCTGAAGGCTATAAGGATCAGTTCATGCCAAATCAAGTGTGTCTCTTGAACAAAACTCTATATGGACTGAAGCAGTCACCAAGGAAGTGGAATGAAAAATTTGATAGCTACATGTCAGAGATTGGTTTTGAGAGGAGTCTACATGACAGTTGTGCATACACAAAGGTATGCAAAGATGGGTCAATGATATATTTGTTAATATATGTTGATGATATGTTGGTACCTGCTAAGGACAAGGAAGAAGTTTCAGAACTGAAGCAACAACTCAATCTCAAGTTTGAGATGAAGGATCTCGGTCCAGCAAAGAAGATTTTGGGCATGGAAATTATTAGAGACAGATCAAAGGGGCTATTGACATTGTCTCAAGAAGGTTATTTGGGAAAGGTTCTGGAAACATACAACATGGAGCAATCAAAACAAGTTTTAACGCCACTTGGTGCTCATTTAAAGATGTCTGCAGCTACTGAAGAAAAACGGATCAGAGATGAAGAGTATATGAAGTTAATTCCATACTCAAATGCTGTTGGGAGTATCATGTACTCCATGATTGGAACCAGGCCCAACTTAGCATACCCAGTTGGTATAATAAGCAGATTTATGAGCGATCCGATCAAGGATCATTGGCTTGGTGTGAAATGGGTGTTGCGGTACATTAAAGGGTCACTACATAACAAGCTGTGTTACAAAAGGAGTCCAGATTTTATCATTAGAGGATACTGTGACTCAGATTATGCTGCTGATCCAGACAGGAGAAGGTCAATAAGTGGAATGGTGTTCACCTTGGGAAGAAACACCATCAGTTGGAAGTCTGGATTGCAGAAAGTAGTTGCTCTCTCCACCACAGAAGCAGAGTATATGTCCTTATCTGAAGCAGTTAAAGAAGCAGTTTGGCTTAAGGGATTGTTAAAAGATTTTGGATATGAACAGAAGACAGTAGAGATCTTCTGTGACTCACAAAGCGCAATAGCTTTGTCCAAAAACAATGTGCACCATGAAAGAACTAAGCACATTGATGTCAAGTTACACTACATGCGGGATATCATTGCAGAAGGTGGTGTGGAGGTGGTGAAAATATCAACTGTGACTAATCCAGCTGATATCTTTACTAAGATTGTGCCGGTTAGTAAGTTTCAAACAGCTTTGAACTTGCTAGGCATCAAGGCTGAGTAAGAAACTCAGGAACTGGGATTGGAGTCCATGCGTTTCTCAAAAGGGTAATGGTTATGTGGTCACTTGTCTGATCATTCTTAGCTAAGGTGGAGTTTTATTGGAATTAGCATTGAAGATCAAGACAAAAAAAGGAAGGACTGAAGCGAGTGGCTCAACTAAGTAACAGAGAGTACACTCAGGTTTCAGAGCTGGGAGGGACCACAGACAATACAACCTGCTCTAAAGCAAAGTACTTGTTTCTTGTCTCTTTGCCAAATGCAGAATTGCAGGTTTTGCAGAGGGCATGTTCAGGAGAAGGAAAATTACAAGCATAGGGCTGGAACTAGGGCAACCAATGGCTATCTTGTTAGTCTATAAAGGCAGCAAGAGCAGTGAGAAACAGAGAGAGAGATTGGCAGAGAGTGAGAGAACATTGGTGAGTGTAAACACATTTGTTCTTGGGAAACAGGGGTTTGAGTGTGTGAGAACTATATTTGCTTTGTAAGGGGCTGAGAGTTTTCATTTGTAATCACTGTGAACTTTCTCAATCTAGTGGATTCCGGGTTATATCCCGGCAAGACGTAGGTGGAGTCATTTTGACTCACCGAACTCGTAAAAGTGTTTGTGTGCTCCTTCACAAATTTTTCTGTCTTCTCTTATACTGAACTTCACTATCTCTATCAAGCTAAGTTACAGTGTTTAACTTGGTTTCTAAACCTCTGAAACTTAACAGTTTGCCTTTAGTAAACTTACCACCTGCCACTAAACTAAGATCATTTCACAATCTAATGATGTTTTGTATATTATTTTGAAAATTTACAAATTAGCTAATTATATGCATCCCCTTTCTGTATCTCCTCAATCGAAAAGAGTTAGTCAAAAAGAGTTAGACCAAGATCATTTACGTATAAAATTATGTTGATGAGAGACATTGATGTTACATTCGGTCTTTTAAATAGAACAAGGCTACAAATCATAAAAATGACAAGAAAATTTATTGAAGCTACGATTATTTCTGGTGAAAGAATTGGTGATATCGTGCTACTCCAAAAGTCAAATGAACTCTTTAATTCGATTGTATATTTATGGTGATGAGTCAAAAAAACTCTAATAATTTATATATGTTTAATTTTTATTTTCTTCGAAAATGTTATAATTATCAATCATAAATTTTCTTATAATATCAAAATAAATGTTCGTTTTATGTGTTCAATGATTGATCTTTTATTTTCGAATGTATTAATTAAATATATTTAACATCGTATCATACTTAATATTTATCACGATGTTATCATCTCTTTTATAAAAAGTAATAGGCGATATCTTGGTCGGCTGAAATGATATATTGATTCAATTAAAGTTATATCTACAACCAAAACACACTAATCCGATGAAGAAGGTTTTTTCATAAATTTTTGTTTGCGTTATATTATAGTAGTATTTATATATATATATATTGGATTTACGATATTTTGAAAATTTTGTGTAAATTTTCTAAATACATAGATAATAAATAGATAGATTATAAATGAAAAGTTATAGAATATATATTCGATTTTTGGTATTTTTATACAGTGGATATTTAGTTGAAAAGCAATTATCACATTTACCATGTTTACACAAATAATATTAAATTTACATACTTAGATCTATAATAAAATATATACAAACACAAACTTAATATTGCATTTACCCTTTTTAGTGATGATATTGTTTACTTTAAAAATACAAGAAATATTAAAAAAAAAAAAACAATATTAGTATCTAAAAGGTGAGTCAATTAATCCTATAGAAATATATTACCATATTACTAATAATTTAAATATTATTCATTTATTTGGATATTAAATTTTTTTTCTTTTTTAATTAATTAATTATTAGTGAAAACTATTTAGCACACTTATTTAATTAATTAATTATTAGTGAAAACTATTTAACAACACACTTACCATATTTAATACATTACTATGTTACAAATAATTAACAGTAAATTAAAAATTATTCATTTATTTGGATATTAAATACTTTTTGCCTTTTATATAACCATTGAATAACAACGTAATCGGGTTTCTTATTCATTTATTTTTTAAATTATTAATGTAACTTAATTAGCACACTTACTATTTTTACTTAAATAATATTAAATATTATAAATTTTTTTTTTGTCAACATTGGATCGATAAGACCCGATCCATAGCCTAAAGCCCACCTCCAATAATTCCTTTTTTAAGCTACCATAATGCAACAGGTAGGAATCGAACCCGGGTGCCAAGTCATTAGCTGGATCATCCTAACCACCAGACTGAGAGCAACTCAGTAATATTATAAATTCTTAATAAGGGATTTCAATAAATTACATATAAACACAAAATTAATATTCCATTGCCTTTTATATAATCATTGAATAACAATATAATCGGGTTTACTTATTTATATTTTTTAAATTATTACTGTAACTTAATTAACGCACTTACTATTTTTACTCAAATAATATTAAATTTATAAATATTTGATTAGAGATTTTAATAAAATATATATAAACAAAAATTAATATTCTATTGAGGAATGGATAAATTGAGAACACCGATGATAGATGGCCAAGTGATAGTGGTCACTTTACAAATTCTCAAATAATTTCTCCACGATGCAATGGAAAAAAAAGAGATTTTAAGATATAGGTTTAGGATATTTCATTGTCATGCCTCTCATAGATATAAACTACTTATTGAGCATATATTATTTTAATATTTATTTATTTTTATTGTATATTTGTTTTTTCTTTAAAATTATTGTCTTTGATTCTAATTTTATGATATTTGGTTCCTGTTTATAATTAGAAATAAATTTATTTTATTTTATGAATCTAACAGTTACTAATTGTGGTAAACGTATTCTACAATTGTGATTATACGTGAGATAAGGAATAATATAAATTATAAGTACGACTTTTACCATAATTCTCTTAGTTCTTAAATACATGCATTTTATATTGATATAACCGATTTAAAATATATCTATTATATATAAACACTTTATGTATAATAAATAAATATTGTAAACATTATTTTATTGATGCAAATATTTATGTCATATTAATCATACATAAAAAAAACTAAAATATCAAAATATGCTAACAACATTTGGAAAATAAACAAAAAAATACAATACCATATAGTAAAACTGATGCGTCCCTAGGTAGTTAAGAACAACAGTCTCGGATCACTTTGTATGGGTTATGTGAATCTGGAGTGGATGGGAAGATGAACAAACATATTCAAGTGTTGAGGTCGAGTACAACCATACGAGTGCTCGGATTTGAATGAAACTTAACGAGCCGAAAGATGAGAAGTTGATGAGTGTGATGGTGAATTTAGAGCTCGATCTGACGAACGAGTGGGGGTGGATGAGTGCGAAGATGTAGACGAGTTTTATGGTAATTTTGGTAAAGAACAATGGATCGAATTGAACTATCAAGAGAGGTGAAAGTCTCTTGATCTTCTGCTTGAATTCATTCACGATATTATACACGAGAATGAGATCCAAGAGAATGGTTTCTACACCATTCAGATCAAACAAAGGAATAGTCTTAGCAGAAAAATGTTTGATGTTTATTCCATTAGAGGCCACAAAATTTAAAGGGAAAATGAGAAGAAGAGAAGTCTTGGACACACTGCCAAGATATTCTCGAAAATGACAAAACAATTAAAGGTGTCTTGAAACTTTAACAACAATAACCTCTTATTTGACTTCTAAATGGACCCTTAGACTCTAAGCCACGTTTTGGACCTTATCAGGCTTAGAATTTCATTAACCAAAAGAGTCTCTTGTTGGTGTAACCTAAAAGCCTCATTAAAAACCTTAAGGAGAAAACCCAATAGGATAAAATTCACTTAAGAGAAAAAGAGTGCAATTGAGCTACACACTCTTTGGTTAATCTTCTTAAATACTTATCTCAAGCATCAAGGTCTAGCTTGGCTGCACTTCTTCTTGATTCCATAGTCGAGCTTCATGTTCTGGCTGAGTTGAGATCAAGCTCAAGTTGATGGAGATCAAGCTGGGAGGTCGAGCTTCGCATTCTGGAGGTGTTGAAGTTGCACTCGAGCTGCACCAGTCGAGTCTTGAAGTCGAGTTTGAAGTGGAGCTGGCCATTCTTATATCATCCCCTCCCACTTGAAAAGGATTTGTCCTCAAATCTGAATTATCTGCATGGATATAAAACAAGTTAGTACTCATGGAATCATGTAAGGTCAAGAAGTTACCTCCGAAATGGTGTAGTCTCGTTTTTGGCTTAGATGTTGCGTCTGGTGGCTCTTCTTTGATAAGAGTGAAGAGGCTAAAGTTCTGATGCTTGTTTTTATCCAAATCAGGTGGCTTGAAGCGTTGATCTTCATCCCACTTTTGTATTCTTCTTATGCGCTTAAAGGCTTTCCTTGAACCTTTATGTAGTTTCACTTGTTGGAAGTCAAGTTCTGATCTGAGCACAAGTAACAAATCTGGTGGTTTGTCTTTGAAGATCGACTTTGCTCTAACTACTCTCCCAAGCCTCTCACTTGTTGATTTAATTGGTGAAAGCACATGATCTCCTACATCAAAGGGAAACAATATAGACTCAAAGAAAGAGGTGTCGCATATAGTCATGTAGATGGTGTCAAAATAGAGCTTTAGAATGCAGCATCCTTGGGCGTTTGAAATTGTTTTTCTCAGGTACTTCCAGCTCCAACTTCCAAAACGATAGCTCATTCTTTGCTTTGGTCCATAATCAATTTGATTAGTCAAAACTTGAGTCATCCTTGTCTTTGAATCCTTATCATGTTTTGCCTTTACTTTCACAAAGACTAGAGAAAACATCAAATGTGCGATAGGTATTGAAAAACAATCTCTCAAGATGATCAGACTTACCTAAAGTTTCTAATGTCAGTTTTGAATGGTTATGCTTAATCATGCGATCTTTTAGTTGACAAGACTTACTCAAAAAGTTCTTAAGCAGGCAATCCAATTCATACTAAGTTCTAAACAATGCACATTCGGTTATAGCACTGAACAAGTCAAACACATTGCTGTTCAAAGAAACTCTTAAAGAAGAACTGTATTCACAAAATTCATCAGACTAAAAACTCATTTGCTTAGAGAACTTTTCAGGTGTGAGTGCTTCAAGAGATGGAATCAATTTATCAAAAACAGAGCTTGAAACACGAAATTCTCTCACATTTTCAAAGCCAAAACATTTTTCATCTTGAGCAGAGATTATCACAAACAAATTAGGACCTGTTTTTACCAAATCAAACTCCTTACAATGCTTTCTTGGGTAGTCACAAGGAAATAGAATAAGAACATATCCTGGCTCTAAATTAGATGGTTGTTCCAATTCACAATCTAATGGTGAACTCCTTTGGGTTCCTCCTGCTAATTCTTCTGAAAAAGAAACAATGCTACTTAGGTTTTCCGGTTCCAATGGAGTTAGTTCTTTAAGCACAATATTAGATTGAATAGTGGAAAGGAAACACTTAGCTTTCAACAACTCGGTGTTGATTAGTAGCTCTTTCTCTTAATTATGATCTATTACTGAATCTAAAACTTCCTTATCTTTTTTAGTGCTACCCTCTACATTTTCTTAATACACCATTAGCTCTTTGTGGATTAGCAATGGTTGATCATGTTCAAGTGTTGGAGTTTCCAAACTCTTAGACCTTTCCTTGTTGTTAGTATCAACTGATTCGTGAATGACTCATTTCTTCTTATGGAATGTCTCCATAATCTCAAGAATTTCTTGCTTACACTTTTTGATGTCGTCATCGAACTTTTGTTTTCTTAACTTAGTCTAAAGTGTTTAAGCTTGCTTATTACTTCTATGACCACTAGCCAATCTGCATCGACCAAAAGATTCATTTCCTTGAACATTACCAACTCTGCCTCGACCAGTATCAACTTTGCCTCAACCAATATCAACTATGTCACAACTAGATCTGTCTTTATCTCGACCATTTCTAACTTCACCTCGATTAGAAGTGAATTTTTGTCGACCATGGTCTGAATTGTCTCGATCTACTTTTGCTTTCTCTCGACCAGAACAGATTCTTTCTAGAAAAAAGCTTGGTGAATCTCGATCAGAACGAACTGGAAGCTTGCCGAATTCCTTGCCTCTACCAGATCATATCTTTTGTATGAAAGCATCAATCTTCTTGTCCATAATTGGTTCCAGCTTTATCATGAAAGCATCGATTAGCTTCTGGTTTTGACGAGCCTTAACATCATCGTTTGCCATGTTTCCTGAAAAGTTGTCAGAGAAAAGAACAAGTAAATTGATCCTTTAACAACAAATCAAACTTCAGATTATGAACTAACAATCAACAAGGAGACAAAATGGATAATTTCAGATTTCCTTAATCAATTAAAAGGATACAACAATTTCACTAGAAGTTGCAGAGTTTTAATTTAGTTTCAGATTCAGATTCAAAGAGAACTACAGATCTAGTGATGGATTCGAATGATTAAATGATTAGAACTTCAAAACAGCCTAAATCAATCAGTTTCTAACAGATCTAGCAAGTTTATAGTTCACAAATTGATTAAACACACATGAAAACGTTTCCGGAAAACTGCAGAGCAAAATCGATAGAATATAAAGAGATTAGAAACAACTTGATACAAAAGAGGCTCTGATACCACTTGATGCATCCCTAGGTAGCTAAGAACAACAACCTTGGATCACTTTGTATGGGTTATGCGAATTTGGAGTGTTTGGGAAGATGAACAGACAGACTCGAGTGTTGAGGTCGAGTACATCCACACGAGTTCTCGGACTTGAATGAAACTTAAGCAGCCGAAAGATGAGAAGTTGATGAGTGTGACGGTGAATTTAGAGCTCGATCCGACGAACGAGTGGGGGTGGATGAGTGTGAAGATGGAGACAAGTTTTCTGGTAATTTTGGTAAAGAACAATGGATCGAATTGAACTACCAAGAGAGGTGAAAGTCTCTTGATCTTCTGCTTGAATTCATTCACGATATTACACACGAGAATTAGATCAAAGAGAATGGTTTCTACACCATTCGGATCAAACAAAGGAAAAGTCTTAGCAGAAAATGTTTGATGTTTATTCCATTAGAGGCCACGAAATTTAAAGGAAAAATGAGAAGATGAGAAGTCTTGGACACACTCCCAATATATTCTCAAAAATGACAAACAATTAAAGATGTCTTGAAACTTTAACAACATTAAACTCTTATTTGACTTCTAAATGGTCCCTGAGACTCTAAGCCACGTTTTGGACCTTATTGGGCTTAGAATCTCATTAACCAAAAGAGTCTCTTGGTTGTGTAACCCAAAAGACTCATTAAAAACCTTGAAAGAAAACCTAATGAGATAAAACTCACTTAAGGGAAAAAGAGTGCAACTGAGCTACACACTCTTTGTTTAATCTTCTTGAATACTTATCTCAAACATCAAGGTCTAACTTGGTTGCACTTCTTCTTGATTCCATAGTCGAGCTTCATGTTTTGGCTGAGTTGAGATCGAGCTCGAGTTGATGGAGATTGAGCTAGGAGGTCGAGCTTCGCATTCTGGAGGTGCTGAAGTTGCACTCGAGCTGCACCAGTCGAGTCTTGAAATCGAGTTTAAAGTGGAACTGGCCATTCTTATTTGTTGATACAAATATTTTTGTCATATTAATCATACATAAAAAAACTAAAATATCAAAATATGGTAACAATAATTGGAAAATAAACAAAAAAAAATACAATACTATATAGTAAAACTAACAAATTAAAAAACTATTTAAAACAATTAAAATAATTATAGATCATAGACCACAATCAAATAACTTAATATTATATTCTAAAGTTGAAGATCTAAATAAACACTAATGAATAAATACTACAAACATAAAAGAAAACATAAAAAAGATCATTTATAAATTTAATTTTGTACAACGTATAAATAATACATGTTAAATGTATGTAAAAAATAAAAGAGATAATGATGATTACATATAATTTTGTCTAGTACATCGCGTGAGTAGTCATCTAATCACTACAATAAAACATGAGTACATGAACACGATATCTATTGGTTTCAACTGTCAAGCTTTTATCACTCTGTCCAAAAAATCCAATTAGTTAAACAAGTCAAAGAGATTAGCTTTATTTTGCATTACCTATATTCTTTCAATTCATCTGTTGATTCAATTTTTTTTTTCTTTGACAAAATACATTTAATCAACTGGTATAATGTTTATATATATGTGGTTTTCTTCTATTCTATTTGGCTATGAATTGGTGTTGTTGACCACTAACAACATATATTATTATATATATGTATATATAATTTTCTTTGGTTCGTACGTGTAAAATTATACTAAGGAATGTGTTCATATATATATATATATATATATAATTTTACACATTCCATAGTAATCACCGTGGGCGCTGCAGCTGTAATTAATGGATCCATCAATAGCATTTCATTGCTCAACATGTAATATTTTGGTCCTACATTAGAAAAGCAATCGTGTACATAAAATCAATGATTATATAATATAAGCTCAAATTTTACCAAAAAAACATAATATAATCCTTTCGTTGTACGTTTAAAATTCCATGTAGTATCGTTTATTAGTTATTACGGTTTATGAAATATGTGCAAAAGAAAATTTGGTTTTGTGAAATTCTTTAATGAGTAATTAATGAATATAACATAATGATCAAATTGCAAATGGGACAATAATGAAACACATCTATACAATATCAAATGCCCACATAACTTATTACACTTAATAAAAAAAGTAGAGTAAAATGATTACATTACACGAAGAGGAGGAATGCTCTGCTCGTTCTTGAAGAAATTATGAGGATCATACTTAGCTTTAACTTGCATTAATCTCTTCAAATTCCCCAAGAAATACTTGGATCCATAGATCTTAGCTTCTTCCACGTTTGTCTTCCCACTCGGATTGCTTCCAACATCAATGTCTCTGTAATTAAAGAAGGCCTCTCTCGGATTACTTGACACGTACGGTTCCGCAACCTCGTAAAACTCCTTCATCATTTTCAGGCTACTCTCTGTGTCTTTTGCGTTCATCCATGTCGTAAAGTATTGAATCTTGAACAAGTTTCCTTTCCGGTGAGGAAATGCTGTCGCGGTTGCCGGTATCCGGTCCATCATTCCACCGTAAGGGTTGAATTGCATCCACACAAAAGTCTTGAATTTCAACATTTTCTTCCAAAGTTTCTCCAATCCTTCTTTAGGGATTGGTTTTTTCACGTAATCCGATTTGCTCTTGAAGAAATTATCTGGACTCGATGGTCTATCTAGAAGAATGCTCGTAGGTGTACCGGCCGGATAATCTGCCCAAAACAAGGTCGTGTTAAGCCAGCTCATTTCCTGACAGTCCTCACGTCTTAGCCCTAATTCAGTCCAGCTCTGGTTTATTATTGCCATCAGCTCATCTGTCCGACCCAAGAACTGAGCATAGAATACAACCGCGATGGTTCTCTGGCCGCGTCTTGCTCCATCTGCGACCTGAGGCATTGCTCTCACGAAAAGACTTTCAGGGAATTTGGATGCGACAAGCTGCCACTTGTAGAGAACATCAGTGCCTCCTTGCTCCAATGTTTTATTAACCCTAAACACTGTCAAGATCTTTGGAACTTCGACGAGATTGACTTTCCAAGAAAGGATAACTCCGAAACTCCCACCGCCACCGCCACGAATCGCCCAAAAGAGATCTTCTCCCATGGTAGCTCGATTCAAGAGCTTGCCGTTGACATCAATTAACTGAGCATCAATGACATGATCCACTGAGATTCCATATTTTCTCATCAGATTCCCATACCCTCCACCGCTTATGTGTCCTCCAGCTCCTACGGTAGCACAAACGCCAGACGTGAACGCTAAGGTCCGGCTCGCTTTGTTGATCTTTGTGTAGAGTTCTCCTAAGGTCGCACCAGCTTGAATCCATGCTTTCTTCTTTGGCGCGTCAACAGTAATAGACCTCAAATTGTACATATCGAGAATGACAAATGGGACAGACGACATGTAAGAAAGGCCTTCGTAGTCATGTCCGCCACTTCGGATACGGAGCTGGATACCGTTGGACTTTGCGCAGACCACCGTGGCTTGAATATGAGACACATGTTTGGCCGCAACAATGGCTAGTAGAGTTTTATAATTAGGGCTTAAGAACCTTTTGTTTTTCGTGTAGGACACGTAAGAAGACAAGAACGTGGTCGTGTTGTCCGCGGTTAAAATGTCATCGGTGATTGGATGCTCTGGACTTGTCCGATAGTGAAGGCAACCAATGAAATCTCCAAATTTTGGTTTCATTACTTTCGCTTCTATAACCGAAACCAAAAGTACAAGACACAAAACAGAAACTGTTTCTTTCATTTTTTCTTTAATAATGTTTTTGGTTTTTGTGTAATGCCTTTTGCTTCTTTTACGATCTAAATATATAGAAAAAAATCTGGAGAAAATAGCTAATTTAAGTTTGACTTTTGTTTTGTTATACATGGTTTACTTTGAATTTTCTGTAGAAACGTAGGTTTATATTGAATATGATTTGCTCTCAACGTAGGTTTAGGTCTATGGAAAATAGAACTATATAACAGAGGTTTCGTTTTCATAAATGAGATCAGGTATCAAGTCGCATTTATTGAACTTCTTCAATTCACATGTATCGGGATTATTTTTAGCTTGTTGAAAGTTAAGTATATGCAGTAATTCTAGAATGCACTGAAGAATACTCATCTCTCGTCTTTTCTAATTCATATTTTTGGGTTCCTCTTTGTTGAATTTCAAATATTAATAGGTTACGTTTTGTAATACTAATGTTTGCCCATATTCTACGATGGTCGTGAAATTTTGATATATAGACTTTTTTCTAACGTGTGATTGACTTTTTCTCATAGCAGAAACGTTGACTATTTCCCCTCAACGTTAAATATAATGTAATCTGTATGAATGGTAGTTACGTACTATATGCGTAATATTAAATTGCATATATATTCCATTTTTGGTATTTTTTATACAGTGGATATTTAGTTGAAAAGCAATTATCACATTTACCATGTCTACACAAATAATATTAAATTTACATACTTCGATTTATAATAAAATATATACAGACACAAACTTAATATTGCATTTACCCTTTTTAGTGATGATATTGTTTACTTAAAAATACAATAAATATCAAAGAAAAGGAAACAATACTAATATCTAAAAGTGAGTCAATTAATCCTATAGACATATCATTCATTTGTTTGGATATTAAATATTTTTTTCTTTTTTATATTACCACTGAATAACAATATAATCGGGTTTTCATACTTATTTAATTAATTAATTATTAATGAAAACTATTTAACACACTTACCATATTTAATATATTACAATGTTACAAATAATTACTATTAATTTAAAAATTGTTCATTTATTTGGATATCAAATACTTTTTGCCTTTTATATAACCATTGAATAACAACATAATCGGTTGCTTACTTATTTATTTTAAATTTTTTTAATGTAACTTAATTAGCACACTTAATATTTTTAATTAAATAATATTAAATATTATAGATTCTTAATCAGATATTTCAATAAAATATGTATAAACACAAAATTAATATTCCATTGCCTTTTATGTAACCATTGAATAACAATATAATCGGGTTTCCTTACTTATTTATATTTTAAAAATTATTAATGTAACTTAATTAACACACTTACCATTTGACTCAAATGATATTACATTTATAAATTTGTGATCAGAGATTTCAATAAAATATATATAAATATAAAATTGATATTCCGTTGAGAAATACATAAATTGAGAACTCAAAATTTACGGAGGATTACATCATTATCATGCGGTCTCATGGATAAAAACTACTTATTGAGAATAGATTATTTTAATATTTATTTATTTTTATTGTGTATTTGTTTTTTTATTGAGTTATCGTTTTTGATTCTAATTTTATGATATTTGGTTCCTATTTATAATTATAAATAAATCTAATTTATTTTATTAATCTAATAGTTACTAATTATGGTAAAAGTATTCTACAATTGTGATTATATGTGAGATAAGGAATAATATAAAATGTAATTATGACTTTTACCATAATTCCGTTAGTTCTTAGATACCTGTATTTTATATTGATATAACCGATTTTAAATATATTTATTATATATAAACACTTAATATATAATAAATTAATTATGTAAACATTATTTTGTCGATGCAAATGTTTATGTCATATTAATCGTACATAAGAAACTAAAATATCAAAATATGGTAACAACATTTAAAAAATAAACAAAAAAAATAAAATACCATATAGTAAAACTAACAAATTAAAAAACTACTTAAAACAATTAAAATAATTATAGATTACAGACCACAATCAAATAACTTTATATTATACCATAAAGTTGAAGATCTAATAAATAAATACTACCAGCATAAAAAACTCAAAAAGAAAAAAATCATTTATAAATTTAATTTTGTACAAGGTAGAAAATATACATGTTAAAATGTATGTAAAAAATAAAATAGATAATGACGATTACATACAATTTTATCTAGTACATCGCGCGAGTAATCTAATCACTATAATAAAACATGAATACATGAACACGATATCTATTGGTTCCAAAAATATAATTGGTTAAACAAGTCAAAGAGATTAGCTTTAGATTTTAGATTAGTTTTATTTTGCATTACCTATATTCTTTCAATTCATCTGTTGATTTAATTTTTTTCTTTGACAAAATACATTTAATCAACTGGTATAATGTTTATATATGTGGTTTTCTTCTATTCCATTTGGCTATGAATTAGTATTGTTGACCACTAACAATATATATCTCTATTATAATAAAATCATATCATTAACAAATTCATATCTTTTACAGTAATAAAAATAGGTTTTTATCTTTGAATAAGATTTAATAAGATTTTTTAACCGGTAATTATTATCATATTTATCTACGTAATATTATTAATTTTATATGAAGTGATGTAAGAGGAATGACCCTAACTAATTCGACATAAAGTTTTACGTATAGTTCTGTGACACAACTAGCATATATATTTTTTTATCAGAGACTAGCATATAGTCGGATACCACATGACAAAGTTTGAGATTTGAGTTTTGAGTTATGAATTAGAAGATGTATTGTATGGATTCAATTGTCGGTAAAAAGATGAAGTTTTTTTTTGGATTAATTATGAAATGTAATGATCTTCAATATATTACTTCCCCAAGAATATATAGCATTTATAAAATTAATGTGACTTAACAAGGCCACATGACTTATTATTACAGTAGTAATTTAAAATCAAAGAGATATACATTATTAAATTACAGGAACAGGAGGAATACTCTGTTCGTTTTTGAAGAAATTATGAGGATCATACTTAGCTTTAACTTGCATCAATCTCTTCAAATTCCCCAAGAAATACTTATATCCATATATCTTAGCCTCATCCACATTTGTCTCACCACTCGGATTGCTTCCAATATCGATGTCTCTGTAATTAAAGAAAGCCTTTCTCGGGTTACTTGACACATACGGTTTTGCAACCTCGTAAAGCTTCTTCATGATATTCAGGCTAGTCTCTGTGCCGTTCGCGTCCAACCATGTCGTAGAGTATTGAACCTTGAACAAATTTCCTTTCCGGTGTGGAAATGCTGTGGCTGTTGTCGGAATTCGGTCCATCACTCCACCGTAAGGGTTGAATTGCATCCATACAACGTTGTTGAATTTAAACATTGTCTTCCAAAGTTTCTCTAATCCTTCTTTAGGGATTGCTTTTATTAGATAATCCGATTTGCTCTTAAAGAATCCTGGATTCGTCGGTCTGTCTAGAAGAACGCTCTTCGGTGTACCGGCCGGATAATCGGCCCAAAACAAGGTTGTGTTAAACCAGCTCATTTCATGGCAATCTTCATGTCTTAGCTCTAATTCAGGCAACCTCTGGCTCAGTATCGCCATCAGCTTATCGGTTCTACCTAAGAACTGAGCATAGAATACAACTGCGATAGTTCTCTCGCCGCGTTTTGTACCATTTACGACCTGAGGCCATGCTCTCATGAAAAGATCTTCAGGGAATTTGGTAGCAACAAGCTGCCACTTGTAGAGAACATTAGTGCCTCCTTGCTCCAACGTTTTGTTAACCCTAAACACTGTCAAGATCTTTGGAACCTCGACGAGGTTAATTTTCCAAGAGAGGATAACTCCAAAACTCGCACCACCACCACCGCGAATCGCCCAAAAGAGATCTTCTCCCATTGTAGCTCGATTTAAGAGCTTTCCGTTGACATCAATTAACTGAGCATCAATGACATGATCCACAGTAATTCCGAATTTTCTCATCAGATTTCCATACCCTCCACCACTTATGTGTCCTCCTGCTCCTACGGTAGGGCAAACACCAGCCGGGAACGCTAGCCTTTGGCTCGCCTCACTGATCTTTACATAGAGCTCTCCCAGAGTCGCACCAGCTTGAACCCAGGCTTTCTTACTCGGCACGTCCACAGTAATAGACCTCAGATTATACATATCAAGAATGACAAATGGCACAGACGACCTGTAAGAAAGGCCTTCGAGGTCATGACCGCCGCTTCGGGTACGGAGTTGTATACCGTTAGACTTGGCACAGACCACTGTGGCCTGAACATGAGTGACATGTTTTGCCGCTACGATGGCAAGTAGTTTATTGTAGTTAGGGCTAGAGTATCTCTTGTTTTTCGTGTAGGACAAGTAAGAAGACAAGAAGGTAGTGGTGTTGTCGGCTATGAAGATGGCATCGCTGATTGGATTCTCTGGACTAGTCCGATAGCGAAGGCATTCGATGAAGTTTTCAGTTTTTAGCTTCGTTAGTGCTGCTTCTGAAACCAAGACCAGATAAACAAGACACAAAACAGAGAGAGATTCTTTCATTTTTCAGTTTGATATGTATCTTACGTCTCTATTAAAATGTTACTATATAAAATAAAAATCTATAAATAAAATCAATTTAAAATTGACATCTGCTTTGTCATATAGGTTTACTTTGAATTTGTTTATGTCAAAATCGAAGTTGACTTTGAATTTTCTTTCTTCAACAAGTAGGTTATCGATATATATATCTAGAATGCACCGAATAATCCTCTCTTGTTATCCAATTCCTGTGTATTTTTCCCCCAATAGATAACGTTTGTGTTGTTGTTGTAAACAAATGAGATGATTTTAAGATGGCCGAAATTTTTGAACTAGACCTTTTGTTTTCTCATATATGATTGATTACGTGCAATTGACTTTTCAAATAACAGAGATGAGATCATAATTACGTTTTTTCCCCAACAATATCCATTAATTTAATACATTTCTTATGGGTCTCCAAATATTTTACTTGTGAAAAAATGATGGAGCTCTACATATTAAGATCCGCGACGGTTGGGCAATGTTCTCTGGCCGGTGGTTTGAGCTTGGTTAATCTTTTTTGTCACAAATCTGCTTCTTCTATTAGATTAAAATGTTTAAGGTTATGACCGCATAAATAGCTAGAGTCGAACAAGGCCTAAACGAAATTAAAATAAAACATAAATAACTAGGCATCCAGATGGCAAAACTCAAACACACTAAGACTCTAAGATAGAAGGTGGAATACCGTTCTCGGATCATCAAAAAATCCTGAAATATTCCTTGTTCTATCGCCATATAGGTCAGCTGAACACGAAGAAGAGCTCGACGAAACAATCGTTTTGAGCTTTGGAAACAGTCCTCTATAGCAGAGGAGTAGTTTATCTCCCAGATGAAGACAAACGGTTAAAGCTAAATTTTTCAAGAGAATTAGCATAGATCCAAGACATACAATTGAAAGATAAGCATCAGCGAATTCTTTAGGGCCCATTAAAAAGTTATTGTCCTCAACAGACTCAGTTAATAAACACAAAAAAAATGAGCTATACAATATCTTATTAAATAACAGGTCCAATACCTTAGCTCACCATCTAACAAGTCTATGAAAGACCCAACACCACAAACCCTAAATCTAGGATAACATGCGTCGTCATTGTTCAAGGAGCCGTCATTGGCTATGAGGAGCAAGCTCAACACTATCCACGACGAAGATTCCGGTGAGGCAAGGTGGAGGTTGGTGACGGTGGAGGTAGACTATAACAAAGCACAGTCAATTTTTGGGAAATTGTTAAGAGACCCGAGAAGGAGAAACTGGCTCAACTGGTGGATTAACCGAGAAACAAGTTCTACAGCGACTATTGCAGGATCGGAGGTGCACATCCCATGTAGGAAGTTGGTGGTGTAGATGTTGAAGGTATCCTTTTCCTCTGAAGAAAGAGCTTCAAACGTCATCTCTGGCCAAGATTCCGACAGAGAGGCACTACACAAAACAAGGAGAAAGAAGATACATAGAGAAAAAGAAGAATAACACAGGGAGAAAAAGGAAAGAGAAGAAAAACAAAGAAAAGAGAAGTAAAGAAGAAAGATAGAAGAGAAACAGAGGGAGAAAATAGAAAGAGAAGTATAAAGAAAAGAATTGCATAGATGAAAGACAAAAGAGAAATAGAGAGAAAATAAGTAAAGAGAAGAAGAACAAAGAAGAGAAGCAAAGCAGAGAAAAGAGACAAAAGAAAAGGGCACCACCGGCGTCGGAGAGATGAAGAGTTAGGGATTCTATGATTCTTGGGTTTGGGAGTAAACTTTAAATAAATGAAAGCGAATCGTCAAATTTTATGTACCAAATACAACTTCGTTCAGCGAGTAAAATAGTAGAAAACTCGGAGACTGATAAAAAAGAGTTATTTGAAGAGTAAAGATCTTCTCTATCAGTAAATTAATGTTTGGGTGAGCAGAGACATTTAGAAAGAGGTAGTAATATAATTTGAGACACATAAGTAAAAAAAAATACAAATGGTAGAGCATCTCATTTTCTTAATTTACAAAAGAAATCAAGAAAAGCTCTTCATAGTGTTTTTCTATAAAACAAACGTACTAGTAGAAGACTGAGAGAGAGAGTACACATAACCCTAATTCGGGAATCAAATTTTAACCCTAAAAAGAGAAAGCGTGGGAAGAAAGAGACAGCTTTAGCCATTTTTTATATGCATAAAAAACCGACTTTATCAATATCTTAGCCGTCCATCACAAAGTCACTTAAACCCGCAAGGCCACGGCAGCGATGGTGGTTAGTAAGATGATCGTCGTGGTTCGGACGGAGAGCTCCTCTCCACCGCTGGGATCACCTACACCAAACCCACTTGTGGTGCTGGATGGTCCCATAGTAGTTCCAGGAAATGCAGATGAGGATGAATTAGATGAAGTTGGCATCCCATATAAGGGTGTGCCGGTTGGGGGATAACCTGTCTTTGGCGCTCCCGTAGTTGAATTGCTGGTCGATGGAGTTCCGGTTGTAGGGTTTACGGTGGAGCTGCAAAAAATGTTAGTTCATTACTAATCTACAGAAAATACTGCTAACGATCAAGAATTATAACAACGGACAACACATTAAGCCTAATATAAGCTTTAAGGCGAAGTGAAGTGAGGCATACCCGGAACTAGATAAACAGCTTGATGTAGCTGCAAGAAGAAAGATTAGCAAAAAATGTTAAAAAGAAATTGTTTGATGAAAAGAAGTAGTTATGGGTTTAATGGATGGGTAAGGAGATAATACAGGAAGGAGGGGAGGTGGAGATGACGGCAGCACCGTTAAAGTCACAGGTGGCGCCGGTGGAAGCTTTCTTCTGGTAGTAACTGTTAACGGCGACGTCACAGTGGTTCTTGACGGTGTTTGGTTGATAACAAGCTCCGGTTGTCTGAATTTGAGTACAATCAGCACCTCCTCCGCAAGCGAAGTCTATCACCTTCTGAAGTTCCTCCTCGCTCGCGTCCTTGCACACACAAACCGCCGCGTCTGTAAAGAACAGAGATCCCATATCAACATATATAATAGAATCTATATATAGAACAAGATGTAATAAAGATTAGCATTACACGGTTAATTAACGTAACACAGAAGCCAAAAAGTAAGAAAGAACCATTTTTGAGGTTTGAGGGAGAAGGAAAGAATCTTACTTGAATAGGTGAACATGAAAGGCAGAAGAATCAGAGGAAGCAAAACTGCCATAGCTGCTAAAACCAGATCGAACTTGCTTAACACTGGAAACAAGTTTAGGTTTAATTGTGTTGGGTAGAGTGAGAGATCTTTGATACGATGATCAATTATATTTATTCTTGTATGATGCTCTTGGATACTAATAATATAAGCTCAGTGAGTAAACCCTCAGGCCTAAGTTAATAAAGTTCAAATATTATTGTGTGATGACTTGTAAATGTTAGATTTTGAGTACTCAAAGCAATGTGGGTCTCAAAGAAAACAACAGAGAAGGCGAAAAGCATGACTGTCGTCTAGTGATTGGTCGGTCGACGCATACAACATTTTAGTCGACTTTATGTGATAAACAACAAAAGAACTAGCTTTGTTATTTACCAATTTGCCACCTCAATTTACGTACGTCTGATGCATTGTCTTTTACTTTATAGGATTTAGATTAGATAAGATGGTAGCTTTCGCCAAAAACATGACAAAAGATGCATACGTTTACAAAGTAAAAACTGTTTGTAAAATGTAATGCACCATATAATAATAATGTATAAAGATTTGTTGAAAGTAAAGTAGTTTGATTTTTGAAGCACTAAAAGATGAAAATATAATAGAGAAACATTGAAAAGAACAAAAAAATTGGAAATAGGATATTACTTAAAGGCAAAAACTTGAGCGTAAAGTACTTTTAAGAGCAAAGCGGCTAACGAGGGAGCCATGTGCGGAGCAAACTTTGCATCCACAATAAACACGTGTGATTCTGTCACAAGTCAAAAAGTCGCACAAATAAATTATTACATAATGATTTATAATGGTCGATGACAAGACGACCAAATATAGATAAAAACATTACCCTCTTAAAAATATAGATACAAACATTACCCTAAATCTTTTTTGGTGAATATGCCAAACTACCTAAAACCCTAAGTTAATTGAGTAAATTACATATGTATTGAGTTATTTGAGGGAATAACATAAAATTTTAATTATTTACAACTTTAATCCTTTAATTAATTGTGTTCCAAATTATCAAATAATAATAATAATAATGAGAGGTTTGAGGAACTCTACTTTGTACAATACAGTTATACAATATAGTATAGACCTACTATATACAATGGTGGACTCATGTGGGGGAGTAAGGGTTCGATTGAACCTCCTTAAATTTTAGATTTCTTTAATCTATATGATAATAACAATTTCAATAAAGGTGATCTACAATTGTATTTTTCATTCTTATCTTTTCATTTATAACTTCTTACGGTTGTATCTTTTACTACTATAATTTACTTATGAAAAATGCAATTTATGTTTAAGAATGTGTCTTTTAAATACATGGTCATAATTTTCATTACATCTTTTTATGAACATATAAATTTCTTTGTGATTACAGATTTTAATATTTATTTATACCTCCCTTTAGAATTGAGAAATTTTGAGTATTACCCTTTTCATTGTACCTTTTCACAAAATGCTAATATAATTTTGTATTTGTAAAGAATGCCCCTCACTAATGCGAAGAAAACGAAAAACCTCGATTTTTTATAATGAAAATTGTTTTTATGAAAAAAAATTTCCCGCCAATTTTTTTTTAATCTCAAACTTTTTTTTATAAATTTATAAGGTTTTATAAGAGATCTTATAAAACTTTATAAATAATATATTTATAAGTTATCTTATAAAATCTTTTAAAAAATTAATTTATAAGTTATCTTATAAAAATTTATAAAAAACCAACTTTTAAATCATATTTTTGCGTTTTTCTTAGATTTATAATGTAGTATAAGTGTTTTATAGATTTTATGTAGTTTATATATAAAACCATATAAAACTTTATGAAATTCAAAAAATTGAAAAGTTAGTTTATTAAAACTTATTTATAAGTTATTATATAAAACTTTATTTATAAGTTATGTTATAAAATCCTATAAAAATTAATTTATAAATTATCTTATTAAACCTTATAAATATCCTATTTTGAATTTTATGAGTTACAATCAATTTCATGGGTTTAAGCATCAAGTGAGTTTATTAAGGATAACATTTGGATTAATTACTACTTTTGATCATTTTCATGGGTTATTGAGATTAACTTATCTTATTAAAGCTAATAAAAATATTATTTACTAAAATTTATAACTTATCTTAAATCTTAAAAATAAACTATTTTGAAGTTTCTGAGTTATAATCATTTTCATGGGTTTAGACATCAAGTGGATCTGTTTAAGGTATAATATTTAGCTTGATTTAATAATTTTGATCATTGACTTGAGTTTAAACATCCAATTAGGTTTTTTATTTATTCAAGAATTGGTATAATCATTCTTTTAGGTTTAGACATCCAACTGTTTGTTTAGGGTATAATATTTAGCTTGATTTACTTATTTTGATAATTTCATTGGGTTTAGACATTCAATTAAGGTTTAGTTTTTTTTTTTTCATTCAAGAGTTAATATATTCATTCTTTTGGATTTATATATTGTATTCATTAAATATCTTTAGACCATCTGCAGTGGCTAGTCTCTCATCAATTCTCTTACAGTTAAAATAAATCAAAAATAGTTAAAAAATATTTGTTTAATCAAAACGGGTGACAATCGATTCTCATTTGAGAGACCCTGAGAACCCCTTAACAATTTCTCTCATGAGATACATGTCTCTTAATGAGTAGTAGTTCAAAGTTTATTCTAATAATTTCATTTCTCTATAGTTTAAAAAATAATTAAATCGTTTATATATAGTTATTTTTTACTTTTTTATTTTTAATAAATTATAAAATAAAATTACATATCTAACAAGATCCATTATGCATGATTTTGAATTATATAATAATATTAAGATGAAATTTGTAGAATATAATAATTAGAAATTTAAATTCAAAATAAAATATTTAAAAAGTATTTAGACCCTAAAATCATATAAAACTTTATGAAACATTTCAAAAATATTAAAAGTGATAGTTTAGATAAAAATTGGTATATTTAAGAAATAGATAAAAAATAGTGTTTTTAATTAACAATAAATAATAGTAGATTAATATTTTTTCCAAAGTAATTATTTATTGACAAAAAAAGTCTTGAGAAATATTAATATTTTATTGATAAAAGACTCAATGAATGATTTAGTGAGTCTCTCACCAATGGACACCAAAATTAGTCTATGATTCTTAAACTAAGTTTTATAAAAAATAATAATATTATATTGATTTAGGGTATTATTTTTGCTTGATTTACTAAATTTTGATTGGTTTAGGTATCCAATTAGGGTTTAGTTTTTTGTTCAAAATAGTTTATTTATAAAGTCTAATAAGATAACTTATAAATTGATTTTATAAGGTGTTTAAGATAACTTATAAATATACTATTTACAAAACCAAATTTTGAGATGAAAAATTAAATTTGCCGGAAAACTTTTTGGTGAAAAATTATTTTATAGAATTCATCACTTTTAAATAATAAATGATCCAAAAAAAAATTTTATAGCTGTGTTTTTTTATTTGTAGGTTTTCTCAATCATGAATATTTTCATAGTTATGACTTTTAAATGTAACAATTTACTTATAAAAGTATCGCTTTTATGGTTGTGTCTTTTATTAATATTATTTACTAATAGAAAACATAATTTACGGGTATGTCTTTTTTATGAATATAAATTATATTTATTTATGATTACACCTTTTAAAATTTATTTATATGTCCTTTAGAATTTAAATTTTAGTAATTAATTCAGTTTTGAGTTTTGATGAATTTATATCAATTGAGTTCCTGTGAGTCATTCATTCTATCATTTAAAATAAATGAAATACATATAATTATCCTTTTAACCAAAGACATTTGGAGTTATGATATCAGTGTAGGATATTTTTTAAACAATTATGTATAAAAAACTAATGAAGATTCAAAATAATTTTTTTTTTCGAATAATAAAAGTTTTGTAATGATTTTATTGACCTAACAATTATATATTGAAACATTGATGCTTAATATTTGTCATTCACATTATTACAAGTTCAAAATATGAAAAAGAATCCTCACATTGCAACTTTTTGGTTTTTACAGGAATATTTAAAACAAAATATTGTTTTATTTTATTTTGATTTATAATTGCAAATTAAGTATGAAATAGGAATACACCCTTCAAAAATAATTTTTTTAATGAACCTCAATTAAAAATCAAATATTAAAAATATTAAAAAAGAGAAATATGATATGCCTCAACATTTGGATCTCCTAAATAAATGGACGATTCCAAAAATACAACCTAAAATAATATACCAAATAGGTACGTTTGAAAAATTAGGTTTAAAACAAATAATAAAAACTACAGAAGAAACGATCACAATAGATAGTGATCATGCTACGTTTAAATTACTAAACGAAAATGATTTAGCCCCTTATAGGGATAACTATCGTTTCATGCATATTGGTCCAATTCAAGTTGCATTCAAACCTTTAACATTAAGAGGTTTACCAGAAAGTTTTATAGCAGCTCTTAGAGATGTAGAAATCAAAACTGGAAAAAATCCTTAATAGGAACTATTCAAACCAGTTTAGCTTATGGACCGATATATTTTAATGCCTACCCCAACTAACAAATATCATTAAATGATGAAAATTCATTAAATGCTTTAATATTAAGCGTAAAACTTCACGGCTATGATTATATGCCAGGAACTGAAGTAATATGCATCTGTTATAGAATTTATTATAAACTATCACACACATTAAATCCTATGTGTAAAATAATGGATTACAAAAACAAAACAATTTTAATAGAAACAAATTTTGGTAAATCACACATTACCACAAGAAGACCCATCAAATGGGATGAAATTGAATTCCCAAAAGAATGGATATTAGAAGAAGCAATGCCTCCAAAAAATCAAAGTAATAAAGAAGTTACTGAAATAGAACAATTTAATGACGGAACTCTAAAAATAAGTTTTAACAACTTAGGATATCAAACTCACAAAATATCAAAGTATAACAAATTATCAAGGTCAAATTCATCATATATTTCACCAATAAATTATATAATAACATCTCCATCTAGGGCATCAACCTCCCAAATAGGAGAAAATAAAAGAACCATATCTCCATCTAGAGCATCAACCTCTCAGATAAGAGAAAATACAAGAGTAAATAATATAAAAATTGACGATGATAATATAGTCAATACATTTTTGGATATAGATCCAACTCAGTACGAAATGGATTTTCCAACAGGAATTTTATAAAATGAATTGTGAAAAAATTGATTTTAGTCGGGGATCACCCGCAAGAAAAAAAGATTCAAAATGAATTCTTTTTACCCAGATGGGAAAAATTTAGAGAATGGTTTTTTAATAATATCAAACCACAAGAAAGAAATATAGTACAAGAACAATTTTATGAAGATCTTTCCAAAATTAATAAGATAATATCTTTTGTACTTTGGTTTTTGGCAAAGTATATAGAACCATATATCTCAGTTTTAGAACGGGATTATAAATTAATAAATGGTACTATAATAAAATCGGTTTTACCACCACAACAATCTTTTCAAATTGAAAAAGAAGACAAAACAATTTATTTTAATGCATTCTCAAAATTATTTGAAAATGAAACAGCTGTAATAACAGCACAACATTTAAATGTAATGTTAAAACAACAAAATTATGCTAATATATATATGGGCATATTAGGAGAACAAATAATATCTCTCCACGAAAGAATTAATAAATTAATGGAAGAAATACAAACTCAGAAATATATTGAGAAAGGAAAACATGTTGCTACACCGAGTATTCAACCCCCATTAGAAATAAAACACTTTAAATTAAAAAGTCTAGATGAATTAGAAAAACTTTTAGATAAAAAATTTAAGGATTAAAAAATTAATCCATTAAATTTAGAAGATAGTGAAATTAATAAAATTTCAAATAAATATGCGGATAAACCAACACAGAGGATGTACTATTATCCTAGACCAACACCTCATGATATTTTAATAGAAGAACAGGAATACGTCATTTCTAATAGTTATAATGGAAAAGTAATCTATGAATTGAACATAGATGGTTTTACGGATAGACAAATTTATAATACAGTACATAGGATGTGTATGTACTCTATCGTTTGCAAAGCTAATGGTAATGACGAAAAAAAAGTAGCACAAATGATAACAGCAGAATTTAGTGGCCAATTAAAAGGCTGGTGGGAAAATTATTTAACAGAAGATAATAAGTCAAAAATCTCAAACAATATTAAGCAAGAAAATGAAACAAATGTTCAAAATGCAGTTTATACTCTAGTTTTAAACAATATAGAACATTTTTCAGGAAGATGGTCCGATAATAGTGAAACCATTAGAACTTTACTCCAAAATCTTAGGTGTAAAACATTAACATCTTTTAGATGGTATAAAGATGTTTTCTTATCACGGGTAATGGAATTACCAGAGTGTAATAACGCTCATTGGAAGTCTAAATTTATAGATGGACTTCCACCATTATTTGCTGAAAGAGTTAGAAAAACTCTTAGAGGATCAGGAATAAATATTGATTATAATTAATATACCTATGGAAAATTAATAAGTGTTTGCACACAAGAAGGATTATCTCTGTGCAATGAAATAAAATTAAATTAACAAATAAAAAGGTACCACCTAAATGAAAGAAAACAATTAGGTGAATTCTGTGAGCAATTTGCAATGCAAATGCCTATGAATAAAGAGAAAGAATCTCATAGATCCAACAAAAAACATCATAAACATTATGATAAGAAAAACAAATATAAATCAAAAAAATTTGAAAAAAGATATGAGAGAAAACAACAGTTTAATAAACGGAAAGATTATATAAAATGTAGAGAACCAAATGCATGCTACAAATATGGCATAATAGGTCATTATGCAAAAGATTGCAGAGTCAGAAATAAAATAAGAAATCTTGACTTAGATGATAACTTAAAAGATTCTTTATGTAAGATTTTTTTGAACTCTTCACAGAAAATTCAGAATCAAAAATTTATAATAATAATTCATCTGATAGTGAAAGTATTAATGAAAAACTCAAAATAATAAAAGATGAGGATTATACATCCACATCAGAAGAAGAATGTCTTCCTTGTCAAATGGGAAAACCATGTGAAAAGGAAAATAAAGATGAATTTTATAATATATTTTCACAATTTGATATATAGAAATTAATGTTTTAACAAATAATGATTTAATAGAATTATTAAAAACAATAAAAGATCCAGAAATAATATCACGAATACTTGATAAAATAGATGAAAATAATAAACCATCCACAAGTCAGCCAAAGAAAATTCCGTCATCAGATAAATCTTATCTAATGTCAGAAGTTCATAAACTTCTGAAAGAAAGAATAAATCTAGTGGAAACACCAGCCACTATTCAAGATTTATCAAAGGAAATATATAACCTTAAAATAGAAATCAATGAGATAAAATCTCAAAATTCTATTCTTAATAAAAGAATAACGGATATAGAAAATTACAACCCAAAAATAAGTGAAATAGACCCCAGTCAATTTAGCAAGATCACTGATAATAACCAAATAATAAAAGAAAAGAAGAATTTCTTTCTAGAATGAAGTTAATAACAACCCAAAAACCAATGGTTAAAATAACCCTATTAATAGATTACAATTTTAAAACAGAATTTTTAGCACTTATTGATAGTGGTGCAGATTTAAATTGTATACAAGAAAGAATGATACCTTCTAAATATTTTCATAAAACAATACATAGTTAAAAAAATGCTAGTGGAAATAAAATGTTAATAAATTATAAATTACCAAAAATATATATATGTAAAAACGAGGTCTGCATACCAGAAATTTTTGTCTTAATAAAAGACATGTCTAATGAGTTAATATTAGGAATGTCTTTCATAAATCATATTACCCCCCTAAGTAGGTGGGATAATAACGGAATAACATGCATATTCAATAATAAAGAAATACATCTTGAATTTATAACTCACCCATATTCGAAATATATAAATGAAATTAGAAATTAAATATTAAAAAAAAAAAACCAAATAGAATTTCTAAAAATGGAAATATGTAGTATAACAATAAACACTACATTAGAAAATCCTAAATTAAAAAGAAAAATCGATTTAATAAAAAATCAATTTGAACTTCAAATATGTAGTGATCATCCTAATGCATTTTGGGATAGAAAGAAACATATGGTGAATCTACCATATGAAGAAAGCTTTCAAGAAAATAATATACCTACCAAAACTAGACCATGCCAAATGAATTCAGAATATTTGGAATTATGCAAAAATGAAATAGATAGTTTATTACAAAAAGGTTTAATAAGACCTTCGAAATCTCCATGGTCTTGTACAACTTTTTATGTAAATATAAATGCTCAAAAAGAAAGAGGAGTACCAAGATTAGTAATAAACTATAAACCTTTAAATAAGGTATTAAAATGGATAAGATATTCAATCCCTAATAAAAAGGATTTGTTAGAAAGATTACAATCTGCAATAATATTTTCCAAGTTTGATTTAAAATCAGGCTATTGGCAAATCCAAATAACAGAAAAAGATAAATACAAAACAGCTTTTAATGTCTCAATTGGACAATATGAATGGAACGTTATGCCATTTGGACTTAAGAACGCTCCTTCAGAATTTCAAAAAATTATGAATGATATATTTATTCCATATAGTAATTTTATAATTATCTATATTGATGATATATTAATATTCTCAAATAATATTGAGACACATTTCCAGCATTTGGAAATATTTAAACAAATAATAATAAAAAATAGTTTGGTAATATCTAAACCAAAAATGTTATTATTCCAAACAAAAATCAGATTTTTAGGACATAATATTGGAAAAAGACAAATAATTCCTATACAAAAAAGCATAGATTTTGCTTCTAAATTTCCTGATATAATCATGGATAAAACACAGCTTCAAAGATTTCTTGGAAGCTTAAATTATGTCTCATCTTTCATAAAAGATCTGGCAAAAGACACGTCTATATTATATGATAAACTAAAGAAAAATCCTAAACCATGGTCAAATGACCATACTAAGGCAGTAAAAACAATTAAGGAAAAAGTCAAATAATTCCTTACCTTACATTACCCAATAATAGTTGGAGAAAAATTGTTGAAACAGATGCCTCAGATATAGGCTATGGAGGTATACTAAAACAACAAGATCCTGATAATAAACAGGATTATTTAATACAATTCTATTATGACAAATGGAATAATAACCAGAAAAATTATGCTACTGTTGCTAAAGAAATATTAGCAATAGTAAAATGCGTATTAAAATTTCAAAGTAATTTATACAATCAAAAATTTATAATAAAAACAGACTGCCAAGCAGCTAAATTTATCTTTAATAAAGATTGTAAACATGATGTATCAAAACAAATGTTTGCAAGATGGCATGCTTTATTAGACTCATTTGATTTTGATATAGAATATAAAAAAGGTTCAGATAATAATTTGCCAGATTTTCTAACAAGAGAATATCTGAATGTTTTACAGAATGAATCAAGGGTTCAAACCTCCCAATAAAGGGAGAGGAAGAGGAGGCCGAAACCCAATGGGTAGAGGTCAAAATTTGGGCCGAGGTAATATCCTCATCCAACACGGAAATAAAAGGTTGATAGCCCAAAACATTGCTGGATCAGCCATTAATAATGGAATAGATCCAAACCATCCAAGGTATCAAGAGTTCATGGATTTTATAAAATCCAAAGGTGATGAGACTAGTCAAACTAGTCAGTCTCAAAACTCATATTCGAAAGCTCTCACTAATGAGGAGAATGAGGGTTATAATAAAAACCTAAAAGAAGAAGTTATACTTCTATTAGAGTATTCGGATCTAAAATAGAAAAAAGATCCATGGCATCTGATGAAAATATATTTTGAAAAATCATCAGGCCCAACACCTAGTTATAAACACAGGATGCACTATGAGACAATACTTCTGTCTCTAAAATCGGCTGAGATTAATCATTTTTATCCAGCCAATTCAAAAGAAATTTATAATTTCTCAAAAATTATTATAAAGAAAGTAATAGCTACTGAGGAATGGGGACTTAGTACTATGAGGGATTCAGATTATATTCACCCTCACTTAAAAATTTCTATAAAATACAAGTATTGGGATTACATTGAAAGCTTCTCCAAAGTATTTTTATATGAAAATGAAAACAAGAAACATTCTTGGTTCATTAAAGTTTGTTCGCATGTTTTCGAACAACATATACCAAATTGGTTCTGTAAATGGTGGATTTATCATGGTCCAACCATAGAAATTCTTCCAGAGATTTTCAAAACACTATATTTACAATGGGTAGATATATCTCCCATCTTGAAAGATTTTCAAAGAAAAGATATATATTTTGAAGGTATATCTACCATGTATTTTTTCATAGAATTCTTAATCCCATGGATACTAAAATGGAGAGTGGAGATTAGTACAGACGAGGATAATATTCCATGTCTAAAAAGGATATTTTATACAAAATTGTGGAACAAATTGTTACAAAAAACCCCAGAAGAAAATTATCATGGGCAAGAGTTAATAGACTCAATCAAAATTGCTTTGGAAAAATATAAGAACAAAGAGGAAGTGCTCGTAGCACAAGAAATGAAAAGTCCTTTCAGACAGATCACACAGAAAATAAATATGAAAAAGGGATTAATTTCAAAATCAGAATTATTGGCTTCATACATGGAAGAAGTCAAGAAAGATCTCAAGAGAACTCTAGAATTGGAATTCCAAGATGATGATGCATCAATGACATCAGCAACAAGAAGCATGGAAGATGAAACATGCTTAGCTGGAGAAGCTTAAGGAGATGACGAAGATTTCAATGTTGAAGAAGAATGGATGAAATTCCAGGAAACAGTCCAAGGTCGAATTGGCACCACAGAGCAAGGAGAATCATCCAACTCAAAAGGAAAGGGAAAGGCTGAATAAAAGCGATAAAAATTGTCCCAGAAGACAAACAAGTTAGGGACTGATAAGATAAAGATTCCTCTAACTTTAATAAAGCTTTGTATTATAATGTCGGTATAATATAAGCCGTTTATTTTGGTACTGTAATGTCGGCAAAATATAAGCCGCTTATTTTTCTTTTCTTAAGTCTATATAAGAAGTAAATGTAAAGAGGAAGGGACACGGTTCGGAGTTCATTCCAACTTCTCTCTAAAAATCTCTCTAAATAAAAATTAGAAGTTCAAAGAATCATCCTTGCATACGAGTCTAAAATTTTTTGTAAGTTTCATTCCTTTTATTATTTTTAATTTTAAATTTAAAAGAATTTTTTTAACTAAATAGCCTAAATAATAGGCTAAATAATTAAGGGTGTAAGACTATTTCATAACTAATTATGAAAAGATAAGTCGGGTACTATTTAAGACCCTGATTTAACACTTAAAACTTTGGTTAGATAAAAGGTTTAAATAAAAGAAACAGTCAGAACGGTTCTTGGTAGTAATATCGGATGTTCTGAAATAAGTTCCGTTAAGCCAGAGAGGGCGTTTGGGCAATAGGAACTAGTTTAAGAACTATTCTCGACAAGTTTTTTGTTTTTACCTAAAGCCTGTAAAATTCCAGTAGTCTTAAGAGTTAAATCTGTCTATCAATCCTTATTCACTCTGAGACGAAAGTCCTCAAAGTCATCGACTCTTGAGTTGTGATGAGGTTGAGAGTGCGGAGTGATCCGGGTAAAAAATGATAGGATCGTTTTTCATAAAATTATAAAACAAATAAAAATATAATTGCAATAGATATTTAATTGAACTAAATTAACATTTTTTTTTCTGTCAACTCAAATTAAGATGTTAAACTACTTTATTATTTTATTAATTTAATTTTTAAATATTCAGTTTTTTTTAATAATAAAAATAGATATATGATTTTTAATTTTATTTGTTTTTGGTTAAAAATTGTATGGATTACTTGAAGAAAAAAATCAAACCTTATTAAAGCATGAATGAGTGTAAGAAAGTTTTTTTATATAAGTTCTTAGTTTAGTAAACATTTAAAATAACTTGTTTTTAAGAATGAAAAGTATTAAATTTTATCAAACATTTTTGTGAAATTCATATTTATTGAGGAAATGTACAAAATTATAATTTTCCAAAACCTATGAAATGTTCATATCCAAAACATAAAGTGAAGAGAGTAGAAAAATTAAAATTTATTACAATAAACATAGCAGTAATTGTACAAACTTTTAATCATGACTCTTTACAAACAAACAAGATATTTTTTTTGGAATTTTTAAAAATACTTGTCTATTCATGCAGATGAAATACATTGAATACTTGTAATTATATATATTTGATTTCAAAAACATCCATGAAAAAAAAATAACCAACTTTTAAGTAGTTATTGAATGAAAAGACACAATTCTCAAATTAAAAAAAAACTTATGGTTCTAAAATTTTGTTTTATATTTGATAAAGAGTAGCTAATGAAAAACAATATGTCTTTGTTGGTGAAAGTAAAAATTTTGAAAGTGTTATTGAAACATTGTATTTGATATAACAGTTAAATTTAGAAAAAAAAAACCAATTTTTAACAAAATTATCATGTCAACAAAATTAATGATTCAAATAATTTTGTTTTTATTGATATGAAAGGTAACGAATGAAAAGTATGTCTTCTCAAATGAAAATATGGTATAGAATAAATATTGAAATTATTGATATAACAGTCATATAATTATTAACTTTTAGATTGTTAATGTGTGTTTTCACTTATTATATAAGTTCTATAACAATTATTATCAACAGATTATTAAATCGAACAATGGTTAGTCTGTTTGATCGACAATTGTTTTGACACCGACAAAACTTTTATAACTAACTTCGGATTGACATCAAAAAATTAAATTACCTTAACATAAAGCTAAAACTATAACTAAAACTCTGTAACCAAAATGACAAAGAGAAAATTACCTTAGAGTGGAGATATAATTCATAAGTTGTCTAGTTCAAGTTGATTTACGTATCAAACTCTGAAAACATCATTAAAACATAATTTTAAAACTTAAAACAATAAAGTAGAGAATAAAGTCAGAGGAAAAAAATTACATTTCTCAAGTTTATCAAGTAATTCAACATCAGCAAGCATTTGTTCATTTGTATCAAATGTCTTTTCACTTATCTGCATCTCACACTTCATCCACTGCTCTGAACACATCAATACTTCAACCACATAGTGAGTTAAACAACTTCTATGTGGTTCTAATATACAACCACTAGTGCTAAAAGCTCTTTCAGATGCAACAGAATACACCTGCATAGCTAGTACATCTTTAGCTATTTCTGATAAAATAGGATATTTAGGACTATTGAGCTTCCACCAAGACAAGACATTCTACTCTGATCCAAGAATAGTCTTAGGATTTTCAATTGATTCTTTCAAATATTTCTCTAACTCAACTATTGTATCTTCAACTCTTGTTTCAACAACCATCTCTTTGTAAGCAAAATTCATCCTTTCATACCCCATATCATCAACTACTAACTCAATGGTATCACCTCCAACATGATCTTGGCTACTAGAAAATGGTTGGTTTGACTATGATGATGGTGACGTTGATCCTTTGTTGTTAGCACCATACTCTTTAAATAAAGAACACAAAACACCAAATACTGAAGTATACATCTCTTTGGCTTCTAAACTCTCAGTACCATAGATTTTCTCAAAGCACATCTTAGCAAAATGCATTTTTTTCCTTGGATCAAATACAGTAGCAACAATCAAAAGTCTATTGATTTGCTTCATTCCACCCCAGTACTTGTCAAATTTTTGTCTCATACCGTCAGCCTTTGACCTCAAATCTTTATCTAAGGTATTGCTCAATAATATCAGATTCTTCTCTATAGTTACTATCTCACCATAACACTTATAAGAGCAAATATAAGTAGATGCAGACACAACTAGAGTCAAATTATAGAAGATAACTAGAAACTTCACTAACATCTATATTGCATTCCAATCAGTTATACTTGGAGGTCCAATTCTAGTTTTCCTATTCTCCACTTCTAGAAAGTAGTCATTGTACAACTTATCTTCAGCTTCCATCTTATTAAATGCCAACTTGAACTTAGTAGCTCTTGATAACATTAAATAAGTAGAATTCCACCTTGTTATGACATCCAAAGGCAAACTCCCCCTACTCATCTTACAAGTAGCAACCCTCAGCTCAAACGACCTACATCTTGAAGTAGAAGATCTCACATATTGTATTGCATTACGAATGACTGCCACATTATCACCCAAGTCTTGCAAACCTTCGTTGGCAATCAAATTAATGATGTGAGCACAACACCTTATATGCATAAAGCCCTCATCTAAAACCAATGCATCACTCCTCAATGACTTGAAGTCTCTATGAAATTTCCTGAGAGCCGAAGTGTTGGCAGTTGCATTGTCAATAGTGATGGTGAAGACCTTTTGTATACCCCATTCAACTAAACACTCAAGAAGAATAGATGCTATTGTTTGACCCTTATGATATGTGATGTACTTATACCCAATGATAAGCTTCCTTAAGTGCCAATTTTCATCAATAAAATGAATTGTAATCACCATGTAACTAGCACCTGTAACTTGAGCAACCCAAATGTCAGTGATAATAGACATTCTTGGCTTAGTAGTAGCAATCCAATTTTTCAGAGCTGTTTTATTTTCCTCATACATCTCAACAATATCTCTAGTAATTGTTCTTCTTGAAAGAGGCTTGTAGAGCTTAACACGGCTGCAAAAATGTCTCCAAGCCATACATTCTATAAATGCAAGCGGTAGTTGTCCTAACACAATCATCTCATTAACAACCTTTCTAAAAACATCCTCAGAAACTTTTTTATCTTGAAGATTTCCATCTTGAGCAATAACTTGTTGAGATTGACGTTGTTGCCATGCCTTAAAATGCTTGCAAGTAGTCAAATGTTTTTGCAAGTTTGAAGTTCCAGATGATGCGGCACAACCAAAAATCTTCTTGCAGTAATGACATTTGCATTTGTTACGATTGTCCTCTGTTCTTGTGTAGTGTTCCCAAACTATGGACCTTGTATTCAGTTTCTTGTTTGCACTAGAAGGTTGAGTATTAGCTGAACTTTCCCCTGGAACATCTTTCCTCTTGTCTCGATTAACTGGAGTCCTAATCTCATCTTGATTTTTTTATGTTTCAGCAACTTTGTCAAAGTCATTATTGTCTCGAAATGATGATGAATCCATCTACGAATAATGATCTATTTCGATTATGATCTATTTCGATTAATATTCTATGCTTAACTTATGAGAAACGTGAACAAATCTACAAAACAAAATTAAGCTTTATCGCATAAAAAACTAAAAGAACAAGTTAAGTCTTGACTGTTTTTACGATAGTTTACACTTCATAAGCACAACTAATCGAAACAATAAAGAATAATTGAAAAGAAGAAAGCTAAGAATTGCTTACAATTTATTCTTACACGGCTAGAAGATGATGATGAAGAGTAGTCAATTAAGGCTTCCACATTGTTATATCTATATTTAAATTAAGAAAGGGAAGTTTGAATATGTATATTCAATCACATATTTTAAATATTTCTTTTCTTTTTATACTATATTGCAATCGGGTACTTTAATAGTATATTTATTTCTAATGAACAAAAATATCTTCTATATAAAAGGAAATTTTTTTTTGATATATCCGAATACTTGTTCGGTTCTCGGGTAATACCCGATCCGAATTGAGATCCGAAAGTAGCTGGTCACGAGATTCAGTCAGGTATTTCAAAGGATCCAAAACCGATCCGAACTGTAATTTTCGGTTCAGTTCCGGTTCGGATCATCGGATCCGGATATTTTGCCCAAGTCTAGTTTTTATTATACTTTAATAAAATAAACTTAATTAGTAGATGTAGAGTATTAAGCCCTCTATTATACTATACCAATCAAATCCTAAGTCCATAAGAAAAAATTAAAATGAACATTTTAATTACGATCAAAGCTGTCGTAAGCAAATATATGCAATTTAGAAAAGTTGTTACTTAAATTAATGAATATTTAATTTTGAGTATAATTAAATCAGAAAAACAAAGTGTAATATCCTGATTTTAAGAAATATAATGGTATGCAGGTAGTCTTTAATCTAGTGGCAGGTGGTAAGCCTACTAAAGGCAGGTGCACTTACACATCCAAGGATCGAGTCCTTCCGCTTACATTATGTAGGAACTTGGCTAATGGACCGGCCAGTTGTGGCCCAATGTTGACAAAAAAATATATATATATATATAGTGGTACATGTACAAAAATTTAAAAGAATCGATTTGACTACCTATGTCATTCCAAAGTACATATTTTTTCGGTCACTTGTCGAGGGAGAATTCCAAGGTTAAGCATGTTTAAGCTGGAGTAAGTGAAAAATCGGTGACCTTCCAGGAAGAGATTTTTGAAACCGTTTGAGTGAGGATAAAATACAGAAAATATCATGTGATGATTTATAGAATCGGTAAACAAGTGTTTAAAACTTCATAGACATAACGTACCGACTACCGGGTGAAAATAAACTCACGAACTGCAAAAAAGCGTGGGATCCACTAAAAATGGAAGTCGGAGCGTTATATTAGGAGAATTCACCAAGCAAAACATATTGTATAGTAAATAAATTCAAACAACATCAAATGCTGTATTTAAATTTCTAAAAATCTTTTGCATGCGATTAGTTTGGTGAATCTTTAATCATTGTGTCGCACATGAGTATCCTAAATTTTAATTCATCCGAGAGTATTTTCGCGTAGCTACGTGAACAAATATCATACAAACCCGATCACTATAATACCCAATAAATCAATCGACAAAAATCTGAAACTTCATAATGACAAAAAGAATTTACAGAATACTTAAATTAAGACACATAGGGGTAAACATGTTGTGAATGGAGATTTGATATTCTCCAGCGTTTAATGTTGCAGGTTTTGGTTTAAGTTTTATCAGCTCTTTTTGTCTTTTTCTTCTGATTTAATTGTTTCCGAGATTTGACATTTTTCTTTCTCTTTCTTTGATTTTCTCTTTGAAACCGTTAAAACTACTGTTGCGTAGAAACACACATATAATTATATATAGAAAGATATATATATATATATATATATATATTTATTTATATGTAGGTAATGTATATATAGAACATTAGGTGATGCATGCCCATACATATGTATTTATATGATAAATATAATTCTTCTAATTTGATATGTTTTCCATATTCGTACAACACACTTTTTATTTCTCTCTCTCTTTGATATTTTTGTAACCATCGAATAAGATCTTACATATTCACACCATCTTAAAAAAATGGTCGTGTATCTCGTTTATTTACTTGACCTAATATAAAAATTATTTTTAATCAAGAATTCTTATATACAAGCTACAAAATTAAAAAAAAATAAAAATTTGTTAAATTTAAATTTTAAAATTGTTTGACATGTAACATTCAAATAATTTTAATTTATTTATGGATGATTATATTTTTTTTGCAAGACTTGAAGGAGTCAAGTTCTTATAACAATAAACATCCTCTTAAGAAAGTTAAAATTAAATATACACATTTAAGTTTGAAAATAATATTTAGAATAAATTATAATCAATAAGCCATCCACTTGATAAGTTTTCCACATTTTTTTGAAAAATATTTAGAATAAATTATAATTATAATCATGTAGAAAAGTTGTTACTTAAATTGAAAAATATTCAATTTTGAGTATAATTTTTTTTGTTAACATTGGGTCATAACTGTAATCATTGTGTCGCTCTTCGGTATTCTTAATTTCCTTTCATTCGAGAGTATATTCGCGAAGCTATATTAACAAATATCAAACAAACCTTATTACTTAAGATCCAATAAATCAATCGAAAAAATCTGAAACTTCATAATGACAAAGAGAATTTGCATAGTACTCTGAAATTTACAGAGGGTTAAAGAAAAAATTAAATTAAGAAGACAAAAGGGTAAATATGTTGTGAGTGGAGATTTGATCTTCTCCAAGGTTTGATGTTGCATATTTTGGTTTAAGTTTTTGCTATTATACAAAATCTAAACACATTGGTTCAGCCACTCGACGACCGGCACTTGCCATTGAATATTTTGTATGGTTGTATATACATCTTCTATGGTTGTATAGTTTGTATTATAACTTTTACATGTTTATTTTGTCATTACAATTTCGCCCAATTAGATACATGAAATGCATCAAGAGTTTTCACTCAACAATTCTGATTAAATGAATAGACACCAATAATTAACTCTGGTTGGACAGACATCAATGAATTAATGAATGAAAGGACACCAACAATAGTGGTTTTACTAATAAATGCAATTATTGATGTAAAATTGCAATTATTTATGTCAAGTTACAACTACTCATTTAAAATTTCAATTATTCATGATAAATTATAATTATTCGTGTAATTTTACAACTTTAAATTCTGTCTATTCATCAATATATATCTCGATAGCCAAAAAGATAATTTTCCATACAGAAAAACACCTAGAAAAACAAACATAAATTGAGACAATATATTTTACGAGACAAAAGATTATTGAAGTTTTGTGTTTTACTATTTCCGTTAGTTGAATTATTCCAATGAACATTATCTTCCAATAATGAAATATCTAGGATAATTGATTCTCAAATTAATGGAATTTAATAATTAATATTATTTAATTGAATCAAAATTTATTTGACAGTTGTAAAACATATAATTGAGCCAACTATTCCACTCTCAAATCTATATTACTTAACTTTTAGTTATATAATATTATAAGTTAGAATATACACGAAATTTAGATATTAATAATATTTAAAATAATTCTAACTAATTTCTTTTGACTCTAAACTTTGCATTTTCATTACAAAATTTTACTTATAATGTATCTTATTAATGTTTATTTATCTAGAGTTATGTTTTTTTACTATCTTGTGTGTTTTAACTGTTTAAAATTAAAAAAAACTTTTTAAAAACATTTATCTATTATGTCTTAAAATATTAGATATTTAGGTAAATTAAATATTATTAACAGTTGGTTTGTTGTATTAACTAATTTATATATATATATATATATATATAGTAATATAAGTTAGAATTGTAATGTATTTAACTATATTTCAAACAATTCTGATTATTTTCTTTGTCTTTTACATGTTTTTTCATTCTAATAATTTTATTTCTAAAAAATATTTTTTTACATGTCTATTTATTTATATATTCATAGTTTGTTTATATTTTAAATGTGTATGCTGTTTACGTCTTAAATGTAAGATAGTTAAGAAAATTAAGAATAAATAACTTGTCATATCATCTAATAATACAATTTAAAATATCATAATGTATGAAAGTTATAAGGGAAATACTATCGGATATACACAAGTTTTGCATACATTATGTGGTGAACATCATTCTCTCTCATAGCTTTCTGTAGCAATTTTGTGACTATGTTACCTCTACAATCCTACGTAATAGTCATCTCTTTCTCCTTTCCTCCGCTCATCCTCTCTTTATCTGACTCTTTGACCCAAAACCTAATGACACATCAATCTTATACAACTATGTATGTTACTATCGTAACAAGATTGTTAAATTGTCAAACAATAAACTTAAACGTCGAACTCTGTTCAGGACACCATTACCACTTATGTTACATTTTACACATCAATCTTTTACATCTACTTTATGTTACTACCTTAAGGATGAAGAAACACAAAATACACTCACAAAAAACACATATATCAACTTATATTTTACACGCAAATGAAATATAATATCGGTTTAACAACTATATTACATGAATAAATTGTATTTCTATTATTTATTCCGCCTTTTACCGTAAATGTTTCAAATTATCTCTTTATTTGGTTCATCAATTTTCACTTGTGAAATCATTTTCCTTTCTTCAACAATTTAATTCTTGGATTTTTCCTTAAAATCATTTTCCTATCTTCAATCATTAATTCTTTGGGGTTTTCTCTTTTTTTTTCTCATTGTTACTTGCATATGAACTATAGTCCTGTTTAACATGTTTAACATACATATTACACATTCAAAATATTCAATAGATTACATGTTACGAGATCCATTATATATTTAACATACATGTTACATATTTAAATTATATAATAGAAACCCCACCGATATCCAATGTTTATTTGGTGTCAGCATTACTCTCACTTAATATTTTAGCGGCCTTAGATTTGATTAATTCACATGCAAGGTTGTTTTTTAAGAAGTAAATTAAATCAACATGAAAGTAGAGTTCCTCTCGTTGTTGTTGATTGTGATTAATAAAGATTTAATTACATAGATTGTGATCAAAAGTTGATCGCAAGAAAGATGGGTATAAAAGTTAACCCTATAAATGTTTAAGAAAAGAGAACTAGATTCATTAAGTGGATTTATTAGTTGTCTCATAAAAGTATAAATCGTATATAAATTTATGATTATAGTGGGTGATAGTAATTGTCACCATGAATGAAATTTACTTGTTGTTCGAGTAACTCTCTGTCTCTATTGTTAAAATATAAACGTAAGGACCTAATACGACTAATCGCAATCATTGGTTGTGGTTTCGTTGTTGATAAAGGAATTAAGACAATAATAATTTACATCATGTTATAGGTTATCATTATCGATTTATTAAAAATAAAGTATTCGATATATTTGTAATTGATTTTAAGGAGGATTAGTAATCCAGTAAGTAATTAAAGGATCATTATATTCATATCAATACACAAAAGAACTTTGATGAACATTAAGGAACGTGATAATTATATTAAGAAGTCATAAAGTTAGACTTCTTAAATTAATAATATATACGTATGTATATATGTAAGGATGAATAAAATACTTCCACTGCATTTTAATTAAGTTAGGTAATTCTGTTACGAAATGTTAACACATAATGGTAATATGCATTAAAGAAACCTGCCACAAGAACTACTCAATTTCTTGAATTAATACATATTGATATTTGTGGTACTTTAGATGTTTTTTAGATGTTTTATTTTGGAGTGGTCAAAAATATATTATCATTTTTATTGATGATTACTCACATTATGGGTACACTTATCTGCTGTATGAAAAATCTATGTTAGTGGACATCGTAAAAGTGTTCATTGACGAAGTAGAAAGACAGCTGGAAAGAAAAGTGAAAAAATTGTGAGATCTGATAGAGGTGGTGAGTATTACGGGAAATTGGATGAAAATGGATAATGTCCTGGTTCATTCGCAAAGTTGTTTGAAAGTAGAGGCATCTGTGCACAATACACAAATGGATATGGTTAGGAGTATGTTAAGTAATTGCTCATCACCCCTTTCATTGTGGATATATGCATTAAAGACTGCAACGTATGTGTTAAATCGGGTTCCTAGTAAGGCAGTTCCTAAGACTCCTTATGAACTGTGGACGGGGAGGAAACCTAGCATAAAACACTTGCGTGTATGATGTTGTCCAGCAGAAGTAAAGTGATAACAAATTTTTTACTAGAGGTTTTGCTCAAATATCCTATCACACAATCATGTCAATGCAGTATAATAGGTATTAATCTAAACAAGTGTGATGCTAGCAATCAGAACTATGCGGGTCAACTTAATCCAAGCCAGTATTCAGTTCAAAGGTTGTCACGAAACTAGAACAAAAGCAATAGAAACATTAATGGAAACATAATAAACAGTAAATTAACGTAAACAATGCAGCAAGTGAAAATAAACAAAAACCAGAAACAGAACGATAAGCAATAAACGGAAAGAAGAGTTCAAGAGAATGCATGTCAATGATCAATGCTACACTAGGGACTTCCAGCTCACATAAAAACCTATTTGGAAATGATCTCTAGGCAATAAATCCAACAACAACACAGCCACTCCCATGGACAATGAACTCAGTAAGGCAGATCAGACCTAACTCCCGTTAGCGGAATCCTAGCAATCTGACAATAAGAATGAACCTATTTTAGCCAATATACTCTCTACAAAACCAATCCCTTGGGATAGACAAGCATATCTCAGATTTTGGTTCATTCAAGCATTCCATCAAACACTTGGCAAATGGATGAATGCAACAAATCAAATTTCAAATAGGTAGAATGAAATAAGCTTTAAGACCACCAAATCTAAAGAGATCCTAGCATGAAAGAGCTTAAGCAAGCTGGAAACACCCTAGCTTTACATTAATCTAGCCATGTCCTCTTAACCCTAAAAAATCTACTCACTAATCATGGGCATATGCATGAACTCAAAAATTAAAGTAAATGACATTATTAGAAAGATGATGGAAAGATAAACAACAATGAAGAAGAAAGAAAAAGCAAATACTCAAATGATCATCACTAAATCAAGCATTCAAATACATGGAAAATGAGAGAAACTAGAAAGAAAAGCGTCCTTAATTTGTGGGCTAAGAAGGAGTATTTATAGCCCAAGTACAAAAGAAAACCTAAAAAAGTCAATGCTGAAAAAGTCAGCAGAAAAGTTGTCTGGGAAGATGACTCGTCCAGGTGTTGGTCGAGTCCTTCAGTCGAGTCAAGTGCATTCTTGGCCTTTTAGCACACTCGAGTAAGTGTCGGTCGAGTGTGGCAGTCAATCCTTGCATTTGTGTCTAGAACTCTAGCAGCTCGGGTGCTGCGAGTTGAGTCCTCGGGTCGAGTAGGTCTTCGGGTTGTTTGGTGATCATCAGGATCAACCCATCCGGTCGAGTGTCTAGGTCGAGCTCCACCTTTTGTGTCTGAAAATTCCAAACTCGACTAGATGTGGTCAAGTTGGTCAGGTCGAGTCGTCTTGATTCTAGCACTTGGTCATGTTTGACACTCCCAGCTGGTCCATGCTCGCCTCCAAATCCAATAGCCTCCAAAATGCTCCAAAAGTCTTCCAAAGTACCTAATAGCAATCAAAATGCAGCATGCATGTTGTGAAAATGTAAAGTATACAATATGAACCTAAAGTGACTCTAAAATGATGAGAATACTGTGAATATGCATGCAAACTAAGCTAAATGAGACTCTAAAACACAGTAAAATACATGCATATCATAAAGCCATATAATCCACATGAAAAGAAACTTGACTCTAAAATTGTCAGTGGATTTTTTTCATTAGTTATCCAGAATAGCCAAAAGGGTATGTATTTTATTGTCCTGACCATAGTATAAGAATAGTTGAAACCGAGAATGCTAGGTTCATTAAGAATGGACAAACTAGTGAGAGTGGTGAACCAAGAAAGGTGGACATTAAAGAGGTTCAGGTTGAAATGACAATAGAACAACACGATAATGTACCAATCCTACTAGATGAGGATGTAGTCAATGAACCTGTCACAATTCAAGAAGAGTGTAGTACACCACATGAATCTTTAAGGCGATCTATAAAGGTTAAAAGATCTGCCATACTAGATGACTATGTGGTTTACGCTAGAGAAAGTGAATGTGATTGAAGCCTTGATGAAGACTTGAACACATTCCAAAAAGCCATTGAAAGTGTCAATTCTGAAAAGTGGTTAAATGCCGCGAAAGAGGAATAACCTCTATGGGTGTTAATAATGTTTGGGACTTAGTAGAGTTGCCCGATGGTTTCTACACTGTTGGTTCCAAATGGGTCTTTAAGACTAAACGCGACTCGAAAGGTAACATTGAAAGGTACAAGATGTTAAACAGAGGGTAGTCGTATGTGAGGGACTATAGCAAAGGACAGTCGTATGTGAGAGATTGAGCAAAGGACAGTCATATATGAGGGACTAGAGCAAGGGACAATCATATGTGAGGGACTAAAGCAAAAGGCAGTCTCACCTGCATGACTACCTTACTAAAAAGGTCATGTGACCGATCATGTGATCGTTGCTCATATGACTGTTGCTGCATTGAAACCTGCTTTACAGCTGTATAGAACTAGGTCAAATTATATGTCTATATATTTATTGTAAAACACAATTGTGAATGTCAAGTGAGAGAAATATCTTCTTCTCCAATCTCTCTACTCTCTCCCTACTCTCTCTCTACTCTCAGTTCTGAATCTTGAATCACCTTCTAATCTCTTAAATCTCACATGGTATCAGAGCAAAATATCTTTCTTTACTCATTCTAATCTCTTTGTTCGGTTCAAAATCTTTGGTTTCTCTCCCCATCCATGTATTTTTGCCATTGTTGTTCTTGAAGCTTCAGTTTTGTTCTTGAATCTTCTTTGTTCACCAATTAAAACTGCTGTTGTGTGCAAACCTTCTTTGTTCTCTTCCCTTATATATGTTCGATTCAAACTCTGTGTGAGTTTCTTCCATTGTTGGTGAAGCTTTGCTATTAACCGTTGGGTAATAAAATGTTTCCTCTGTTTGTGATGGAAAATCTGAAGTCTTTGAGTGTTCATGTTACTCTAAAGGGAGTTAATTACTTGATGTGGTCAAGGACTGTCAAGAGTGTGCTAAGTGACCGAGGGCTTTGGGCTCATATAGAAGTTGGAGCTCCAACGAAGGCGATTCAAGTGACTGGAAAGGCAAAGGAAGGTGAAGGAAGCTCGGGTGTGGTGGATGTTGTAGGTGAAGATGAAGCAAAGTGGTACCAAGATGACCAAATTTCTCTTGTCATCATACAGAGCTCTCTTGACCCAGCCATTCATGAGGCTTATTCCTACTGTGAGAGTCCTAAACACCTATAGGACACTCTCAAGAAAGTGTATGGAAATTTGGCTAATCTCAGCCGAGTGTATGAGGTTAAAAAGGCTATTAATAACCTCAGTCAAGATGATATGGATTTTACTCAATGGTTTGGCAAGTATAGATCTCTTTGGGCTGAGCTTGAGATGCTTAGGCCTCCAACAGTGGATCCGGTGGTGTTAGGCGAAAGACTTGAGGAAGACAAGGTCTTTGGGCTCATGTTGAACTTAAACCCAGCTTATGGTGACCTCATCCACCATCTCTTAAGGCAAGATAAACTCCCAACCTTGGAGAAAGTGTGTGGCTTCATTCAAAGGGAGAAAGGGTCTCAGAACCTTCTTAGTGGTAAGGGGGAGATCGTCTCGGCTAATAAGGTGGCATTCAGGCCAGAGGAGAAAAAGACATGGTTCTATGACCATTGCAAGAGGAAAGGACATGGCAAGGAACGTTGTTGGATTCTTCACCCTCACTTCAAGCAAAACCGGTTTGACAAACCAAAGGCTAACCTTGCAACTGAAGGTGGGGAGACTCAAAAAACATGGTTGCAAGCTCCTCTTCTCAAATGACTGATGAAAATGCCTTAGCTATGACTCATGGGGACTATGTGAAGAGATCAAACCTTGATGAGCTCATCAAATCCATCAATGCACTCAAAGAATACGGTACATCTTATTATACTTCTAAATCATCAGATTGTCTCATTGTTGATTCTGATGCTTCCCATAATATGATTAAGAATCCTACGTTGCTTAGTAACTTGAACAAACCTTAGGGAATGTAGTTATTGATGATGGTAAGAAGGTACCTATTAGAGGCATTGGTGATTTGAAGTTGTTTGATAAATGTTCCAAAACGTTTTACATGCCTTCATTTACATCTAACTAGTTGAGTGTGAATAAAACCGTATGTGACTTGGATTGTATAGCTATATTTGAGTCTAATGGAGTTTGTTTTCAGGATATTAAAAATGGCAAAGTCCTTGGAGAAGGAGTCACTAGAGATGGATTATATCTCCTTGAAGATGCTGGGGGAAACCCAAATTTATCTTTACCAACTTCATGTTTATCTAGTTCTGATTGTAATGATGAGAGTGTTTTGTGGCATGCTAGACTCGGTCACCCTCATTCTCGTGCTTTAGGATTGTTGTTACCTCGTATTTCATTTAAAAATGATGATTGTGAGGCTTGTATACTTGAGAAACATTGTAGATCAGTGTTTCCTAAGTCTTCAACCATTTATGAACATTTCTTTGATTTAGTGCACTCTGATGTTTGGTCTGCTCCTTGTGAATCTAGAGAACATCATAAGTACTTTGTCACATTCATTGATGAAAAATCCAAGTATACTTGGTTAATCTTGCTGCCATCAAAGGGTAGGGTGTTAGAGGCATTTTTAAACTTTCAAACTTATGTAACTAAACACTATAATGGCAAGATTAAAATTTTGAGAACATATAATGGTGGAGAATATACTAGCCATGCCTTCAAACAACACATAGCCAAACATGAAATTTTGCACCAAAGAACTTGTCCATACACACCTCAACAAAACGGTGTAGCTGAGAGGAAGAACCGACATTTGATGGAAGTAGCAAAGTCTATGATGTTCTATACAAATGTTCCTAAAAGGTTCTAGAGTGATATTGTGACTTCCGCATGTTATCTCATCAACAGAACTCAACCAAAGTGCTTCTAGACAAATCACCATTTGAGGTACTAACTTAAACTAAACTATCTATTGGTCACTTGAGAGTGTTTGGGTGTGTTTGCTTTGTTTTGGTGTCTGGTGAACAGAGGAATAAGCTAGAGGCTAAGAGTGTTAAAGGGATGTTCATTGGATACTCTACATGCAAAAAGGTTACAAGTGCTATGTATCGGAGACAAGACATGTGCTAATGTCTTGGGAGGTTAAGTTTGAGGAAAATAGAGGTTTTTATGATACCAAGGATTGGGAAGGTTTGAAGAACCTTTCGCACTCAAGCCAAGACCGAGATGACACTTTGCGTGGCCTATTGGAGAAGCTCGGTATTGGTCAATCGAGTGGAAACTCGAGCAATGCAAGGCCGGGTTAGGTGGAGACATGTGATAATGATGGTCAACACAACACCATAGGTCCGCATGAGGAGCAAGAAGTTGAGAATGTGGATGATGGGAACAATGTAGATGGTTCACCACATCTTATTGAAGCGCATGAAGAGGTTAGTGAAGTGCATGAGAAAACCCCGTGTATACTACAACAACAAGGCAGTAGCTCATCCAACACAAGTCGTGTGTACCTTGGCTCAAGTTCCCTTGGATCATCAAGCCTTTATGAGCAATATTGATCAACACTTTATTCCCAACACCTATGAAGAAGCCAAGGAGCATAAGGTATAGAGAGATGTTGTGGGTAATGAACATGGAGCTATGGAAAAGAATCACACTTGAGATGAATCAGAACTTCCAAAAGGGAAGAAGGATATGACTTCTAGATGGATTTTCACCATCAAATACAAGAGTGATGGTGAAAGTGAACATTATAAAGCAAGGCTAGTTGCTAGGGGATTCACTCAAACTTATGGAGAAGATTATTGAGACACTTTTGCATATGTTGCCAAACTCCACACGGTACGCGTTGTGCTTTCTTTGGCTACTAATCTTGATTGGGATTTATGGCCTATCGATGTCAAGATTGCCTTTCTACAATGTGAACTTGAAGATGAGGTTTACATGTTACTTCCACTAGGTCTAGAACACATAGTAGCTTCCAGAAACGTGTTGTGGCCTAGGAAAGCTATCTACGGACTCAAACAATCTCTAAGAGCTTGGTATCATAAGTTGAGACATACTCTAAGAGATCATGGGTTTAGGAAGTTCGAGACTGATCATACTCTCTTTACACTTCATGGTAAAGATGGAATTGTTGTTGTTCTTGTGTATGTGGATGATATCATCATTACCGGAAGTGATAAAGAAGACATCTAAGGTATCAAAGAACACCTTATGTCTGTTTTTGATATTAAAGATTTGGGTGCAATGAAGTACTTCCTTGGCATTGAAATATGCCGATCCAAAGAAGGCCTCTTTTTGTCTCAAAGGAAGTACACACTTGATCTTTTGAATGAGTGTGATATAGGTACAAGGATAGCTAAGACTCCACTTGAGGATGCCTACAAAGCAACGTGCAAAGGGGAAAAAGATGATGAATCATTTGAAAACGTACATCAATACTGGAAAATAGTTGGTAAGTTGATTTATCTTACCATAACAAGACCAGATTTGTGTTTTGCAGTACACCAAGTGAGCCAACATATGCAAGCTCCTAAGATGTATCATGGGGAAATGGTGGATCACATCCTACGATATCTCAAAGGAACTGCAGAGCAAGGCATATAGATGGGCTAAAATGATAGCACAACTCTGGTTGGTTATTGTGATGCGGACTAGGCTGGAGATAGACAATACCGTAAGTCAACTACCGGGTATTGCACATTTCTTGGACGCAATCTAGTAACTTGGAAAAGAAAGAAGCAAAAAGTGGTTTCATGTCCGAGTGTTGAAGCTGAGTATAGAGCCATGAGGAAGCTCACATATGAGCTTATATGGCTGAAGGCATTGCTCAAGGATTTAGGAGTTGAGAGTGATGAACCGATAACAATACATTGTGATAACCAAGAAGCCATTCACATTGCATCAAATTTGGTGTTTCATGAGAGAACAAAGCACATTGAGGTTGACTGTCACAAGGTTCGAGAGAAGGTGGAGCAAGGAGTGATCTTACCATGTTACACAAGAAGCTCGGATTAATTGGCTGACATTTTCACCAATGCCGCAAGTTCAAAGGTGTGTGAGTTTGTGTATTAAAAACTTGGGTTGATTGACTTGTCCAAGATGTGACAACGATAGATACTCTTTTTCTCTTAATTGGTTTTATCCCAAATGAGTTTTCCACGAAAGTTTTTAATAAGGTGGAGAATTACAACTTTCAAGCTTGTCCTTAATGATCTCATTGCGAATTTAAGCTTGAGGGGGAGTGTTAAACAAAGGGTAGTCGTATGTGAGGGACTATAGTAAAGGACAGTTGTATGTAAGGAACTAGAGCAAAGGACAGTTATATGTGAGGGACTAGGTCAAAGGACAGTTATATGTGAGAGACTAGAGCAAAGGACAGTCATATGTGATGGACTAGAGCAAAGGACAGTCTTACATGCACGACTACCTTACTAAGAAGGTCGTGTGACTGATCATGTGATCGTTGCTCATGTGATCGTTGCTCATGTGACCGTTGCTGCATTGAAATCTATTTTACAGTTGTATAGAACTAGGTCAAATTATATTTGTCTATATATTTATTGTAAAACAAAATTGTGAATGTCAAGTGAGAGAAATCTCTTAGTCTCCAATATCTCTACTCTCTCAGAGTTGTGAATCTTGAATCACCTTTTAATCTCACACAAGGCTCGTCTTGTTGCAAAAGGTTTCACCTAGAAAGATGACATTGACTATAAAGAGACCTTCTCTCCGGTATCTAAGAAGGATTCTCTAAGAATTATTCTAAGCTTGGTGGCTCATTATGATTTAGAGCTTCCCCAAATGGATGTGAAAACCATTTTTCTTAATGGAGAGCTTGAAAAGGAAGTTTATATGGACCAACCTGAAGGGTTTGAGGCCACACGAAAAGAACATATGGTGTATAAGCTGAAAAGTCAATATATGGACTGAAACAAGCTTCCAGACAATGATATGTAAAGTTCAACGATACCATTACGTCATATGGATTTGTAGAGATCATTGTTGATCAGTGTATTTACATTAAGATCAGTGGGGGCAGATTTGTGATTTTGGTCTTATATGTTGATGACATATTGCTTGCTGCAACTGACATGGGCATGTTGCATGATATTAAGAAATATCTCTCTAAGAAATTTGAAATGAAAGATATGGGTGAGACATCCTATGTGATCGGAATAGAAAAAATTCGAGATAGATCACAAGGAATGTTAAGTTTGTCTTAGAAAGGATACATCAATAAGATCTTAGAAAGATATAGAATGACAAATTGCTTTATAGAAAAGGCTCCTAAAATGTAATGTACTAGAAATGAATTGGAGCATAAAGAAATAGAAATAATTCCCTATGCATCAGTGGTTGGGATTTGAACTATGTTCAGATATGTACTCGCCCAGATATCAGTTTTACTGTTGGTATGTTGGGTCAATATCAATGTAACCCCGGAATGGACCATTCGAAAGCTACAAAGAAAGTTCTCACGTACTTTCAAGGCATCAAAGAGTTCATGCTTACACATTGGAGGTATGATGATCTTGAGGTCATTGGATATTCAGATTCTTATTATGCTGGATGTGTCGATAGCAGAAAAGCAACATTCGGCTATGTGTTCCTATTAGCTGGGGGAGCAATATCCTGGAAGAGTGGAAAGCAGCTTGTCAGTGCTACTTCTATAATGGAATCTGAATTTGTGGCATGCTTTAAAGCCATGATTCGTGGCATGCTTTAAAGCCATAATTTAAGCATTTTGGCTGTGGAACTTTATCTCAGGACTCTGAATTGTTGACAGTATAGCCAAGCCGCTAAGAATTTACTATGACAATTTTACATTAGTTTTTTTTTCTAAGAACGACAAGTACTCAAAAGGTGCTAAACACGTGGAGTTAAAATATTTGCCGGTGAAAGAATCATATACATACATAAATATGTATGTGAGGGTGAGTTGGTAACTAGTATCATTAAAGAAACCGTGGATGACTTCTTATTGAGGCACATATTGTGATAATTATCACAAATAAAAGTAGACATAAAATACAACATAAAAGAGAAGAGATAAAGAAAACAATATAGAAGTGAGAATTCATTCTTACAGAAAATAACACAGAACTCTCTCTTTCGCAATCACTCTCAACGTTTTCTTTCGTAAAGCAAGAAAGAAAAAAATCAGAGATTCTAATCCATCATAGAATCAATTAAAGAAAGAAGTTAAGAGAGGAAAAGATCAAGATCTATTTGCTATGTATCAAGGTTAGCAAATTCTTGATTTATTGTTGGATTAAACAAATTTAGTGGTTCTTGGGTTTTGATTTCATGAATAGAAATCTAGAAAACAAATTTATATAAATTGATGGTTTTATAAGAAAATATATATTCGTCAAAGATAGATGGATTAGTTGTAATGCTCCATTTACAAAATTTTCAGACATAATGGTTCAAACCCTCTACATGCACTACTATGAGTGGGATTAAAAGGCCACTAGATTAGTTGATAATAAAAAAATCTATATTAAATAAACATTTTAAATATTGGTGTTCTATATAAAATTAGTTAATAATATATTTGTTTTTTGTAAAAAAAATTGTTCATTTTTAAAAAATTTAAGTCTTAATATGTGTTGAAAAATATCTATGTTTTTTAAAAAAATTTAACTTTGATTTTTTTATTAAAACTTAATTAGAAAATAGTATTAGGGGATGAGAGAAGAAGTGAAAAATAAGAAAAAATAAAAGTTAAATGAAAATGATATAATAGTAAATAATGTAGAAAATATGTTGAATATTGCTTTATTTAGAGTTATATGTCATTCATTTATTTTTTTTAACGTCTAGAGTTTATTAAAAGAAAGCCCAAAGACATTGAACAGTTGATACAAATTAGAAATTATTAGGCTAAAATTATCGAGGTCCAACAAGCACGAAAGGATGAAGTGGCAACAAAGACAGGAATCTGCTCGAAGGAGGTCACGTGTCAGCCGCCTAAACCCTCTGCCATGCAAGTCGCCAGTCAATTTCCAAATAGGCATTTCCGGAAAGTAAAGCCAAAAATTCACCTTCTTCTTTGCCCAAATCAACTGAGGGTTTGTGGAACCCATCTTCCCGTAATCATCCGAAACGAAAAAATTCTTAACATGAAATCGATTACCTGAAGTTGAACTTTGGTGGTTCAGGTAATTGATTTAGTAAAAAGAAAAACAATAATAGCAAAAAGAAAAATAATAACAAAAATAGGTTTCTCATCGTTAAAACAACAATTATTTTTATTATTCTTTTAATTTGTAAAATCAAGAAATATTTATGTCAAATGCCATTTGTAAAGTGAAATTTATGTCTTGTACTATTAATAACTGAAAATTATGTCTGGTACCATAAAAGTGAATTTGTGGTATGGATAAAAAAATAAATGTACCCTTGAAACTGGGTAAAAAATATGGCAGACATATGGGTTAGTCGTTTATTGTGGACATCAATGTAGATGTTCAGGAAAGACAAACAAATTGATTTATATCGAGTATGGACATTTGTCTATTTATAGCATAGACAAATGTCCATGTCCAGTGTCATACACACATGTTGCTTACATAGATTACTGACACGTGCCATTCGGTCAAAACAAAACATAAGTTTATTCTGATTCCCGAATACACTTATCTTTTCTGGACGTCTACATTTTTATAATTTTTACATTGTTGTCCACATCCTTTTCACATTGCTGTCCTCCATAGACGTCTAACCCATACGTCCGGCCACTTTTTTACCCAGTTTCAGAGATACACTTATCATTTTGTCTATACCACAAATTTGTTTTTTTTAGCACCATAGATAATTTCCAATTATTGATGGCATCAGAAATAATTTCTATTTTACAAATGGCATTTCACATAAAAAAACCCTAAAATCAATTCCTCACATTCCACCAATCCTCTTTTCTTTAATTCTTCTAACTCAACGAAACAAAAATTTACTCCAATTCCATAATTCTTCACTTACCATTTAGGCTCAAATATAAGATTATGATGAAACATTATTAGACAAAAGATCATTAGAGTTATATTATATCGTATATTTACAACATTTATACAGAAAAGAAGTAGAAAAAAATACAAAATTAAGTCCCAACTGAACAGTTGATTGGGTTCAGAAGAGATGAAGGGAGAAAATAAATTATGAAAGAAAAATAAAACTAAAAATGAATCCGGTAAATAGGGATAAAAATTAAGCCACCATAACCGCACTTAATTATTATTCATGATTCCATTATGAGATTGAATGAAGTTAAGTTGAGGTGAAAATTAAAATATGTGGAACAAAAGAATCTTATTACGACTACCGTTTCGATGACTTTAGCAAATTTGAAGGACTTCCCGTCTTCTTCATGCCTTGAGACACAAGCAATTAAACGTCATCATGAGAAATTGAGAACTACTACGCAAGTATAAACTATTTCTTCCATTTATAACCTAAGCTTTATAAGTTTTGATTTCTTACTCGGTGACGACATGCCTGATGTGGCCTTTGCAAATGTCGTCGTTCTAGTAGCGACTTGCTTAAGCTTGTCAAGTGGTCGTGATGTTGTCGTACTATTCCTTGGAGTCACTGGCTTAGTTCTGCAAATTTCAGGGCTCAACAATAAGAATGTTGTAGATTAGGGTGTAACTTATACAAAATCGTTATAAAGTTTAACATACAAAGTAAGAATGTTTCAAACGAAAAGCAAGAGCAGGAAAAGAAAATGCTTACTTTTGTGAAATCTTCAATTGTCTTCTTCCTTCTGCTGCATGAGTAACATCAATGGATCCTTCTGTTTCATTATCGTACTCTGTATCAACAGAGGAAGCCAAGGTCTCGTGGTCCGTGGCAGAGTGTCGTGACTGCCTGAGATAATCTTGTTGAAATCTTGAGTCTTCTTCAGTAGACAACTGCGAGTCTCCAGCTTCTGAGTTAAAGTCGCCGAATTGTCCTAAACTCTTTCTCTGCACTCTCTGTGGATAATTAATGTCCTTAAGCAAATGAAGACGCTCTATCTCATCGTCTTTTCTCGCTATTGTGTCCTTAAGGGACCCTAACTGCAATGGCTCTTTAGGTTTAGTGAAATCTCGAGCTATTGGTAGATCTAATTTAGAGAGAAGATTCACGAGATATTGTGAGAGTGTGTTTTAGTTTTTACCTGCTCCATTAATTCTCTAACATCTCTACCATCTTTGCTGCTCTTTGCAGCACCTAACTCAACTCCAGAGACACGCTCTGCGAACTTCAAAGTACTCATTGACTCTGAATAAGAAATAACATCAGGATTGAGTTGCACAAACATCAATGTTTTTGCTCTCCCACCTGTGATGTTAAGCACATAAAGATAAGTTAGCTGATCTCGTTGACAATGTAGGAACAAAGCAGCGAATTTTAAGTTAACCTAGAGAGCTTTGGAGAAGCTGAGTTAATTTGCTGTTCCTGTATGGTACATGAGAACTCTTCGAAGCAAGAGAGAATATCACATCTCCTAGAGCTGAGAGTGACTTGTTTATATGTTGTGCTTCTCTAAGCCTGTCTCCTGTAACTTCAGAGCGATCAACTCTTTCACTACCCGCCAGATCTACCAAATGTAAATTCCCATATAGTCTAGAACCGGTCTTCAAGTCCGTGCCACGAACATGAATAGTGACAATACTGCATACAGAGCCATCCATCCAAGTTACTTTTGTCCCTTCTCACATAGCCAAGCTATCTAGAGAATGATTTAAAGATAAGCACGTTTGTTTTAGAGATCAATAAATTGAACCTGTGAGAGCGGCTACTTCTTTCGTTTAAGGCCGTGGAGCTAACGGCACGGTTTTGAAGTCCAATGCTCATTAATTCGATTACATCAGAGGTAGCTTCCACAGGATACATGCTTGCATCAGGCACAGCAAGACCATTTTGTTGAGTTGTAGAAAGAATCCCTAGTGTATGAAAGTCAAGGAAAACAACGAATGGCAATTCACAAACAAAAAGAAGGAGAACAGATAAAGTGTGGTCGATATACTATGGAGAAACAAAGTTTTAAAGAGCAAAAGAACAAGTAGAGCAGCGAAAAAGGATATTTCTTTTGAGAACTGTCATCAGAGAGTAAATCACGTACTTGTTCATTGTATATCTCCACCATCTGCACCCCGACTTCATATGTTATGTTACTTTTTCTAGATTGAGAAATTTTGAAGAGGTCATTGAGAGCACGATAGTTTACTCCCCACTCTTCTTCACTAGCTCCATCTGGACCCGTCTGAGCAAAAACAAGAATGATGGTAAGGATGCAACAATATCCTTCATAAGACATCTTTAACGTAGAGGAATAGTGAATGACTACCATTGTGTAAGTTTTTCCTGATCCTGTCTGACCATACGCAAAAATACAAACATTGTACCCATCAAGAACCGACCGAATGAGGGGTTTTATATCAGAAAATACCTCATCTGCAAGATATGAAAAAATACAATAATAGATATTAAGTATGTATAGTTCTAATAATTTTTAAAAGGTGTAGTGATTAAGAACACCTATCGAATAGAAGGTATAAATATTGTAACGGAGGAAAAACTCCTTAGAATAGAGGTCAAAAGGGTAACAATAAAAGACCTTGAGTAGAGACTGGACTGTAGACCTTATTGAACCTAAATTTGCGAAGCCCATCTTTCCCAGGTTTTGTGGGATTGAAAATTACCAACTCTCCATGCTCACCAATATGTTCTACCACAGTGGTTGATGCACCTTGCCCACGCAAGAAAGGCCTTACCCGACAATACACTCTAATGTTTCCTGCAAGCCATAACCATAGAACCTATAGGTTGCATAGAAGATGAAATTTTAAAAATTTGAATATAAAGGAAATATCAGTATGTTATACGTGATCTACATTACCTTTTAGCTCCTGAAGTTCATTGAAGAGCTTTTGGTTTTCAGTTAGGACAGCGTGATAATTTTCGGCAGCATCTCCAAGTTCTAGCAATTTTTTCCCTAGGGATAAAAGTTTTTGCCGATAAAACCGCCAAACTTACACAGTCACAAATCATAGTGAGAAAAAGTGACCGGACTGACTCACCTAATTGACTGAACTCTTGTGTATACTTATCTTGAACTTTAAGTATTTCTTGTTTGATGGACTTAGCGTAGAACCTTAAATCCTGCAAAACTACAAGTTTTAGGTGCCTGTAGACTAAATCAACCATTGATTCTAATCAATGCTATATGTAAGCATACTTGTAGTGCCTGGAACTGGAAACTGATGAAGTTTCTATACGAAATTTCTTTCTGACTCCAGCTCCGATTCTTCAACTCTGATTTTTCCTCCATTTCATTAGCTTTACTTTTCCAGATGATCAGATTTTGTTCAAGTTCTCGATTCTTTGCTTCAAGGCTTGTATTAATAGCTTTTGTCTCTATTTTAAATTGTTCGAGCTCTCGATTTTTTGCTTCAAGGCTTGTATGAACAGTCAATGCCTCCTTTTTATATTGTTGAAGCTCCTCCACCTTTTCCTCAAGAGTCCTTTTAGCAGCATTTGCCTCTTTTCCCATATCTTCAAGCTCCTTAACTCTTTCCTCAAGGGAAATTTTTGCAATGCTTGCATCTTTTCTCATTTGTTCAAGCTCCTGCGCCCTATCCTCAATACCTACTGTAGCTACCTTTGTCTGGTTTTCCATTTGCAAGCTTTGTTGTTCATAAGCTTTCTTGGTTGTTTCTAATTCTCGCCTTAAAGTAGAAATTTCAATATCATATTGACAATTTTCTTTTTCTAGCCTAACCATATCATCCTCTTTGTTTTTCTTTTTTTCTTCTAGCTTGGACTTTTCTATCTGTCATAGTCATCTCAGGCAAATAAACATCTCACAAGAATAAAGTTTATCACTGCAGTTGTAGTAAGCATTTTATATGATTGAGATGTTAACCTTTATCCGTTGAAGTTGTCTAGTAGCAATCTGGTGAAATATAAGTTTATCCACATTATAGAATTAAATTTTAATGAAACAAAAATTTGAAGGCCTAAGTTCTTTATGATACCTCATTTTCCTCACTAGTTCCTGAAGCTAAGGTTTCAAGAACTTTAATCCTGGACTGGTACTTCTCCTCACGAGCTTTGAACACATTGTTTTGCTGCACAAAGAAAACACAGAATATAAACCAACTGCACACATTAACTATTTGTCCAAGGGAAAAACGAGATACCGTTCTTAGATGCTCAGACTGAGTTGAAATACGTCGCTGGATTTCTAAAATGACTTTTCTCAGTAGACATGCTACACGCTGATAAATATAGATTAGATTAGAAGATTTTTCAAGCAGCATGAGGCAGATGTGAGCATCCAAATTACACATAAAGTATTCAAATTTGTTATGCTCAAAATTGTTAAACTCAAGTACCTGAGGAATTTCACCATTCTTTTTCTCAATGCTTTCATCAAGAATTCCATTCACCATACTTAGAAGTGACTGCGTGGGAGCATTCTGCATTCAAAAAAAGCAAATGGTACTACTATAAAAAAAAAACTCTAAAAAGAAAAGAAAGAAAGAAAAAAAGCCTAGAATCACAAATTCATTAATAAGGTAACGACTTAGGCAACAATATTACATGCAAATTATTTGATTTCATCATTTCTGAAATCTTTGCGGCTTGGAGATCACATCTCCCTTGCTTCATATGGAAAGCCTCGTGGAACGTGTGCCCTCCTTGGAGCAATGATCCAGGGGATGATGAATCTGTGATTAGAAACGAAACATGTGTCAAGATGAATTTCATTACGTGAAATGGAATGGCCATGCAAAGAGGCCTTTGTTATAATATTATGCAAACAAGCGAGCACATAAATGCATTGGCTGGAGAAAAAATGTACCTAATGCGGAAGAACTGGCCACCGGACGCTGAGATCTAGAATCTGCTTGACCGTTCTGCCTTTCATAGGCAAATAATGGAGAGAAGGGACTACGAGGAGTTGAATCTCCACGAGAGCTGCCTGATTGATTAGTGAGAGAATTCATCATCAATCACCAAAGGCATCGAGGTCGAAAGCAAACTTATGGAAACACTTGATAAAGCCACAACTCCTTCATTCTCTATCAACTACGCCTGAAACATGATTCTTTTATATAAATATTGTGCCTTAGACCATATCCCAGACAAGAAGCTACCAAACATAAAGCTTAGAGAAAGCTAGTTTAATATATAGTGGCCCTATGAATTTGTTTAACCAAAATTGCAACCTCAGAGATAGTATATGCTTGCAGATATCATATTAATAATGTCGCTGAGAATTAACTAAAATTAGAGGATGGGTATCTTCCCGATTTCCAGTAAAACCAAATTCAAAAGCATGCTTTTTGAAAAGCAAGGAAATCGGATCCACCTAACAAATTTCCAGCGCAATTCCAACTTCATGGCAATGCGAAGAAGAATAAGAAGAAATTAGCTGTAAAGACGAACCTACCTGGAGAGGAACAGAAATTTGCTTTGGTGCAACAAGAGAAGATCGGCATCGGGAAAACTATGTTAAAACACAATAGAAAGTCTTGATTTAGGAAATACGATCATGAATACAAAAATTATGAGGACAACACCAACAGGAAGATATTCTCTTTTAACCTGGGAAGATCGATAAAGATTTTCTTGGGAAACCAAAAGGTCCAACCTGCGAGAAAACATAGAGAAGGAGAACGAGACGTGGATTTACTCACGTCAAAAGTTTTGAGACTTTTTTTTTTTTTCTAATTTAAAATATTTTTTTCTTATTTTTAGCTGTAGCTTGAATGTAGGAGGAAGCGCGAGTATCCCTGTTTCTCCTCCAATCGATTATACCAAGGGTCCTTTAATTTAAATTCAATAATTTTGTCAATTATGTCATCATATTTAAACTAGATGATGTCATCAACGCCATATGTACTTATGATGACCGGTGTTGTACACAAAATATATTTTTTGATCTCTATTGATTTAGGTTTTGATGAATTATAATTTTCGTAATAAACATTTTTGATTCGAGTCATTTAGATTTTTAGACATATGTTTATTTAGGTTTTTAGACATGTATTAATTTAAGATTTCAAACTTGCATTCATTTAGGTTTTTAAACTCAATATTCATTTACGTGTTTAGATTCATATTTATTTAGATTTGTAGATATGTGTTCATTTAGGCAAACATGGGTTATATATTTATTTATTTAATTTTTTTTTATCACTTAAATTCATTAATTCAAAATACTAATTGAGCCTAGGCCCAACTTAGCAAGCTCATCGGCCACACTGTTTTTACATCTAGGGATGAAAGAAAATGAAACATTAGAGAAACTAAAGGAGATGTCGATTATATCCATGTATATACCATAGATATCCGACGCAGATAAACCTGAGGAGAAGGCTTTGACGAGAGTTTGTGAATCAGATTGGATGGAGAGGTCATCGATCCCCAATTCCTTGGCATGACTTAGAGCTCCGTAGATTGCTAAGGCTTCAGCCATAAGAGGAGAAGCCACAAACTCTACAGCCCTCGATTCCTGACCAATTTTTACTCCATCTCTATAAAAGACTCATCCAATACCTGCAGCCATGAGTTCTTCCTTCCAAGCCCCATTCGATTGGCAGCAAACAGAAGAACGAGATTGACGAGGCAAGGGGCGATTGCTCTGGATTGGAGAACTTAGTCGAGTAGGAACAGAGGTAAGCCATTCTCGGGCTCCAATTACCGCTTGAGTAATTATTTCCTCTGGCGAAACTAATTTGTCGTTGAAAACCATTTGATTTCTTGCCTTCCATAACTGCCACAAAATCCAAGCTGCAAGAGCAGTGGACGATATACCTAGCGGAGGAAGAGATCGCAGCGGATGAAGCTTCTTCCAAGCTTGGTGGATCGTCCAATCACTAGAAAAAAATGGGACCTGTTCGAAAAGGGAATTATTCCAAATCTCTCTCGCAAAGTGACAATGAAGAAGGAGGTGATCCTGTGTTTCTACTTCGTTACATCTCTTGCATCGCACATAAGAGTTTATCTGTCTCGATTCTAACCTTTCACCTGTTGGTAGAGAATTAGTTAAGATTTTCCATAAAAACATCTTCACTTTAGGAGGTATTGATTGTTTCCAAACATCTTGAAACCAGTCAATATTGAGACCATCGTAGGAATGATTATTCTGCTTTGAATCCTTGCTTAGAGCTGTATAATACCCACTTTTAGTGGAGTAAACACCACTATTTAGACATTTAAATTTGTATTTAAAAATTATTCTAATTTATTAATATTTAAAATATTTTTAAAAACTAATATATTTTGAATATAATGAGTTTAAATTTAATGTTAATTACATTTATTTTTGTTTTCTTAAATTTTTTAATCTCATTAACTGTTTTCTATATATTAAATTTAAATTTACATAGTTTTTTCATTATTATATAAAAAATATGAAATTAATTTGTGTATAAATTATTATTTATTATTTTATGTATATTATAAATTATTTTCAATTAAAATAAATACAAAAAATTGTTTTATAATCTAAAATATAACTAATTTATCGTAATTTTTGGCGTTGTTTTGCTTGTCGGTGTCTCTGTCATTGCTGATTCTGGGGCGGCGACGCTTTTGGAGTCTCTCCTCTATAGAAGGGGATCTATTGGAATGTTGGGCGACGTCTCCGAATCGTCTCAGATGCGTCAGTTTTTATCCATCCTTCTGCAAAAGGGTTTCGATTTTGTGTGATGAATCAAGTTCTCCATGGCGATCCAGTTCACGGTGTTCCTCGTCCTTTATATTTATAGCCAGATCCACAGGTGGATCCCTTCATATATGTCCATGATGTCGTGATGTTACAAGCTCGGTATATCGAGCTATGTTAAAGTTTTAAAACAGATAAAATTCTGCTTCAAAGCTTCCATTATGCCAAGTTTCCTGGGATCTCATGAGCTATATCTTGCCAAGAAGGCCTTGAAGGCAAGTTCTCCTCTGCGGAAGCTCAAAATTAAGGTGCCTGCTATCGACAGCTCTGCCCTATTTGCCCGCTGCTCCAAAATATTATTGGGGAGATGCCTTACCCCGCATGTTCAAGATGTCAACACATTCATTTTCATGATGCCAAGATTCTGGAAAATATAAGGAAGAACAACAAGTGTAAACCTGGGAAATGGGAGGTTCCAGTTCGAGTTCCAATCGAAGAGGGACTTGAAGGAGATTTTAAGGCTACGAGCTAGTTGTTTTGATGGCTGGATGGTGACATATGCTCCCTGGAAGGCCTTTGCTAATGCTACTTATCCCCACAATATCTGTTTCTGCATCAAGATAACAAGAAGTTCATTTGAGTACAGCACCGATGAAATCTACCGTTTGGTTGGTGGCTCTCTAGGGCGGGTTCTAGATGTTGATGTGGACAGACGCAAGGTGTTGCTGGAGCTTCCGGTCTCCAAGCCTCTAATTTTTTCCTCCACTCTTGAATTCGTGGAGGGACAAGAGTCGCAGCTCATGTTAGAGTATCAAAATCTCGACGAATACTGTAAGTTATGCTGTAGATTAACTCATGATTCTGACATATGTTACAAGGCTAAAAAGGAGCCGACTGAGGCTGCTAAAGATGGGAAATTGAAGGGCTCGACGATAGGCCGCAACCAGAGTTTTAAGGGTGCGGTTACGGGTGGCAATCGATCCCAATGTGATGATAAATATGGGGCAACTGAAATGATGAGAAAGTCAATTGGTGGCAGAAATAATGGTAAACAACCCGCTTCATCGTCACAAAATTATCGTGAGGATGAACGGTTACACAACAAGAGAAGCATGAATGAGAGGACGCAGATGTGTGCAACCTCATAGGTTTTGGATATGGGAGGAATGTCCTCATCTAATCCCATGAGTGATCTGGAAAACAATGAAAGTGGCTCTATGTCCTCTAAAAAAGTTCGGAGACCATTGTTTCAACATGAAGACGCTATGGTCGTTACTGATGTGGGGAAAGATGCGATAACAGAAGAAGCATCAATTGCTGAAGAAACAGCTATGGTCCCATTATCAACAGCGACAATACAAGACAATGTTTAACACACGGATGCCTCTGGGTCAGGTAAAACTATTACCCAGATGTTAGTACCTAACTTATTGATGTTGGAATCATATGATGTTGCGGGTGTGGAACATGTGGAAGGTGGAGATGTAATCACATATACTGCAGATGAGGTTGCGGAAGCTGCAAAGTTTTGTGCGCAATATGAAATCAACAATCCATTTGTTCTGAACCAGAAGGACATGGAGATCAAAGCCCTAAAGCCACTTGCTGGTCCTAGTAAGCCATCCTCCAAACCATCAACGCCGCTTACGGGAGTGAGCTCTCGGAAGATGATCTCCCTCGAAGATATGTCACCACAGAATGGGGCAAAAGAAGTCAAGGCCAAGGCAAAGGCGATTAAGGAGTCAAGAAAAGGCTCTATGAAATTTTAATGTTAAAATTTTTTAACGTTTAAAAATCTTTGTTGGAATTGCCAAGGTATTGGTAATAGAATTACAATAAATTATTTAAGAGATATTTGGAAAAGTCATAAACGAGATTTTCTATTTCTTTCTGAAACTAAAAATAATGTTTATCTTATGAAAAAAATACAAGGTCATTTAGGTTATAATAGGATGATTATTGTTGAACTAAATGGACTTAGTGACGGTTTGGCTCTTTTATATAATGATTCCCTAAATGTAGTCTTAAATCATAAGGACACTCGAATGATAGATGTCTCTTGTGATATCAAAGAACAAGCATTTAATATTACATTTATTTATGTGAGCCTAGACAAAATCTGAGTGATCTAATATGGGAGAGATTGACAAGGATCAGTATAATCTGGGATTCCCCTTAGTTACTTATCGAAGATTTTAATGAACTCACGGGGAACCATGAAAAACAAAGGGGGAAATTGAGAATGCTCTCTTCTTGATGGACTCGGGCAAAACAGCAGGACTCGATGGAATGACGACTCTCTTTTTTAAAAAAGCATGGGAGCTGGTTAAACTAGATATGATTAAATTGGTCAATAATTTTTTATCATCTGGTTCTTTTGAACAAGGTTTAAATGAGACAAATATATGCTTAATTATGAAATCGTCACGTCCGACGAAAATGACGGAATTTCGACCTATTAGTCTTTGCAATGTCGGTTGTGAAATTATTTCGAAGGTTTTATGTCTAAGACTAAATAAATTGATGCCAAAATTAATCTTGGAAACATAATTTGCCTTTGTAGCCGATCGATTGATCTCTGATAATATCTTAATTGCGCAAGAAATGTTTCATGCCCTTCGTACAAACAAAGCAGTGAAGTGAAAGTTTATGGCAATAAAAAGGACATGAGCAAAGTGCACGACCGTGTAGAATGGAACTTAATAGAAAGTCTTCTATTACAGTTAGGTTTCAGTCATAACTGGACAAGATGTCTTATGCCATGTATTAACAGTGTGGAATATTTAATTCTATTAAACGGTAACCGAAAGGGAAAATAATTCCTTAACGCGGTCTTTGACAAGGAAATCCACTATCACCGTACCTGTTTATACTATGTACCGAAGTCCTTATAGCAAAACTGAAAAAGGCAGAGAATAACAAGCTTATCTCGGGGTTATCTATTGCGAAAGCAAGCCCACAGATTTCACATCTCCTTTTAGCGGAAGATAGCCTTTTCTTCTGTAAAGCCACCACGGAGGAAGCATAGCATATTATAAAGATTCTAAAAGATTATGAAAGGATATCAGGTCAACTATGTCGGCCGAAACAGGAAGGTGGTTTAGGATTCCGAGTTTTGGAGGATTTTAATTCAGCACTTCTTGACAAATAGGTTTGGAGGTTGCTTGATTATCCTGATTCTTTATTTGTCCGAGTTATGCAGGGTCGATACTATAAGAATCAATGTCTTATGTCGGCAAAAACAAATTCAAACCTTTCATATGGGTGGAGGAGTATTAGTTCAGCTCGTTCGCTTGTTACTAAAGTTTTAGTTAAGAAGATTGATGATGGTAGATCTACTGCGGTCTGGAGAGACCCATAGATACCAGATATTCAACCGCGAGTGGCGGTTGGCATAGATCCAGATATCTTCCTGGATCTTACAATCGATCAATTCATTGATTCTCAAACCAGAACTTGACGAGAGATTCTACTAAAACAATATTTTATTCCCACTGATGTTCAATTAATCATGGGCATACCACTTGCACAACAGGCAAGACCAGATTATTGGGGTTGGCATTATACAAAGACCGGTCAATACTCAGTTAAATCGGGATACAAAACAGAGGAGAGTATCTCTCTAATGGATGTTGGGTCCCATGGACCAAATTTTTGGGCATTGCAATCAAAAATATGGAAACTGAATTGCCCAAATAAAATTCAACCTTTTATATGGCAACCTCTATTTGTTTGTACTGCAATTAAGAAGAACCTGAATAATCGGGGGATTAATTGTGACCCTAGATGTGGCAGATGTGGGATGGCTGAGGAGACCATTAATCATATCCTTTTTGAATGCCCCCGGCTATTCAATCATGGGCACTATCCCATGTTCCCTCGCCAGTAGATATTTTTCTGGGAAACTCGATATGGTACAATCTTGATTATCTGCTGTGGAGGAACCTAGACTCAATAGACGTCTCTATTTTCCGATGGTTAATATGGTATATCTGGAAAGCAAGGAATGATTGTTGCTTTTCTGGTAAAAGTAAAGACCCCTGAGAAGTGGTAGCTCAGGCGAAGCAACATATGGCGGAATGGTCAAATGTTAGGCGTGAAAGTTGCCATGCTAGCCAAATAGGATTTATTAACGCAGCTAAGATATGGTCAGGGGTGTCCAAACCGGAGACCGCTAACCCGGCCTTTATGGGTTTCCAATGCTTTGTTGATGCATCGTGGAAGAGTTCTGATATGCATTCCAGGGTTGGTTGGATTTGTTTTCCCGATGCTGTTACAGGGGGATGTATGGGGTTACGACGAATTTGTAGGAGTCTCTCCGCACTTCACTCAGAGGTAGAAGCTGTGTTGTGGGCTATGGAATCCATGATTTTTCTCCAGAACTTAGAGGTAGAGATGGCTACGGATTGTGCGGATGTGCTGAAGCTTCTGATGCGTCCAGAGGAATGGCCGACCTTTCAACCATATCAGTAGGATTTTCAAATGTTAAAATCTCTGTTTCGCACTTTCTCTCTCCATGTAATTCTATGATCTCTAAACCATAAAATTGATGTTCTCGCTCGTTCTATTAGAGAATCAGCTAATGACTTAGTGTTGTAAACTCTCCCTTTTTCGGGATTTTTCAATTTATATATTGGTTGACAAAAAAAATAAAAATAAATAAATGAATCCTTGGGAAAAGATAAAATGAAAACTATGTCATTTTCAAACACATAAAATATATTGTATTAAAATTAAAATTATACACATAATTAATATAAATTACCATAGTATAAAATATAAATATAAAAATAAAAATAACTAATAATAATAAATTATATTATTTAATATAATAAAATTATATTAGATGTATGCTTATAGAGAAAATATTAGTTACAAACTTTAAATCACAAAAAACCATCTTTAATGATTTGATCAAATTTTGCAGTGAATATTTTCCACAACTTTAGAATTTGAGCTTTAATTCTTTAATGTTGTTTGCAGGGTTTCAAAGAAGAAATTTCAGAGAACGACATGATAAATTCAAAAATATAGTCAGAGAAAAAAATATGAGTTGCAGTTATTTTTTATGAATTTTACAATTATCACAAAACGAGTCATTTATTTAAGTAGAAGAATAGAATTTACCTTAATATGTAAAATTTTAAGATATAATTGATTAAGAATATTTTTTATAATAAATTAAATAGTAGGAATTAGTTATGATAAATTTAAACTATGTCTAAATGTATATTTCTTTATAAACTTAAATTATATACTCGATTAACCTATTTTCCTATAAAGTATACATGTTGATAGTTGAGATTATATAAATCATTTAGTTATATAATGTATAGAAAAGTTATTATATAAAGTATATCATAAATGTTATCTAATTAATATGTATTTGTACATTAACAAAGCTAATATTTGTTATAACTAACAAAATATTTAGTTTGCTTTGCAAGTGGCCTTTAGTCTAGTGGCAGGCACTAAGTCCACATAAGACATGCGCATTTGCACAACCTAATATAATACGATGTTTAAATTAATGCTACATTTTTATTATATAAGAGATTTTAGAGAAAGACATGATTAAAAGTAAGAAAATCGAGAGAAAAAGAAAATTTAGAATTGTTAAAAATCGTTAATGTTATGAGAATTATATATATGAATCTATTAGCGCTATGATTTTATTATATATAGAGATAAAATTGTTTGAAATTGGGAATTGTATTTGGTTTCTTAGGCTCTTAAATCGAGACCTTGTCAAAAAAAATTTTGGTAGAATTAATAGATTTGTAGCAAAAAAGATTATATATAGAACTAGATATGGACCTGTGCGATGCAGGAGTTTTATGAAAAAGTTTGATACATATATATATACATGTATTATGTTTTAGATAATATTTAAGAATTTTGTTGATTACTAATTTTTGAAACTCAACTTTATATTATAGGATATATATATATATATATGTATTATATTTAAGATAAAATTTAAGAATCTCGTTAATTACTAATTTTTGAAACCCACTTTATATAAGAGGATACTAAAAAATTTTGAACAGTTGAATTTGATATGTAGAAAAACCTCATTGATTACTAACTTTTGAAACCCAATTTTATATAATAGGATTTCATAATTATAAATAAAGAAAATTATTTATAATCCTTTTTATATTAGGATTGTGAATAGAGACAATATTTCATGGTACATAAATATTTAAATTTAAAAGATTAATTACTAAATTTTGAAACCCCACTTTATATAATAGGACATAATAGGATACTACAAAATTTTGAATCGTTAGATTTGACATGTGGATGAATCCCATTGATTACTAAGTTTTTGAACCCAACTTTATATAATAGACTTTGATACCAAAAGGAATCACGTTGATTACAAACTTTTGAAACTCAACTTTATATAATAGGATATAATAGCATACTCCAAAATTCTGAATCTTTGGTTTGACATGTGGAAGAATCTCGTAGATTATTAACATTTGAAACCCAAATTTATATAATATGATTTTATAACTATAAATAAAGATAATTATTTATAATCCTTTTTATATTATTATTGTGAATAGAGATAAATGTTTTGTGGTAAATATAAATACCTAAAAAAAAGTTATTTTTAAAATATAAAAACATTGCAAAATTTTGGATCATAAGACTTAACATGTGGAAAAATCATGTTGATTACTAATTTTTGAAACACAATTTTATATAATACGATTAAGATTTTTTTGTAAAAAATATGAAATATTTACAATCCTATATGTAAATTAGTTTTTTAATTATATTTTTTCTAAAATGTAAATTTATTTTTATTATATATTAATATAAAATATTTTAACTTTCTTATAATTATAAATAAATATAAATTTTAAAATTATATTAGTATTCTAAATAGATATAAAATATTTAGAATATAAAAATAAATATTAAAAAAATTTATTATATAGAAAGAAATTATTTTCAAATATATTTTATTTTCCAGTTTAAATATATAAATACAGAAAAAAGAATTTGACATATAATATGTAACTTTAAGGGTTCAAACTTTACGATTAAGAAATTGAGATGGGAAGATGGGTAGGCGACCGCTTCAACTGCCTCCGAACCATGTTCGCAGTGGGTTCCATGCCTGAGGAAGCTCCACCCCAATCCTCCAGTTCGGGAGACTTGCCTCCATGCTCCGTCGGTCTGGCAGCAGATTTCAGGGCTTTGATAGGTTGATCTCATGTTTCTGGAGATTGTAGGTTTTAGTCTGGGATTCACCAAATCCTCCCACTCGCGGGCTCTTATGATAGCGAGGTTCGAAGTTTCTGCAGATGATGAGAGAATGTCACTAAAGGTTAGCTGATTGTGTGATTTCCATATTTGCCACATGAGCCAAGCTGCAATCGGAGTAGAAGAGGTTCCCAATGGTGGTAGAACTTGTTTACTCCAGAGGAATTTCTATGATTGAAGCACTGACCAATCAATGGGAATGTGTACATTCTCTGCAAAAAATTTCTTGTTCCAAATCTCTTTCGAAAAAGCACAGTGGAACAGAAGGTGGCTGAGAGTTTCGAAATTGCCACATCGTTTGCATCGTGAGTGGCCATTGATTTTCCTTCTCTCTAGATTTTCTCCAGTCGGTAAACTTCCTGATATGGCTCTCCACAAGAACAGTTTTAACTTCGGGGGAAGCTTTTGCGCCCATATCTCTGGGATCCAATTCACAGGAGGGGTGTTAGAGGTGGGCAAAGGGGAATCCAGGGTGATAGCTGTGTAATATCCACTCTTTGTTGTATACATCCCGCTTTTGTGACCGAGCCAAACAAACTTATCTCTAGCACTGTAAGTACTAGGTTTGATGCACAAGATCTCGGTTGAGACTTGTGGGAGAATCTCTTGTATCTTGTTCTTATCCCACTTTTTTGTATTTGGGATGAATAAGTTTACAACTTTCATATTCATGTGTGCTTCCCTTGTAGGACCCATAGGCCTATCATGCTGGACATAAGGGAGCCATTTGTCGGACCAGATATTGACATCCTTTCTGTCTCCTATGATCCAGCCTGAATTAGCCATAATCAACTGCCTGCCCACCAAAATAGTTAAAATTAAATGTACCTCTCTTTTTTAGTCTTGGTTTTGTTGGTTGTAAACGAAAAAAACAGAATTAATAACGTAAAAAAAAATTTCAAGGAAGTAGTAGTGAAACTTCTTTGTGAAAGGTAGAGAGCTAAGAAAATATCGAAAGTTTCATGAAATATACTATTTGCTTGCTTATGTATATTTAGTAATTAATATTCACAAATTCCTTTTTGGATTAGAATTCTTTTTTAGATTAGAATATCTGGAGAGATTAATATTTAGTAATAGAGATATATATCGACAATTATCCTCTATTAGAATTTTTTTGTTAAGATTATTAGAATATTTTCAATTTCTTTTTCCAAATTTCTTTTTAATTGTATTTTTTAAAAGTGTCAATAGTTATCTTCTATTTAAATTTATTTATGTTTTATAATTAGTAAGAGATAAATATTTATTTTTATTTTTATTTTACAATTCATTTTTGTGTTAGGAATGTAAATGAGGATAAATATTTCTTAATAGATATAAATATTTTTAATAAGTAATTTTGAGAAATCGTAGTTTAAATAGTTAGAATTTTTTGTTCAACTTGTAAAAGTATTTGCAACTTTTTTGAAAATTCTTTTTCTTTTAATTATATTCATTTTTTGTATATCAACAAATATATTCTATTAGGATTTATTTTTATTTTATAATTAGTAAGAGATAAAAATTTATAGATATGCAGAAGACGCGATTAGGGTTATGTATGTTTCCTCCACATCCTCACTTCTTAGTGGGCATGTTGGTGGACCAATCCTTTGGGTCTGGTTATTATAAAGGTATTCAGAAAATATCTATGTATTTCCTATACTTAATTGAGCTTGTGAGGAGAAAGCCAAATTGGTGGGCCTTAGACTGAGTTATTTTGGATCCACTACATGGATCATTACTCCTTCCTCTGAGTATCGAGTTTGCAAAATTAGAGTTTGGCAGAGTCCACCCATTGCTTCCTTCATCAATTTGGAGATGTCTACAATAAAGTTTAGCTTCTATGGCAGTTTGAGTGTCTGTTTATATCTGCTTGCTTTAACTTCAAATCAAGACTTTTTCGGTTTTATAAGGACCACTAAGAATTTCCTCGGAGCTGGAATGAGGACATTAATACCTTCAATGATGGCTTTTGGATTACTATCCCTAGTTATGCACTTTCCCTTATTTTGCAATGTATTAGCAATGTATTGCTTCTTCTTCATCCCGGAACTTGCTTTTCTAATGAAGTGTTTTCGACCAAAAAAAAGAAAAATTTATGAAAATGGTCTTTTTCCGAAAAAGGATAATGGCTAATGAATTTTTTTTTTCTTTTGTCAATTTATATCTGTTATTTTTCTTTCATTTTTAGCATCCATTACATCTCAACTATAAAGAAGAGTCGAAAAGAAAAACATAATAAAAGAGAAAATGTATTATTCATTCATTTCTTGCATTTATTTCTATTAATATTCTCTCCATTTTTGTCGTTGTCTTCTTTTTTTCTTTTCCCTTTTAATTATATCTCAATATTCTTCAGCTATGAACTTCTTATCATTTTTATTAAAATAACATAATTGCTCACTAATTGAAAAGCCTCAGAATCCCAACATAATTTATTTTCAATTCAAATATTCTGAAAAAATATATAGTAATATACAAAATTTATAATTTCGTGAACAAAATATTTTTGTGTAGACGAAATTTATTCTAAATATTTATGTTATTACTTTGTGGATAAAATTAGGTTAATATTCATGGGTCATTTAGGTTAATATACATGAGTTTTTTAAATATTAGGTGAATATACATGAGTTTTCTAAAATAAAGGATCTAACTATAAAACCTACCATAATTTTAACATTGGGAACAAAGTGAGCTTTAAGGGGACAAAAACATTTATTATTGTTAGTTTGATGCCAACCAAAATAGGACAGCAAGAAGGGAATAAAGAAATTTATGGTGTTAACCGTTGGTTTGGAGTGTTAACTAATTAGTATACATGTACTTTCATGTTTGCTTACTATTATACATTACTAAAAAAATTATTGGAAATAGTACTAGGAGATGATAGGAACGAAGGAGATATACGAATTCGTATAAGTAATGTACTTATGGTGTTGACAATATGTTTTGGGGTGTTAACTGAAAGCAGAAACGAAAATTGGCACAAACAAAAGATTTCAAGGAAATAGATTTTAGTTTGTGTTTGGTGATCTACGGACATACCAAAATAGAAATCATAATCCAAAAACCAGTTAAGGGACTAACACTAGAAGGTCGCAAAAATAAAGTTAAGGGATTAATAAGAATTCTTGTCATTGCTCCAACATGTACTTGCATGATCTCTTCTTCTACTGGCTCACTATCTTCACTCGAGTTGTCATGGATTAAGTTCAAGGGTCGAGTGGTGTCTTCCTTCAGCTCCATAGCTTCAATAGAGCTGTTGTAGGTTGAGCATGGAGGTCAAGTGAGCTCTAAACCATCCAATATCACATCATCGTCCCTTTCTTGAAGAGGTTTTGACCTCAAATCCGTGTCATCTACAATAAAAGGAACCAAGTCAGAAACATTGAAGCTTGGACTTCCATTAAACTTACCTTGGAGATCTAGGTTATAAGCATTGTCATTGATCCTCTTGATCATAGTGAATGACCATCTATCTTTGACATGAACTTGGCTTTTTTTTTGCTAGAAAACGCTCCTTCTATAGATGCACCAAGACATGATCTCCAATGTTGAATATCATCTCATGGCTTCCTTTATTAGCTTCTTTAGCTTACGCCTTTGTCTTAGCCTCAATGTTTAGTTGTCTGCCTTCTCATGCATCTGTTTGACAAATTCTGCCTTCTTGTTTTGATTAGGGCTAACTTTTTCATGCTCAAGTAAAGGAGTTATATCCAATGAAGATAAAGTATCAAAGCCATACACAATTTGGAAAGGAGAAAACTTAGATGCAAAATTCATTGCATTAGGTGATTTTGGTCTTTTTTTTTAGAATCACATGTGGTTCAACTAATGATTTCTAAATTAATTATTAAGACTATGATTGGCAAAGCTGTTAAAAAAACTGAAGCTAATAGCAATTGAAGCGGGAGCTGAGAGTTGAGAGCTGTGAGTTGTGAGCTGTGAGCTGAGAGCTGAGAGCTGAGAGCTATTTTATATTTTTTTTAAAATATTATATAATAATTAATTAGAATTAGAAAATAGCTAGAATTAATTTTTTTTAAATAGCTAAAATTAAAAATTAAAAAAATAAATTATTACAACTAAAAATCTAAAAGTAAAAAGATAAAACAAAAACAAAATTTTATCTACGATTTCTCCATATTTGTCCTGCAATGTTATTTCGAACACTACCCATGTATGCATCATCTGTAGGCACATAATCTCTTCTTCGAATGTCTTCATCATCATTTGAATCTGACAATTCAAACAGTTCATTATCCATTTGTTCATACTCTTCAAAATCTTTATCAATATTTGATGATTTCCATATGTAATTATGCAACGCCATAGTTGCTACGACAATCTTGCATTACGTTTCCTGATCACATCGTGTTGGATTTATGATAATAGCAAACTTTCTTTTCCACACTCCGAATGTTCGTTCTATCACATAACACAAAGAAGAATGACGCTTATTAAATGTTTCATTTTCATTTGTAGGTGGCCCTCCACGCCATTGATGCTAATGGTATCGTATACGGCGGTATGGAGCAAGATATCCTTTTCTGTTAGGGTATCTAGAATCAACGAGAAAATATTTTCCTTCCGATGGTATTGGAAAATATTTATCTTTTTGCGCACAATATGTCAATATCTTCGAATCATATGCTCTTCCTTGTGTCCCCACATATGTATATATGAATTCCATATTGAAGTTACAGATTGCAAGCACGTTTATGGTAAGATGTTGCTTCCTTAGATTCCAATACTTTTCTTTTTTTGTCACTTCCAACTCGTACTAACACATGTGTACCATCAAGAGCTCCAATACAAGCACTAAAATGGATGATATATTCTATCTGACGCTAGAATTGGGTGTACCTTGTAAAATTCATTTTCTTCAGGTTTTATAATGTCTTGAGACATACGAAAAAGTGCATATAAAACCTCATGAAACTTTCTGTTTACCTTGTCTTGATTGCGTTGATAATGTACTGCAATTGTTCGTTGAACTTCATCATGTGCAACTATCTCAAGAAACATTGCAACAACCTCTTATAATCCACATTTTGTTGATTTTTGCAATCCATAATCATTCTTTAATCTCTTACACAAGTTTTGAAAAGTGTCTTGATGTACTTGCAGAGTTTCACAACACTTTCCATCATGACCATTTATCATTTGCATAGTATGACGCCATCCACGACCTCGATCAATTCTCATCAGTTTTCTATCTCGGTTTGGATCCAAGCATTCACTCTAGATCAACAGTACAACTACTTTCAACAAAATTTGGTTATACCAAATAATTCTACAAAATGTAAAAAAAATGTTCACATATATAAATCTCATTATTAACATCAAGTTTAGTTACCCAAAAAAAATAACCTAACTTTATAAATATTATTTTATTCCTTCGGAAAAAAAAAAATCTAAAAAAAATCACTAATTAGTCATATATATATATATATATAATATTTTTTCCCTTTCTGAGGGATGTCCCATTTTTTGGTGGATCAGCTGGTTCCACTTTTTCATCAGATTCCACCATTTGTGGTAATGGACTTGGGATATCACGAGGCATTTTCTTTGTTCCAACATGAGGTTGCCATCCCTCATTTACCGACACTGAAACTCGTGTATATAAAAGATCAAGTAGAGGAATGTCTCGTAGAGGATGTGTTTGTAATTTAGATGCTTATGGGCAACTCTGCAATATAATAATATTATTCATATTAACTACGAACAAAATTATTTGATAACTTACAAACAAAATTTTATACAAACTTACTTTAATTAATTCATTCCACCAATTTGTTGTCATGTCGATTTCTCCAAACTCATTTAATTCTATTATGTTAGTGTTTTGTGTCACACGCTTATAAATATCATACTGTCTTTTCAAATGGTCTAACCGATTTTCAAATTTCCCCCAAGACAAATCCAAGCCAAACTGTTTCAAAAATTCAGCTCGGACATTTTGCCTACCAATTTCGTCAAGACACGTTCCTTTCCAATGACCCTTATCTTTTTGATCATTGCATAATTCCAATAATCCATAACTCATATGAGGAGGCCAAACAAATTTTGGCTAAACAAATAATGCACATAAAAATATATCAATTAATGAATATTAAAAACTTAGTTTTAAAAAAAATGTAACTATGTTAAATATATATTTTTTTAAAATAATCAATAGCATTATAAAATCCAAATAGTAATCTTTTAACAAAAATAATGAGTATTTTTATAAGAAAAATTACCTTATGAATAAAATAAAAATAAAATTCAAATCAATAATAAAAATAAATTTCAACTAAAACTACATTCAAAAAATTTAGCATATGAAAATTAAATCTTGAAATCAACTTTGGAGCTCGTTTGTTCAAGAATTGGAAAAGACGGTGGTCAAAATTAAATATCATCACTTTTTCAAAATTGGAAAAATGTTGTGTTCTATTTACACAGTATGTTCTATTTGTTAAATATGAATACTAATTTTACAATTGCTTTTAAATATATGTGTCATGTTTGGATGAAAGAAGCACATGTGAGAGTTAAAGAGCAATAAAACGTGATTGACTATACTTTACAGTACTTAACGCCAACAGCTCTCAAACATCTCTGCCAATCACGCTTTAAGTCCTATGTCATTGAACTTGAGATTTTTATAAAATCACTTAAATAACACACAATCTCTTGTTATTCAATCAATACTTTATCAAAATCATATAAATCTCTTGTTATTCAAAAATTAATAATTTTTTCTAAAAATATCTACTCAAACTGATTTTGGAATATAACTCAAAAATATCACTCATAAAGGTGTGATTTCAAAAAAATAACCGTGAAAAAGCGTTGAGAAACTCCATCTCGTAGGCCAATACATTCAAGAGTGGGTTCTTTACTTGAAAAAATTTCGAGAGACTCCATTTAACCTTTTTTATGTTATTGGCTCAGTTTTACCATTCAATGTCTTTGTTCTATGCACTACTTTCTATCTGATTCTTCAGAGTATAATCACCTTTGTTAGCATTCTTCTTTCTCAACTATCAAGTACACTTGTTTCTATATTGTTTTTGCATTGTTCATTAAAAGGTTATAAACTTAAAACTTAATAAGCTACACATAATCCAAATCCAAGTTTGGTTTAACAATGAGTTACAACAGTTTGTTAAAGAAGATAAATGCACACTTGTTTAAATTTCAGCTATATATTCTCAAAGTAAACATATATTGTTGACATGACATAGCAATAGCACGAATAAATACAATGGTGTGGATATCGAATGATTTCATGGGGCTTTGATGTAGATAAGCATTTTATGCGGGCAAGAAAATGAATCATGAAATCATCTCTTCTTTTAGTGTGTATTCTACTCCTCTGTTTGGTCTTCTTGACCAACAAATTATCCTTTCACCCATGACCTTTTTCTTGGGATAAAATTTTCTGTTGGCTTTCCTCTGTTTCACATTCATCAGTTCATTGTGTTGCTCTACTTATGGGATGGCAATTGGCAAGCATGAAGTTTGGAGAAAAAAAAATCGTAGTCAAGGTCGTAAGTTTCATCATGGGATCACTCTCTCTTTCTCACTCGGCTGTCAGTACTCAAGTCCTCCAAATAGTCTGAAACAAGGCTATTACTCTCTCAAATATGGGTTATAAAAATGGCGACTCTCGCATCATTTGGAATCCTCCTTAAAGCTTTTTTTCCTATTTTTTTTTGGTTTCATTACGATAAAATGTGCATGTATATTATGTGTATTCTCTTCAATTCAAAGGACAAATTTCCTCATATTTGTTTATACCATAGTGTAGCGTAACTATAATATGTTACATTTTTAATCAGAATACTTTGACGGGTTATTTTACATGGTCTAGCCAAGACTAGAAAGCACATAGAGAACCATTCTATTTATTGTAGACAACTTCATCTTCTAACAAACAATACCTTAGAAAAATCTTGTTCATCGATTCTATATTGTAGTCTCGATAGGTCTCGAAGTCAACCAAATAGTATTTAATTGTGGTGAAATTAAACTTTTTTGATATAGTTAACGTGATATATATGTGATATATATTTTCTTTTTAAGCTCTCGTATGTTAAACATGAATCACCTAGAATCTCACATAAATCTTCTAAAATCACTATATGATTTTTTTTTTACAAAAAATTAAAAATTAACTTAAATCATCTCAAATATCCTAAAAAGTCATTTAAATTAATCCAAATCTATCAAAATCTAAGTTCTATCAAATCTCCTAAAATTCTGGTTTGAATACACATTCTACATGTGGTAAACAATCTTCCCAAGACTTTATATTCTTCTTAATCAAAACACACAATAAAGTAAACAAAATACGATTAACGACTTTAGTTTGACCATCAATTTGAGGATGACAAGTGGTAGAAAATATCAACTTAGAACCTAACTTTGTCCGCAATGTTCTCCAATAATGACTTAGGAACTTTGTATCACGATCAAAGACAATGGTTCTAGGCATGTCATGCAATCTAACAACCTTTTTGAAGAACAAGTGTGCTACATGAGATGCATCATCAGTCTTGAGACAGCCTATAAAATAAGCCATTTTTGAGAACCTATCAACCACTACGAAGATTGAATCCTTTCCATTCCTAGTTCAAGGCAATCTTACCACAAAATCCATAGAAATATCAACCCAAGGATGTGTAGGAATGGGTAAAAGAGTATACAACTCATGAGGTTGAACCTTAGATTTGGCTTGTTTGCACGTAGTAGACCTAAAACAAATTTGTTCCACATCTTGTTTCATATAAGGCCAATGGAAGTGATTTTGCATTAACTTGAGAGTCTTGGCCACACCAAAATGACCCATCAGGCCACCTCCATGTACTCCCCTAACTAAAAGATCTCTTAAAAACAGTTAGGTATACACAAATAGTTCCCATGGAACAAGAAACCATCTTGTTTCAAGTAGTGGCCAAAACTATAATTAGAACACTCAACAAATATATCCTTAAAATTCATGATCGGATCCATATATTTCTTTCAAATGCTCAAATCCAAGCAATTTAGTTTCAAGAGTAGAGAGAATAGTGGGTCATTCTCTGATTGCTCCATCTTATCCTCATCGACCTTGATGCCATCTGCACTTACAACAAAGCCTAGAAATACAAGATTATATGTGCACTTTTTCATATTAGCATACAATTGTTCTTGCCCAAGTAATTCTAAGACCTTGCGAATATGCTCTATATGCTCACCTAGAGATTTGCTATAAACTAAGATGTCATCAAAGTAGACCACAACGAATTCTCCTATAAATGCTCTAAGGACATGATTCATTAGCCTCATAAATGTATTAGGTGCATTTGTCAATCCAAATGGCATGACTAACCCATTCATACAATTCATGCTTACGTCTTGATGCAGTTTTCCATTCATCCTCTTCTTTTATTCTTATCTAATAATAGCCACTCTTTAAATTTATCTTAGAAAACACACTAGATCCATGTAATTCATCAAACATATCATCAAGTCTAGGAATAGGATAACAATACTTAATTGTTACGTTATTGATTGCTCTGCAATCAACACACATACGCCAACTACCGTCTTTTCTTAGCACAAGATGGACGGGTATTGCACATGGACTCATACTCTCACAGATGTGTCTTTTTTCCAGCAGCTCATTAACATGTTTCTGAAGCTTCTTTGTTTCCACAAGATTGGTTTGATACGCGGGTCTGTTTGGTAAAGAGGCACCAAATACATAGTCTTTATGGTGTTCTATTCCTCTTATAGGTGGCAGACCGTTGGTGATTTCTACTAGGAAGACATTCTCGAAATCTTGCTAAAGGGAAGTCATTTTGCTCGGAAGAACCGCTTTAGATGAGTAAAGCTAGTTAAAGCTCCTTAAAAGACAAAGAGCAGCATATGTCCATTTGCCATAAGAGTATTCTTGACTTGAGTTGCTCTAGCATAAAAGTTGGTCTGTTTTCGACTCTTATCCTCTAATCCAACTGATCCCTTAAATTGCAGCTAGACTTTATAGACTTCTTTAGGCGACAATTGGATGAGAGTAGTCTTACAACCATTGTGAAGAAAACAGTGTATGTTGGTAATCCCATCGTGGATCAGTTTCTGATATGATTTCCATGGTCGTTGCAAAAGTATATGTCCAGCCTCCATAAGAATCATATCTAGTGTCGCGGGACACCAATATAGGTACGCTACATCTGCGAATCTGGTGAGATCTGCAGGGACCATCTTCTCAAAGTAGAACTTGAGGTTCATAGTGTAAGGCAACCAACCGTGGGAGTTAGGCTCAACGACGGCTAGAGTTTCTTGATCCTCTCACGTGTAACTCGGCATCTAGGTTTAGATTTTCTTTAATCTCTCTGATTTTATTAATGAACAACTAAAGCAAATATATAGGGATCCTCATGGAAATCTTAATTATAACATTGGCATTGAGTCTTATTTCAAATCAAAAAGAAAATAAAAAAACTAAAGCCGAAAGTGAATCAGACTTCTTATTCTTAATAGGCCAATCAAAATTTTCCTATCAAAATTTTCCTATCAAAATTTTCCTTTAAGAAATAGAAGATTTGTCATTGACTTGGACCTAAAATCGGGTGAAAAATAATTAACCACAGGGATAATCATTTTTACCCAAAAATCAGGTCACTAATGGGCCTCTAGAAACAAACACCAAAATCGGCCCATAAAAAGATTTTCGTGGCTTAAAACAAAACAAAACAAAAGGTCCATCAGGGAGTGAAGTGTGCCTGATCTACTAGGGTTAATCATGGTGTCACGCTGCACCAGATCCCTCCCGGTCTGAAAGAGTCGACCTCAATTTCGAGCCGGTTTGGCCTGTTTCTTTATTTGCTCCTAGATTTACTCAGAGGTTTGGTTCTTCTTCTTTACTCACAATGGTTGGCGCAAGAGCGCAAGTTCCTCAGCTTCAACTTGGGTTGTACCCACATCCTCGGCCTCAGTAAACTGGTCTTCTTCTCTTTTTTGGCAGCTTTGCTTGAAGGGTCCAACAACCCTCTTGGATCTTCTTTCTCAGTGACTACTGGGAATGACCGGTCACAAAATTATTCTCGTCTTCCCTTCCTAATGTACAACCGCGTCAGATTTCTTGGTTCATGACGAGAGATGTGTGGCAAACCCACATGTTTCACCAACCAGAGGATGATCTTGTTCTTATGGCTTTCCAGGTCAAAGGAGTGGTTTGTCTCTAGGTGTTTGAGGTTCTAGCTCAACCGTAACCGTTTGGCCTCTTGATACAGGAAGGTCGTAAGCAGCATTACTCAATCGTAGCGTCAAGCTATTAGCACACAGTATTTTTGTGTTGGCTTTCCTTTCTCTTTAGCCTCAAGCTTCTCAATCAGAAACTTCAAGTCTTACGTCAAGCTTGATTTGCTCCCTTTATCATACGCCTTCATTTGTGACCTAGATCCGCTCAAGATGGAACACCAAGTGGCAGATTATTTGCGGTCGGGAGACGTTCGAGTCATTTTATTCATGACCATCTCCTCAGTATAGTCACTTGGCTGCTCCAGCGGCTCAACCATGTTAACTTCCTACGCTTGTGGGGCAAAAACTCATCCACAACTTGCACCATCCAATCCCAAGTGGTAGACAACAAGCAGGCTTCATGGTTCTGGCAAGATAGGCGCATCGCTATCTTAAGTTCGCCTTTGTCATGTGCTGAGGAAGGAAGACGTGTGAGGGCTCTTTCATTAGCAAGGGATGGTGTCCTTGGACTCTTAGGACGTGTAGTTCCATCCTCAAAAGGTTGGCACTGACCTAAGGTTCCATTCTTCTCATTCATGTCATATATAGGGTTTCTACGGCTTTAGTAACTTCGAGCACTCCTTTGTTCTTATAGATCCTCTTGTCCTTTACAAGCTTTGCCTTACTAGAAGCATTACTTGTAACAACACTAGGAAAAGACTTGCACATGCCTCTTGAGTCTTCTTCCTGAGTAAGGTCCTCACAGACCATTAATTTAGGTTTCAAACGCACGTCTTAATTGGCAGATGCGAAGGTTTTTGGCTCTTTAGATAGTCTCCTCGACAATAGAGACAGAGCACATGTAGAGGGCTCAACCATGGCAAGGCTGCAGGTTAGAGCCATTATGTTTGGAATCCGAGGTGGCAGATCCACGAGTTTATCACGATGGATAAATGTAGTTGCACGCTTGCGGGTCATAAAGGAGCTGTTATGGCGGGTGCGCTGTTCACAGATCCCGGAGGTTCACTGCGTGGTTTGTTAAACAAGTCATTGAGCATGGCCAACACTTGGTTGGCTTGGCGTATTATGTGGTCGATGGTCTCGTGTAAGGCAATTGGTTCAGATCTGGCAGATATGTCTGGCAATTCAGACATTATGCAGTTGTTGAAGAGGATGACGGTGGAGTGAACGGTAGAGAGAGGTGGTGATGTGAGGGTCAATGTCGTGGTTACCTTGATCTCGTGGCAATAAAGATGACCACTCAGGTACGACCCATGATAGTGGTGGACGCACGAATCGTGTGTGACCTTGTAATTGCGTTCGGCTTCTTTGTCTCACAGCTCAGGGTTTCGGTTCTGGCTAGGAAGCCTAGAACGTTGGCTCTGATACTACCTTGGTGCCGCGAGAACTAGTGAGATCTGCAGAGACTGTCTTCTCACAGAAGAACTTGAGGTTCACATTGTAAGGTAACCAACCGTGGGAGCTAGGCTCAAACGACTACTAGAGTTTTGTGATCTAGGGTTTTCTATAATCTCTTTAATTTTATTAATGAGCAATTGAAACAAATATAAATGGATCATGGTGGAAACTCTAATTACAACATGATTTCAAATCCAAAAAGAAAAGAGAAAAACTAAAGTCTTAAGAGAATTAGACACCTTATTCTTAATTGCCTTTCAGAAATAGAAGATCTGTCATCAACTTTGGCCTAAAATTTGGTGAAAAATAATTAACCATAATGTTAATCAGTTTTACCCAAAAATCAGGTCACTAATGGGTCTCCATAATCAAAAACCAAAATTGGCTCATAAAGAGCATTTACTGGCTTAAAACAAAACAAAACAAAAGACTCATCAGAGAGTGATGTATGTGTGACCTGCTAGGGTTAATCCTGGTGCCATGCTGCACCAATATCACATAAAACATCATCCTCATATTACCAATAATTGCTTAATAATGTTTAGCTCTCATTTCTCACTTAACCACTACAACTTGTAAGGCTTTGGATGCTTTTCGACTTTACACATTAGTACAAATGCCTCCATCGATGATCAAGCTTTAGATATTTCCCTAAACCATGCATCTTGAGTGAAATTTTTTTTCTCTTTGCTCTTTTATTCAGACTTGGCATTCAGAATGAGAACTCTCCTTACAACTAGCAAATCCCCTTTCAAAGGTGCAGCCTCATAATCTTCTGCTGAAGATATTGTTAAATACTGCTCATCCGTGGATTAATACTCTCAATTAAGTAACATGACCATAACTCTTTGACTTGAGCAAGCATTAGCATAGTGTCCTCTACCTTGGTACTTAAAAGCATCTAACTTCTCTAGCCCTAGGCTTAATCTCAGTCTTTCCTTTGAACTTGTGGCCTCAAAGGTGTGTTTTCCTTCAATTTTTACGGGTTCTGGCTTTGGAGGCTCATGTGACCTCTACTCCTTTAGGTAGCTCTACTGAGTGTTATAGGAACCTTGTGTAACACCCCCGACCCTACCCAAGAACGGGAGTGTCACTAATGCGAGTTCGAGTCCCAAGCTAAGGTTACCGAAACATAGTCGGACCTTAACCAAAACTCAAAATACACATCCCGTCTTAATATACCTAAGGCCTTGCAACCGAAGTACATTAATTCGTTAGGTTTGCCCCGGATTAAGGCCAAGCACACATAATACCATTTCACAATACGTATTATACATAAATCTTTTATAAAATATTTGCAAACTACAATATATGTCTCGGCCGAATTTTAAAAACTTCGTTTACTTTACAAACCGTCTTACATTTGTAAAAGGTAAAATCTACACCGGCTTTAAGTTGCTTTCCTTCCGCTCCCTAGTTGGGCTTACTATGGTTTCCTGCAAGGAGAAAAGTGAGAAGTGAGCAAAACAGCTCAGTGAGTTTGCGAAAACAAAATTAACATAAACAAGCAATGCACACAATTTTCATGGTCACCCTTAGATCATGAATCAATCCGCGATCTGGTCCGCAATGCTAACCTTCTATATTGCTGGATCGCACCAGGCCGTACATGCGGCACGGTCCGCCCCGCGTCACCATAATCCACAACCGTTCCTTTCATTCCCGAATCAATCTCATCACGTCACAACCTTCTCACCCACTTTCCAACCACCTCACAACCTTTCCTCTTACTCACAACCCGCCATTTACAACCTCTTCACAACCACCCTTTCCACAACACATCACAAACAGTTCCCATTTCATCACACACTCCACTTCCTTACCTTCCCATTACACCTCATACAACCCCACAAACCACTTAACACACATACATACATCAAACAAATACATAACACGCAATAAACACTTATGCAACAATGACCACCACTTAGACTTATTAAATCGAATAGCACTTCAAATACCACGCATTTACAGATTATCACCTATCAAACACAACTCAGATATCATCACAACTCAACAATTCTTTCACTGGTTTAACAACTAACTTCACCAACACCTCACGGCTTCACTAATACACACAATTCAATCATCCTTTAATCTTATTAACCATCTCGTAATTCCACCATAAAATCACACAAATAATTTATCCTTTCTTTCATCAATTTTCTTAATAATTTTTAGTATGAACAACATTTAACAATTATTTCCCACCCTTGTAAATCATATTTTAGCAACATCCAATATCTATAATCATCCTTTAATCATTCTCAAATATTCACGGATTCAGCCCAAACATCACACATAATCACCGAACCAATTTCATCTAATCTCATCATCATCACGGAAACAATTATTCTCTAACCCTCTTAATCACGATTTAACAATATCAAACCTAAGATTATTCTCTATTTTTAGCAATCATTCATGGATTCAACCAACACACATACGTAATCATCAATCATCATCAACCAATTTTATCATCAAATTTTCACAAAATCAACACTCATAAATCAAAATCTTCTTGCAGCCATTCAATCACAAACTCACCTTAATCGCTTCCTTTGGAAATAAGGCGGATTGATTTTCTTCTTTCCAACATACACTCTTACAACTTTTGGAGTAATTTTGAACAAGACTTAAGACAAGTTTTAACTTTTAACACCAAGGATTCTTTCTTTGCTTCTCTCGGATTCATCTTCTATTTAAAGAAGAATTAAGCAAGCTCTTAACCACCTTAATCATACAACCTAGGGGTTATAGGCTTTTCTCTAATCATGCCAAGTGTCCACATTAGTGATTCATCCAACTTTTACTTTATGGTTAAGTTTCGGTTTAAGCTTTAGTCTCGGTTCTAAATCCGCAACATTCCCGAACACGTCAAATTCCGACACTTGGTCTTAAAATCTTCTTCAACTCTTTCTTAGCCATTTCGCTTCTTTCGTGACCAGCTTAAACACTCCTCATTCTTAGTTATTTTGCTTTCGACAAATTACTCGAAAACCGCACTTCGGCTTGATGTCATTTCCCTCATGACTTAGACATTTGGATCACAATTGGGGCACTACACCTTGTGCGTATTTGTCTCGAGTATTGCCTCTGTGTTTAAGTTGTTGTTCAAACTGTTCTTCCTCCCCTTCTAAAACCCGTTCATCCTCTACAAGATTCACTTGCTTATGATGCACCATCAGCAACTTATCAAGCTTCTCGTTCAAAGCATTTAACTCCTTCCTACTAGTTGCATCCCAATCCACTGTTCCTCGCACACTGCGGTCATAGTCTTCACCATACTGCCCATCTGCTTGTGCAAGATTCTTTATAAGTTCCCAGCCTTCATATATATTCTTGTTCAAGAAGTTCCCATAACTTGCTATATCAACAACATTCTAATCTTGGGGCAGACTCCTCTATATAATGTACTAAGTAGTGACTCAACGATAATGCCGTGATGAGGGCACTGAGACTGATAGGACTTGAACCTCTCCCATGCTTCAGCAAAGGACTCAACATTGTTTTGGACAAACCCGGAGATAGCATTCCGCAGCTTTGTAGTTCTAGAGTTCGAAAATAACTTAGCAAGGAAGGCAATCTTACATTCATCCCAAGATGTGATTCATCCCCTATGTAGATGCTTCTCCCAAATATGAGCTCTATCTCCAAGAGAGAAAGGGAATAGTCGGAGTTTGAAAGCATCTTCGGATACTCCATTGATTTTGGTCAACCCGCAAAGCCTTCCAAATTTATCCAAGTGGTCCAATGGATCTTCAGCAGGTAATCCATGGAATTTCTTGTTCTGGATCATAGTTATGAGACCGCTCTTGATCTCAAAGTTATTATTGGGTATCGCAGGTGGTATAATCCCATGGCGTTGGGTGTGAATGCTAGACGCATCACCTGCCCTAATGTGTCATGGCCTACGAGCGTGAGGCCCATGTACCGCAGCAGCTGGTACTTGATCATTCGATCCCTATGGTGTATTGTTCTTCATCTCGACTTGATCATGTTAATCTACCTGATCCGAGTGTTCAATCTGAATCCGATCCCTCTGCCCTATCAATTCACGTGGCAGCAAATTGATGTTTTCTAAATAGCGGATTAGATTTTGATTTCCCTTAGATCTTGTCTGCATAAACCCAGAAATCCAACCTGCGAAAGTAGAACTTGACCTATGGAGATTGAATGGTGTGCTTGAGTTGACAAAATTGGAGTAGCAAAAGCAAAACTTGGCCTGGTTTGGTCGAGCTATATGGTCGAGTTGGTCAGAAATACACCAAAAACAGAGCAAACGAATTAGTAACACCTAGTGCAACATAAGTCACCAGGACTTGGTCTCAGAAAGTTTAAAATCCAAAATGAAGCAAGCAAACACTCAATTTGGCAACAACGCCAATTTGATAACAAGCTTTTTCACCCGATTATCAAATCCCTACAGTATATAAGGTATCGAACCAATGAATGTGTCACTAGCATTCAGGACATGATAAACTACTTTAATTCAAGTAGATTCAAACAATGATTTTGTCACCAAATCAAAACGAAAACAAAGCATAAACAACAAGAACATAAACAACAAGAGCAATAAAAACAGAGCAACGAAAATGACAATAAGCAACTAAAGGAAAGCTGGGCATTGAGGAGTAAGGTTATCAATCTATGCTTAGCTATCTATGCTTAGCTAGGAGTCTCTAGATTACTTAACAAACATGCAGGAATAGGACTCAAGGCAATGGATTCAACACAATCAACATCACTATCATGAATATTGACCTTCACTTAAACTAGAATCAGACCTAACTCTCATTAGCGAAATCTAATCAAGCAAGCATTAAGAAACCATCAGAGATAGCCAATAATCAGTCTAAACAATCAATCTCTTGAGCTAAACATGATTATCTCAGATTTTGGCTCAGTTAGACACTTTAACAAACACTTGATAGGTGAAGAAAACTCTCTAATCAAATCTCAAATGGCCAAAATGAAATCAGCATTAAGAACACCAAATCTAATGAGATCCTATCATTTCTAACCTTAAGCAATCTAGATACCCTTAGATCTACATAGATATACCTCATTTTCTCAACACCCATAAGAGATCTACTCACTAATCATCATCAAGAACATAAACATAGCAAATGAAATAGAAAGCATGATTAGAGAGAATATGGAAAGAAGAATAACAAAGATTAAACAAGCATAAACTGAAACTTAGATTATCATAACCAAATCTAGCAAGTCTTACAAGAGAAAAAGGAGAAAAAGGAGTTTGAAATGATGTTAAATCTAGCAAATGACGTGATGGGAATGTTTGTGGGCTAAAAGGGTATTTATATAGCCCACTTACAAAAACCCTAGAAAAGTCAAATGCGAAAAAGAAAAAGTCAACAAAATGAGATCAGATAGGCAACTCGACTAAGTGTTGGTCGAGTTGTCTTTTTGCTTTCAACACATCATAACCTCGATGCATGATAGTCGAGTCCTTGTGGTCGAGTCTTTGGTTCGGTGTCTTCAGCTCTTCCCAAATCACCAAGTCGATGAATGTGGGTTGAGTCTTCTACTCGAGTTTGGTCCATCCTGGTCTTTAGGTGTCACACTCGCCAGTTTGGTCGAGTTTGTCAATTGAGCTTGCCTAATTTTCATCCTTAGTTGCGTCCATGATTATCCTTAGCACTTCAGATTGGTCCTTGTTGGTCTCCACGCCTAATGTTGCTCGAAAACATTCCAAAGTACCTAGAAAATGCTCCAAATGCAGAATGTATGCAATGTAAATGCAAAGTATGCAATATGAACCTAAATGGAATCTAAAATGATGGAAATGCTATGGATGTGTATGCAAAATATGCTAAATTATACTCCTAAAACATGCTAAAATACAGACACATCAACTCTTCCAAACTTAGTTTTTGCTTGCCCTCAAGCAAATGCATAGGATTAAGAAGGAGAAGAGGATGCAAAAATGGGAACTCATAACCGAAACCAACTAGTTCACAAGCAAGTTTAAGCAAGCCTTACTTAAAAACTTTAGCCATGCAAATCACAATTCAATCAGAGTTCAGCCTTAACCTACATATGCATTCACTTCAACCAATCCTTTTAACATTCATTTAGCATAGAACCATGAATCGAACTATGCATCTCCTAAGAGCTTGTTTGGTAAAGGGTAAGACTTAAGAGATTAAAATGATCTCTTTCTTATAACTAGTCAAGCGATTAAACACATGGATCACTCAATGAATGGTTTAAGCTTCATCATAATGCTAAAGGTGAACACCAATATGTATATACAAAAGCATGACTTCATCTACCCATACACCCAAATCGGTTTTAACTTATTCAATATAAACCCATAAATGATCCTATGTCTACCCATTCGGTACAAGGCTTTTCTTTTCAACCAACTCTTTTAAGATCATCTTTTCAAGTTTTTTCCATTTTTCAATCTAAGGAAGAGATTCATAAACTGTGATTTCTAGCAGTTTGGGACTTATACACTTACAGCTCTTGTTTTTTTTTCTACATATACCATAAGACTTTCTATACATTTTGCCTTCTTTTTCGTTTCAATGCTTAGAACTTTCCTTTTATTTTCATTGCCCAAAACCTTTACTAGAACACTTCTTATACTTTCAGCCCTTTTCCCCTTAGACTCTCTTTAGCTTAGACCTTTCTTTTTTCCTTTTTATTCTTTTCATTCCTTTCCCTACTTAGACACAAGCATTCTCACACCAGAAATCAAAACCACGTAGTCCTAATCTGTGTGACATCTACATGAAGTCATGATCTTTTTGGCTCTCACCTAACACTTTATGCCAAGATTAAACTGGAAAAGAGGTCTCACATGTCACACAGCAAGCAAATGATGGTTTGAAATGAGGTAAAACGCATGGTGGGAGTCTATTTGGATTAACAAGATAGATGCATGAAGGTAAAGGAAATCCAAGTATTTTGTGTAAACCACAAGCTCTAAATTGATGCATAGACTCGATAATTAACAGTTAAGATTATGGTTGTCACTTAGCAAGGAATGGAATCAGATCACAACATGTTTCAATCAAGGCATGAATCTCAAATCAAAAATTTCTAGCATGGTGCAGTCTTAACATTCAGAACAAGCTTGGTATGCAAAGTGAAGCAGCTGATCATAAACGGTTTTATCATCATAATTATCATGTAGACTCTAGAGTCGATCCTACATGAATGTAGTGCAACTACATAAATACTCTATTTTGGTGGAATGAATTTTCAAAAAAAATCAAATTTTTATGGTTTTTTTATGCTTTTTATGCTATGCATGATTAAGTATGCTGAAATGAAATATATTTTTGTATTTTCAATGTCATAAATGATATGCATGAGCTATATGGAAAATCGAACTAAGATAGCTGAAAACATGGTTAAATATCCTCTAGGACCCTTCCCCAAACTTATATCACATAGTCTCTTGTGTGTATAAAAGCTTGAAGGGAATCCTAGACCATCAAAGCAAAATAAAAGATGCAATGGTATTTACAAGGAAAGAAGTGGAGGCGTTCATACTCTCCAAAGTATAGTTGGTTGCGTTTAGGTGCAACTCAACCTCAGGTTGATCAAGTGGGGAGGTCGAGTGCACTGATGGTGCTTCAGGAAATCATGACTCGAGCCCTTGCTGATCGAGTGGGGGTCTCGAGTCTTGCCTTCTTCGCATGTCACTCCTCCTTCTGTACACCAATGTTCCATCAGCCGAAGAGTGTCTTGTTGGGGCTGGTTGCGGCATGCGAGTTTCCTCTATGGAGACGAAATGGTGCCTTTGAAGAGAAGGTGGAGCTTGAGAAGACTTTCCACCAAACCTTTGCTTCAGCGCTTCCATTTCTCTTCTCTACTCTTCTTTTTCTTGTTTCCATTATTTCTTATGTTTGATCAGCCCCTTAACCCTCTTCACTAGCCACTTATTCACTTATGGAGCATACCAATGTGTTTGTGAGCTTCTTTCACAGCAGCTCCTTGTCTTGGTGCATTATACTCCTCTCAAAGAAGTAATCATCTGGCTATATCTCTTCTATTTCAGTCGGAATTGATGGTGGAGGTGATGGGTGTCCATTTGGATCGATGAGGACACTAAGTGGAGGAACGAAACCAACATTACTCCCTATTCGGATTGAAGTCAGTTTTGGACAAGGCAAAGCTATGAAGCCATTTGGTTGGTCAGGGTAGATGAACTTATACACCACTTTGTCTCCATAATTGGACCGAGCAAATATTTCAGCTCTCTTTAAATATGAGATATCCATGAAGTGCGGTTTAATCCAAACTGACTCATCAACATTCACTCTGCAAGCTTTCAGAATTTGGTATACAATTCCATAAATGCATATCTTGATTTTTTTTCCCTTATTTGCAGTTGTCTCAGCTCTGGTTCTGTAGTTTGGGAGGTTCTTGGCTAATAGAAAAGCCAATGCAGAATTTGCATCATCGCCCATTATCTTCCTTCCGCTTTGTGTTTATCCTAGAATCTCCTTTAGAATTGTAACAAGTAGCTACACCTCTCCAAGGTTGATTGGAGATGTTGTGTGCCTTGCAAAAAGAACTTTTCCGACAGCTCTACGCATATAATTAATACAAAGGTTGCGGATCCAATTACCTTTTTCTCTCGATGCTTTGTATTCCCTTGATCCGCTAAGCATTTACCAAAGCTCATCCAGCTCTTCCACATCGATGTTCGGATACGCTACGTTTCCAGGTGGGAATTGAAATAGCTCCTGAATTTTCTTGAGTGTGAACCTATGATACTTCCCATGCACTGTGAAGCTTATGTAACCACCACCATCTATTTCCAACAGACCCTTAGCGTTCTCATTATACTCAAGGTACTGAACCGTGGCTAGAAACTGTTTTGTTTCCTCCTCATTCATATTGGAGTCTAAAGATATAAAATGGGACAACTGCAAGCCTTGAACATTAAGTCCACGTCCCTAGTTATCTTAAGCTGGTCTAGTCTTTCGGTGCGGATAACACATTCCTCTAAAAGCCATTGCCTTTATCTCTGCAAGAGCTCTCCTTGGTCTAGCATTCCTCAACAGCACCTTTTCTCGCAACTCGCATTGTGTTACCTCAAATGCAAACCAAGCTTCTTCCTCTGTATATCCATCTTGCATCAAAGCGGCTATATTCTTATCAACTTCTGTCATCGGTTCATTCCTTTCCTCCTCATTACCCGAGCCAGCTGCTGGTGCATATTGTGATTCCTGAAAACGATCATATGGAGGCTCCATGTCCATCATATCCTCATAATTCGCCTCATTCCCAGCATTGTCTCCACAAACTTTAGGTGTTTCACCTTCACTTTCAGATGGTGAGCCTGGCCTTTTTCCTTTATCCCTCGGTGCTAAGCTTTCACCACCAAAGTATTCGTATGTTTCCTCTCTACTCAGCCTTGTAAGCAGTTTCTCTTGGATCTTCTTTTGCCTCACTAGAGTAGTTTGGAGTGATTCAGCGAAAGAACTAGAGCTAGACCTCTCAACTGGTCGGTTTTGAGACAGTATAGTGCCACAAACACTTCCTCTACTCGGCTCAATAGAGGCTTCCTCCTCATCACTCTTCGCTTGAAGTATCATCTTTCTATTGGCCACAAAACTCCTCATTTGATCTTCTAGACTATCGAGTAGATTTGTAGGAGCTTTTTCACAAGAATGTTTCTTTCGGTCTCTCCTGTTGAGTTTGGTCTATACCGGATCTCATTGGCACGTCGAGAGACAAGAGAAAAGGAAGACATAGCAACACGCTGAGTTTTGAGGCAAAAGGGAATTTTTGGCACGCTGGAATAGTGGACTCGAGGTGGCTACTCGACCAGAACTTGGTCAAAATCTGTTTCTCTGCCGCGAAAATCCCAACTAAAACCCTTTTTCAAAGTGACTCGATCCAATGACTCGACTGAATTTGGCCGAGTTGGACCTCTCAAAACTTGAAGCAAGAGATGTCCTTCTTGTCTCCCATTTGCCAAAAGCTGCTCTACTCTCCTCCAATCATTCAAATTGGTTCATTCTACACCATAAATTGCTTGACTCGAGGGGCCCACTCGACCAAACAATGGTCGAGTCAACTAACTCAACCTTCTAGATGCTTTGGTTAGTTGACTCGAGTGGTCCCACTCGACTAACCATGGTCGAGTCTAGCTAACCACAACTTTTATAAGCTGAGTCTCATCCTACTTGTTATTCAATTATTGTCCCATGCTCGTTCTGTCCATTTCCTGCACGAAAAACATTCAATCGTAAAAAACATATATATATATATATATATATATATATATGTTGCTGGTTTAGTATGAATTTAAGTGTGCTTAATCCTAATGATTAACAAAATTAATTCGGGAATTAAGCATGAGAATTTAACTAATAGAATTTGAACATTTGGCTAATAAATTCGGATAATGTACTTCAGTGAGAATATTGAAACAATAGAGAATTATGAATTGATACTCTAGAATTTGTCCCCCATACCTTCATTCACTATGTACATTACCACTAAAAATGATACAAGATCATGTTGACTCGAGTGGGACCTTCAATAAGATCAAAGGTGTATGTAAGCCACAACTTGAGTCAACAACTCGACCTCAGCATAGTCGAGTTCTGAATTTTCCTTAGCAGAAAATCAAACTCGACTTGGTGTTACTCGAGTTGATGGGTGAGTTACATGAAAAGCAGACAATCCAACCACAAGAGAAAAGAAAATTGCAAAAACGAACAAAGTAAAAATTAAAACTTAAGCAAAAGATATGTATAAAGGATATACATGGGACTTTCTCCCAAGTGAGCTTGTTTAGAGTCTCAAGCCTGACTCTTCACACTTATTAGTGGTGTGATGGTGCCGAGTTAGGAACCGAAGTCCCTTCCTCATTGGTTTCAACGGTGTCACAGTCCATGATCTCCTTGATGCTAAAGTTGTAGCCCTCAATTGTTGGCCTCTTTGCATCTTCGTTGATATCAAACTTCAACTTGAGATCCTCCCCAAGGTTCAATTCTATGGTTCTGCTCCTTACATCAATCACTGCTCCAGATGATGCTAAGAATTGCTTACCTAAGAGTAGTGGATCTTGTGGTTCCTTGTCCATATCGAGTACAATGAAGTCGGTGGGAATTTCCACATTGTCTATTGTGACATGCAGATCCTCTAGCAATCCATGAGGCAACCGAGTGGTTCTACCAGCTAGAATGAGATACAACTTGCATAATTTATAGTAATTAAACCCAAGTCTTTTTGCAACAATAAGAGGCATCAAACTGATCGAAACTCCAAGATCACATAAACTCTTCTTGAAGGTGAGTTTACCCAAAGAACATGGCAGAGAGAAGGTCCCTGGATCAGCTAGCTTCTCTTGGATTATCCTTGCATGAGCTAAAGCTTTGCATTTAAAGGTCTCTACTACCATTCCTTCAATTTCTTTTGTTCTCTCTTTGATGGCCTCCTTAAGGTATTTCTGATATTGGGGAATCAGTGCAAAGGCATCCAAGAGAGGGATCTTGAGTTCAACTTCTCTCAACTGTTTATCAAAGAGATCATTGAACTGTGTTGAAAGGTCTTTCTTAAGACGACCAGGGAAAGGTGCTTGAGGCTTTGGTTGGGGTGAGATTGAAGATTTGCTCAAGTCTTTTGCAGGTACAAGATTTTGGACATCAGAAGGCACAACTCGACCTCCTGTTAGTCGAGTTGGCTGGTCGAGTTCAGCAACTAGAGGCATTTTTGAGACTATTTTCTCATCCCTTTCCTGAGCAACACTGTCCTCAATGAATGTAACATTTCCAGAGCTTAGGGTAAGCGTTTGTGGAGTAGTAGCTGGGGCTTGAGCGGTTGGAGCTGGCTGAAAGCTTTGATGATATTGTTGTTTGGGCACATATACCTTAGTTTGTGTTGGTTGTGGTTGAGGCGGATAGACTTGATCCTGAGGGCTAGCAACGTTATTGCTATGGTATGAGAGATTGGGATTTTGTTTGTAATTGTTCCACTGCTTGTAGTTCCCTTGATTCTGAACGAAGCAGACCTCTTCTAACTGTTCTTCCTCCCCTTCTTGAACCTGTTTCATCTTTTACAAGATTCACTTACTTATGATGCACCATCAGTAACTTATCAAGCTTCTCGTTCAAAGCCTTTATCTCCTTTCAACTAGCTACATCTGAATCCATTGTTCCTCCCACATTGTGGTCATAGTCTTCACCATACTGCCATTCTGCTTGTGCAAGATTCTCTATAAGTTCCCAACCTTCATCTACATCCTTGTTGAAGAAGTTCCCATTACTTGCCGTATCCAACACCATTCTGATCTTGAGGTAGACTCCTCTGTATAATGTACTAAGTAGTGACTCCGCGGTAAAGCTGTGATGAAGGCATTGAGACATGATAGGACTTGAACCTCTCCCATACTTCAGCAAAGGACTCAGCATTGTTTTGGATAAACCCGGAGATAACATTCCGCAGCTTTGCATTTCTAGAGTTCAAAAAGAACTTAGCAAGGAAGGCAATCTAACATTCATCCCAAGATATGATTAATCCCCTAGGTGGATGCTTCTCCCAAATATGAGCTTTATCTCCAATAGAAAAAGGGAATAGTTGGAGTTTGAAAGCATCTTCAGATACTCTATTGATTCTGGTCAACCCGCAAAGCCTTCCAAATTCATCCAAGTGGTCTAATGGATCTTCAGCAGGTAATCCATGGAATTTCTAGTTCTGGATCATAGTTATGAGACCGCTCTTGATCTCAAAGTTATTATTAGGTACCACAAGTGGTATAATCCCATGGCGTTGGGTGTGAATGCTAGATGCATCACCTGCCCCAATGTGTCTTGGCCTACGAGCGTGAGGCCCATGTACCGCAGTAGCTGGTACTTGATCATTCGATCCCTATGGTGTATTGTTCTCCATCTCGACTTGATCCTATTGATCAACCTGATCCGAGTGTTCAATCTGAATCCAATCCCTCTACTTTCTCAATTCACGTGGCATCAAATTGAGGTTTTCTAAATAGCGGATTATATTTTGATTTCCCTTAGATCTTGTCTGCATAAACCTAGAAATCCAACCTCCAAAAGTAGAACTCGACCTTTGGAGATCGAATGGTGTGCTCGAGTTGACAAAATTGGAGTAACAGAAGCAAAACTCGGCTTGGTTTGGTCGAGCTATATGGCTGAGTTGGCCTGAAATACACTAAAAAAAGCATATGGATTAGTAACACCTGGTGCAACAGAAGTCACCAGGTCTTGGTCTCAGAAAGTTTAAAATCCAAAATGAAGCAAGCAAACACTCAATTTGGCAACACCACCAATTTGATAACAAGCTTTTTCACCCGGTTATCTAATCCCTACAGTATATAAGGTATCGAACCAATGAGTGTGTCACTAGCATTCAGGACATGATAAACTACTCTAATCCAAGTAGATTCAAACAATGATTTTGTCACCAAATCAAAATGAAAACGAAGCATAAACAATAAGAACATAAACAACAAGAGCAATAAAAACAGAGCAACGAAAATGACAATAAGCAACTAAAGGAAAGTTGTGCATTGAGGAGTGAGGTTATTGATCTATGCTTAGCTAGCAGTCTCTAGATTACTTAACAAACCCGCATGAATCGGACTCAAGGCAATTGATTCAACACAATCAACATCACTCTCATGAATATTGACCTTCACTTAAACTAGAATCAGACCTAACTCGCATTAGCAAATCTAATCAAGCAAGCATTAAAAAACCATCCAAGATAGCCAATAATCAGTCTAAACCATTAATGTCTTGAGCTAAACATGATTATCTCATATTTTGGCTCAGTTAGATATTTTAACACACTTAGTAGGTGAAGAAAAATCTCTAATCAAATTTCAAATGGCCAAAATGAAATCAACATTAAGAACATCAAATCTAATGAGATCATATCATTTCTAACCTTAAACAATCTAGATTCCCTTAGATCTACACAAATATACCTTATTTCCTCAACACCCATAAGAGATCTACTCACTAATCATCAACAAGAACATAAACATAGCAAATGAAATAGAAAGCATGATTAGAGAAGAGATAGAGAGAAGAATAACAAAGATTAAACAAGCATAAACCGAAACTTAGATTATCATAACCAAATCTAGCAAGTCTTACAAGAGAAAAGGGAGAAAAAAGAGTTTGAAATGATGTTAAATCTGGCAAATGACGTGATGGGAATGTTTGTGGGCTAAAAGGGTATTTGTAGCCCACTTACAAAAACCCTAGAAAAGTCAAATGCGGAAAAGAAAAAGTCAACAAAATGAGATCAGATAGGCAACTCGACTAAGTGTTGGTCGAGTTGTCTTTTTGCTTTCAACACACCACAACCTCGATGCATGATAGTCGAGTCCTTGTGGTCGAGTCTTTGGTTCGGTGATTTCAGCTCTTCCCAAATCACCAAGTCGATGAATGTGGGTTGAGTCTTCTACTCGTGTTTGGTCCATCCTTGTCTTTAGGTGTCACACTCAACCAATTTGGTCGAGTTTATCAATCGAGCTTGCCCAATTTTCATCCTTAGCTGTGTCCATGATTATCCTTAGCACTCCATATTGGTCCTTGTTGGTCTCTATGCCCAATGTTGCTCCAAAATGTTCCAAAGTACCTAAAAAATGCTCCAAATACAGAATGTATGCAATGTAAATGCAAAGTATGCATTATGAACCTAAAAAGACTCTAAAATGATGAAAATGCTATGAATGTGTATGCAAAATATGCTAAATTATACTCATAAAACATTCTAAAATACAGACACATCAATCGGCTTTGTCTTGACCATAAGAAAGTTGGTGTGATTCTTTATCTCAGTTGCCATGTTTTGATTGAGTTGGATGCTTGTTTGTTTTTGGAATAGGCGCATGATGGGTTATTAGTTAAATGTCTTCTAGTTTCTCATCCATCAGTTTACTCATGTGAGTTGTCAAAGCTTCAAGGAGAAGTTCATCACACCATGAGATGCACTAGTCTCATGATCTTCCATAATATCCTGAAAATAAATAAGCAAAACCTAGTAAAAAAGTCCAAAGTTTGCAAAGCTTTTCAGAAAAGCAAAAACAGAAATGCAAAAATGGATTGATTCAAACGTTTTCAACATTTAATCAATTCACTCTACCACACCAAGAGGTCTTGCTCGACCGAGTGAAGCAAGAAATACCTAATTTAACTCAAAATTTTCACATAAAACACTTGACAACTAGAAACTTGAATGTTTATGGAGTTATACGCTTATGAAGATGAACAAATATATATGAAATGATATGCCATCGCAGAAATCTATCAACTTAAGGATTCAGTTACATATACTAGTAGACATAAGCAAAGATTTCAGGAACTGAACAGTCACATGAAGAACAATCACTTCTGAAAAATTTTTAACCCCGATTCAATGAGGGGAAAACTTTTTATGATTTCTTAATAAGAACAGAATAGTGAGAAATGAGAAAGATGAAATCACAAAAAATAAAAAGATAAGAAGTGATAAGAAATCGAATTACTCAACTTCTAAAGTAGCTCTCCTACCACTTGATATGATCTTGCTTAGATCAACACTTCAAAAAGACTATAATGGATAAAGATGGCTTGTTCTAGATTGTGAAATGAGGAAGAAGTCGAGGATGGATCGTTAGGTCGCACAAAGGGTGCATAAAACTTTTGATATTCCGTTGAGTTCTTTGGATATGACAAACTAAAGAGATGAACAATAATTCAAAAAGAGTTTTTGATTGAAAAGATTGTTAAGTTTGCAAAGAGTTTACAACTTGTTTAAATAAGAAACTTGGTGGAAAAGTCATTGGGCCTCTTGTCTTATGTAATCCAATTGCCTTATTAAAAACCTCAGTGGAAAACACATTGGGATAAAACAAACTAAGGAGAAAAGACTACAAATAGATTAAACACCTATTTGTTGAATGCAAGTCAGCACCATTGTGGCTAGACATGGATAGTCTTTTTCTTAGTTCTAGATTTGGTTAATGAGTCCTCCAATAGCTTGGTTGAAGAGCTTATTCCTTGATCTTGTCATTGCTTCAGCATGTACTTGTATGATCTCTTGTTTCGTTGGCTCCATATCTTCACTTGAGTTATCATGGGTCGAGTGGAGTCTTCCTTCAGCTTCATAGCTTCCCTCGAGTTGTTGTAGGTTGAGTGTGATCCAAGCCATCAAAATATCACATTATAAACTTTATAGAAGACATTCTCCACAAGACTCACGAAGCAGCTCAAGACCTACAAAGCAAAATCAACAAGAAATCTTACCTTCTCATGAAGGCAGAAAATTGGGAAATCAAGAATCGAAATAGGGATTCGAGTGATGAAGCTACAATCTCCAATCTCGACAATGATTTAACTTGGATCCTAACTCATAAATCATAAAGTGAAGCCATACTTTGTCTACGGACGAATTGACATGTTGTAACTAATACATAGAACCTAAATTCGGCGATGGTGCCTTAGAACTAATCAATGACATATATACAGAAACAATTGTCATGGCTGAGCCATATCTTGGTAATACTAGAAAGTATGTTACAACCACCATAGGATAAAATGATGTTGACGTATAAGAACATGAGTAATCTATCATTCTGCGTATGATAAGTTGAATATAATAATTGTCGTCATGTAAATAAAACATGTTTGTCGGGTTGTAATGACATTTTATTTAAAAATATATAAATGTGACCACAATGTCGTTGTAGTATAATGGTAAGTATTCCCGCCTGTCACGCGGGTGACCCAGATTCGATTTGCGGCAATGGCGTATTGAATTTTTTTTAATAAAAATTTCGTCTCTTAACTTTAGGGTTTTAAAAAGGGTGTTTGGTCTAATTCCACCTCTAAACTTGCATATAATTATAGATCCACCCAAAGTATTGGTGTCTGTTTGATTGCACCCAAATTTTGTCGTAACATTCAATTTGAACATAGGGCCGAAATTCATGGATTTTAAGTTAGTTCACGGTTTAATCCTATACCCAACCAATTTTTTTAGTCATTACCCGAACCGTAAGACCCAAGTTCATTCTTCTCGACCCGTTAAATAATCCACTTTCTGAGAAAACAAATCGAAGAAGAAAAAAATCAATTTCTTCGACAAACCCTAAATCAAAGAAGAAAAAAATCTCTAATCGAGAATGATTGAGGCTTCATGTGCGCGAACAAGAGGTAGAGTCAATGGGATTCTTAATCAATGTTGGTGTGGTGAAAAGACTGAATTCAAGCTCTCAAAGTACAAAAATAATCCTTAACGAAGATTCTTTAGATGTTCATATGTTGCATCTAAACGGGTAAGACTAATCATTCCTCATATTGATTTTCCATATGTAATTTTTGTAACAAAAGAGAAGCAATTTTAGTTAATTGATTGGTGTTGGTCGTATGTTGGTTGTAGCTTACAGATGACAAATACGTTTTCAAGTGGATGGATGAAGCAATACTGATCGAAATTGAGAGTTTAGATTTAAAAATCCAGTCTTCATCACGAGTTCACTACTTCAAGGTTGGATATTGAGAAGATGCAAAGAGAATTTGAGAGTGATATATTTGATAGAGTGGAGACAACCTTAATGGATGCTAAGGCTTAGGCTTGATTTAAGAAGTTACTTTTTCTGGTGATTGTGATATTTGGAGTTGGACTTCTTAGCTTCAAGATTCTAGCATGAAACAAGCTGTAATGTTAGCTTGAAGATTTGTGTTTCTCGGATATGTTTTGTTTGTTTATGTTAGCTTAATGTTAGTTTGAAGATTAGTGTTTGATTTGTGTTTCTCGGATATGTTTTATTGGTTTATGTTAGCTTGAATGTTTGATTAGTGTTTCTCTGATGTGTTTTGTTGGTTTATGTTAGCTTTATCACATCATCCATGAAGTTTCTGTAAACTGATTCAAAACAAAATCTACAACAATTTCAAAACATGCAACAATTTCATAACAACTGCAAATGATGTAAAACCAATGATTCATTGCTCATTAGAAACCAAAAGGACATCTTTTACATTGTACCAAACAAACCGAGAGTATGATAAGATTAATTCATTGCTTAACACAAAAAATTACAAGCACATGATTGTCTAATGTTCATCTAAACCGTGAAGTAAACAACAAAAAAGAGCAGCACAGAAGCTCATCAAGCATCATTCCACCTCGTGAACTGAAGGTTGAGAGGGCTCGACTTGACTGGATTCTGCTTGAGATGGCTGGTCTCAACTAAAATTAGTTGACTTTGGCTAGCATCACCTTGAGAAGACTTCAAAAATAGAATAGTACAACAAGTTATGTTAGGTAAGTGTTTAAGTAAATGAGATTGACAAACAATGAGGAAGAATTTATACCTTATGAAACCTTGAATTGTGGTTAGGTTCACCACATATGCCATAATGCATTATCCTTTTGAGGTTGGTTTGCTTCTTTGGTGGAGACTCGTTGACACCTTTTTTCTTTTTTTTTATTTGGATAACTCGACATTAAACGTGGTTGTGGCTGATGGATGTTTGGCCCATCTGTAGATGGCCAAAAGGCAGTTCCTCTCAACGGTACAAGTCCCTCTTGGTATGTCCTCCTCCATGTAGATGTTCAAAACCAATGAGCTACAGATTCCTGAGGCTCTAGCTTCTTGAAGATGATAACAGCATATGCATGCTCACATGGGATTCCACAAATGTCAAACTTCCTACAAGAGTATGTTTTTCCCTCCAAGTTCAGTCTAAAAGAACAACCAGACCGGACCACCTCATACATACTGTTTGTGCTTCGAAGTACAATACAAGCAGCAGCGAATGGAAGCATTGAAAGACTCTACCGAGTTATTTTCCACATCCTCGCAGCAATTACCTACCTTATAAAATGCCATGCACTATGTCTTCAGTTTAAGCTTCAAGACTTCATCATACACACGCCTATCATAGTTAAGAATGAGGTATACTATCTTTGCATACTCAGATTCATTGTAGCACCAAGCTAGTGACCATACAAGGGGCTTCAAGTATGGCTTTTTACCGAATACCTTCCTCAGATTTGCATAAACATGCCTAACACACATTTGATGCTCAACCATCAATATCTCAATTTCTACTGCTCTTAGCAGCCCCTAACATATATAAAAAACAAATATTAGTCATAACTAAACCACACATAACATTATAAACATAAATAATCAACCAAAACAATATTCAAAGCCAACAACATGTGACACTAGGAGACAAAGCAAAGAAAAACAACACTATCGTTTATAGTAGTCAAGGAGACAAACCTTTATGTCAATATTGAAAAATGAATTAAAAACATTTACAACAGACAACACCATGTGAGATAATACTTTTCAAGACAAATATTATTATAATATCAAATAGGATACCTTTTGCCGGTCAGAGATAATGATGTACCCATCTCCATCTAGTAGCTCCAAATCCTCTTTTATTTTCCTTATAAACCACATCCAGTTCTCACTATTCTCCACCTCAACACAACCCCAAGAAATCGGATAAATCTGATTATTTTCATCCCTTCCTAAAGCTACAAGCAGCTGTCCTTTCATTTTTCTTTTTATAAAGCAGGCATCTAACCCTATCAAACACCGATATGTATCTTTCCAAGTCCTTCTAAGCTGTTCAAAACAAACGTAAAATCTGCTAAAAACATCTTAACTTTCTTGATTCCTCATCATTTCTTCCAGTCCTAGAGCAATATATTCTCCATGAACAACCTCTACTACCTACACACTTATAAGCACACTTCATCTTATCATACTTATATTGCTTCAGATTGTACTATGTTCTGATAACATAACTAGCAACAACGTCTTTGAATCCCACAACGTTGAAGAAAACCATGTCTTCGAAAGTAGACCTGCACTCCACTTGAAATTCTCTCTGTTTCCTTGGCCGTGTGAAGATCCTCCACCTTCCTTTCCATTTTCCTCTCCATCTTCTTCTTCAACTTCAACGTCACTTTCTGGTAGGTCATTGTGTGTGATTCGAGGTTCATCACGAAACTCCAGCAGTTTAAGCTCTAATTGGTTTATATTTCGCTTGAATTCTTCATCATCATCAGATCTGTTATCATCATATTCGTCAAGTAAGTCGCTCTCTGCAACTGGAACCAAATACAGTGACTCATCATCTAACTCCATCATCTCTCGATCTACTTCTCTCTCTCGATTTACCTCTCTCTATCGATTTATCTTTCTCAATCAATCTACGTCTCTCGTGACTTAGGGTTCATGAAAAGCCAAACTTTATCGGGTCATAAACAAATCATAATTGAGTCTTAAAATTGGTTTATTACCGGCTAATAAACTGAGTAACAACGTTACCCATTAGTGTTGGTAAATAGTAAATCGTAATTAACCACATTTGTATAATTAGACCACTCTATTAAACTTTATGTGCAATCAGGTCAGATATGTTAAATTTTAGGTGCAGTTAAAACTTTTGTACCAAAATTGGGTGCAATCAAAGGGACACCAATATTTTGGGTGGATCTATAGTTATTCAATTAGAGCGAGCACCCCTTTTAAAATTTTGCAGATTCACTTTCTGTTTTGCCCTTCTTTGATTGACATTGAGTCATTGAGAGAACAAATCCAACCCAATCTAATTTGGGATAAACTATAATTCCCAGAAAAAAGATGAAAGCTGCAGCTTTCCCCGCTAAAATCTGCGATTTTAGCTTCCCTTCCATCTGTTGCGCACTACTTTTCCGATCACCGACGACGTTTTTTCCCCCGGAATTGCGTTACTCGATATCATCCCCTAGTCGGAAGCTAACGAGAAGTGTCAGAAGTTTGATGTCTCAGTCTTTGTCATCATCTTCACAATCATTTTCATCTCTTTCGGCTTCATTTTCCTTGCAATCAGAGTCACTTCAAGCTCAGTTATCCTCTCCGAAGCCAAAATCTCCCCCACCACAGTTACCATGGCTCATTGTCGGCTTGGGTAATCCCGGAAAAAAGTACCAAAGCACTCGCCACAATGTATATCTCTCTAATTCTCCCTTTCTCAATTTGCGTTTTCCTTTTCAGTTCGCTAAGGGTTCCATTGTTGCAGGTTGGTTTTGAGATGGTGGACGCTTTGGCTGAAGCAGAAGGGATATCAATGAGCACCGTTAACTTCAAGGCCTTGTTTGGGAAAGGTTTTCTTTTCATTTTTGTATCTTCTCTATTGTGATTTTTCATCCTCTAATGGTTATTTTAATCCCGAAGTGTGCAATTTTCATTTCAATTCTTTACCTTTCTAAGTTTGATGAGGGTAGGGAATCAATGTTTAACTTTTTTAATTTTTGGGAGAGTTCAGCGTATTTGATAGATTCTTCTGTGATAATCCTGTTCGATGTACGTGACTAGTCTGTATAAGGTCGCTTGTTTGAGAAGATGTGTAGTTCTATTAGATACAGAGAGATGGAAAGAACCACTCTCTTTCTTTCTTTTTTTCCTCTGGATTGTTTATAACTTTGCGTATTGGTTTGTCTATTATAGGCGTTATTGGAAATAGTCCGATTATGCTGGCTAAACCTCAAACTTTCATGAACCTAAGTGGTGAGTCTGTAAGTGAGCTTATCGGAAAACAACTTTGATTTGATTAGTCAACCAATCTTTCTACCTATAATCACTTTTTATTTTGATACTTTCTCTATATGATTGCTGGAACTGTTTGAAGGTTGGACAAATTGTTTCCTTTTACAAGATCCCGCTAAAGCAAGTGTTGGTGGTATACTTTACCTTCTCTATCTCGTTCCCTTTCTCCAAATTTTGGATTTAGAGTGCATATGAACATCATGAAGAATTTTCTGTGTCTTCTTCAGATTTACGATGATTTAGATTTGCCCTTTGGTAAACTGCGTTTATTGCCAAAAGGTGGTCACGGAGGGCACAACGGGTACAAAGCTTTCACTCTATATGTTACCTGTTCAAAGATGTTTTTTATAGTATTTAAGTATTGTCTTAAATTATGTAAGAAGCATTGTGGATGTACTTGGTAACGGTTTTCACTATCAAATCGTAAAGTGCATAATCATTGCAAGTATTCAGACGAAGAGAAACACTTCATAAAATTGTTAAAAACCTGATTTTGTTTTGCCATTGTACTTGCAGGATGAGAAGCATTATAGATCGCCTCAAAGGGAACCGTGATTTTCCTCGTCTTAGAATAGGTAAAGTTGTCATTTTATCTACTTTAGCAAACCCAATTTCCCAGTTTTTCTTCTATGTTTATTACGTCGCTGTATGTTTTGTTTTAGGGATTGGACGGCCTCCAGGGAAGATGGATACAGCCAATTTCGTTCTTCGCCAGTTTAGTAGACAAGAACAAGAAGAGGTAGAAGAAGATATCTCCCAACATTATCTCACTTTCGTAGAACTATAGAAGCCTGATTATTTCTGGTTCTGCAGTTGGATTATACATTCCAAACAGGGATAGAGGCAATAAGAATTCTTTTGCTCGAGGGGTTCAACAAAAGTGCAACCTTTGTCAACACTCGAAAATCTATAGAGCAGCTCAGTTGAAAAAGAGTGATTCTTTCATCATATATAGCTGCAGAGTATTCTTACCAGTTCAACTATTAGTATATTTACTTGTTTCATACATGTTGAATCCGTATTGAGCAAATTGTATATCAGGAGGAAACTAGATTATTTGTTTATCATAATTGCTCTTAGTATTAATAAAGTGATACAACTTGAAGATATGACTCGGATAGTTTATTTTGTATTAAAATATGACGACCATGGTTGGGAATAATTCGGCTTGGTTCGGTTATGAAATCTGTATTCAGTCGGTTTTTTGAAAGGTAAAATTTTTAATTGTAATCTCATGAATCATCTAAACCCGAAACTTTCAATGACGATTTGAGGTCCCCACTTTTCGAACTCAGTAAAATCAAGTCGACCCGAATCAACTGGACCCAAAATCATATAGAACCCCGTCCCGTGTTTAAACCCTCCGACGACGAGCTCGGACAGAGAACTTCTTCACTCTTTGCGTTAACGGCAGCCATGTACGGTGGAGGTGGGTTTTTCTTTGAACTCTTGAATTGCTTTCTCCTTGAGTTGACGTTCAAAGATTGTTTTTTTCCGTGGTGGGTTTCACAGATGAAGTGTCAGCTATTGTGGTTGACTTGGGTTCGCACACTTGCAAGGCTGGTTACGCCGGCGAAGATGCTCCCAAGGCCGTCTTCCCTTCCGTAAGTTTTGATTCTAGCATTTGATGTCGCTAAAAGTTTCTTCTATAAAGCTGAGAGCGTGTTAAGTGTAGATTTGTCCAAGTATCTCGTTTCTTCTGACTCTTAGGTTTTTTTCCTGATGTATTCATTAGGTTGTTGGGGCAGTAGATGGCATTGAGGCAATGGATGTGGATGTTGATTCTACAAAGACAAACTCGAATTCTGAGGATTCAAAGACCGTGTCTGAAAAAGAAAAGGGAAAACGCAAGCTCTATGTAGGATCTCAAGCCTTGAGTTACCGCCGAGATCATATGGAGGTTAGATTTTCTCTTTGGTTAATGTTTAAAATTTATAAATTGGTTAGTGAAATAACAAATTTTGTGTATTTTTGCTTTTAACACCAGATATTGTCACCCATAAAAAATGGAATAGTTTCTGACTGGGATTTGGTGGACAACATATGGGAACATGCTTTCAAGTAACTATATTAAAGCATTACATTTTCTCTTAATTGTGGTTTGATGTCATCTCAAAAATATTTTCTTTTTCAAGGAGTTGCCTAATGATTGATCCTAAGGAACACCCCATGCTGCTAGCTGAGCCTCCTTTAAACACTCAACAACAGAGAGAGAAGTCTGCTTTATATACTTTGAAATATCCTTTTAATTTATATAGCTTTATCGTGGAGTTTGTTCCTGACTTTTCATATGATTGACAGGGCGGCTGAGCTAATGTTTGAAAAATACAAAGTTCCTGCACTGTTTATGGCTAAGAATCCTGTATCGTCCCTCTCTTTGGGTCATTCTTCTTTTGATAGATTCTTACTGTTGTGTTGATCTCTAGCCAGCTCTTGAGTAATCAGATGTTTTAACTATCTACATGACTTTGGCGCCTTTATTGTGCTAGGTTCTCACGTCTTTTGCTACGGGACGTGCTACAGCTTTGGTTGTTGACTGGTAAGATATTTGTTATATCGAAATTTAGAAACTTTTCTCTACTATGAAGAAGCTACTAATGTTCCACTTCTGTCCTATGCTGTGGAATTTAACCTTCTCTCGTTTGATCTGGTTAATCTGACAAGCACTGATGGCAATCTTTGTGTACCAGCGGTGGAGGATCCACAACTATTGCACCGGTGCATGATGGTTATGTTCTTCAAAAGGTATTTTTAGTTTTTTACTACTCTATTTAGGCTTTACGATGCGCTTTATTTTGCTGCTGCAGGAGAAAAAATTTCAACTTCATAAGTGTCATCTATAGCTGCTATAAATTCTCATTCAAGTGAATTTTTTAACCAGTTTTACTTTAACAGCAGTGATTTAGATTGCTATTCTCCAATTGTTGACCATACCTTTATTCACAGGCTGTTGTATCATCTCCAATTGGAGGGGAATTTCTCACTGATTGCCTACTCAAAAGCTTGGAGAGCAAGGGAATTAAAGTAAGTATTACATTTTTTCACATTGTTTTTTTTTTCTTATGAGCCAATTCTCCTGAATATTTCTGGTCATTTTTGTGCAGATAAGACCTAGATACTCTTTCAAGAGAAAGGAAGTACGAGCAGGGGAATTCCAGGTGCATATGTGTATAAGTGGATGAAACTACTATTTCAGTATTATTTATTTCATGAGAGAGAGAGAGATAGAAATATATTTATGTGTAGAGGCTTTTGGAAATTGTTTGTGTCCCTGCATAGAAAGATATGATTAATTACTGGGCAATGAAACAAAGTAGTTTGTATGTTTGGTCTCGTTTCCATTAGAATAGCTGACTCTAGCACATTGCGTAGAGCTTAATTTTCATCGCTGGAGTGTAATATTCTCTTTTTTCCTCTCTTCGAATTTTTGCAGGTTGAAGATGTTGATGTTGCTGACACCACGGAAAGCTACAAACTCTTCTGTCAGGTCTGTAATTGATAATGACACCTTGCTTGAAAATTTCTTTTGTTTAATAACTTGATGATTTTTCTCAACAGAAAATGATAGTGGGTGATATCAAGGATTCTATTTGTCGAGTTCCTGATACTCCCTATGACGGTATCTTATGTTCTTTTGTCTTTCACTGGTTTGATAAATTTGTTTTTCTTCAAGTGTACTGTGCTTTGAAAGTTGTGAATGTTTAGATACTTTTTCTTCTTCCAAAGTCATTGTTCACATAGCCTCAATTTTCCTGATGGGATGCATTTACCTGCAGACAAATCATATTCAAATATCCCAACTACATCGTACGAGCTTCCTGATGGCCAGTAAGCTCCAGTTTATATATCAATTCCGTTTTGATAGCTTCGTTTATGATAGGAAGCTGGACCAATACATCTTTATAGTCTTTCTCGATATCTCATGAGGCATGTCTTCTGTAGGACGCTCGAGATTGGTGCTGATAGGTTCAAAGTTCCTGATGTGTTGTTCAACCCGTCCATAGTTCAGGTACACCATTTAAGCACAATCTATTTGACAGAAGCTTCTGCAGACATTTTGTTTCTTCTCCTGAGCTGTTTTGAGCCTCAAAAGTATTTGTAAAAAAAAATTCTGTAAGTGATTGTCCGTGTTTATTGCAATTTACAGACAATTCCGGGAACAGAGAAGTATGCAGATATGATTCCTTCTGTTCGTGGGTTACCACACATGGTATATGCAGCGTCTTTAGTTACTGCAAAGCTTCTGTCTCTCAACTCTGTGTAATACCAGTCTCCATTTTATTAACTTATACAGGCCATGGAGAGCATCAACAAATGTGATGTAGATATCCGAAGAGAGTTGTATAGTAGCATACTGGTAAAATAACTATCAATTACAACCCTTAAATGCCTAGTTAATTTGGTAAAACTATTTATTTAAGTGACGTTCTTGGATGTGGATGATACTCATACTATTGTTCTCATATTATGCTAGCTTGCTGGTGGGACATCATCAATGCAACAATTGAAAGAACGTCTCGAAAAGGACTTGATAGAGGTATTGTGTCCTCCCTTTTTTCTTCTGGCTTTTAATCTTTCCCTGTTTCTATGATGGCCAAAATCGTTCATTGGCCACTATTTTTTGTTTCAGGAGTCTCCTCACTCGGCTCGAGTTAAGGTGTTGGCAAGTGGTAACACAACAGAAAGAAGATTCAGGTTTGATATAGTGTTCATCATATCTTCCTCTAGTTCGACCCCAGATATTGTTTGAATCAAAACATCTGTTATGTACTTGCAGTGTATGGATAGGAGGAAGTATATTGGCATCACTAGGCTCATTTCAACAGATGTGGTTGTCCAAGTCTGAGTAAGTCTGTTCTACTCTTCTTTTGATCAGACTTCCACAAAGAAACTATTTTTTGTTCTCTCTTGACACTCGAGCTTCGGATTTTGGGTCTTGGTGAAACTGGTAGGTACGAGGAACATGGAGCTTCTTACATTCAGAGAAAATGCCCTTAAAGCATCTTCAGATTCAAGATTCTGTGGAGCCTGCGAAGACAAAACATAGAACCTATTTTATTGCATTTTCAGTGTGTGCATCGTTAATTTTTGAATATTGACATTATCCTTAATCATTGGAATGACTTAGACATTGACAAGCATTGTAGTGAGCTATCTTTTAAAATTAATCTCAGATACTGTTTTTTCGTTAATTAGTTTATTTATCATATATCTTAGACAAACAAGACCATCCACGTCGAATTAGGGTTTAATTCGATGTGGATTTCTTGGGTGATGGAATGTATTTCGTATGTGTCTTACACGATGCTCCTTAATGGTGTCTCTCATGGTTTTATTAAATCTACTAGAGGCATTTGTCAAGGAGACTCCCTCTCACCTCTTTTATTCATTTTGTGCGTCGAATGTCTTAGCCATGTGATGCAGAAAGCTGCAAGGTAATGTCGCTTATCGGGGTTAACAATTGCCAAAGATTTTCCTGTTGTTCAACAATTGTTGTTTGCCGACGGCAGTGTTTTCAGACCTTTAAGGATAGCACTGAGATATTATGCTATATGCGGCTCTATTGCGAGACATCAAGTCAGACTATTAATTTCGAAAAAGGCAGTGACTTTCGGTAGTAGAATTGATCCTATTTTGCGCTGAATTCTGGGTTTATACCTCAGCATCACTAATATTAGTGGGGATGGAAAGTACTTGGGATTACAAAAAGTCTCAATGAATCCAAGAGAGACCTCCTTGATGGTATGAGAAGTCACTTTCCCATGGTGGAAAGGAAATCCTTATCAAATAAGTGGCTCTTTCTTTGTCAGTTTACACGATGTCGTGTTTTTCAGTTGACAAAGTTCCAATATAAGCAAATCACTAATGCCATCACAACTTTTTGGTGGAATAGCAAGGAAAACAAAAAGAAAGTGCATTGGGTATATTGGAAGAAAATGTGTAAGCCAAAAAGATGGAGGTTTAGGCTTTAAGAATATCGAAGATTTTAATCAAAGTCTTCTTGCTAAACAAGCTTGGAGACTTCTTAATGAGCCTAACTCTTTAATTGCACGGTTGTACAGAGCGAGGTATTTTCAAAACTCTAGCATCTTGGAAGCAGGGAATGGATCTAGACCGTCATATGCTTGGAAAAGTATTTGTTTCGGTAAGGACTTGCTGAACCAAGGGTTGATGAAGTCTACTGGCAATGGCAAGGATACAAATGTTTGGCTGGAAAAATGGATTATGGATGAGGTACCTCGTCAACCGATCAATAAGGAGGCTTCAATTAATCTTAACTTAGGGGTGAATGAAAGACGGGTGTTACTCTATTTGTAGTGGGACTTGGCTTGCCTCGCAGCCTCATACTTTCACCGAGCCTATACCAGAGTCTTCATTGAGGGTAAATAAGGTTAAGAAGAAGATCTGAAACATTAAGTTTGCACCAAAAATAAAGTTCTTCTTTTGGCGGGCTCTCTCAGGGGTTTTGGAGGTTGCATAGTGCCTACGGTATTAACGTAAATCAGGTATGCCCTGCTTGTAAGCAAGCGACATAATCTATTAAGCATGTCTTGTTTGATTGTTCTGTTGCAAAGAATGTGTGGTGTAAGGCTGGTTTTTCGGGTTTAGTCCACATTCCTGGTAGAGATTTGGTGCAAACATTGGAAATTTTGTTGTCTCTTATCATGGATGTGCACAATAACAATAGTAGGAATCAAGCACTGCCTGGGATCATATGGAAAATTTGGAAGCAAAGGAATTGTACTGTTTATGCAAACAAACCCTGTGATTCAGACATATTAATCTCGAAGGCAGTGGATGACGCCATGGAATGGTTTCAAGCTAATGAACAGCAGAAAGTCGAGCCTTCTTTATCGCAAGGTTTGTATCCTTCTCCGATTTGGTCTCGGCCTCTTCCTAGTACGATCAAGTGTAATATTGGAGTGGTGTGGATGTATCCGCCTAGTTTATGTGGAGTGTCTTGGATTAGTAGAGATCACAATGGTAAAGTTATACACCATGCTAAAGATGCTCTGCTTCCTACTCTTTCTCGGTTATTGGCGGAGTGGCAAGCACTGCTATGGACTGTTCAAAGTGTCCATGATCTCAGATATACAAATGTGGAATTTTGGACTGAAAGCAAAGGTGTTTACGAGGCAATCATCACCCCTCGTCGCTGGCCGAAATACAGGTCATACCTAGTGAGATTTCAAGATCTTCAGTCCCGATTCTGCTCTTGTGTGGTGCAACTCTCCTCATACAAGGCTAATAATCCAGCTCAACGAATCGCGAGGAGTGTAATTAAGGAGGCACGCTATAATTCCTACATAGCGACAGGGACTCCATCTTGGCTGGAACCTTTCTTAGTTGAAGATCGACATGTTTAGACTAGCAACATATTCTCTGGTTATCACATATTTTCTGTTGTCTTGAGTTGCTTGTTTTACGAGGACTTATTGTCTTGTGAAATTTTGGGGTTATTTCCTCTCTATTAATTCTTTTTTAGATGACAAAAAAAAGACCATCCACGTCACTCTCCAACAAAGATAATCAACGAGATTTACAAGAAAATCTTTCGACAAAAGCGTTTAGTATGTATCACTTATAAATAGCAATAACGCCGATCTTTGATTATATAATGTGTACAACAGTGTATGAACATTCTTTGTATATGATAATAATAAAAATAATTATCTCTAGATAAAATATTTTAAGTGATTATTATTATTTTTTTTATCTCAAAAATATTTCTACTTTGTTTTAACTTTAATATATTAACTAAAATATAATAAAGTATAAATATAATAAGAACAGAAAATACATGACATATAAATTGTGGACTTTTTTTACTTAAAATTTTTATAATACAATAATATTAGCTTTAAACATAAAATTTATCTTCCGACCAAGAAATTTGAAATAAATATAAAAATTTATCATAACTAATTTCTAATATTTAAGATATATCATACAAAAGATATTCCTAATCAATATGTCTTATATAATAAAACTATAACATTAATTTAAACACCGTATTATATTAGTCTGTTTAGGTCTAGGAAGTATTATAACAAATTTGTTATTAGGAAAACATCTATTATATAAGAAAAGCATAACATTAACTTAAACACCATGTTATATTAGTCCGTTTTGGCCTAGGAAATATTGTAACAAATTTGTTATTAGAAAAGCATCTCTTATGTAATAAAAATGTAATATTAACTTAAACATCGTGTTATATTAGTCTGTTTTGCCTTAGGAAGTATAGTGACTATTTATAACTGATTATTATTATTTACACAATATTATTAGTTTGTTTTCATTTTAAATATAATAAAAATAGAATGTTTAAATTACATATAACACTGGTACAATTAACAACTAATTTACTCAAATATATGGAAAATTATAATATTGATCAAATCAACAAAACTATTGATATCAAAAAAGATGTTTAGATTGTGTACACGTTTGGACTATGATATACAGTGTATAATCATAGGTTATAGAAAATTCCTACAATTGATCATGTATGGACTAGGTTAACAAGTTATGAAATATATTTTTACATAGAAATTTTGTAATATCATTAGTGTTACCTATAAGATATCTTATAGGTAAATAGTATTTTCTTTTTAAAATATTTTATATTTGAATTTATCATTTACTTTTTCTCGATTATAATTGTTAATTATTTCGTGATTTATTTATTTATTTTATAGATATTATTGGACAGTTAGTTCGTATTAGCAATACAGAAATTTTTGAAGTGAATGAAAAACCAACTAACGAATTAACACTAGCCTTAGGAATGCTAAGTAAGTTTTATATTATTTTTTAGAAAAACGTTTTATTATTTATAATATATTTAATCGTACAAATTTTATATTTTATTTCATACTAGAGATCTTAGAATTCTTGTGTTTTGTGGGAGAAAATATGCTGAGATGGTTAAAGAGAAAGTCAAAAATGGATTGCCCTCCAAACCACAATTGTTTTGCAAGATAAACATATATATATAGGTATATATATATATATCTTTAATATTTCAAAATTCTAATTAATTTATAATTTATTCATATATTGTTTTTTCTAATTTTTAATAATTTATTTCAGATTTCATAACTATTTCTAATGTTATGAGATCTCAAATCTGATTTGATAATAAAAAAATCTCGGAAGTCTTGGACTTGAAGTACAAATACTTAATTTTTGTATTTCTGTTTTTTTCTGTCAATTTTAATATTTCTATTTCTTAAAAAAAATTTCAACTTTATTTATACAAGAGATTATAAATCATATTTACAAATCTGTATTGTAAGCTTTCTAATGATCATTCGGAGATTACATTGGCCGACATAACCAAAATAATAAGTTTTCTTTATATTCTTAAATTATAAAATAATTCACAGTAAGCAACTAATAATTATAATTAAATAAATACATATATATATATGACGGAAAAAAAACAAACACATATACATATATGTTTATTACTAACTTAGATATATAAAAAATAGAACCTAATATTCGATTTTCTAATAATATATATATATATATATATTTGTTTTATATATATATATATATATATATAAATATATATTATTAGAAAATTGAATATTAGGTTCTATTTAATTTTGTCCCGTACAAGGCACGGAGATTTATCTAGTTATGAAATAATTGTGAAACTCGCAAAATGCAATGCTAATACATTAATTGGCAATCTAACTTTTTCCAATTTAACCCCCCATTTTTATCTGAATCTATGAATCTAAGAGAGAGATTGACATATGAAATGATTTTGGATCCTCCGACAATCCGATAATAATATATATAACACAATAATGATTTTATATAACAGTATAATGCAAATCATACACGATAACAAGTTGTACATTGATAATGTTTTGTTTGAACACGTAGCAAGATAGATATATAGAAGTAACTAGGAAAATTAGAATGAATAAAAAGGAGGTTTAAAGGAGGGATAAGATGGGATTGTTGGATATACAGAAATAATGGATAATTTACGGTGATAACTATATATATATTGCAATAAATTTAAAAATAAACATACAACATAAATAAAAATGTGATAATAATATTGTTAGCAATGCTTCTCAATAATAAATAATGAACGCATAGCATGTATTTTAACACAAACATATGCTACGTTATAAGGTTAATTTGATCATTATTTAACTATAATAGCCTACACTTTTCTCGCTTGTCATTTTGCCAATTTCCAACTTATCTTTTGTCATACATTCCAATTTTTTTTTTTTGCTGTTGGAAACCATTTCACTAATTATAGATCCAATGGGTCAAAATACAGTACGCTTTACAAAGAATAAAGAACAAACTAAGCCAAAAACTCATATGTGCCCAAATCGAGAAGGATCTAGACCCCTGGTTGTTGGCCTAGATGAATCGCTGCCTTACAGTCACCGAACTAACGTCAAGGAGTATGTCGCTGGTTTCACGGCAGGTCAAACTCTCTTTCGTTTGTGAAGTTTGACTGTTGATCTTCTCTTCTATAAAGATTTCTTCCGATAAGCTGCATAAGAAAAGCTCCACCTTTAACATCTACCAGTGATGACCACCTCCAAAGAACTTCGTCGCCTTCAAGGGCTAGTCTATTGACCTTGAAATTAAGCCATCATATTTCTCGTCCCCGTCGAGTGGTGAGAAGTAAACAGAGATTTACCTTTAAAGTCGGAAAGCACTTCGGACAGGAAAAGGAAATCTCAGCTACCGAAGGATATGATTCGCCGGAGAAAAGAGATCTGTATACAACCGATTTTACAGATTGGAGTAAGGACCATATTAAATCCATAGTTATTAATGACATACACCGTACGTCGATATACACAGCGAAGATCTCTTCGGAAGAGCAAAAAAGTGGTGAAGACGAAGGTGATGACAGACCAACCGACGCAACTAAACGTAAAGGAAGTCGGAAAATTTAAGAGAAAGGTTCTAGATTAAGCAAGAGATGTAAGTATAGCGAGAAATGTTTCTTGAAAAATGAGCCATACATTTGCTAAGTTTATATAATTCTATATATAATAAAAAGATAGTATTAATTTAAATACCGTATTATATTGATTCATTTTGGAATAGGTCGTATTGTTATTACAAAATAAAAGTCACACAATATTTATATATATTTTTTTTATAGAGATAATAAAAAAAATTATCTCTGGATAAAATTCTATAACTAATTACTATTATCTACATAATATTATTAATTTGTTTTAACTTTAAATATAATAAAACAGAAAATTTAAATTATATATACCACAGATTAAATTAATTAACAAACTAATTTCTTATATAATATAAAAACCATGTTATTTACTCTGTTTTGGCCTAGAAAATATTATTATAACAAATTTGTTTATAGAAAGACATTATGATAAAATAAAACTATAATATCCTAATATTTTTTCTTAAAAATAAAAGATATTAATCTCTTTTATAATAAAACCATAGTATTAACTTAAGTGTCGCATTATAATAGTATATTTCGGCTCATGAAGTATTATAACAAATTTTACTAGAAAAACATTATGATAAAATAAAATTATAATCACATAATATTTTTAATTAAAAAATAAAATATATTAGATAATAAACCAAAATAATCATATCACATCATTGTTTAACAAACTAAATAACTAATTCTATCAGCTTTTAACAAACTAAATATCTATTTAAATCTATAGTTTATAATTTATGGAAACCAAACTTATACGTGGGATGAAAAAAAATTATATGTGGAAACAAAATAATGAAAAGATAATTGATTTTTTATAGAATTATATGTATATTGGAAACACACATATATAAATATATAATAAATATAGGAAATATATATATATATATCATATATATGACAAAACATTAAACAACTAATCTTACAAAAAAATAATTACAAAAATACAAATTCAATACATAAAATACTGAATAGTCAAATCAACATAATTATAATTTATAAACATAGGAAAAATATGCTTATAGTTATAGTTTATGACATAGTTTAAGGTTATGATCTTTTGAATATCCGTGATAATATAAGATTAGGATATCCGTGATAATATAAGGTTATGATGTAGTTTAAGATATTGATAACCTTAATCATATTTATCTTTAAACCATTTTAGATATTGATAATCAATACTATCAGGGGTATACAAGCCTAATATTTAATATTTCAAGTTTCTTAGGTTTTTTATAGGTTAATAATAGAATTAGTGACTTTTATATGATTTTTCACAACAAACCTAAATAAATATCACATATAAATATTCAAAAAAAATTGAAATTTTTTTTTATAAAAACTCATATTTATTTAGTTTGTTTATAGGCTTATATTTAAAATCAATATTATCTAATTTTGAGAGATGTATATTAAATTCACCATAATCCTAAAATATCATTGTGTATATTTTAGTTAATTCATCTACAACTTTCTAATATAGTTTAAATTTATCATAACTAATTCATAATATTTACTTTATCTTAAAGAGTATCCCTAATAAATTGTATTTTAAAATTTTACCCCTTATACTAATAGGTTAAATTCTATGATTCTATTTAAATAGAAGAATAATAGGGTAAAATTTACTGCATAATTAAATTCTATAATATTTAAATAGAAAAATTAAAGTTAAGATTCTAAAGTTGTGGAATATATTTACCGCATAATTTGGTCAAACCATTAAGATGGTCATTTGTGAGTGTAAGATTTGTAACTAATATTTTACTTCATCAAGTAACATAAAAATTATATAAACTAATTTTGTTTTTTGTGCTTTGAAGTGTAAAATATTAAAAGTATAATATGAGTATTTGTAAGTATATTCAGATTAAGAGTTACTGATATTACTATATCTATAATTATATAAATAAATTTTTGATGAATTACTTAAAATATTAATAAATAAAAATATGTGTCCTATCGATAACCTAAATGAATCCGGGTTTAAAACCTAAAAGAATGGGGTCCAAAAATTTAAATGAAAACAGGGTTATAAATCTAAATGAACATGAGTTTAAGAACTTAAATTACAAGAGTCAAAAATGTTTATATACGAAAATTGTAATCATCAAAACTTAAATAAATAGAGATCAAAAAATATATTTCGTGTACAACACCAGTCACTATTATAAATTAACTTTTAATATATTAAATATATACAAAATTAATAAACTTACATATACAAATCAAACTATGAAATAACAAAAGGAAACAATATCACATATAAATATTATAAATAAATAAAAATAACTAAAAAAGTATATTAATTTTTCATAAAAACATATCTCATGCACTTCATGAGCCATCATCTAGTTATACATATAAAAAAAGAAGTTTCTCTCCAAGTGACAACTCAACATGATTCTTTTGTTTAACAATCAATAAAACCATTATATTAAAACACTTCATTAAAAAAATGATGCCAGAAGATGAAAAGTTTGGACAAAAGATGAACCTATTCTTGGGCTTTCGGTATAAACTGAATTGAACCGAACCAAAATTTTTGGTTTTCGGTTCAATTTTGGGTTTTATTTAAAATTCGATTGACATTCATTTAATTTTGAATTCGGTTATCGGTTCAGTTATCCAGAATCGATTGGTTAGAAAAAACAAAAATATAGATTTAGACCAGAATTTTTATATTTTTTAAACCAAAAAAACAAAAAAACCTAAAAAACTGGAAAAATGCCCGAAAATACCAAACCGATAAAATTTATTAAAAACTAGACCGAACCCAAATAATTTTTGGTTTAATTCGGAATTAATTTTTGAAAACTAAATAAACCAAAATGTTCGGTTCGGACAGAAGGCCCAGACCTAGATGAAACTCTTCAACACACACTCACCTTTAAGACCCGAGGACTATTGTCAAATCTCTTTATCTCATCTCATATCATGTTTCTTCTTGTGTCTCTTTCTTTGCCGTCAAAAGAGTCTCCAAAGTATATTTTTTCTTAGATTAATCGCTTTCAAATTTACAAGTTATAATCGAGCTGCTTTCTTTTTCCAAGCCATTTTATCCAATACAAACAACAGTATAAGAGAATGACTAAACCATTGAGATACATCTGGGACATGATATACCGTCCGAGAATACACCAATGCTCATTGCTCCATTAGATAATAATTGGAACACAACTGATATAGATGTTTATCCTCTCTCCTATACGGATTTAACATGAACATGCGAAGAGCGGCTATTGCATGCACACAAGGAAACATGTCCAACTGAAAACGCCTGCACGCACAAGTTTTGTTCTCCAAATCAACCAAATAAGACGTCCCATCCCGTCCAACTACTACATACTCACCTGAGAACACATTCAGCTCTTGAACACCTAAGTGTGGCGCCTCTTCGTACCTACTACACAATTCATTCTCCACAAATGGAACCAATGAGCTATTTCCTTCAGCGCAATCATTACAATATATGTTAAACCACTCTCCTATTTTTTAAGAATCACATCAATCATAACTAGCAAAGAGTACTTTCTTGCCTCCTTAGAAACACTATTCAATGATTCTGCACTATTTGTCATTCCTATGTTGTACCTGACTGCAGGAAAGTGACACCAAACCCATTTTGCCACATCTACAGTAGTATCCAAATATTTAGCCACATTAGGGTATATGCTCCTCAATTCCACATACTTCCGCTCAAATTGAGATATTGTATAAATTTTAGCCAACTCCTTGAATTTCTTTGCAACACTTTCTTTGTGGATGTTCAAAGTCTTTGTTCTCACATTTTGTGATAAGTGAAATATACAATATCCATGACGCGCTATCGGGTACACTTCACTAATTACCTTGACAAGACTAGGATTTCTATGACAGATAAACACCAATTCTGAATCATCTTCCACAACATTTTTTAAAATAGTGAAGAACCAATTACAGCTTGCATATTTTTCACCATTAACTACAGAAAATGCAATAGAGTAATGATGATGGTTAGGATCTTGAGCACTGGCGAATATAAGAACACCTCCATATACAATCTTAAGAAAAATTGCAACCACACAAAGCACTTTCATTAAACCCCTCAATACAAGCTCTCAATGCGATGAATAAATAATTAACCCAGTTTTCTTCATTAAAAAGCAATTTTGTCACCGTACTGATATTCGTCCTCTCCTAATACATACAAATACAAAGGCAATTCTGTTATAACTTTTTTCCAGAATTCCACGCACGACACATGCAACTTTTTGTTTTCCTCTCAAAGCGGTTCTGTAAGATACTTTCACTCCAACTTTTCCTTGCACAACACCTACAAGAGCTCTAGCAGATGGAGTATCTAACTAACCAAGATAATCACCTTTCATAACTTTAGCAACCATATTTGCGGATTCGTTGCTCTTAACGTTTGTTGTGCTCGCTGATACTTGAGAGCAAGAATGCATCTTATGATATACTTTAACCGACCAACTACCATCACTTCCTTGTGGACATGATACATGTAAATACCACTTCCAACCTCGTTGACATTGCCGACATCTTACAACGTATCGCCAAGTATCCAAGTTCAATACGTCGTACTCATAACATCGTTTATGTGATGCAATTCAATATGTTCATGTCAATATCAATTACCCTCCATGTCGCCATGCACTTAAACCAATTCCTCAATTCCTATATTCTCGTCAACACCAACAATCTCTAGCATTTGAAACCATCTCGTAATCATACTAATTCATACCAAATGAACTTCTTACTTCTCTTGCATTTTTCTCACAACACTTCTCCACTTCCACATGCAAAATACTTCTCAAATGACCTACATTCATGCTACATAAATAAATCTCAACATCCTCATCGTTCATAATATATGATTGTTTATTTGCTTCAACTACCAATGGGATGTAACTCATCTTTTATCTTTGCGCCATTATCCACACCAATCTTCTTCCTTATCTTTTCCTCTAATATCGAGTATGTTATATCCTCAATTGACAATGTCTTCATCGTTATAGCGTAATAGTTAGAACCCTTCGAATCCCATCAAAACCTATCTTTGGTTTCAACATAAGACCCAACAGTGTCCATATGAATCACCGTCTTAATCATTTTGTCTGAAAACAAATATAAACAACATTATCATACCTTTGCTATTTTAACTAGTTATACATTTGTACATTGAATATTGAAATCGAGACTACATAAATTTGGATTCAACTCAAGATGAATCATAACCAGAATCAATTTATTAACACAAATAATTTACCTTACACTCCTCTTATATCATGTTTTGAATTAGTTCACTTTCAATCTCTTTATTCTTCAACATGGCTCGTGAGGAAGAGAAAGTCTGCAACAAATCGATTCTTCAAGGGAGCTCGCTCGCGCTGGAAGCTAAAGATCGGTGTGAAGACGGAAGCTCCAGCTAAAGTTACTACCAAGATTATCGCCAAAATATCGTCGGAATGGCCAATTGAAGAAATCGATTTTGTTGATTTCGTACAAGTCACGTCACGAAGAAGAGCATCGGATTTCCGATTGGTTCGATTCAGATTTTAATTGATTGTTTCATTTAATTTTTACCAACCAAGATCTGTTAGATTGGTAATATTTATTACTACTCATTTAATTAAATCCAAGGGCAAAACAAGACTAAAATTTAGAGAGGAGAGTAGATGATCATTTCAGTCACAACAAGAGTTGCTTAGTCACTTTCTTCTCAACTAAGAGTATATGAGTCATTGTCTTTAAACCAATTGTATTTGATAATCCATCAATAAGTTACTGGATGGAAAGGCAGCGATAAATAAAAAATATATATCTTAAAGTATGACTGTGTATTGACTTCGGGCGCACCTTTGCATTTTATGAAATTCAAAGTTGTATGTCCTTCTTGATTGTTGGAATTGGGAAAAAATATTGGAACTTCTCTTCTTTTATTTTTGGATTTTAAAGCTTGGAACTTTGAATTGCTATTTGATATTTTAGTATAGTTTTTACTTTGTATTTCTTGGTTATTGTTTTTTTATCTACATATTTAGATGTTGATCCATTTCATTTTATCAGTGGATTTTGATCTAAGGGTTTTAAAGTGAAACAATAGCTTCTGATCAAAGTGATTTTTCTTAAAGTTACTCTGACATGAGTGTCAGTGCATTCTTTCTTGTTTTAGATGAAAACAAGAAGATCATACTTTTGCCATTGACTTTTATAGATGTGTTTGCTTTTGTTGTCTTATTTGTTTAAGAAAGTCACGATCTTATTTTATAAAAGGATTTTTGTCTAAAGAGTTTTTTTCCTTGGATGTTATTTTATCCAATGTTATTGAAAAGTCTATGCACAAGGACGTGAGGGTTCATTCTTTTATACATTTTCATATTTGATTTCTCTAAACTTTTGAACTTTGTGTAGCTTTAGAAGAATTTCTGATAGCACATTATTGCTTTGATATTTTCAGGTTGTGGCTTATATATTGTCTTGTTGACAAGATGAGCGACTTTGAGACTTTGATGTCGTAAACTAAGGATATGAGTTCTCCATTGAAGATAAACTGTGCAACTTTTTCAACGGATATGCTTCTCTTAAATTTAAAATATCTTTGGTATAGTATTTACAAAGTCTAGGTCATTAAAACGGGATTTCTCATACTTATTAGAATTATTTATTCTACTTAAAATTCACTAGAGGAATCTTATTCAGATTTTGTTTTGTTAGATTTTTTCAGACATTGTGTTAGGTCATGGTGAGTTTATCACATATACACTAACAGAGAAAACAATTCGTATTTTGGTTATCCTGACATTAGGAAAGAGTTGCATTTGAAGATACCATGATTATGTTACCCCTAAAGGTTAAACCGCATCTGCTTCCATTAGACGAAAGAGAACCAAAATGGCATTAAGTAACGAAACATCAGGTCTTGTACACAATTCTCTTCTACAAAAATGAGGTAAGTAATCCAATATCTCAGTTATGTTTTGTTTTGTTTTACATCCATATCGAACTTAACCTTCAACATATCCATTCAAAAGCTATTTTATTATTCAAATTTGTAATGATATAGATAATCACACTTCAATAAAATAATTCATTAAGTAAACGAATCTAACATGTGATATAGTTGTAGGAGTCATATAGATTTTCTTGGAATTGAATTCTCTACGATTAAAGTAAATAATTTTTTTTAGAAAACAATATCACATCATAGCACGAGTATTTATCTAGTGTATATAATAATAATGTTATTCATTCGTAAGTCATGTTAGGAAAAAGAAATTAAAAGAATTAGTGTCACTTCTCTGCCACTACAGACTTACGTGTCATGTCTCCATATCTGCATGCAAAATTCAATAGATGAAACATTCTAATTCATCCAATAATATTCATCCATGTATCGCACTCTGTCATGTTTTCTCCAAATTACGTCTACGGATTTTTTCTTCTTGTGGACGGCAAGAATTGCTGACGTTCGGATTCAAACACTAATAAACATATTTTAAAAATATTGTATTTTTAAAAAAAATGTTAAGGTGGTGAAGTGGAATTTCATTTTTCAGAAAAATTTATTCTTGTTTTTCTTTTGTAATCATTTCAATTTACATATTAAGGAAATAAAATCATGCAAAAGATCGTTCATAGTGTTCTCACAAGTAGCAATCTCTCAAATATTGAGTAGTATATGGAAGGCCTTTATTTCGCAGGTTGAGAAGTCTGACGCGCCACTAATTTCCACAAAGCTTTACCATGAACTATTTGGACAGTTTGAAAGCACAAAAATGATAAGGTTTTAGCCAACACAAACAGCAATGAAAATTTATTACTTGCTAATGCGTTAGAAGAAGCTTAGACATGGTTTAAAGTTAATATCAAAATTGATGCTTTCGATGACAACTCGAGTATAAGGAACCCTCTTTTCCAACAATGGTCAAGACTGAGCCTTGGAGTAATAAAGCCTAACATCGGTATTACCTAGAACAAACCCCCTTCGTTGATTGGAGCAGCCTGGCTACTCAGGGATGAATATGGTCAAGTAAGACAACAACATGCTAGAGATGCTCTACCTCCTTCTCAAATCCGGATCACAGCCGAATGGCGTGGACTTCTATGGGCAGTTTAGAGCACTATAGATCTAAGGTACAATAAAGTGGAGTTCTGGACTGAAAATAATGGCATAGTTGATGCAATTCGGAACCCAAATAATTAGCCAAAATATAGCTCATATATGAAGCGTTATGAGAAACTGAAATGAAGATTCCAACACTTGTGTTATCAAACTCTCTTCTGATAGTAAAAATAGACCGGCACATCTGATTGTCAGGCAGAGCCGGCCCGACGTTATTAAAGGCCCTACTCGAAATTTTTAAAAAAAATTTCTTTCGGTATATTCTCTAATAATAGCAATTATGTTTATTTATTAGTTTTAGAAAAAAATGTTGCAAAGTGAGATGATGAGATTGTATAATAACTAAAATTTCTCAAACTCAAAAAATAATAACATAAAAGAGAGATTTTTGACCTTCTTACTAAAATCATTGATAAATTTTAAAAATTTTAGGTTCAAATTACTAAAAATTTATGTAAACTCTAAAATTTTGGACCCTAATTCTTACAAAAATCGATAGATTCTAAAAATTAGAACCATAATTACAGTAAAATTCTATAAACTCAAAAGAATTTTGGCCTTTAATACATAAGGGCCCTGAGCCATAGCTTTTGTGCCTTATGCCACGGACCGACTCTGTTGTCAGGAGTGTGATACAAAATCACCATTTTAACTCCTACGTAGCTTCAGGAGGTCGTTTTTGGCTCTCATCTGCTTTGGATGTTGATCAAAGACTCTCAAGTCACGTTAGTGTTAGTTAATTTTTGATTATTATGATCATTTGCTTGTTTTCATGTGAGAGCGAGCCATTTGTTTAAGCCGCCTCTTCCCTTGTACCGCTTTATTAGATTTTCACATTCTTATTTTTTTTTTTTTGGGTCAAGTTCACACTCTCAATTATATTTAATTATTGGATTTTCACACTCTTATTTATATTTTTGTGTTAAATAACTAAAAATATTTAATTATTGAACACAAAAAAATTCTTCTTATTTTCTGTCTTTCTCATGCACTAAACTAGAGATGTTTAATCCGGATTTTGATTCGGTTTTGGTTCAGTTTGTTTGGTTTCTTAGTTTATACAAATATATACTATATTTAAGCCATATGTATAATAGTTTGATTTGGTATGAATAGTCCTACTTTTCGGTTTGTTCAGTTTTAAAGTAAAAACCATAAATTTATTTAGTTTAATTATATTTTTGTCAATTATATTTATTATTTTATATTTTATAATTTTGTAAAAAAAAAATTTTGTCGGTTATATTTTATAAGTAAAAAATCACCATAACATTGAATGCAAGATTTAATATTTTATAAACATGGTATTATGATTGCTAAAGTTAATTATCATATAGAAAACAATTGTGACATTGTAATGAAATATAGCTGCCACAAAATAAAATAAAAATTATTTATTTTAAATAATTAGATAATTATTAAACTAATAATCTGAAACTTATAAGTTAATATTACTAAATATTTATGTTTAACTATATAACATAATCATTTAATTATTATATTAAAACTAGATCATTATTTTTATTATATTTAATTATATTGATATGTATGCATTTTAGTAATTTTTAGAAATCTTATTTATTCTAGTTTGGGTACATATTCATAGCATTCTCATCATATTAAAGTCTTTTTAGGTTCATATCATATATTTTGTATTTGCATGGCATTCATGTTGCATTGGAGCTATTTTAGATATATTGGGAGCCTTTTGGATCATTTTGAAGCAATATGGGAGATAAAGACTAGCAAGGACCAGACTAGAGTGCTAAACATGATCAAAAGAAGCGACTAAGTACGAGATCTCACCCAACTCGACCCCAAAACTCGACCACACTAGTCGAGTTTGAAGCCCAAGGATGACCTCAAGTTTTACTCTATCCAAGGACTCAATCTACAAGACTCGAGTTGCTGGAACGCTGAAGACATTATACAACTCGACCCACAAGAATCGAGTTGCCTATCCAACTTATATTTTCGTTGACTTTTTCTCAGCTTTGACTTGTTTAGTGTTTTGTGTTGGGCTATAAATACCCATTTAGAGCCACAAATATGACCATGTTTTCTTTCCTCATTTGGCTGAGTTTTAAAGGAGCTTTCTCCATTTTCTCTTGTAATTTTTGCCACTTTGATGCTAGATCTATTTGGATCCATGGAGAATTTGTTTATGTTTCCTTAATCACTCTTACTTTTTTCGTTCTCATCTATCTAATCATGCTATCTATTTTAAATTATGGGTTTATGTTCTTGTTGATGATTAGTGAGTAGATCAATTAAGGTTCTTGAGGAAATGACTAGATTAGTGTAGATCTAGGGCATTTCAAGTCTGCTTAAGTTCATTCATGTTTAGATCTCTTCGTTCTAGGTGGTCTTACTGCTTGTTTCATCTTGATCAAATGAAATATGATGTTTGTTTTTCCCACCCACAAGGTGTTTGTGAAAATGCTTGATTGAGCTTAGACTTGAGATTTGCATATATAATCTAAGAGATTAGTTGTCTAGAGTGTTCATTGGTTGTTTTAGATTGTTTCTTCATGCCAACACTAGTGTGGATCGCTGATGAGAGTTAGTCTGATTGCACTTGTGTTGTGTTCATGTTCATGAGAGTGACTTTGATTTCTTCGAATCTATTGCCTAGAGATCCTCTTAATAGGTGCTTAAGCAAGTTGGAAACCCCTAGTGCAGCATTGATCGATTATCTAGCTCCTCTTGAACCCATCTTTATCGCCTATTGCTATTGTCTTTATTTGGTTTCGATTGCTGAGTTATTTACCTTGATTTTCTACATTGTTTTGTTTCGTTTATGTTTAAGTTGTTTTCATTCTGGTTTTGTGAAAATCATTGACTAAATATTGGCTTGGATTAGGTTAATCATTGTAGTTTTGAGTGCTAGAATCACACTTGTTGGATTGACACCTTTTGTGCTACAATGACTATGATAGTGAATTATGATTTGAGCATTGAGTAAAATCTTGTTATCAAATTGGCGCCATTGCAAAACTGAGTGTTTGTTTGCTACATTCAGAGTTTTGGATCTCTTGAGACCAAGTTCTTGTTACTTTTGAGTATGAAAGGTGCTAATAACTCATTTTCTCTGTTTTCGGTGCATTTCAGGACAACTCGACCTGCAAGCTCGATCAAATCTAATCGAGTTCATCCTCTGCTGCTAAGTTTCTAGCAACTCGATCTCTAAACTCAATCAACACATGGTCGAGTTCAGCTTTTTGGGTTGAATTTATGGGTTTATGGAGACAAGATCAAGGGGAAATCTTAATCTAATTTGCTGCATAGACAACATCAATTAGTTGCCACATGAGTTAAGAGAACAGCGGGATAGGTTACAAGCTGATCAACTGGATCAAGTGGGTATAGAGAACCAGAATGCACAAGCACCTGTGCAAGGGCCTCATATGAGAAGGTCGCGACATATTGGTGTCAGAGACGCACCAAGCACTCACAGCCAACGTCATGGGATTGGTCCCCCAGCCATTCCCAATAATAACTTCGAGATCAAGAGTGGACTCATTAGTATGATCCAGAACCAAAAGTTTCATGATCTTCTTGTTGAAGACCCTCTTGATCATCTTAATGAGTTTAAAAGGCTTTGTGGTCTCACCAAAATTAATTGGGTTAGTGAGGATGCTTTCCGGCTGAGACTTTTTCCTCTCTCTCTAGGTGATAAAGCACATCAATGGGAAAAGCATCTACCTCAATGTTCCATTACTTCATGGGATGATTGCAAGAAGGCTTTCTTTGCAAAGTTCTTCTCTAATTCTCGGAAAGCAAAGCTTCAGTACAACATCTCAAGTTTTGTTCAACAGAATTCAAAGTTATTCTCCGAATCTTGGGAACAGTTTAAATCTTACCAATCCCAAGTCTTCATCATGGTTTTAGTGAGGAATTTCTACTTAGCACTCTATATAGGGGTGTTCTCCCAAAGATTCGCATCCTCTTGGATACGGCCAGCAATGACAACTTTCTAAACAAAGATGTTGATGATGGCTGGCAGTTAGTAGAGAACTTGGCAACAGAGATGGTAACTATAGTGAAGACTATGATCGTAATCCAAGAGGTTATACAGCTGATTCAGATATAGAGAGTATAAAGGAAATAAAAGCTCTTAATGAGAAATTGGATAAGCTCATCTTGGTTGCATCTCAGAAGCAAGTTCAAATGGTTTGTGAAGAGGAACTGGTTCTAGATGGGGAGGACGGACATGTTGAAGATGTTAGTTTTGTGCAGAACCAAGGGGGTTACAAGAACAACAATGCCTATAAGCAGAACCCTAATTTGTATTACCGCAACACTAATGTTATAAACCCGCAAAATTAAGTCTACCCGCCTCAGCCACAACAAGCTCCACCCAAAGCTTATAATCCGAAGCAACCATACCATAACAACTACCAACCAGCCCCAACGGTACCACCTGGGTACCAACCTCAACAAGCTCAACTGCCTCCAACACCTACTCCTTATGTTATGAACATTCTTCAACAGCTACTCTAAAGGCAGACATCTAGTGCTAAAGAATTGACAAAGATGCAAGCTTATTTGCATAGTAAGATCGATGCCTATCCCAACGATTTAAACTGCAAGTTTGAGACGTTAAATGCAAGATTGAAGTATGTTGAGAGTCAGCAAGCATCTTCTTCTACTGTGAAGACAACTGGGCAACTACCGGGAAAAGCAGTTCAGAATCCAAAAGTGTATAATGCCAGTGCAATTACTCTTAGGATTGGACGTGAGTTGCTTATTCGTGCTGAGAGTGCTACAGATACTAAGGACAATATAGAACTCAAGAAGGGGAGGATAGCCTAGTCAAAGATAAGGCTGAAAAACCAACTCCAAAGGCCAAACTCGATTAGATGTTGGTCGAGTTTAGCCTTCTGTGGAGAAAACCCCGCCTAAAACCATTCCTGAAGCCAAACTCGACCAGCCTACTCAATTAGATGTTGGTCAGGTTCAGCCTTCTGATGCTCAAGAATAGTCGGTTCCTCATGACAAGAAAATGTCATTTGTTCTCCCTCCTTACAAACCGCAATTGCCTTTTCCCCAAAGGTTTAAGAAGGATATGACTGAGAAGTATAAGGCTCTTTGATAAACAAATGAAGGATATAGAGGTGAATATTCCTATCTAAGATGCTTTCATGTTGATGCAACCTTACCAAAAATTTCTGAAAGATACGGTTCAGGAGAGAACTCAAGAAATTGAGGGTATGGTAGTGTTTACTCATGAAGTTAGTGCAATCATCCAGAAGAAAGTGGTTCAAAAGAAATTAGATGATCCAGGGACTTTTACCATTCCATGTTCTCTAGGTCCATTGGCTTTCAACAAATGCCTTTGTGATTTAGGAAATCTATCAGTTTGATGCCTCTCTCAGTTGCCAAGAGACTTGGATTTAATGATTACAAGCCTTGTAAGATTTCTCGAGTGCTTGTGGACAGATCGGTTATAATCCCTCATGGATTGCTAGAAGACTTGCATTTGCGAGTCGGTAATGCGAAGATACCTACAGACTTTGTGGGTTTATAGATGAATGAAGAGCCAAAGGACCCCTTGCTTCTTAGAAGACCCTTCCTAGCCACTGTTGGAGTTGTGATTAATGTGCCAAAGGTTGAGTTAGAGCTGAACCTAGGAGAGGATTTCAAAATGAAGTTCAACATAAATGACATCATGAGAAAGCCAACAATTGAAAGTCAGTTGTTTTGTGTTCAAGAATTGGATACAATAGCGAATGAGCTACTAGAAGAACTTGCTGAGGAGGAATGTTTTACAAAGTGCATTGACAAAGAATGGTATATATGGATTTCTTCATGTAGAGACAAAAGGTTATAGGAAGTTGTTAAACTCCCATAAGCCAATTCATGGGCCAAATGTGTTTGACGACTTGGGTGAGCAAGGTTTAAGGTTAAGGCAGCAACTTAGGAATGTTCAACCTCAACGAGTCGTGATCTTATAGCCTTCTCACTGAACTCGACCACCACACTCGATCTACAAGTGGTTGAGTCCACTCCAAAACATATAAACGACGACTAGTCTGAGCTTAAGGCTCCCAAAGTGGAAATGAAACCATTTCCCGCAGAGCTAAGGTACGCTTTCAATTAGTCCATATCAAAGAGACAAGAGGAAGAAGCCAAAGAGGCCGATGACCTTTAAGGTCAAAAAGAAAAAGAAAAGGAGAGTCAAGGCCGAAGTCATCAAGATAAGGCCGAAGACCACCCCAAGGAATTCCAAGAAGGAGGAAAATGACATCCAAGGACCCATAAGGACTGCCAAATCATCAAAGGTCATGAAAAGGTTGTATGGTGGATGTTCTGGAAAAATTAATGCTGGGTCAGAAAAGTCAACGGACACGTGTTGTGTACCGCGGGTAGGCCATCGGGTCAAGAAACATGTACCGGAGGCAAGGAATTCATGCCCCGCAGGAAAGTCAACAGCAGCTCCAGAAAGTCAATGGACAATTCATCTACCGCGGGTAAGCCCACGGGTCGAGAAATCATGTACCGTAGGATGGATCCAGCACGTACGGCCGGTCGAGACATTCATGTACCGCGGGTAAGCCCACGGGTCGAGAGGCGTGTACTGTAGGTCAAGAAATCATGTACCGCAGGACGGATCCAGCATGTACCGCAGGTCGAGACATTCATGTACCGCGGGTAAGCCAACGGGTCCAGAGGCGTGTACCGCAGGTCAAGACATTCATGTACTGCAGGTCGAGGGGCATCGTACCGCTGGTCGAGAAAACACGTACCGTGGTACGGGTCAACGGTCGAGGCAAAAAGTCAACGCCCGAGGCAAAAAGTTAACGTTTTGAGAAATCTTCTAAATGTTGATTCTAATCAAATGGGATGTTATGTAAGGTTGTTAGGACCTAAATGAAGCCTAACTAGAAGCAATATGACCGTTGGAAGCTTAAGAAAACATGTGAGTCTTCTTTATGCTAAGTTCAAGAAAGATGAGATGTCACTTTCAAGCTTGGGAACTCCACTCCTTGTCTCTTCTCCAACGGCCACAAAGAGATTACTAGGGTTTATTTTCAGCTGAGACACCCTCTCTTGTAATCCTCTATAAATAAAGCTTGTATCTCTCTATGTAATCCAGTTCACTTGAAATAAAAAGAAGTGTTTTCCATATTTCTCTCTTTACTTTATGTTTAAGCAAGTAGTTTAAAATGTAGATTCTAGGTTAGTTGGCTCGTGTAGAGGCTGCCCAATGGCATACCTCTACACAAACACTTCTAGATCTCCACTAAACTCTTCTTATGCTGTATTTAATTGTTTATAAGATCTAGATGAAACCTAGATCCATTCTCCTTGTTATGGCCGAGTTACTCAATAGTAATCTTGGATTTATCAAGGCATTTAGAGGCAGACTCAACCACAAGTTGGTGTTTCTTCTCACTTGAGATCGAGTCCATCTTTTGTGGGTTAAGTAGTTTCATTCACCAAGTGAAGTCTCCACCTTTTATGTTGAGCTTACTCTCACAAAAACCAACACTTTCTTGGGTCATAATTCTACTTATCTTGTGATAGTCAATGATGCTTTGAATGATGATGAGCTTAAACGGTTTAGAAAAGCTATATGATATTTTCTTGATGACCTAGCTTCTGCACTCATAGGATACATTTAGAGAATGAATCCTATTTTAGCATAGAGACCCAAATGATAACAAGTGGGTTTCTCCGGTTCATTGTGTCCCTAACTTTGCTACTAGGAAAGATCATTTTCCACTTCCTTTTAGTGATCAAACGGTAGAGAGGTTAGCCAATCATCCCTATTACTGTTTCCTTGACGGATATAGTGGATTCTTTCAAATCCCTATACATCTGGATGATTAGGAAAATACTACATTCATTTGCCCTTAAGACACATTTGCATATAGGAGAATGCTTTTTGGTTTGTTTAATGCATCTGCTACTTTTCAACGTTGCATGACACCTATCTTTTCAGATCTGATAGAGGATATGGTTGAGGTTTTCATGGACGATTTCTCCGTCAATGGCTCTTCCCACTCCTTTTTTTTGTTAAACTTATGCAAGGTCCTTAGCGGGTGCATGGAAACCAACCTTGTGCTTAATTGGGAGACATGCAATTTCATGGTCAAAGAGGGGATTGTTTTGGGTCACAAGATATCAGAGAAGGAGATTGAGGTTGATCAAGCTAAGATTGAGGTTATGGTTCAGCTTCAGCCTCCTAAAATGGTTAAGGATATTGGAGGCTTCGTAGGTCATGCTGGGTGTTATAGGAGGTTTATCAAAGACGTCTCTAAGATTGCAAGGTCATTAACTCGCTTGCTATGCAAAGAGATTGAGTTCAGTTTTGATTATGAGTGCCTTGAGGCGTTTTTGAAGATTAAAGAAGCCTTAGTGAGTGCACCAATAGTCCAAGCTCCAGATTGGGATCTCCTATTTGAGATAACGTGTAATGCAAGTGATTTTGATGTGGGAGCTGTGTTACGCCAAAGGAAAGACAAGAAGTTGAATGTGATTTGTTATGCAAGCAGAACAGTGGACGATGTCCAAGTCAATTATGCAACCACTGAGAAAGAACTACTTACAGTAGTCTTTGCATTTGAAAAGTTCAGGTTTTACCTTGTTGGCTCCAAAGTGATTGTGCACACGGATCATGCAACTTTGAAGTATTTAATGAAGAAAAAGGATGCTAAGCCTTGGCTACTAAGGTGGATACTGTTGCTTCAAGAATTTGACATGGAGGTAGTAGATAAACCTGGGGTTGAGAATGTAGTGGTTGATCACCTATCTAGAATGATGATACAGGATTCTGCCCATATAGGCGATTCAATGCCAGAGGAGCAGCTTATGAACCTTAAGACATCAGGAACTCAAGTCCAAAGGCCACACTCGACCAGCCTACTCGATCTGAAGGTGATCGAGTGCAGCCTTAAATCCGTGGAAAACCATTTTCAGGCCAAAGGTAAACTAGCTGAAGCATCTCTACCTTGGTACGCAGATTTGGTCAATTACTTGGTTGTGGGTGAAGTGCCTAAGTGTCTGGATCCTTATCAGAAGAAGAAGTTCTTTAGAGATGCACTACTTTTGGGATGAGCCTTACCTCTATAAGAAGGGATTTGATGATTTGTTTAGGAGATGCATTGTTGAGGAAGAAGTTCGAGGTGTTTTGGAGCATTGCCATGGATCAGCGTGTGGTGGTCATTTTGCCACATTCAAGACGGTTTAGAAGGTTTTGCAAGCTGGTTTGTGGTGCCAACTGTGTTTAAATGCACTCAAGCTTTTATCTCCAAGTGAGATCCGTGTCAAAGGATGGGGATTAGCAAACGGAATGAGATGCCTCAAAATCCAATCTTAGAGATTGAGGTATTTGATTGTTGGGGAATTGATTTCATGGGACCATTCAACCCACCATCACATGAAAATATATACATTATGGTGGCTGTTGACTATGTCTCTAAGTGGGTTGAAGCCATTGTTTGTCCTATTAATGATGTTAAGATTGTGATAAAGCTATCTAAGAACATCATTTTTCCTAGATTTGGAGTTTCAAGAGTTGTGATTAGTGATGGAGGTTCCCATTTCATCAACAAGTTGTTTGACTATGTCTCTAAGTGGGTTGAAATCATTGCTTGTCCCACTAATGATGTTAAGGATGTGATAAAGCTATTCAAGAACATCATTTTTCTCAGATTTGGAATTTCAAGAGCTGTGATTAGTGATGGAGGCTCTCATTTCATCAACAAGCTGTTTGAGAACTTAACGAAGAAGTATGGGGTTAAGCATAAGGTAGGTACACCTTATCATCCACAAACCAATATGACACACTATGTGCATATAAAACAACTCATAAGACTCTCATTGGAAGAAGTCCTTTTCACCTGATGTATGGCAAGTCATGTCATCTTCCCATTGAGATTGAATACAAGGCGATTTGGGTAACAAGGTTTCTGAATTTTGATCTCAAGACAGCTCAAGAAAAGAGGCTTATATACTTGCATGAATTAGAAGAGATCAGACTCGATGCTTACGAGAGTTCATAATCTACAAGGAAAGGATTAAAGCCGTGCACGATAAAAAAACACACAAGGCTTAAGTTGGTGATCAAGTATTTTTATTCAACTCAAGGCTTAAGTTGTTTCCTAGGAAGTTGAAATCAAGATGGTCTCGGCCATTTAAAGTCAAAGAAGTCTTGCCATATGAAGCAATCACTCTAATCAACAAGGATGGGGAAAATTTCACTGTGAATGGACAGAGAGTAAAGCCTTACTTGGCTGATGAGACCATTCCCAAGAGAACTTTGGTTCTTCTTGATGAACCACCCCACCTCTAATGGGTGTGAAGAGTCGAGCTTGAGACTACAAACAAGATCACTTTGGAGGAAATCCCATGCATATCCTTGTATATACTTTGGTTAAGTTTTATTTCTATTTTGAATTCTTTTCTTTTTTGCGATCTTGTCTTGTTCTTGTGGTTGGTTTATCTGCTTTTCAGATCCTTGAGCTTAATGGAATCGAGTGCAGTTTTAGGCAGCAATTAGGGAATGTTGAACCCTAACGAGCCAAGAACTTACTGCACTCGACCTATGAACTCGATCATGGCTCACACGAGTTAGAGTTTTGTGGCCAAAAGTTTTGAAACTCGACCATGGTAAGGTCGAGGGGTCCACTCGAGTTAGTGGTCAGCAAAGGTTTCCACATGCCTTTGTCCTTATTGAGGGCCCTACTCAAGTTGGCATGTATTTGTATCCTTTGGTGGTAATGCATTGAGTGAGTAAAGGTAACAGGGAAGAAATTTTGAAATGCTAATTCACTTTCCCCTATTGCTTTTACCCTTTTCATTCAAATGTATTCCCCAAGACTCTTACTCGCATATTTTAATTCTACTAGCTTAGACTCTTATGCTTAATTCATGAATTTAATTGATTGATCATTAGGATTAAGCTCACCTCAATTCATACTAAACCAGCTCTATATATATATTTATTGCATTTGAACATCTTTCATGCACGAAATGAGCTAAACGAGCTAGGGGCAGTCACTGAGTGGAAATGGTGGATGAGATTAAGCTTCTAGAAGCTTGAAACACCAAACTCGACCATGGTTAGATCGAGGGACCCACTCGAGTTGAGAACTAACCATGGTTTGCAGCAAGATCACATGGGTTTTGTCGTTGGCAATTGAGTGGAGGGCTGATGAGACTAAAAGCACACGGTTTTGACCACTTTTAACCGAGTGGAAAGCAAGCATGAGCCATCATACACTAAACTTGACCATGGTTAAATCGAGTGGGCCAGATCGAGTTAAGCTTTTGGGGTTTCCAACAATCAAGTTTAAGAGTTTGTGACCAAAAATTGAGCAAGAACAAGAGCTCCTTCATGCTTTCAACGAGTGGGAGACCAAAAGGACAAGCATGCATGTATCATGTGCTTTGTGTCATAACTTTTGTCAAAACTTTTTTCATATCATCACATGGACTTGTTTAAATTTGAATCACATGCATTTGGACTTATTCACCACTCACTCCTCTATATAAACAAACCCACACTCTCTAGCAACACACACATTCATTTCTTCTCACCTTCAATTTTTTCCTCTCTTTATAAACCTCAGATTATGTGAAGGAAAGTACAACTCGTCCCACAATTAAATGAGTCAAGCGGTCGAGTTATGGTAGTGAGGGTTCTGAGAGTTTGGTTCTAATTCTGAGTTCCGATCAAGTTGTCGGGTCGAGTTTATTGTTCCGACCAGTTTGCTAAAAAATTTCCTTACCTCAAATCCACTCTTCTACGATGTCAAGCTCAAGCTCCTTTTCCGAGTCAATCAGGAGTGCCCTTGAGAGAAAAACAAAGGCTAGGGAAAGGTGTCTCTCCAGATGAACAAGGAGGAGCTAAATGAATTTTTGGTAGGAGAAATGTGTGTACCAATTAGCAAAGGCAGGGAACCAGCTCCCTCATCAAAAAGTGAAAGAGAAACGCCTCAAGTGAGTGATGAGTATGCTGAAGAAGAACAGCCTACTGAGAAAATCATGGAAGAAGGCTCTCCTAATGTCGATGAACAAATAGAGAAGGATTTTGCTCAAGCAGCTGGTTCTGGCAATGGTGGTGATAGAGACAAGCATGCAACTGAGGTGACAAGAGCCATTACCAATTTAGTGAGACTTGGATACAGTGAAGAAGAAGCTTGGATGACGTTTGAAGAGACATAATGTGAGCTGAGGGAGAAAGCAGTCTTGAAGAAGGATAATCCGAGAAGCGCTTGGGAGACATTGAGTGCAATGGGCTTTGAGGGAACATGTTATCCCCATCGAGAGACTATGGATAGACTTAAGATCACTAGAAACGTGGACTTGATGTTTGAAGCCTGCACTTTGTCTCATTTCATGTCCCTAGCCTCAAAGACCTACACTAACGAGATTCTCGAATTCCTTGCCACAGTTCATCTTCATGAATACAATGAAAATGTCAAATGCTTGCTAGAAATGGATGGTGGTGGCTACACACATTTACGGTGAATATAAAGTATGCTAAGTTCACTCTAAAGCAGATTCAGAAGCTGTTCAAATTCACCCTTAGAATGGTGGCTTACCCAAACATTGATGAAGAGGAGCTTGATGAACTATGGTTTATGATCAGTTGATATAATCCTACCCACGGATCACACAGAGAAGTTGGAATGAACGCCTAAGAGAATAGAAAGGATGCGGAAAATCCTTTTGTGATGGCACTCGAGTAAGATCTGATCGAGTTTGGGGTCGAGTGAACTCAGAATTGGACGAAATTTGAAGGTCCAAGAGTTGAGAAGCCGATGCGTCTACTAGTCTTGTTTCAGCTCGATATGACGATCAAGTGAATAGAAACGAGTGCAAAGATAAAACAGAAACAACCAGAGTGTTTCAGTAGTTGGCTCATCCAAGAGAGGAAGAGGGACTCGAACCAGAGGCTAAAGTTATAGCAAACGAGTAGAAAATTCAACAAATTTGATTCAGAAGTTGAAGAGACAACTTGATCCACGTTTTTGAGAGAAAGTTTGATAAAAGATTTTTATTTTTTTGTGATCTATTCCAGGATGGTTACAATGAGAAATCTAGAGAGTTTAAATAGAGAAATAAGAGAATCAGTCTAAGAGACAATTCTCGAAAATGACAGCAAAACTTGAATGGAACTTATTTTAGAAAATGAAACAACATAAATGAACAATTGGAAGGTTTCTTCGACCACTCCCACGCCAATCCAAGAGTTTTTGGCCCTTCCATTTATTTGTTGGACTTTATTCAGAATCACTAATGGGCCTTTTGCCCCCTTAAAAACCTCTCCAAGAAAACTCATTGGAACAAAAATTGGATGAGGGAAAAAGAGCACAACATGACTCACTTCCCAATTAATGATTTGATTATGCTTCTTGTTAATAGCTTTTTGAGTATTTTTATACCAATCGCCAATGCATTTCTTGAAATTGTTAACCTTTGCGCCTTGGTTAAGCTCCCAATTTGCCTTGGTGCTTGATTGCTTCTTGACTCCTTGATTGAAGCTACTCAGTATCTTATCACCCCCTCCCACTTGAAAAAGATTTGTCCTCAAATCGAAATAATCTGCAAGACACAACATCAAGTTAATATTTTTAAAACTCGAGTTTGGAGTATGCTTACCTTGCAAGCTTGATGCGCCATCTTTGGAGGTGATAATCGTTTCTGGCTGGCTTAGATGATGTCCATTAGCCTTTGTTAAGTCAGAATAGTTGAGCTCCACAACTTGAGAGGTGTTTTGCATCCTCTTTTCCTTCTTCTGTTCCGAATGAAGCTTCCTTGAACTCGTTTGGTTTATGCAACACTTTATTTTCAGCAAAGTTAAACAACAAAGAACCACAACCATTAATCTGAAAGTGTATGTTCTGTTGAGTAAACTTCTCTTTTTCTTGCTTGATTGTATAGTGTGTATTGGTGAAGACAAGTTCTTTGGCTGTCTTTTACAAACTAAATGTGAATTCAAATTGGCCAAATTGGATGCAGTTTTGTTTCTCCTTTGCCAGCGGAATGAAGGATGGCTGCAACTCCTTTCTTTTCATGCATTGAACCTATAAGTTGTGACTTATACCACTCGACAGCTCTGGTGCATCATTAGACAAACTTCAAAGAGTTTCTTTATAAGCAGATTGAAGATTAGATGATTGAGAGAATAGAGTTTTTTTGGATATTACCAGATTTAGCAAGGAAATTCGAAGACTAATGGGAGTTGTTTTCAGATTGCTTCATCAGCTGATTCATAACCTCCATCTTTTAGAAGAATCATCATTCTTTTGTTTGGACAAGCACTAGAAATATGTCCTCTGCCTTGACATTTGAAGCATACGATCGCACGAGTTCTTGTATTGTTGGATGTCTCTGTTATGTTCTTAAAGTCTGAATGAGTGGCAGCTGTTTTAGAGGCTTCTTTAGGCTCAGAAAAAGCCTTTTCTTCCTTTACAAACCGAGTAGTGGTTGAACTAGCTCCAAACGCAAACTTTGACCCCTTTCTTTTAAGTTGTTGTTCAATTAGATTAGTTTTGTGATAAACTCCTCCAGATTGCCATAACTCTGCATTTCCACCTATCTTGAATGTCACGGTTCAGACCTCCCAAAAACCTAGCAAAGATGGCTTCATCATCTTCAATTATATTGGCTTTGAACATTAGAGATTCCATCTCCTGAAAGTAATCCTCCACATTGCTGGTTCCTTGTATCAAACGTCTTAGCTTCTGGTGCAGCTCTCGGTGATAATGACTAGGCACAAAACGCCTCCTCAAGAGTGCCTTCAGTTCTTCCCAAGTATCAATAGGTGGCTCTCTGTTGCGTTTGCGCGTTGTGGTGATTTGATCCCACCAATTCAGAGCATAGCCATAGAATTTTGTAGCAGCTAGTTTCACCATCTTATAATCCGTATAATCTTGACAATCATAGATCATCTCAATTTTCTTCTCCCATTCCAAGTAAGCATCTGGATCATTCTTTCCATATAAAGGAGGGATTTTCAGCTTCAGGTTCTTCATGTCGTCATCAGATTGAATTCTAAAGCGTCTTGATCCATTTAGAGAAGCAACATCATCATGATCATACATTCTGGTCTATTTTTGATGTTCTTGACTCCAATTATCATTTCTTTCTAAACTCCTTCGTGGTCTAGCATCTCCTTGAAGCTGATCAATTCTCTGATGCAGCTCTTCTCCTTGTTTTTGCATCATTCGTTCAACTCGAGGTAGGACTGCATCTAACAAGAGCTTGTTGGCGTTGTTGTTGCTTCCTTCTGCTTCCTCCATTTGTACCTGATACAACACAAATAACAAACCAGTAAAAGGTTGTCACAGAATTTTGCAAGGAATATATATATGAGCATACACGTTTTTATTTATCTTCAACACACAAGATTATAGTAACCACGAAAAACTCAACCTAGAATGTGAAAATGCTGATTTTTCATGAACAAAGATCTATTGTCCAACACACAAGATTATAGTAACCACCAAAGTTTGATCCACACAAATATAGGTTCTATAATCCAATTCTAGAATATATTCTATTCAACAGAATGAGCAACTATAAGCGGATTCAATCTAGCAAATAATAACCTAGAATCAGAACGGTTTCAATGACAATAACAATGAACAATTGACCAAATACAGAGATCAAATGTTTAACAATAGATCTGATACAATAGCAGGTGAAGAGACATCAATCAAATTTGATTAAGCAATAGATGAACACAATCTAATGATGCGAGCAAAATGGAAAAAAAGAACGAGATTACCAAGTTCTTTGTGGTGCTCTGATACTACCTGATACAATCCTACCCACGGATCCCACAGAGAAATTGGTATGAACGCCTAAAAGAACAGAAAGGGTGCAGAAAGTCCTTCTGTGATGGCACTCGAGCAAGATCTGATCGAGTTTGGGGTCGAGTAAACTCGGAATTGGACAAAATTTGAATGTCTAAGAGTTGAGAAGCCAATGCGTCTACTGGTCTAGTTTCAGCTCGATCCGATGATCAAGTGAATAGAAACGAGTGCAAAGATAAAACAGAAACAACCATAGTATTTCAGTTGTCGGCTCATCCAAGAGAGGAAGAGGGACTCGAACCAGAGGCTGAAGTTACAGCAAACGAGTAGAAGATGCTGAAGATTCAACAAATTTGATTCATAAGTTGAAGAGACAACTTGATCCACGTTTTTGAGAGAAAGTTTGATAAAAGCTTTTTATTTGTTCGTGATCCATTCCAGGATGGTTACAATGAGAAATCTAGAAAGTTTAAATAGAGAAAGAAGAGAAGTAGTCTAAGAGACAATTCTCGAAAATGACAGCAAAACTTAAAATGCAACTTATTCTAGAAAATAAAACAACATAAATGAACAATTGGAAGGTTTCTTGGACCATTCCCACGCCAATCCAAGAGTTTTTGGGCCTTCCATTTATTTGTTGGACTTTATTCACAATCACTAATAGGCCATTTGAGAAGTGGGCTATTTGTCTTCTTAAAAACCTCTCCAAGAAAATCCATTGGGACAAAACTTGGATGAGGGAAAAAGAGCACAACATGACTCACTTACCCAATTAATGATTCGATCATGCTTCTTGTTAATAGCTTCTTGAGTGTTTTTATACCAATCGCCAATGCCTTTCTTGAATTTGTTAGCCTTTGCGCTTTGGTTAAGCTCCCAATTTGCCTTGGTGTTTGATTGCTTCTTGACTCCTTCATTGAAGCTACTCAGTATCTTATCTTCATGAATACAATGAAAAGGTCAAATGCTTGCTGGAAATGGATGGTGGTGGCTACATCACATTTACGGTGAATATAAAGTATTACAAGTTAACTCTAAAGTAGATTTAAAAGTTGTTCAAATTCACCCCTAGAACGGTGGCTTACCCAAACATTTATGAAGAGCAGCTTGATGAACTATGGTTTATGATCAGTGGAACAAGGGTCTTTGATTTTTCTCACTGCAAGGGCAATTGGGTGAGGAATCCTTGCATCAACTACATGCGCAGAGCCGTAGCAAACGTTATCTTTGCAAGGCATACAACTGCCCCGATAAACCTTGGGAAAATGTATTTGCTCATGATAGCGCTTAAGGAGATTGTAGGTGAAACACCAAGTGGAAAACCAATCATTGAAGATGACGCAAATTCTGGGTTAGCATTTGTGTTAGCAAAACACCTCACCATATATAAAGTTCGAGTAATGACACAAGCAAAGAAGAACTCCCCAAAAGCGTCCAACATTGGTGGAGTTGTGTATCAGATTCTAAAGGATTATATGGTGAAATTTGATAAATCGACCTAGGTTGAGCCATGATTCATGGATGTAGATTATCTTAGACGAGCTGATATATTGGCTTGGTCCAATTTTGGTGGTCAACTTGTGTACAAGTTTATTCATCCAGAAAATCCTAGAGCTCGCATCACCTTGCCTTGCCCTGAATTAACCTCGATCAGATTGGGAAGAAACACTGACTTCGTCCCACCATTACAAGCCCTCATTTATCCACAAGCTCAGCCACCTCATCCACCTATGCTAACGAACATAGAAGAGATTGAGCCTGAGGATTATTTCTTTGAAGAATACAATGCACCAAGGCAAGGAGTTGTTGTCATAGAGTCTCACAAGTGTATTGGATTGCTTTAGAAAATGAACAAGTGGTTGGTAAAAAAAGTTAAGGGGCTTGTCAAGCATAAAGAAGAATGAAAGGAGAAAAAAGAAGAGCTTAGAAGGGAAATGAATGCTCTCAAGGAGAAATTTAGTGGTGAATCCTCCCAAGCTCCAGTTACACTTTAGAGGCATAATCGGTTTTAGTGGAACACACTCGTGAGCAACAACCGGTCCCTGCTAGACACTCCTCAGCTGAACTCAAACATACTCCAGAAGACCACGTATAGCCAGAGGTGGGCACTCAAGTACCACACTCAATCAACCAGAGCTCGAGTTTGCACCAACTGCACCAGAAATTGACATCCAGCTGCACAAGAACATGCAACACTACACTTTGGAGTCTATGAACGCCTCCACAACCAACTAATTTGGCTTCTAAAGGTACCAAGACCTTTCCTCCATTGACTATACCATTGGATATTTGATTTTGCCTTGCTGGTCTAGGATTCTTCTTAGGATTTTTATCCACACAAGAGACTGAGTGATTTAAGTTTTGGGAGGGTCCTAGAGGATATTTAACATTGTTTTTGTATTTCTTAGTTTTGATTTTCATAGTAGATCATACATTGCATGTAAGGCATAGAAAAACCGAAAAAGATTTTTCATTTAGCATATTTGTGCATTGCATATCATCTATGGCACAGAAAATCCAAAAAAAATTGAAAAAATAATTTTCAAAATCCATAAAAGAGTGTCATGTAGTTGCATGCATGTAGGATTGAGTCTAGACATTGCATTGGGGATTATGATGATCTTGCCTTTCAAGCTTGTTGATTCTTTGTGTTAAATTCAACTCCCTAGATATAAGTTGTTTGATGCATGCTTTCTAGTCCGAAATGTATGACCGCACCATGTTAGGAAGATTTAGTTTGAGCTTCATGCCTTTGATTGAAACATGCTTTGATCTGAAGCCATTCCTTACTAAGTGAGAACCTAAATCTGACTTGAATTATCAAGCTTATGCATCGAATCTGAACTTGTGGATTGCATATAATACTTGGATTTCCTTTGCACCATTTGCTTCTACCTTGTTAATCCAAGTAGAACCCCTCCCTGAACCTTACCTTTATTCAAGCCATGCATTGTTTGTGTGGGATTGTGAGGCCTATTTTTGATTAAGCTAGGTATAAAGTGTTAGGTCTGAACCGATAAGGACAAGTCTTCATGTAGATTCTGGTCCACAATTTTTGGATCAGCTAGGTCTATGAGGTTTCAGTTTTTGGGTGTGGGAATCTTATGTCTTATGTTGTGGAAAAAAATGAAAAAGAAAGAAAGGGTAAAGAGCTCTATGCTAAAAGAGTCTAAGGGGAGAAAGGTTTGAAAGTATATGTGTTTTAATAAAGGTTTTGCGGAATAAAATAATGAAAAAGGTTCTAAGCAAAGAAAAAAAAAGACAAATGTCTAGAAAGTCTTATGAAGTAAGGAAGAAAATGAACCAGAGCTATAAGTGTATAAGTCCGAAACCGCTAGAAAGCACCAATTAAGAACCCTCTCCTTAGATTGAAAATGGAAAAAGCTTGAAAAGATGATCTTAAAAGTATTTGGCTGAAAAGAAAAACCTTGTGTTGAAAGGGTAGATATAGGATCCTTTTCTAGGATTAGATTAGATAGGTTGGAGTTCGATTTTGGATGCTTGGGTATATGAAGACTTGTTCTTGTATGCATATATTGGTTCTCACCTTTAACATTATACTTAAGCTTAATCCATTCATTGAGTGATCCTTGCACTAAATTGCTTTACCAGCCACTAAAAGAGATCATTTTAATCTCAACATTACCCTTAGCCAAACAAGTTCATTGGAGATGCATAGTTTGACATGGCTCTGATTTAATGAATGTCAAAAGGAATGGTTGAAGTGAATGCATATGTTGATTGAGGCTATACTTAGACTGAATTGTGATTGGCATGGCTAAAGTTTTTGGAGTAAGACTTGCTTAGTTTTTTTGTCTTAGAATTTGTATCTTGGATTGTGAGTTTAGCATTTGAATCAGCTTGTTTTCGGCTTTGAGTCTCCACTTGCAACCTCTTTTCTATCTTGGTTCTGTTTGTTTGCTTGAAGCAAGCAAGTACTAAGTTTAGGGGGAGTTGATATGTATGCATTTTAGCATGTTTTAGAAGTCTCAGTTAGTCTAGTTTGCATACATATCCATAGTATGTTCATCATTTTAGAGTTTTTTAGGTTTATATTGCATATTTTTCATTTGCATGGCATACATGTTGCATTGGAGCTATTTTAGGTACTTTTGGAGCCTTTTGGATCATTTTGGAGCAATATGGGACATAAAGACTAGCAAGTACCGGACTGGAGTGCCATGCATGATTAAAAGAAGCGGCTAAGTACGAGATCTCACCCAACTCGACCCCAACACTCGACCACACTGGTTGAGTTTGAAGCCCATGGATGACCTGAAGTTGTACTCGATCCAAGGACTCGACCCACAAGACTCGAGTTGCCTATCCGACTTTTATTTCTGTTAACTTTTTCTCAGCTTGACTTGTTTAGGCTTTTGTGTTGAGCTATAAATACCCATTTAGAGCCACAAATATGACCATGTTTTCTTTCCTCATTTGGCTTAGTTTTAAAGGAGCTTTCTCCATTTTCTCTTGTAATTTATGCCACTTCTATGCTAGATCTATTTTGATCCATGGAGAATTTGTTTATGTTTCCTTAATCAATCTTACTCTTCTCTTTCTCATCTTCTAATCATGCTATCTATTTTAAATTATGGGTTTATGTTCTTGTTGATGATTAGTGAGTAGATCAATTAGGGTTCTTGAGGAAATGGCTAGATTAGTGTAGATCTAGGGCATTTCCAACTTGCTTAAGTTCATTCATGTTTAGATCTCTACATTCTAGGTGGTCTTAATGTTTGTTTCATATTGATCAAATGAAATATGAGGTTTGCTTTTCACAACCCACCCACAAGGTATTTGTGAAAATGCTTGATTGAGCTTAGACTTGAGATTTGCATATCTAGCCTAAGAGATTAGTTGTCTAGAGTGTTTATTGACTGTTTTAGATTGTTTCTTCATGCCAACACAAGTGTGGATCGCTGATGAGAGTTAGGTCTGATTGCACTTGTGTTGTGTTCATGAGAGTGATAGTGACTTTGATTTCTTCGAATCTATTGCCTAGAGATCATCTTAATAGGTTGTTAAGCAAGTTGGAAACCCCTAGTGCAGCATTGATTGATTATCCAACTCCTTTTGAACCCATCTTTATCGCCTATTGTTATTGTCTTTGTTTGGTTTCGATTGCTGAGTTGTTTACCTTGATTTTCTGCATTGTTTTGTTTCGTTTATCTTTAAGTTGTTTTATTCTGGTTTTGTGAAATCATTGACTGAATATTGATTTAGATTAGGTTGATCTTTGTAGTTCTAAGTGCTAGCATCACAATTGTTGGATTGACACCTTTTGTGCTACAATGGCTATGATAGTGCATTAGGATCTGAGCATTGAGTAAAATCTTGTCAGCATATATGCATTGAATATTTTACGTGTATATCATTATACTATAACTAATATATTAATTATAATATTATAACTAAGCGGTTTTGTTCAGTTTAGTTGGTTTATTACCAAACCATATATGTATCGTATGGTTTTGATAAAATTGTATTCATACAATTTGTATGATATAACCAAAAACCAAACCATATTATTTTTTTTGGTTCGGATCGGTTCGGTTTTACCAAATTGAACAATCCTACTAAACTTTGTTTTCTATTTTACTGTTTTAATTATTAAAATAGGGGTTATTCCGGACTACGCCCAAACTTTTATACTATATATATTTGATTATCATAATATACATATATTATTTCTTAAAATAATTTTTTGTTTTGTTGTTATTCATTTTTAAAAAATTTAAACTTTTATTTTTAAATTTGTTATTATGTTTATATGTTTTAAATAGTACTTTTGACCCAAAAAAATGTATTTTACCAAAAAAACTGAAGAAATCTTTCCAAAATTTAATCAGCTTATGCAATAATATGAATATAACTAAAGTTGTTATATCAAATTACGAACCAAAGTTGAACTTTGTGAATTCTTAACCAAACTAACCAAAATGTATCAAAATAACCGTTATCTTTAATTAAAGATATATATATATATATATATATATGTTTAAAATATTAAAAATAACTAATTTGAACTAATTTTTCTTTTTGTTACATAATTTGAACCAAGTTACTCAAGTATTTTTAATTTGTTTAAATTTATTTGTAAATAAAAGTACCCAAATAAAACTTATTGTGTAAAAGTAAAACTTATAAAACTCAAACCCAATCCTAACTCTACAACGAAATAAATGAGGCCTATTTTCTAGACTCAAAGAATCAAAATCCAAAAAATTAAATGTAACGAAATTGAAGTTGCTGTGCAATATTTTTTCTCTTACAATGCTAAGAAATCTTTAAACAAACTATTAAACCCATGTGAGCTAAGCAATCCTCTTTCATTATTTCTTCATAGAAAAAACTTGGGAGCTAGTGTGTGAGTATTCCACAACTTTATAGTCCTCTATCCCCCACCACGACCAGTTGCAAAAAAGGTCACTTGGACAGGGCACCACGCAAGAGCTCTCACAGTAGATGTATGTTAATTGTTAAGGAATGTGTCTGCGGGGCTTTACGTATTTAGGTTGTTGGTGAAGAAAGGTTGAATGACCTTGAAAAGCAGTTTAACTGGAGCTTGATGTTTGTTTTCATAGGCACGATTTTGAGTGTGATTAAGATTCTTGGTCGCAGCCAATAGCTTCATGTAGGTATCTGTGCAGAACGTACCGCTGTTGCCTCACCCTTACCATTTCTTCCCTCGGTAAGGGCGTAGTGAGCATAGTCGAAATCCTTGGCTAATCTGTTCGTATGATTTTTTCAAGCTAGTGGAATACATAAGAAAACTCGGTACAAGCTGATCCAATATCATTATTCTTATGTATTGCTCACCACCAAATTTATGCAAAAGATAATCATGGTGAAATCCATGATCGATTGTTTCTTATGGAAACAACCAAAAGAATCAACAATTCGTTCATCCCGTATCTTAAATAAAAAGGAGTTATTGAGATTTATCAATTGTATGGGGTAAACAAATCTTGAATGAAACGATTAACCTAAATGGAGAGAAACTAATCACAAAAAATTGTAGTTATCGTGACAATTTAAAAGACCACCTTCAAACCATCATTCCTAATGGCAAACAGAATTATATAGTATCGAATTTTAAATAGTTCAGAATAAAACATTTTTTTTAGTTCTTTTCTGGGGAAAAATGTTCTTGAAATGGGCATCGATTGAGACATGCATCAAGCATACCAACTACGAAGAAAATCTCACAAGTTATGCTAACCAAATAGATTATAATATCAAAATTTACTACTGATTAAACAAAAATAGACAATGAAGAATGAAACAAAGCATGTATGAAATGAAGCATTACCAAATTCGAGTGGAGAGGAGAAAGAGAGCGTCGAGAAGCTTAGACTGCCACAAAATTTCTAATACTCACTTTCATATATATTGGACCAATGTCCTCTCAGTTTTCATTGTTTTCTTTGTGAAACTAAATGTTAAAACGTGGAAAACAAAACATTTAAGAGGTTTAATAGTTGATGCAAAAATCATGCATTAGAAGTGATTTCAAAACAAAAGGAGGTGGATTAACATTATTATTTTTTACAGACTATTGAGGTTTATCGTCTTCCAACATTATTATTTGTTTTACGGACAATAGTACAAACTTAAACGGAACTAAAATCAATAAATTATTAAAATGTGAAATTAGAGAAGTTAGGAGAAAGAGATTGACGTGGCACTTTTAGAAAATAGTAGATTATGATGATGTGGATGGCCTAGGAGGCAACAAATTGCTACTTTTAGTATATATAGATTACTGGTATGATTGATAATGATTTTCGTTGTTCCATAGAGTAAAATCAATTTAGAACATTGAAACTAAACGAGTCGTGCTCTAGAAAAAATTTTAGATAATTGAAAATTAAACCAATCATACTCTAGAAAAAAAATTTAGAGCATTGAAACTAAATCAATTGTGCTCAGGTTTATTTTTAGCTCTCGTTGCTCTAAAACTCTAATTTTTTTATTTATGAAATATTTTTGGTTGAGAAAAACCAAAAACTTAGAGTCAAAGTTTATGAACTTTACAAAAATAAATTCTTACAGCAAAATAATTTACAGCCAAAAAACCTACAGCATAAATCTTACGGCATAAAACTCAAAGTTACATCCCTTACCATTCGATCCCTATATGTGTACTCTTGAATATTTGACCAAGTTGTGACAAATATATTGAAAACTAGAGTAAGTAGCTTAATTTTGGCTCGTATGTGTAACAACAATGCATGTCAATACATTAACATTATAAACCGAACTGATATAAACAAAGTAAAAGTGATTAATCAGTTGAAACCCCATTTTAGTTTTAAGAACATTCTTTTAATGCGAAACAAGCTTCAAATCTCTCACGGTCACTTCGTATCTTTACAAATACAGGAAGAGAAACAGCAAAAAGCGATAAAGACTTCAATGAGCATCATCGTCGTCTTTGTGACCTTCCTGGTCAGCTATGTAGCTTCTTTAGTTTGAGCTCTAGAAAACATGCTGCTTTATATGATTTTGCAGCCAAACTGTCAAAATTATTTTAAGCAATCTTAAAGCCAAAATCATGGCCAACTTTGAGAGGTTTGCAAGTGAAGCCGGAAATATTTCGAGTAATATATTATTCAGTTTGATATCTTGTAATTGAAGTCCTATTAGCCAATAAAGATGTTTCACTCACTGCTCTCAATCTGTAATCATCCAAGAGAAAATACAATCGTATGTGGCAGCTGGTCACCTTTAGTTATTTGAGAATGAGAGTCATCTTGCTTCCGTTGGTTCATCGTGAGGTGGTTTTTCTAACTGGTCTATTATAGGTTGGTTGGTTGGTCTTTTGGGAAGTTACGAAGCTCATTAATATTTTTTGTAAAGCCTCTAACAGATCCCAAAGGTTGGTATTGAAACCCTCAGTTGAAAGAAATATAAAAATACAAAAGCCAAGGAAAAGGATTGCTTATTATTTGGGATTTGAGACTTTCTTAAGTCTTAGCACTATCATTTGTGTAAATCACAGTCCTGGATAAGAAATTTCGAACAATTACTGACACTCACAAAAATCTCCAGAAACCGCAAAAAGAAAATGTTGTCGAGATTGTTCAAGGCAAGTGAAAAGCTTTTATCGAGTCTGGTCAGCAAGAAAGACGTTCACATGGCGTCGAGGAATCACGAGAATTCTAAAGTGCAAGAGCTTTACGACCTCTGCAAGGAGACTTTCACTGGCAAAGCTCCTTCTCCTGCTTCCCTCGCTGTCCAAAAGTTATCCTCGGCGTTGGGTACTTTTCTTAATCTCTCTGTTTGGTTTTCTCTGACTGTGATAGGGTTCTTCAATTTCAGCTGCTTTTGATGGAATCAATGAAATATTTGTTGCGATTTAGAAGGGTTTATAGTGATAGGGTTTGAGGATTGTTTTATTGGATTTCGATAAATGTGGGGGTTTCTTAAGGATGGCCCTTCTTTTATGCTAATCCCACCAAATTTGGGCAATTGCAAAATTCACAATTTGAGATTGTCAGAGTCGCTGGGAAGTGCAAAGCTTTTTACTATTATGTATACATAATAAGAAGCTATACATCAATTTATTCTACTCAATGGGACTATGAGGATCAGTCATTAATAGGCTTCATTGTGTCCTTCATGGTTTCATTTTGTGTTGCTGTGACACTTTAAGTTTGAAATTTGGGAATGACATTTTGGCTTTTGATTATGTTTGTGCGCAGACTCAGTTAGTCCTGCAGATGTTGGGCTTGAGGAGGCAACTCAAGACGATGATCGAGGCTATGGAGTTTCTGGGCTTAGTCGATTTAACAGAGTAGGAAGATGGGCACAACCAATAACATTCTTAGACATTCATGAATGTGATACTTTTACAGTAAGTCTTTCATTGATATTTGATTCTTTCTGGTTGATCAATCCAGAAATCTTAAGAAACAAGTGTTTGTTTGTTCTTCTTCTTCAGATGTGTGTTTTCTGCTTCCCAACCTCTTCAGTGATTCCATTGCATGACCACCCTGAGATGGCTGTGTTTAGCAAAGTCCTCTATGGATCACTTCATGTTAAAGCTTACGATTGGGTCGAACCTCCTTGTATTATCACCCAAGACAAAACTGTGCCTGGTTCTCTTCGAGGTTATCGTTATTTTATCATATTAGGTTTCCCAGCTTGTGTGATTAATAACTAAGACCTTTTTGCAACTACTTGTAGCAGCAAGATTGGCCAAACTGGCGAGTGACAAAGTTATAACGCCTCAGTCTGAGATACCGGTGTTGTACCCAAAGACTGGAGGCAATCTCCATTGTTTCACGGCGGTTACTCCATGTGCTGTGCTCGACATTCTCACACCTCCTTATAACGAAAATGTCGGCAGGAGTTGCAGTTATTACATTGACTATCCGTTTTCCACTTTCGGTTTGCGATGCTAACTCTTTCTCTCTATTACCCCTAGTTCTCATTTAGAGAACACTATGTTACTCTGTTTTCTTTTACCGATGGTTTTTTTTCCTCTTTGGATTTGATGATAATAGAATTGGAGAAAGGAATGAAGTGGGTAGAAGGAAAAGAAGACGAATACGCTTGGCTCGTTCAGATCGATACACCCGATGATCTTCACATGCGTCCTGGATCATATACGGGTCTAACTATTAGGGTCTAGGCTTTTGTGGTGGAATTTGTAGTTAATTAGAGCTCCCTTGTATCATCAATTCTAGATAAGTTTCTGGAGGATATGATATCTCTGACTGGAAAATACAGTAATGAGACATGTCAAATTTTCATTTCATTATGTGCGAGGGACCTTTGATTATTTTACATCCCCAATAACAACAACCTAAATGACGCAATATTCAACAGAACAGGAGAGTCTTCATTTCAACTTTGGAGGAATCGTCGTCAATTATTTGTAAATTGAGGCACATTTTGAGGCTCCAGCACAAACTTATCCATTAAACTCTGCTATTTCTTCAAAGATACTCAGAGAGAAGCAATGAGATCACCTGGTTCCTTTGTCTGATTCTCTTCTCCAGACTCAGACCAAACACGAGCGTGCAGAGCCAATGTCGTCTACATCCATTGTGCCCTTAATATCATTCTCCGAAGCTTTGTTAGTCAAAGGGAACATTTGATAACATTGTTGAATTGTGGTCTTTGAAGAGAGTTTGAATACTTGAAAAACTAAGGAAAAATAACATTTGTTTTGTTTTGTTTTTATCACTAAACACAATGTTCTACTCTCCAAGCTTTAACGCGATCAACCTCTGCAGCAAGAGAGTATTAAGCAAAACCCATCTCTAGTGTTCCTAATCCCTAACCATAAGAACTCGACAATAAGAACAAGCTCGCCAGTAATCCTACTACCTCAAAATGCCGTTAAAATTACAACATAATATAGTGGTCGTAAAAATCATTTTTTCACTTCCAATTTGAAGAATGGCTCGTATATAATTTTACGAGGGAATTTTTCCCGTGGGAGGGACTAAAAAAAAGAGATTTTTTTTTTCTTGTTTTAAATATAAAGAGAAGAGTAGTGACAAGCAGAAAGATAGTGCTGGATCAAAGTGTAGCCGCCGCAGCCGCCACGTTAAACCTTCATCTTTCTCTAGCTTCTGCAATGGCGTCTTCGCTTCTGAGAAACCCTAATCTCTCATCATCAACAGCAATCACCACCAACTCTTCTCTTCCTTCCTCCTTCTCAAAACCCACACCTTTTTCCTTCCGTTTCCGACCATTGAATCACCGTTCAAATTCCCTCAGAAGTCAAAGCCTTCGCCTTTCGTGCTCCGTCTCAGATCCTTCTCCTCTACCCTCTCATTCCCCTCGCCGTCCCCGCCCCGAATACATCCCAAACCGCATTTCCGATCCAAACTACGTCCGCATCTTTGACACGACTCTCCGAGACGGTGAACAGTCTCCCGGCGCTACTCTAACTTCCAAGGAAAAAGTAGATATCGCTCGTCAGTTAGCTAAACTCGGCGTTGACATCATCGAGGCTGGGTTTCCCGCTGCCTCAAAAGACGATTTTGAAGCGGTCAAAACCATAGCGGAAACAATCGGAAATACGGTTGATGAGAATGGATATGTGCCTGTTATATGTGGACTCTCTAGATGCAATAAGAAGGATGTTGAGACGGCTTGGGAGGCTGTGAAATACGCTAAACGGCCTAGGATCCATACTTTTATCGCTACCAGCGACATTCACTTGAAGCATAAATTGAAGAAAACCAAAGAGCAGGTCGTCGATATCGCCAGGAATATGGTTAGATACGCCAGGAGCTTGGGCTGCGAAGATGTCGAGTTCAGTCCAGAAGATGCAGGAAGGTTCGATTGTTCTCAAAGATTCACTCTTTATCTCTTATTTAATTATTCTACTACTTAGCTTTATTCCAAACTTGATTGAGAAGCTAATCAATTATTGGCGAAGATTCATTCTTTTTCTATTATTTATTTTTCTGGTAATGTAAATGCTTCTTTTTTTCTTTTCTTTTTGGTTCTTTAGATCCGATAGAGAGTATTTATATGAAATTCTAGGTGAAGTGATAAAAGCAGGAGCAACAACACTAAACATACCTGATACTGTTGGTATAACTTTACCTAGTGAGTTTGGTCAATTGATTGCTGATATTAAGGCTAATACTCCTGGGATCGAAAATGTTATCATCTCAACGCATTGTCAGAATGATCTTGGACTCTCTACGGCCAACTCTTTATCTGTATGTCTGTTTTCTTCTTCTTACTTTGACCAACCTTGCTAATTTTTATCATTGGATACACGTAATGTTAATATGTGGTAAGTCTTTTGAATTCAGGGGGCACATGCAGGTGCGAGGCAGGTAGAGGTGACCATCAATGGAATCGGTGAAAGAGCTGGAAATGCTTCACTGGAAGAGGTCAGAGTTTCATATATTAGTATAGGAGGCTCATATTGTGAGGCAAGACAGTTGAGTAGAACGTTGTCATAATCCGTAGAATTATATGCCCTAGTAATTTAGGGATAAATGTCTAATTAGTGAGTCTTACTATATAGCCTTGGCTACTAATACTTGAAGAAGAACATGTGGAGATGAAGTTAAGATATCGAGGCTGAAGCTGGCTATTTTACATCTTCAGCTAGTTGGATAATTTGTCTTAGGGTAGCCTATATCAATTTTGGATTTTTAATTCATATGCTGCTTGCTCCGCAATGAGATATTTGACCTTACCTGATGATTTTTCGTATAAGTGTAGGTTGTGATGGCCATAAAATGCCGTGGAGATCAAGTATTAGGAGGTCTATTTACTGGAATTGATAGTCGGCACATTGTTATGACAAGCAAGATGGTACCACTTTTGAATTTCATTCTTTACATTGTGAAAACATATATTAATTTTCTCAAGAAGGGGAAAAAGTTTGCAGATTGCATCATAAGGTGTCTCATAACTCGTGGGTTGCTTTCTCAGGTTGAAGATTACACTGGAATGCAGACACAACCCCATAAGGCTATTGTAGGAGCAAATGCATTTGCGCATGAAAGTGGTATTCATCAGGTCAGTTCATAGAAATCATCTTTTTACTATGTTTTCGTTAAAGTATTCCTGTTATGAGATTACTCGTTCTAAGAAACATTAAAGGTTATCTCATAATATGATTTTTACCTTTCTGCAAAGTATAACTTCCCCTATAGGCTGTAGCCTTTTACATACTATGCATATGTTCTCAACCCTTGACATCCATAGCTTTATTAGAAACAGTATTAATGAATAATTAATCGAGCTCTAAATTCTTCTGACTTGTATGTTCGCTCTTTCAGTGTGCTGCATAACTGTACTTTTCTCTATATAATTGTTTTCTAGTTGCGCTTAATGACTGTGCATGCTTCTTTTAGGATGGAATGCTGAAACACAAGAATACATATGAAATTATATGTCCTGAAGAAATTGGACTTGAACGATCAAATGATGCTGGCATTGTCTTGGGAAAGCTTAGGTATGGAAGTTATTCTTGCTTATTCTGTTTTTGCTGTGAATTTCTAATTTTTCTGTCTTTTTCATGTTCAAGCAATGCTACAAGCCCGTAATTGGTAGATATAGTATATAGTAAGGGATAAGACAATAGAGATACTGAATGTTTTGAAGCATGATTAGACAGTTTCCAATGTATATGCTAGTGCACACTGTGTATGTGTTTGAGCTTGAAGTATAACTGCTGGTTTCTGGTTTTGCTTGGATATTAATATGAATTGCAGTGGGCGTCATGCACTGAAAGACCGTTTGACCGAGGTAGACAGCAATTTTTATCGCCATACACATACTCGATATTGCCATATTTGTTGGAAACACTAATGTTCCCATATGTTTCCAGCTTGGTTATGCATTGGATGATGAACAGCTCAGTACCATTTTCTGGCGCTTTAAAACTGTGGCTGAGCAGAAAAAGGTTATTGCTTTGTGTTTATCTTTCTTTTCTTTCTTTCTTTTTAATTAATAATTCAAATGTTTAGCTCGTGCTTTCAATTTCAAATATGAGCTTTGCATAAACTTCGTAAAACCGTGTTATAGTTGAGATTCTGGAGGCAGTTTGGAATGTTAATCCAATTTTACTTTGTTTCTTTATTTTTGGGTGCGTTGACTCAGGATATGTAGAGGAAGATGAAAGTATTGCTCTTTCTATTGTTTAAGTGCTCATGAGGGTTCGTGTAATGTCTCCTAATAGAATATGTTCTCTTGTTGATTCAGAGAGTTACCGATGCGGACATCATAGCGTTAGTATCTGATGAAGTTTTCCAGCCAGAAGCCGTGTGGAAACTCTTGGACCTTCAGGTAAAATAGGGATCAACATGTGCATTTTCTTGTTCATTATCTTTAGCCAGTTCTCATTTCACTTAAAAGTGGAATGCAGATAACTTGTGGAACTCTTGGGCTTTCAACAGCAACTGTAAAACTTGCTGACACTGATGGCAAAGAACATGTCGCTTGTTCTATTGGAACTGGGCCTGTCGACTCAGCTTACAAGGCAGTCGATCTTATTGTGAAGGTACTTCATATCATCTACAGATAATTCACCTATGGATCATCGGGTATTGAAAACTTTGTTCCCCCTTTAGGAACCAGCGACTCTGCTTGAGTACTCAATGAATGCAGTAACAGAAGGCATTGATGCCATTGCAACCACACGAGTTCTTATCCGCGGAAACAACAATTACACGTCTACAAACGCAATAACTGGTGAAGAAGTTCAAAGGACCTTTAGGTAAATTCTTATTTCCCGTATCCCATTTAAATGGGATCGAGTGAGCCATATAGTTTTTTGTTATTGTTTTGCTCGAGTAGTAGTTGTAACAATGAATGTGGTGTGTCGTGTTTGACAGTGGAATTGGAGCAGGAATGGATATTGTGGTGTCAAGCGTCAAAGCTTATGTAGGAGCTTTGAACAAAATGATGGACTTCAAAGGAAACACCCCAACAAAAATCCTTTCTCAGAAAAACAAAGTCCCTGCCCGAATAAAAAATCTTTCCTGCAAATCTCAAAAGTCAAACCAAAAATAGGGTTCTTTTCAGGTACATAGTTTGGTAATAACCGGAGTCTGAGTTTGCTTGTTGTTTATCAATGTTGCGTGTCCAAATTAAGATTTATGTTACCAAAAAAAAAAGAATTTTGTTTACTCTATATATAACTGAAATCTCTATATTTAGGTAAAACTGATGGGATTAGATTTTAAAATTAGGAATAAAGTAACCGTTAAAACAGTTTTTAACCTGTTCCTAAAAGCTGTTATTTGGACTAAACTAAGGTCCTAAAACTAAAAAAACACCTGATACCTCTCTGTTCTTAATTCTTGTCTCTTTTTTTACAACCTCTTCAAATATCACGACTCAAAGCATCGTTTTCTCTGCGAGTTTTTGAGAGATTCGGTAATAAAAAAATAAAAAAATAAAAAAATAAAGAAAGAAGAACAATGTCTGAGCTACGAACTGGGTTCCTAACAATGGCGACCATAATCCTCATATGCATAGGATTAACCATGGTGGGACAAGGTTTATATTACAGAAAAACAGTCTCACATTGTATAAGAGAAACAGATCGCAGTTTTATTCTCATGGGTTTGATCTTGCTGGTGATTCCGCAATTTGCTCTTTACGCAATCTGTTGTCGTTCCAAACGTATGTTCACAATTTACATCTATGGAATGATATTTGTCTTCCTTGTCCTTGGTGGCTACTCTTTAAAGTGTTTAATCTACAATTCCACCTTTGGAATCGCCAAGAACCCAGCTGAGGAAACCCGAACCGCGGCTCAATTGGTTGGCCGGCTAGTACCTGCAAGTAAACTCATAAGTGTCACGGATTGTATCGTTCATAACCATGACTGTAACTTCAATGCCAGCCAAAACAGTAATGTTTGGGTAAGTACCTTTATTATGTCATCTCATCTTATTCAAAAAGATCAATCTCTAATAATTTATATATGTAAACAGAAGTTTTGCTGCTCGCAACCTAGAGGATGTGGATCAAAGACAATGTTTAGACAACCAGGAGAATGGAGTTGGAAACATCAATACGTAGAGAACAAAGTTCCTGAAGAATGTGCTTACAACTACTGTCTAAGTTGCAAAGGTTGCGAGCTCAGCATCTTAAAAGCCATTGTTTATCAATGGAAATACCTCTCCATGTTCTCTTATCCTTCACTCTTTATCGTTTGTCTCAGCCTCGTCATTGCCAAAACCATCATGGACTCTTTCGATGAACCGGATGGTTTTCGTGGCTATTATACTTGATTCATTTTCCATATATGTAATTCATCATTATTCTAGTTTTCTTTAGTTTTTTTCTTTCAATATAATCACATTTTGCTTTTGGGGTTACAAGAAACAATACTTTATACACAAATATATATTCCAAATCGTAAATTCTAGGGTAAATTTCACTATGAGTCTAGTGACGTGGCAGTAAGACATAATCAAAATCTAAGATAACGACTCAGTTCCCAAAAACCGGCACACGTTCTCTAACTTCAGTGGCATAAGCCCGTAATTAAATACTAAACCAGTGGTTAATAAATAATGTCCACTAGTGAGTTCGATCCTCCACTACCTAAAAATTAACCGTTCTCTCGTAACTCCTATAACCACGACTCCAACACACTAAAAAACTCACCAAAACGTTACATAACAACTAACCTCTCTGTCTTTGTCTTTGTCTCCGTCGCTATTTAATCCGATTTGGTTAATCGAGTTCATCCTTCAGAAAAGAGGAAAATGTTTAAAGTAAGCAATTTCGTGGTGGGTCTAGCCAACACGTTGGTAATGATAGTGGGTGCATCGGCCATTGGTTATTCGATATACATGTTTGTTCACCAAGACGTGACCGATTGTGAAACTGCGATTCGGACACCACTTCTCACGACCGGATGCATTTTCTTCGTGGTCTCGTTGATCGGAGTCATTGGATCTTGTTTTAAGGAAAATTTCGCAATGGTTCTATATTTGATCATATTGTTCTCGGGCATTGTTGCTTTGTTGGTTTTCTCTATATTCCTCTTCTTTGTGACCAACAAAGGAGCCGGTCGTGTTGTCTCTGGTCGAGGCTATAAAGAGTACCGGACGGTTGATTTCTCGACTTGGCTTAATGGTTTTGTTGGTGGAAAGAGATGGTTTGGTATAAGGTCTTGTTTGGCTGAGGCTAGCGTTTGTGATGATTTGAATGATGGTCGTGTTAGTCTAATCGCTGAAGCGTTTTATCACAAGAATCTCTCTCCAATCCAGGTAAAGAGTTAATTAGTACTAATTAAATCCGTTTATGATTCTTAGTTTAATTAAAATGTGTTGGTTGTGTATTATGAGCAGTCTGGTTGTTGTAAGCCACCAACAGATTGCAACTTCGAATTCAAAAACGCAACGTATTGGATACCGCCGAGGAAAAACGAAACAGCGGTTGCGGTTGAAAACGGCGATTGTGGTGCATGGAGTAATGTGCAAACAGAGTTGTGTTTCGATTGTAACGCATGTAAAGCGGGTGTGTTAGCGAACATAAGAAAGGAGTGGAGGAATATGTTGGTTTTCAACATATGTCTCCTTATTCTCCTCATCACCGTCTATTCTTGTGGTACTTGTGCTCGTCGTAACAATCGCACGGCTACGAAAACTGATTCTGCTTGATCAGACTCTTTCCTTCTTTTTTAATGTTTGTATGTTTTAGTTAATTCTCATTTTTTCTTAGGACAACCTTCATGTTTGTTTCGAAACTATTATCATAAATTTTTAACATTTCAATTTTTCGTACCATTAGGTTCTTAGGACAACATAAAGTTTGTTTTTCTTTTTATTTTAGAAAACAAAAATGACAAGTAATGTTTGTTTCATTACAATCATTATGAACTAACGTATAGAGACATGAATACGTGGATTTATCTATTTATATCAGTAGCCATTAACAAACCCAACCAAAAAAAAAAAGAAAAGAAAAAACATAACACTAACTCATACAAAAGGTTTGAGAATTTTAATTCCGAATTCTCCAAGAAAAACAAAAACTAATCTGAAGCTTTCTTTCATTGAAAATCATAATCTTTGATTAATCCATTTTGATTTGTGTTCCTAAAGAAAAGAAGAAGAAAAAACACAAAAACAATGGAAGATCAGCTACGACAATTAAAAGAAATTTTCGACCGGTTCGACATGGACGCAGACGGAAGCTTGACGATCTTAGAACTCGCAGCTCTCCTCCGGTCACTTGGTCTCAAACCATCCGGCGACCAAATACACGTTTTGTTAGCTAACATGGACGCAAACGGCAATGGATTTGTTGAATTCGATGAGCTCGTTGGCACGATTCTTCCAGATCTTAACGAAGAGATCCTTATCAATTCGGAGCAATTACTTGACATATTCAAATCCTTCGATAGAGACGGAAACGGGTTCATCAGTGCGGCTGAGCTCGCAGGAGCCATGGCCAAGATGGGACAACCCTTGACGTATAAAGAATTAACAGAGATGATCAAAGAAGCTGATACAAACGGTGATGGTGTTATTAGCTTTAATGAATTTGCTTCTATTATGGGAAAATCTGCTGTTAATTATTTTGGTTTAAAAATTCGATCTTGATCATTAAAGTTTCCTTTTTTTTCCCTAGAAATCGCAGTTATAACAAAGCGTAACGCTAGATTGATGGAAAATTTGATATATAAATCATAGAAAAGTGTCTTTAAGATCCAAGGACGATTAAAGAGGGAGAAAAACTCAGGGAAATAGATATTCTTGAAATTCTGAGAAACAAATCTAGAAAACAAGCTCATGTGGTTTCATTCCTTGACTCAATGAGAACCTGGCACCAAGGTAAACCTTGAGCTCCGGGACTGCTTCAATGGCTTTGATAAGAGCCGTGTCCACGGTTTTCTGGTCTTCTTTCTTCTCTTGTGGGATCACTTTCTTCTCCTGATCAAACCAAAGTTTTAGATTTAGGTACAGAAAAAAAAAAACAAAATCGCTATGTATGGTTACTTTAAGCAGCTAAGTATACCTCTTTCTCTGCTTCAAAGAAAGCGCCTTCTCCTTTCTTCTTCTTCTTGTCAATAACCTTGCCAAAATACTTATCATCGAATTTCTCAATGTTGACTCCAGAAATGTCGACCTTTGTGGAGGTTCCGATCACATACGCCTGGTTAACACGTCTCAATGGAACACCATTGATCTTGAATGGTCCTGAAAGTGACAAATCAACAAACAAAACATATGAACACAGTTTCCAAATTGAAATATCAAACAAACACCACCAGGTCTTTGTGTGTGAGTGACAAGAACAAAGAACTCACCTGTTACAAGAAGCAAACCAGAAGTAAGTTGCTTGAGGAAGACAACTCTCTTGCCCTTGAACCTACCAGCAAGAATGATCAACACAGATCCTGGAGTGATGCTTGCTCTGCAATACAGACATATACAAAACCAGATTTAGATTTATAACACATACATACAAACAAGTGTTACATGATTACAGAGAATACAATAGCTTAGGCCAGAGAAAATGTGCGAAGATGAATCCTACATTTTAACAAAATCCTTCCGAAATTTCCTAAAAGTTCACGACCCTTAAATATCCCAGCAGATCCGAAACTAATCTAATAAGTAGTAACAAACTGAAATGAAACACACAGACACATTTCGTTTCAAAATTGAAAATGAACAAGATGGATTATTACTTTAGCTTAGTAGGCTTAGGCTTGCGTCTGTTGGCTAGCGGTTTCTTAACGTCTTCCGCCGGATAAAACTTGGCTGGCTTCTCAACCGGAGCTTCGACCTTAGACTTAGCATCGTGACGAGGGAAGACACCTCCGTTTTTAGCCTTGATAGCCCACAAACCCCGCTTGTGGTACATCTGAGACCTCGAGTATTTACCGACCCCCCTGATTAGCTCAGGGTTCCTGTTAACTTTCGGAGTTCTCTGCTTCGCCGCCGGCATCTTTGATGTTTCTCTGCTACAAAATCTCTCAGTGGCGTAAACCCTAGCTTTGAGTCAGCTGCTGTTAAATATAAGGACGATAGCAGCTAAACATGACCTAATGGGCTTAATATGGGTTAAACATATACTCCGGCTTATATGATGTTAAAAGAATTCTTATGGGCCTAATATGGGTTTCTATCTTTGCCATGCAATTATATTTTCAAAAATTATTGTTGTGTTATAAGTCAACAAATGTGGATTCAACATGGATCTCTATAGTAATTTTATCTTTTACTTCTATGTAAATAATGATCTATCATTTGTGAATTGATAAATTTAGAAATCAAAATCCTAAAAAATTTACTCTCTTTACAATAATTCATTTTATCATTCTAAAATATAATTTTCTCTATATATCTATTAATAAACATATTAATAATTGTTTATATTATTTTAATCTCGGTCAAAAAGCGAAAAAATGTACCAAGTCTTTTGCATTCTTTTCCTTGTCAATATTTGAATAGTTGGATCTATAATCAAAACTTCTAATGAAATTTTGTATAATTCAATTATGAGAAAGGTAGTAAACCACACTTAACCATTTGAACTCACTTATAATATAATTATATTTGGGACACTAAAATATTAAATTCATAATTCATATTTGAGACACTAAATTTTGTCCAGTATTAATTTTTAATAAATAAAGATTAATCAATTTTAGTAAAAGAAAGAAAATAATTGGTCAAACTACTTTCAATTTGTCTAGTGATTAAGTATCACAAATAATGATTCTAGCACCAGAACTTCCCTATGAAAGTGGGAAAAATAGGGGATTTTAGGAAATTAGACTTTGACAGAAAAAAATTAAAATAATTGTTAATGTCATTTTCCTACACAATACATATGTTAGCAAATAGTTGGGAATCCCAAAAAACAAACAAATTGTTATCTCTAAACAATCTTCGAACTTGCTAATGCTTCATGTGTGGACGAGCAAATCCCGGCTGCACCAAAGCCAAACAAACGTATTAGTATATGTACGCAGAATCTTGTGGAAGAAGTTTATTGTTTTAGAGTGTTTTGAATTTTGATCATAGCTTCACGTAGTGAAGTTACCTGGAGCAGCTTCGAAGGAGCTTCTGGATGAACAAGACCATGGCTTCTTGTTTTCCTTCTATCCAACGAAGGACTATTATTAGCTACGGTTATGTCCCAAAAGCTTCTCTTTTTAGCTGTTGCAGCTGGAGATGCAAAGCGATGACTCGGGTTTTTCAACTCTTTCTCCTTCTCCTTTGGTCTCAAGCTCCCTCTTGTGACAATTTTCCTTGTTTCTTTGCCTCTTTCTGGAGTTTTCTCGCTTTTTCTACAACAAAGATCTTTCATTAGTTCTTCTTTTTGCTTCTTCATCTGTAACCCATGTTCTCTCTTCATTCTCTCCATCTCCATCTTTAATGCCTTAACAGTCAGCTGAAGCTCAGCTTCTTCTGCTTTTGTCCTTTTGGATGATTCTGGTGTGAAACATGTCCCAGATAACAACGAATGTCTCGGCTTCTTCTGCTGAGTTGTTAATGTAGATGGTGGAGTCAGTAGAGTTGTGGTTGATGGAGGTGTCAGATAAATGTTGTTATTAGCAACGGCTAAGTTGTCTGCTTGAAGAGTCAAAAGCTTCTGCTGTAGCTTTGCGAGCTGGATACGCAATTCACGGTTCTCTTCTTGAAGCTCTAACAAGAGCTTGGCCTGATCAGACGCTTCCTCTTCACGCACTTGAACCACCTCTTCATTTACTTCACATTCCTTCACACGAATTTCTTTGGCTCGATCAGCCCAATGGAGAGTGTTCTGTGTTTCACCAAAAGAATGACTGCTTGGACTTATATTAGCAATCATCACCGTGTTACACGAGCCGCCCAATGAGTCTTTTAGTAGTTGTGTGAGCTTTGAATTTCGGTAAGGAATATGTTTCTTGCCTTCCACAAGCGCGTTAATGCAACTACTTAATGCAAGAAGTGATCGGTTTATGTTTGCTCCTTCTTGTGATCTAAGCGTCCTTAGATCAGTTGCTAGAGCTCTTTCAGAACCCGCAAGATCAATGAGAGATAGCTTCCCTACTCGGCTGACGATATTCATGGAAGCATCTTTAGTCTTATACTCCACTATAACCTAAAGAACAGCAACAAGAGATCAACGTAAGACATTCTAGGCCTTAAAATCATTTGGCGCAACCTGAAATTGATAAAGATGCAATATTTAACCTGAAGGATGGCGTGTGATCGAGAAGAAGTCTCATTGCAACGAGTTGGCTCAGTAGTTCTGTTTTGATTTCCCCTTTGGAGCAAAGCCATAACCTAAACCATAACAAACAAATCTTATAGATTCGCTTTTGTTTTCAAGATCATTTTTAAGGGAAAATGTATAGATTACAAGAAGGTACCTCATCTGTAGAATAAGCTCTATATTGAGTGAGACCAGCAGCCACAATTCCCTAGTTTCGATCACAGTCAAAGAAGAGCAAATGAATGAGAGGAGCGTTTTATTATCTAAAGCTAAACGAGACAAAAAAAAAAAAAAAGTAGTTTCAGTGTCAGTGTCATGCAGACCTGCTTATCTTCACGAAGAATGAGAGGTCTAACAGGTGAAAGCAAATCTCTAACAGTTTCGTTATAAACCTCCAGATAAGAAAGACGAACAACATGGTTCCCATCTAAGCTTTTTTGTCTAACTTTAGCAAACAAATCTTTGATTGCTAAAACCATTACACCTGGATTCTCCATTGTCCCTAGCATCGTATAAGTCTTGCCTGCACCCGTAGCACCGTAGCAAAAAACCGAACCGTTTCTTCCTTCGAGAACTGCTTCAACAAGATCTCCTGTTCTGGATAAATCAAATGGGAAAAGACATTGCTTGTTAATTTCAATAATGGTAATCAAATAATTCATGATGCAAAACAATATAGAAGAGAGCGATGATTAAATTCACTTACGTGGTGGAATAAACTTCTCGTTGTGTTGTGGTTTCAGGAAATGAAGAATCAAAAGTGAAGTGACGAACACGGAGGCTTCTAAGCCTTAGATAGTCGTCATCATTCGTAAACTCCGTTAGATAGACATCTCTTTTATTCAAAATCTTCACACAGCATCGTGATCCATTCTCTTTTTCCTTTTTTCCCATTGGTCTAAGCCTAACAAACACCAAAATCCGACTCGCAGAAGCATCACGATTCTCCGTTTTAACACCCTTTTCAGTTTGTGTGACGTTTCTACCTCCATTACCCATTGAGAGCTTTCTAATCGCACCACTAGGCTTAACTGGAACTGAATGAATCCCAAAAATCCGATCTGCTTCGACAACATTGTCCTCTTTGGTTTCGTTGTCAACAAATTTCGAGTCTTTAACATCTTGGCGCTGAAATTTCTCTCCTCTCTTGCAAGAATCAAGCAGCTGAACAGTCTTAAATCTCTGATCTTGGGGTTTGGGAGACATATTAGGGTTCCTGAGAGAGAAAGAGGCTCTCTTCTGCTGCTCGTACAAGAGAGTTAAAGCTCTCATCTTTTCCTTTAACCCTTGATGTGGATTTCTCAACGGAAGATTCAGATTTGTGTTTTCTTGCTCATTTTGCTCCTGATTCATCATCACCTTCGATCGGGTCGATACTGGCATCTTTCTTCTCCTTTTTTTACTTAGAACCTAAGATTTTCCAACCATCCAAAAGCAAAAACCCAGATAAAAATTTGTCGAAAAGGAAGGAAATAGAAGATCTTGTGTTGTGTGTGAATTTTAGTGTTAAATTTATGGCTGCTCTTTCGCCGTTGATTGGACTGGAGAAGTGTGCTTTGGTCAAAATAAAATTGCTATCTTCACTCTTCTTTAGGATCACAAATCATAAAACAATTCCTAACAATACAATAATAAAACGAAAAATGAAACGAGTTTTCCGAAAACTGATTGTAACGGTCATAAATTGCTTTGTCACTACAGTATCAGAGCATTTGAGCATTGAGGGCCCACTTAACTATTTTAAGTGACATTGCTGCTTTTGCATCTTGCTTTCCGGTGTAATTTGAGAATCGAGTTTAATTCGAAATTTACCATTTTGGTTTGTTTATAGGTTTGGTTTATTAATCAACCAAACAAAACATTGTACAGATAGAGGCATGTTTGTTTATCCATCCAGCTACTTTATCCAAATGGTCTATCTAAATGCATCATTTATATAGAGCAGCTGAATGTTGTTTGTTTCCATGGTGAATACTACATCTAGATGGCATCTAGATATCTGTTTGTTTGTTTTGTAAATTGACATCACATCTAAATGGATCTACCTATAAAATGACCAAAAAATATGATTAAAATAGAGTAAAAAAGAAGACAGAGCGTAAAAAGAAAAGAGAGAGTAAAAAAGAAGAGATATGTTTTTTGGTAATTAACATATCATATGTCATAAGATCTCATATTGTGTTTAAAAACAGTTATAAACAAAGAAGAAAACACATTTAGGAAGTTCATCCTTATTAATGAAAAAGTTTGTTTTATATAAAGAGTAATGCACATGTTACTAAATCCAATGGTGTGAATTTCAAAAAAATTTCTGATATTTTGGATAGAAATAATCACGCTAATGTTATTATCATTGGTGATAATATTTCGGCTATAGATGTGAATGCAGGAAAAGAAAATGTTCATGTGGTGCCTTTTCTGCTCGATGGTATGGTGCGGTTTTGGGTTCTACCCAAGTTATGTCACTAGCTAGTTAAGTCAGGATTTGATGATTACAAAAGGTAATAGGGATACAGTTCCTTTGGTTGCAGTACCTATTATTTTTCCCGATTCAGCTCACACTAATATCTATGGTCTCTCCTACCGTGAATGTTACTACAGATCAAACATGTGTTTATATGCTAAACAAGCCACATGCAGAGGGGGTGAACTTGATGAAAGCATAACATCGTTTCCCAAAAGTTTTTTCAACGCTCTTTTTGTTTAGTGACGATCTGAATCTTTTGGAAATCCAGGGGGCAAATTACCTCAATTTTAATCGCTCAGTTTGATATCTTTTGAAGAAGTTTGATGTGGATTTGCTTGCTTGCTTTGTTTGAGATTCATGCGAGAGGTGATAGGGCCTAAGTTATTTGTCAAGGTCTCAGGTTTGATCATTCATTTTCGGTTGATGCTATTGGTCAAAGCGGAGTTATTTGGCTGTTATGGAAATCCAATATTGACATTGTTTCTATTATAGAATCATCAAATCAGTTCATTCATGCGAGAATTGTAGTTAGTCTTGATATTATGAATGTTATCGCGGTTTATGCTGCCCCCTCAGCTAGATGTCATAGTGGTTTATGAAGTGATATGAAACGTGTTATTAATTGTCTCACGAATCCAGTTATTGTTGGTGGGGATTTTAATATTATACTTTGTTTGGATGCTTTAAAAAGAGATGATGGATCTTGGTGTATGGGTTCTTCTAAGTTGGAGTATTTAGCTTTATTTTTCTACACTCGGCTCTACTCTTTAGATGATGTGCAAATTACCTCATGAAGGTTATACGGGCCTGAGTTCAAATGATGTTAGAATTCTAGATAAACCTTTTTCAGCGAGCGAAATTAAATCTTCAATTAGGTGTATAGGTAAATACAAAACTTTGGAACCTGATGGATTTCAGTATGAGTTTTACCAAACCTCATGGGATGTTGTTGGGGCTTCGGTCTCACGTATTGTTCTTGATTTCTTTAAAACAGGATAGTTCCGGAGGGTCTTAATGATGTATCACTAGTGCTAATCGGTTAAATTTTGAAGCCCGAGACTATTACTCAATTCCGGCCGATTAGTCTTTGCAATGTTATTTTCAAAGCCATTATGAAGACCTTGGTGAGTCGTCTAATGTCTTTTACGCTGCAGTTGGTGGGTCCAACACAATTTAGTTTTATACAGGGGAGATTGAGCTTGGACAACATTGTCAGTGTCCAAGAAGTGATACATTCAATGAGACGTAAGAAAGGTTGCAAGAGGTGGATGTTGTTGAAGTTGGATGTTTAGAAACCTTATGACCGTTGCGCTGAGATTTTCTTGATGATTCTCATCATGCTGCTAACTTCAGTGATTCAAGGTTCAATTGGATCATGAGGTGTGTTACTGGGTCGACAATGAGTATGATTTGGAACGGGGAGAAGACTTCAGGATTCAAACCTTGTCGTGGTCTTCGGCAAGGAGATTCTCTCTTTTCATATCTCTTTGCTCTGTATGGAGAGGCTTTGTCATTTGATTAATCGATTTGTTTCAGATGGAACTGGAAGTCAATTATTTTTTCACGTTGTGGTCATTCCATATCCCATGTTGGTATTACAGATGATCTGATTTTATTTGCGGAAGCTTCTATTAGCCAGATCAGAATTATACGGGGTGTATTGTAAAGATTTTGTGATGCCTTTGGTCAAAAGATTAGCTTGGCTAAATCTAAGATTTTCTTCTATGAGAATGTTAGCCACCAATTTGTCTGATTATATTAGTCGTGAAAGTGGTATCAGTATTACTAAGGAGCTGGGAAAGTACCTTGGGATGTCAATCTTACAGAAGACTATTAATAAAGATACATTTGGCAAAATTTTGGAGAGGGTCTCATCAAAGCTTGCAAGGTGGGAAATTAAATGCCTAAGCTTTACAGGGCGTGTATTTTGACTCGTGTGGTTCTCTTGTCAATTCTAGTACATGTGATGAGTGCCATCTCTCTTCCTTAATCAATGTTAAATAAGCTGGACAAGATATCTCAGAATTTTTTTCGGGGAAAAACTGCCGAACAAAGAAAATCTCATCTATTATATTGGAAGAAATTGTGTCTGCCTCATAGAGAAGGAGGGCTTAGGATTCACCGAGCTAAAAAATCTAATCTAGCCTTAGTGGCTAAGCTGGGATAGTGGGTTTTAAATGATCACTCTATTATGTGGGCTAGAGTTCTGCCAGCTAAATATAAGATTTGAGATTTACCTGATGTTTCTGGGTTGATTAGGAAAGGTTGTAGTTGCTAAACGTGGAAGAACATCGCACACAAAATTGTAGACGATATTACTGTATGTTCGCTGGGTCATTGGTGATGGAAGAAAGGCTCGGTTTTGGAAAGATAAGTGGTTAGGGAAGTTTCTTCTTCTTGATGTTTCCTCTGTATTGATTTCGGACACAATGTTGGAACTTATGGTTGCAGATTTTTGGATTAATGGTGAAGGTTGGGCCTTTGCACAACTCACAAGCCTACTACCTACCTTGTCTTTAGTAGAACTTAGAGCAGTTGTAGTTGATACGTTCTCTGGTCTTCAAGATCGATGAAGCTGGAGTGAATTGACTTATGGTAAATTTTTAGTTTCTTTAGCCTAAGCTACGCTGACACATCAAATGAATCCCTCGCTAAACATGGCTCTGTTTTATTGTTGTCTTTGGAGTTTTATGATAGTGTAGTGGGCTTGGAATTGGAGATGTGGCTATGTTTTTAGGACCTGTGTAATAAAGTTTATGATGCTCAGCAGAAGGAGACAAGTTGTCGGAAAACCCCTCAACGAGTTGATAGGCTTTTATTGTTGTCTCGACCTGATCACATTTGGTTAAGAATCAACATAGATGGTGTTGTTTGAGGTTGCTCCGATGTGGCGACTGCTGGTGGGGTTTTGCTTGATGCTAGTGGTGACTAGTGTTGGGGTTTTGCAGTGAACCTTGGTAAGTTTTCAGTGTCGCTGGCAAGTCCTTGGACTCGGTGATTAGTAAAAACAAGGATGGTCTAGAGAACACAATGATGTTGAGTTATGCAGAGAAAAATGTTGTGAGTATTGTCCATAGTTACTTGGATCAGGATTCGTTCCACAAGACCACTAATGATATTTGCATGAACAAAGATCTCACGGTTGGTCTAGCATTTCTCTTAATGGATAACATATCTGAGATGATCACAACTTGCTAAAAATCATGCCATACTTCAAGTTGGCTAAGAACATGTGCTGAAACCATGACCCAGAAGGCCGTAAGTTACAACACCCAAGTGTGCAACGTTTTCACTTACATTATAACCATTCTTGATCCACATATCAAAACAGAGTACAGTCCCGACACAATAAATCTCGAGAGCTATATAGATGAAGCAAGAACATGTTTCCTACGTAACTACTCTTTTTCTCACTTTACATCTTCCACAAAAATTGGGTATCGTCCTTAAGACATAGATCAAAGAGCTAGAGGAGGAAAAAATATTTCATTTGTAGAGGAAATTGCTACAAGAAAAGAACAGGAAGTATGACTAACAAAGTTGTTGATGAACTGACACAATATCAATTGTGCAGATGTAGACCGATGTGTTCAATATGGCTCGGGATTTTCTTGAAGCTGGTATGAAGCTAAAGTTCAAGTCTACTAAGATTGACTATGAGCGGCTGATGGAATTAACTGCCATCGTGATTGTCGATAATTCAACCATATTAATTAGTACATAGTTGATCTTTACATATCAAATGATTTAACCAACTTGGAGCTATAAAATAAAGTTTTGGTTCATTATCACCTAAGGTGATTGACTCTCGTGCTACTCTATCAGCTGCTTCATTACCCTCTCTCTTCTGAAAATAAAATTCAATATCTGGCCTAGTCTTAATGATGTGTTCAATGTCTTGAATAATAGGTTCGGTAATAGGCCATAATCTTTTCCTTTAGATTGCTTCCAAAGCTTCTTTGGAATAAGTTAACATCAAAAGTGCTTACCTTATGGCTTCTACCTCAACTTCCAGACTTGATCTCAACATAGGAAGGGGTTTTGCTCCAGCCCATAAAAGATCTCCTGCATTATTCCTCAAAACCCATCCAATACCACACTTAACACCATTTCTAGGCATAGGACCATCAACATTAAATTTTAGCCATCTCACACGAGGTGGTTTCTATTTTACAATCTAGTTCAAAGATGCATTGTTTGCATTTGACAATTCTGCCAGAAGTTTAGACAATCAACAGAAGTGAGAATCATTTTAGTGTACGTACTTTAAATAATTATGATAAATTAGAATCATAAATTCTATGTAGTTTGGGTTAGTGATAAGATGATTTTTTTTAAAAACATTTGTGTACTATTCCATCATTGTTAAAATTGGTTTAGTGCAAACCAATTTGGAAACTTTCTTAGTTAACCGAATTATCCTTTGATATCAACTTTAAGAGAAATGTATATATATTTTTTCCTTTAAGTTAATATGTATTGCTGAAAGTCCAACTTACATTGACATCCACATAGTTTGGGGAGATACACTCAACCCATTTCACCAAAAGACTCGATATAACAGAAAGAAAAAAGAGAAAAGACATATGACCGAAAGGGAATATAACAAAAGATCGTACGGCTAAAAGTAAAAATAGTTCTAGAGTTGGTTATGAGACGATTAAAGTAAGGATGAAATACTTCTAGCTCAAGGGCTAGTCTTCATCGCTTGGGTCGCGTAAGGTTCTGCAGTTTTACTGGAGGCTAATTCCGAGTTTGGTATTGGTTCAAGAGTCGCAAAGTGAGATGCAGTCGATGTTGTAGCCTCGAATTGCCTAGGAAGAACATTTACCTCTGACATGAACTTGTCGTGTGGGTTACTCATGACATCCTCAATTGTGATCGGAATATCTTCTATCGGTTCCTTTTGGTTAATGATATCTTCTGCATTCATCGCTGGTGGTTGCGTGACAAATGTACCGTGTTAGTAGAGGGGTTGTTAGAGGAATCATTGCTCGTTGTGTGACCATCTCCTTCCGGCCCAAGGTCTAGTGAATTGACTGCATATTTCGCCTCAGAGAGTATGTGGTTGCAGAAGGTTGTTGTATGGGTGAGTCTCTGACAATTGAAGCAAAATCTCGAAATCCACTCGTAATAAAAAAGCACTTGAAAACGATCGCCATTCTCACAGTCTACAATGTTGTAGAACTTAAGGCAAAGTTGAATTTTACCTTGGCTCGAACGAGAAATGGACGAGTGACCGTGGCTTCATGAAGATCCACTTCCAAGACTTCTTCTACAGTACTGGCTACCAACCGGACCGCCTCTGCCGAAGCATATTGGATTGGAAAGTTTCGTAATTGGATCCAGAGCTGTACTGTGGTAAGAAAGTTAGCCGGTGGAAGATCAGTCCATTTCTGCGCAGCCACTAACCATCCGTTATAAATGAACGATTGCATCGTCATGATCGTATTGAGGTCCTCCTCCTTGCTGAAGAAAAATTGTGCCGTATCCTTATCGATCATCCGGCCATTCACCAGCGACTGCAGCCCCCAATCTTTGGGCATGTCTTCCGTTAATTCTTGTAAGTTCTGTTCCATCGGATTGAGAGGTCGCACTAAGATGCTTCTGCGATTTTGGGTTAAGTTATCCTCGTAAATGGCTTTCGGAAGGTATGTTGGGGTTGCCGATATGCCTAGGTCGAACTGGTTCAAAGCTTGCCAGAGATTATTATCCATTGCTGTGTTGTATATAGTCTCGTCTTTGTGGTGTGACTCTCTCGATTCTCTGCTTGTCCATTTATACTCGCCGAAGATTTAGTGTGATCATTGCTAGCGTGTTAAAAGCAGTAGGAAATTGTTGCGAGTACGAGGCATGCCAGTGTGCAGCAAAACCAAGAGGACGCTTTAGTGATTCACATAAGCCTCCTTATCTTCCATCGAGTTGCCAAACTTGGTTGCTGTCAAGTCAGATATGTAGCATCTTTTGCTTGCCAAAGAAGGTAAATCAAAGGTCGCGATTTCCTTCTTCTGGTTGTAGAGTGTTAAGTGCTTAAAAATACTTGTTTCAAGACAATGATTATGTTGTCAGAGATTATGTTGGCGGAGGGTCATGATGAGGGACGCGGGAGATTCGAAATGTCGTAGGCGAAGACACGCGTTGATGATAACTTGGACATGTGCTTTCCTTAGTGGGCCGAAAAGGTATCTTTACAATATCCCGTTGTTGCCTTACGGGTCAGAGTAGGTTGACATTGAATGGGCCAGATGTCGCGGTAGATGGGCCATGTTGAGCAGTGGGTCTAGTGTCTTGCCGGGCCTATGGGGTGCATATCCTGAGTAAGCTTTAAAGCCTTACACTGAGGAGGGTCCATGCGAGTTGCTCCAGCCCTCCAGTTTGGTTTTTGCCTTGTAGAGCGCTACTCTTGAACCCGTTGATTTAGCCAACTGGGTTCCCCCCTCTCCATGTAATCATTATAACGACCCTCATATGTAACACTTCGTGCAATTGCCTTGGTCTTTCGGTTGAACTTGGGAAGGATACTGTTAAAGTTGAGGTATATGAATTTAGATGTGATGGTCCGTATTCGAGTGCTCCATGGCCTATAACGCGGCCAGCCTTCTGGGTGAGTTAAGATGTTGTATATGGTCTTGTTGTCCACTCTAACCACCACCCTCCTGAGTCTTAGTTCTAACATGGACTCCAGCACCCATAAGAGCCCCGTGAATGCAAGATGCATGAATGAAGGGGAATTCGCTATGGTGTGGCGGGCATGGATCCATGTAGCATTTTCAGCATTACTGATAATATACACCGCACCATGGAGCGTTTGTGAATGTTTCCAGGATACCTTCCAGTTAACTTTGTAGAGGGATCGAGGAGGATGGCTTTCAAAGCTTAAACCCCTCTCATTATCCATCCTTCTGGTCCTTTCCGTTACGGTTGTGTTGGATTGACTCCAAAGTTTGGCTTCCCTCACAGCTTGTCTCATTGTTTCCTGATGATCCGTGATAGTGCCTTGTATTACTTGTTGATTCCTTGTCTTCCAAATGTACCAAAATATCCATGCGAATTGGGTAGTTTGTACCGTACCCGTGTTCATTCTGGCGCTGTTAATTAGGAAAGCTAAATTGGAGTGAATTGAAGTTTTAGAATATCCAGTGGGAGGGATTGGAATTGAGGCTAGGGCCAGAAGCAGACTCGCGAGGGGACATAAGAAGAGGCAGTGATTTATCGTTTCCCTCTCTCCATGGCATATCGGGCAAAGGTCGTTCTATATAATATGTCGAGATTTCAATCTCTCCCGAACTGCTAACCCGCCGGATAATGCTCTCCACAAAAATATGGTGATTTTCCGTGGAATACAAAGGTCCCAAATTTTCGCTTTCAGAGTTGTTCTATAATCCAAGTGTAAAACATTCGCAGCTTGGTTGCAAGTCGCTTGGTGTGCAAGTAACCAGGAGCCACTTCTCACCGTATAATCCCCAGCGTTGGTATAGCTCAAAATCCACATGTCCTGTGTCGCCACGTTTGGAGGGAATTCCAGTATTCGTTGCGCATCGCTTTGGAGAAATGTGTTGAAAATTTTCTGATAATCCCATTCACCATCCAAGATTAGTTCTGAAAATTTAAGGCATACATTGAATATGTGGTGTTTTCTTATCGGGGGTCGAGGTTGCTGGTGCAAAATCCATTTGGTGGTCCAGACATAAGTGTGTCTACCATCCCCTATCTGTTTGATGAGGCCTTGTGACAGAAGCTCCTTCCCGAAGCAAAAACTCCTCTAAGCATACGATGGTCACCCCCCCTATACCACTCTCTAGAAAGGGCTTGTTTCGGAAATACTTGGCTTTGTAAGTTCGGCCCAGCAGTGTTTCCGGTTGGTTAAGTAGTCTCCAAGCTTGTTTGGCAAGCAAAGCTTTGTTGAAATCTGAAATATCCTAGAATCCTAAACCAACATCTTTCTTTGGTTTGCACATGTTTTTCCACGAGACCTACGCGGTTTTCTTCCTGTTCCGCGTTGAGTTCCACTAGTATTGTATCGTTTCACTCGTGAGTTTTTTGCATTGAGTCTTGGATAGTCTAAAACATGACATCGTGTATGCGGGTAGCGCCATGGCTACCGCTTTAATCATTATCTCCTTGCCCCCGAGGAAAAGCGTCTTCAAGAACCAGTTGTCTGTTTTATTTGTCAACTTCTCAGCGATAAAATTGAAAATCTCTTTTTTCGACCCCTTGAAACACTCTAGCAATCCCAGTTACTTCCCAATGCCTTGGCTAGAGTGAATATTGAGTATGTTTTTGATTTCTCTCTGTTTTTCCAAGTCTATCTTTCTGCCAAAAGCTATTGCCGATTTGTCATAGTTTATGCATTGACCTGAGATACGTCCATAGTCATTTAGGCATTGTCTCAATGTCCTAGCTTCGTTTCTTGTGGCTTTGCAGATAAAAAGACTATCATCTGCATATAGTAGTTGTTGTATGATAGGTCCGTTCGCGCCAAACTAGATGCCCGTGATTCTTTTACATTGTTCTGCTTTTGCCATGATGTGTACTACCGCTTCTGTCCCGATTACAAATAGAAAGGGGAAGAGCGGGTCGCCTTGCCGGAGGCCTCGTTGAGGTTTGATAAAACCAAAAGGAGTACTGTTAATAACCACCGAGTAGGTCACTGAGGTAACACAATACATTTCCAGATTAATCCATTTGTGATGAAAACCGAGTTTATGGAGAGTTGCTGCCAGAAAGCGCCACTCTAGCCTATCGTAGGCCTTAGGCATGTCCGTCTTGACAGCCATATAGTTTTCTTGTCCCTCTTTTTGGGTGTTGAGGGAATGAATTATCTCATGTGCCAGTAATATGTTGTCCGATATAAGCCGTCCTGACGTGAAAGCACCTTGGGTTTCCGATATGATCACTGGTAATAAACCTTGTAGCCGTTTTGTTATTATCTTCGAAATAATTTTGTATACTACTGAACAAAGGCTGATGGGTCAAAAGTCTTTCATATCTGTTGGATTGTCACACTTGGGAATAAGTACGATGTGTGTGTAATTCCATTCTTGTGGGAAGAATCCACTTGTGAAGGCCAGCTGTACATCCCTAACAATCGTGTCTCCTATAATGTTCCAATATGCATGGAAGAAATGTCCAATCATTCCATCAGGTCCTGGAGAACTGTCTCCGCGTATGCTAAAGGCCGCAGACCTAATTTCCTCGTGGGTCACTTGTGCGATTATAGTTTGATTAATTTCTTCCGTTACTTTAGGTCTCATTCCTTGCAGCATTTCTTGTATCCCTTCAGGGTCTGAGGATTGGAAAATATTTTGAAAGTATTGAGACGCAATATCGCCCTTCGAGCCTTCCTCAAACTGCAAGTTGCCATGTGCATCCTTTAAGCATAGTAGTTTGTTCCTCGTTCTTCTACAAATCACATATTTTTGGAAAAAGTTCGTATTTTGGTCACCGTCGCGAAGCCATCGGATTTTACTTTTTTCTTTGCAATATCTTTCCTCTTCTTGATAGTGTTTGGAAAGCTGCATTTTGAGTTGGCCAATGATCACTGGATTTGGAGACATTTTCACCATTTCCGCTTCTAGTTGGACTCTAGTATTCTCAATTTCTATTTTGGAGTTAGTTACCATATGCTTTTTCCAAACTCCAATGTCCCTCCTGCAATTGCTTAAATAGTTGAGGGTTGTAAGATTAGTATCGGAGGTTGACTGTACCCAGCTGTTCTTGATCATTTCCTCAAATCCAACTCGCTTAATCCACCGTTTATCAAAACAAAAACGTTTTTGAAAATCGGATGATCGGGTTATTATTTTGGTATGTAAAGGTCTATGATCTGACCCCAGAATCGGCAGGTAAACTGTGTGTGATCTTGGGAAGGTTTGGAACCATTCCGTGTTTCCATAACTGTAATCGAGCCGACATTGTGTCCATTGACCTCTCCTGTTACCCATCCAAGAAAAATGTGGTCCCGTGCTAAGTATCTCACGTAATTGACAGTTTCGTATAAAGGATCTAAAGTGGTGGAATGAGTTCGCTGGTCTTGGATGTCCTCCTGTCTTATCCCTATTATCGTACAGTTCATTAAAATCACCAATGAGCATCCATGGAGTATTTATTCCCATAGCAATGTTTTGGATTTCGTTCCATACTTGCGGACGCAAATGAGTCACCGGGTGTCCATATACAAAAGTTACCCTCACCCAGGTGTTTCCCACTTGGAGATTTGTATCAATGTAGTTACAGCAAGACTGAGTTATTTGTACTTTCATGTGGTCTTTCCATAAGAGTGCCAATCCCCCACTGAGTCCTCTCGGTTCGATTGTAAATAAGTGATCATATCCCTGCCACCTCCGAATCGCTTTCATGCGTTGGTTGTCATTCTTTGTTTCTATGAGGAACATGATGTCTGGAAATACTTGCTTTCGTATTTCCTTGAGATTTCGAACTGTCAGGGTGCTCCCCAACCCCTGACAGTTCCAACTTATGATGCTCATTGGGAGCTGAGTGACTTCTGGATAATCAGCACACCTAGTGAAGTTTCCTGCTCGTCATCTGTTTTGTATGCATTTTGTTGCGTCTTCATTTTCTGTTTTTTATATGATTTGTAGTCACTCTTTTCTGTCTTATCTTCTTGGGGAATGTGTCCAGTGTTACTTAGTAGCCGATGTGCATCTGTACTTGCATTCTCTTCTTGTGTGTCTTGTATACTCGAGACCATTTCGCTCATACATCTCTTTAGAGATTTCTGAAGTATGGTGGTTTGAGTGCTTGTCGCCTTTTCTTTTGTGTCACTTGGTGTGTGTTTCCCTTCAGTCTCCTGGCGGTTTGTCTGTTGCGTCCATTCATCTGGTTTTGTGGATATTGGTCGCTTGTCTTTTCTGAAACGAGGTGGTGGTTCCTCAGGGTGTAACTTATTGTTGCGCACTCCCTCACTGTCATGGTCTGTCGTCCTAATGTTGTCTTCATTATCACTTCCTGGAGTTGGGGTCTTAAGTGGTGCTAATGTAGGACATTTGTCGTCATTGTGAGTCAATCTTCGGCACCTGTTGCAGAGCTTGCAAATTCTTTCAAAGGTTACTTTGATAGTAATTATTTCGCCGGAAGGGAGCCGGAACCTACGACTTTGTCGCACTAGATTGTCCAAGTTGAAAAGGATTTTAATTCGAACAAAGGAGTGAATGTGGGTCTTTTCAGGGTTAAAATCCACTTCCAAAACTTCTCTGATTGAATTAGCAACTACAGTGAATAGATTAGTTGTGAAATGCTCGATGGGAATGTCGGATAATCGTATCCACAAAGGTACTTTGTCCAACTTGTTTTTGTTGAAATCCGAGTCCATTTTTGTCACCACAATCCCCTATTCTTCAAAATTCCAATAGTTGTGTTGAAGAATTTCTTCCAAGTCGTTCTCCGATTGGAATCTGAAGCTAAATGTATCATTGCATAAAACCATTCCTTTTATTCTATTGTGTAATCTCCATATTCTCGGAAGTGCCATCATCAATCTCGCCATATTTTGAGCTTCAAGATTGAGTAGCTTACCAATGAACATGTACTTATTTGTAGCCAATGTGCTGTAATTCCTTGATTTCAGCAAGTCTATTGCAATATCTTCATCAATGGCCATTGATCGGAGGTCTTCCGCCAGTTTGGCCTCCATTTTAGGGTTAGTAATTGGCTTACTGTGTACTGCTTTTTTTGCGTCTTATGCTGTGTAATTGCGGTTTTTTAGCACTAATTTGTGTATGTATAAAAACCCCTTTGTTTTGAGTGTAATTTAGGTTGTCATCAGCTGATTTGTCCCTGTATTCCGTTCGTGTCGTAATAGCTGATAGAGTTCAACCACAGCGACGAGGTTTGTGTAGTACTCACGCCCGTGTTGTTCAAGAAGTAAGTTTATAATTTTCCGGCGTAGGGACCGTGACTGTAAGGACGATCGTTAAGTCAGTGGTTTGTCGTGGAGACCGTAAATAAGAGGTATCAATAAGGGATTGAGAGAAGAAGTGGAAGTGTTGTCGGTGAACCTAATCATCGAGAGGGTTATCAGCAAGTGAGATTGCCGAGAGAGGATCGCCGATGTAATCGCCGAGAGAGGATCGCCAAGTTTTTTTTTCTGAGAAATGTATATTTAATTTGGATAATTCTTTTTGTAATTTATAAAATTTTAAGTTTTATTTTATATTATAATATCTGTAATTATTTTTTTATCAATCTACATCACATAAAAACCTAAAGATAATATCATTTTGATATGTAAAAGATGGATTTTATATGATGTTCATGTGGCGATTTCCGGTGAAGGTGCGATTCCGGCAACTATCTCTCTGATGAGGGATTCAATTGAAGATCGAGATGTCTTTCAGTAGTTTTCTACAAGACTTTTCAGTGGTTCCATTATTAAATATTTATCATTCAAATTTATGATTTCTCAGATACGAAGGTATCAAATCATAGATCTATTGAGATCGAATCCATTTCGGAGCTTGGGTCGGTTATCCCACACCTTCACCACTCCTCATTTTTCAGAGATTCCTTTGGAGCTTAGGTATGTCTCTCGAATCATATTACATATTTGATTTAGGTTTTCGTTTGTGGATCATGAAATTTCAAATCAAAATCTTCAGTTATCAAATGGATTCCCTTCTTATCTGGATTCTTTCACCTATTTCACTTCGATTTTGATTTTCCAAAATCTGTTCATGACTGTGATTGCATCTCATATTATATATCTAAGGTGTAATACTATCGAAAGGCATTATATACATGTTGTTGTGATATAAAGATTATCGATTTTGCGGAAGCGTTGCATTAAAATATTGTTAGTTTGCATATCTTATACGGACTGTCTATTGTTATTAGAGATCTGGTGTCCAGTATCTCGACTTTTATTGATCTGGGTTCTATTAATCGTGATTCTTGTTCGATTTGGTGAATCAGAATTGATCTATGCATCTAGTTCTTGGTTTTATATACAGATACATTATTGTCTTTATATGTGTATTTGTATGTTTATCATTATAGATCATAATCAGTCTCTTTTGATTTTGATATTGATCTCATTACCATTGATACATTTAATGGTTACAGCTGCATCATCTGAGAGTACGAATATCTCTGTCACTTCTCTGATCGTGCTTTTTAAGATTTTGATTATGGTATTGATTTGGTGTCAAGTACCACACCTCATATCAATATGGAGATTATTAGTCCTGGAGATCTATGAATCTAGTGCTTGGTTTCATGTAGAAATACATACTTGCATTTATAATTTTATCTATTTGATTATCATTCTAGATCATGAACGATCTTTCTTTGTTTTGTTATTGATCTCATTGCCATTGATCCATTTATCTCGCTTGATTACTTCTGCATCAATTGAGATTACGAAGATATTTTTAATTACTATGATTTGGTATTTTAATATTATGATTCTGGTTCTGATTTGGTCTCTAGCTCGTTTAGCTACTATTTATATTCCTATAGTTTGTGAAAAGAATCATCTTAATTCACAAATGCTATTATCTCAATTCTAATATCTTGTTCTGTTTCGTGTGTGTTGCTCAAGGTACTAACAAGATCATCAATGGCGCAACTTAATCTTGGAAAGAAAATTGAGGAATCTCGTTCTCCTCCAAGAAGATTCAAGATTAAGGTCCCAGAATAGATAACTCTGCCCTGTTAGCCCGCTGCTCCAAGGTGTTGCTCGGTTGTTGCCTCAATCCATTGGTTCAAGATGGACATTTTTGTGTTCATGATGCCAAGGTTTTGGCGGTTAGAGAATCGTGTTGTAGGAATCAACCTTGGAAACGGAAGGTTTCAGTTCGAGTTCAAGAATGAGAAGAACACTAACGAAGTCCTTAGCCTTGGATCAATCCGCTTTGACAAATGGATGGTCACGTATGCACACTAGAAAGCAATGGCGGATGTAAACTACCCAAACACCATCTCCTTCTGGATTAAAATTACAGGCATTCCCTTCGAAGATAGGGTTGAAGACATCTACAAGCTGATAGGTGAGTCTCTGGGGACAATTCAAACAATTGAAGTGGAGAAAGGGCGTGTTCAGGTTGAATTTCCCATGCTCTAAACCTTTGATATTTTCCTCTTGATATGCCTCTGAGACAGTATACTCGGAACAGAAGGAGCTGAGCAAAGACTCTAAGTGAAACAGAGGCTTTGAATTAAAGAAGAAGAAGACGACGCGGGAAACAGAGGATCGTGAAGTCTGTTAGGTATTCGTTAATATCGTTGCGTGTTGTTATAAACTGTTTTGGGGAATGAATATTGTATAAATACTGATGTTTGTAGTCTGTTAGAATCATCCAGAAAAGTAGAAACATCTCGTATAAAGATTTGAGAGCTTCGTCTCTCTATTGAATGAAAAGAAAAGTTCTCCATAAGAAAACTCTATCAATTGGTCCGGTGAGTACGGCTTCGAGATGCCAATGGCGACGCGATCATCTGATGGTAACTTCGACGTGGTGGCGATGGATTGTATGTCACGATTTGAAGACAAGGTGAACTTTGTTGCGGCTGATTTGCAAGATCCGAAGAAAGAGATGAATGAGCGTCTAAATTCGTTGAGCAATCAAATGGCATAGCTTCTCGCGAAGTTCGACAATGGTGAAAGAAGAACCCCACGCCCTCCGGAAGTTGCCGATAGCTTGGGATCGCGACTGAATCAGGAGGTACATACTTCTAACGAGGTTCAGTCCATTTTAGGAACTCGCGATACTATTTTACGAAAGGTAGATATGCCTGTGTTTGAAGGCGATGATGTATATGGATGGATTAGTGCTGTTGAACGATTTTTTGAGCTCGGTAAGTACAACGATGCTCAGAAATTGGATCTTATCTCGGTTAGTTTGGCAGGGTGTGTGTTGAGTTGGTATAACTGGGAAATTAATCGCTTTCCTTTTACGGATTGGGATGATTTCACAGAAAGGTTGATTTGACGTTTTTGGCGATTGAAATGTTCTTCCCCAAGAACTCGTTTATATGAACTGTACCAATCTGGGTCCGTCGAAGATTATGTCTACATGTTCCAACAGTTATCGTCCCAGTTGAATGATATATCGGAGAAGAGTTTGATCACCATCTTTCTTAAAGGATTGAAACCAGAATTGAAAGCGGTAGTGAAAATGATGAAACCTCGTGGTATTCATGAATTGATTGCAACAGCGTTGGAGATGGAATCTAGTGTGTTTTCAAAGATAGTGAGTGAATCACTCATATCGGAAACACATCGTGACATTCCTCACCCTGTTATGCAGTTTCGCACAAAGAATCGCAAAAAGGAAGAAGAGATTCATCGCCTGCAGAATATGCGGATCGGAGGAAGAAAGGATTGTGTTTTAAATGTGATGAACATTATGGACCTAATCATGAATGCAAGCAGAGTCAGTTGCAGGTTTTGATTGTCAGTGAAGGTTCTGAGTTTTTGCTGGAAGATAGTGAATCTTTGGATGACCCTGAGGAACAAATTCTGTTGAAACCAACCTGTATGCAATTGTCGTTGAATGCTTTTTTGGGTCTCTCTAACCCCACTACAACAAAGCTATGCGGGTCAATTGGTAAGTTGGATGTGATTGTCATGATTGACAGTGGGGCTACTCATAACTTCATTGCTCCTTCCATCATGAAACAAGCTAGATTGAAGCTAATTTCATTGAAGCAATATGAAGTTTCAATGGGCAATGGGTTAATTGTGCACAGTTCTGGTATGTGCAAGCGTGTGAAGCTCCAACTTTCTTCTTTACAATTCGAAGCTGATTTTGTGGCTTTGAAACTCGGTAGTGCGAATATGATTTTGGGAGTTCAATGGTTAATGACATTAGGAAAGTGTACTGTGGATTGGGATACTCAAGAGCTGACTTTCTTCATTGATAATGAGCAGGTTACTCTTTGGGGCGATCGTACTCTTCATTCAGTACAGTCGCAGAGTCCTGTAGTTAAGTCTCCTTCGGCTCAGGCCTTGAGGAAACCGTTAAGCAGTGGTATTTTTGATGCCAGCTCCTTAGATACTTTGCAGGTCATTCCCGAGTTGTTACAACAACTGTTGCTGGATTACACTGCAGTGTTTAGTGAACCAACATCACTGCCTTCTGTGCGAGGATATGAACACGCCATCACATTGTTACCTGGTTCAGGTCCGGTTAGCGTAAGGCCATATCGTTACCCCCATGCGCAAAAGGAGTTAATGGTACAAATGGTTCAACATATGTTGAATGCAGGGTTAATTCGTCACAACCACAGTCCTTATTCTAGCCCTGTGCTTCTAGTAAAGAAGAAAGATGGCGATTCACGATTTTGCGTGGATTACAGAGTTCTAAATCGTGTTACAGTTCCTAATAAGTTCCAAATCTGAGTGATTGATTAACTCTTAGATGAACTTAATGGAGTGTGTTTCTTCTCCAAATTTGATTTGCGTTCTGGGTACCATCAAATACGAATGAAGGACTCTGACATTGAGAAAACAGCTTTCCGAACCTTGGATGGGCATGATGAATTTCTCGTAATGCCTTTTGGTTTGTCAAATGCTCTAGCAACGTTTCAGAGTTTGATGAATGAAATATTCTGACCCCATCTTCGTCGATTCGTGTTAGTCTTTTTCGATGATATTTTGGTCTATAGTACTTATTTACAAGATCATATTGCACATGTGAAGCTGGTTTTGAACATTTTAGTTCACCATAAGCTTTTTGCTAATCGCAAAAAATGCTTTATTGGCCAGCCACTGGTTGAATATCTCGGCCATATAATTTCGGCTACAGGTGTTTCAATTGATCCTGCTAAGTCTTCGGCTATGGTTAACTGGTCGGTTCCGAGGAATATTAAAGGCTTACGCGCCTTTCTGGGGCTCACAGGGTACTATCGAAGATTCGTTCGACATTATGGAGTTGTTGCGAAACTCTTAACTATCTTACTGAAGAAAGGTAAGTTTGAGTGGAATCCTGCAGCTCAATTGGCTTTTGACAAATTGAAGGAACTAATGCAAGCTGCTCCGGTATTTAGTTTACCAAAATTTTCTCTCAAATTTATCGTGCAATCAGATGCCTCTGGTTTCAGGTTAGGAGTAGTGTTAATGCAATCACATAATCCAATCGCTTACTTCAGTTACGCCTTAACGGAGAAGAGAACAACGTAAGTCCATATATGAGCGTGAGCTTATGGCTATCGTTCTTGCCGTGGTTAAATGGAAGCATTATCTTTTTGGTAAGAAATTTGTGGTCTGCATTGATCAACACAGTCTTAAATTTCTATTAGAACAACGGGAGATTTCAGCTGATTATCAAAGGTGGTTTATCAAATTGTTAGGCTATGACTTTGATATTGAGTATAAGCCGGGGTTGGAAAACAAAGTGGCTGATGGCCTTTCAAGAAGCATGAATTGTGCAGTTTTAAATGTGGCCACTACGCTCTTAACCTTGACTATTCCGTAGTCTCTCGATCTGCAGTGTTTATTAAAAGAATTGGATACTAATGCTTCAGTTTAATCTCTTATATCTCAGCTGCGGGCTGGTGCGTTGAAGGGTAAAGCTTACTCCATTTGTGATGGTTGTTTATACTTGCCTAAAGATTCAACTTTTATTTCCTTGATACTTCATGAGTATCATGACAGCGTTCATGGAGGGCATGGAGGGATCTTAAAAACTTTAAAGCGAGTGCAGTCTCAGTTTTTTGGCCTGATATGAAAAAGGATATACAAAAGCATGTTGCGGAGTGTTTAGTGTGCCAGACGCACAAATACAGTACCTTGTGCCCTGCGGGGTTGCTTCAACCTTTGCCAATTCCAACCCAAATTTGGTTTCACATATCATTGGATTTCATAGAAGGGTTGCCTTTATCTCACGGAGCCAATGTGATTTTGGTCGTCGTGGACAAGTTGAGCAAATACACTCACTTTATAACCTTTAAACACCCTTTTTTCCACAGATGATGTGGCCCGTAAGTTCACTACTGAAATCATACGCTTACATGGAGTTCCCGATTCCATTGTTTTAAATCGTGACAGGCTATTTCTCAGTGCGTTTTGGAAGGAATGCCACAGATTAGCTCACACCAAACTCTGTTTTAGCAACTCGTATCACCCAAAATCGGATGGTCAGACAGAGGTTTTAAATCGCTGCCTGGAAACCTACTTGCGTTGTTTTGCTTCCGAGCATCCACGAACTTGGGGACGGTTTTTACATTGGGTGGAGCTGTGGTATAATACCTAGTATCATACATCGCTTAAAACCACCCCATTTCAGGTAGTTTATGGTCGAGCTCCTCCTTCCTTATTAAAGTTTGAAGCTGGGTCTACTACTAATTTCGAATTGGAGAGAATGCTGAAGGAACGTGATTCTATGTTAGAAGCAATTAAACAAAATCTATCCAAAGCTCAAGACATAATGCGGGATCAAGCGAACAAACATCGCAGAGATTTAGAATTCGCTGTGAGTGACTCTGTTTTTCTCAAGCTCCGTCCTTATCGGCAACAGTCAGTAAGTCGACGAGTTTATTAGAAGCTTGCGGCCAAGTTTTATGGGCCCTTCACGGTTTTGGAGCGCATTGGCAAAGTTGCCTGTCGATTACAGCTACCAACTTCGTCTTTAATACATACTGTGTTTCATGTTTCTCTTTTGAAACAGGCTCTGAGTCATCATGACACAGTGACGCCTTTGCCCCAAGCTTTCAACGATTTGAACGAGCTGGTTTTATGTCCTGAAGACATTATTGATACTTGTTACAATTCATATGGAGCTCTCGAAGTCTTGGTGCATTGGCATGGTTTGTCATCACATGATGATAGCTGGTTATTGGTTCGCGAGTTGAAGCAACAATTTCCAGATTTTAAGCTTGAGGGCAAGCTTTGTTCAAAAAGGGGGGGGGGGGTATTGATATGCCCTTGAGACAATATACTCGGAACAGAGGCTTTGAATTAAAGAAGAAGAAGACAACGCGAGAAACAGAGGATCGTGAAGTCTGTTAGCTATTCGTTAATATCGATGCGTGTTGTTATAAACTGTTTTGGGGAATGAATATTGTATAAATACTGATGTTTGCAGTCTGTTACAGTCATCCAGAAAAGTAGAAACATCTCGTGTTAAGATTTGAGAGCTTCGTCTCTCTATTGAATGAAAAGAAAAGTTCTCTATAAGAAAACTCTATTACCTCTTCTCCGGAATTCAAAGAAGGCAAGGAATCGCAACTCCTTTTTGAGTACAAATGATTAGAGGGATATTGTGACCTCTGCTGCAGGTTAACCCATGAGACTTCTCGCTGTTATAAGGCACATAAGGAGAAGAAGATCTCCACTGCTGATTCAAGTGAGAAATTAAACGATTTAGGGAGGCTAAGCAGTTACAAGGGAGCAGTGTCAAGTAGACACACTCAGAAGGGAACTGCAAGGCATGACAACTGTGGGAAGAGCCGGAGAAATGACGTTTCCAGCGAAGGTCAACGACTTGATCCTGAAGCAGCTCAGTAGAAATCTAAGAGGTCGTATTCTTCTCTGTCTAATGATGCTGCTGGAATTAAGATTGATATTGGAGAAAACAATATTATTTCTCCACCATTCAAACTGTAGAGATCTTCTAGAGTTGCAGCGTACTCGGGCCTTACTTCCTCAAAAAAGTCCCTTAAATCACACTTCTTTTACCAACAAAACTGATCGTGTGAACACAATGGAGCAGACATCTACTGTGATTCAATGTACCGATTTTATCAATGACTGAGGAGGAAGTTAACAATGACGACATGCTCATAGATGGATCAAATCTGATTGCTGTAGATGAGAAAGATATTACCTCTATTAAAATTTTCTCTATAGGTAGCGAGTATAGTTTCATAGAGGCGGAGTTGGCAAAATTCAAGAAGCAAGTCAAGATTAACGAAGGTGAATCTCAGGAGAAAGTGACAACAAAGCCACCAGTCATTCCTGTGAAGGTGAAACAGTCCACACCTCTCTGTTTTGTCAATACAAGGAAGATGAACTCATTATCCATGGTGTCTCTAGGAAAGACTCCAAAAGCTAATAATGCGAAAAGCGATTAGAACAAGACCAGAGGAAAAAGCTCCAAGAAGAATTTACAATTTTAAATGTTTAAAGTCATTAGTTGGAATTGCCCTTTGGCTATATGATTTCAGTAAGTTATCTTAAACCAGATTTTCTTTTTCTTTCAGAAATTAAGAATAGCAATATTTTAATAGAAAAGATTCAATGATATTTTCGATATGATTTTTTTATTTCTGCTGAACCATATAGATTAAGTGGTGGATTGAATGATTGATATTACTCTGAACATACATGGACAAAGAGCCTATATAACTTTTATCTACGATGAACCAAACCAAAATATGAGAGACCATATTTAGGAAAGACTAACTCGATTTGGTATTGTACACGATTCTCCTTGACTGGTAACATGAGATTTCAATTGATTATCTGTGAATCATGAGAAACAAGGGGGGATTATACGTCCTGCCTCATCTTTTTTATCATTTACTTAGATGATACATGATTGTGGACTAACCGAAATTTTCAAACATAGGAAACTCACAGTCATGGAGAGGGGTCAGAAACAACAATGTGATTTGTTGTAAACTAGACAAAGCTTATTGTAACGAAGAGTGGCATGATTTATTCCCACATTCGGAGACGGAGTACCTGGACCTGATATATTCTGCTCACATACCTAGGCTCTCTATACTCTACTTTTTCTTTTATATATAATTATTTTGATTTCAGGCATAATACAAGTTGTTAGTTTTGATTTCAAAAGTTACTCTGTATGTAAAGCTCGATACACTAAAATTGTGGAAATTTGATTTTTTTGTAGTGTTTGTTTTGGCCAATGATGATTATAGTATGCTACGATTGTAATAGAGAAACTGCTCCACTTTGGATCAGGTTGTATAATATTCCAGTACATAACCACACAACAGACCTGTACTCAGCAGTAGCACAAACCATAGGTGAAGTAATCGAAATCGATTATGATCCAAATCGAACCTTACTTCATGAGTACATCTGCATCAAAGTACTATATAATATCAAAGACCCGCTCAGACCAAGTAAAACGTTTCAATTACTAGTGGGCAAAATCATCAAAGTAACATTCAAATTTAAAAGGGTAAAGAAATCATGCTTCTACTGCCACATGTTAACACATGAAAAAAACAAATGTGGTTGGCTAACAACAGATTCCCCCCCCCCCTCCACACTCTCCAGAAGAGAAGGATGGATCCAACAAAACCGGCAAAACAGAAGCAACAAATGGGCAAACTAATCAGCAAGAAGATACATGAGAAAACAATCCAACTATAAACACCGCAAGGGGTACAACATGGCAGCCACCTTTGGGAGAAGGGACTATCAGGAATACACAACCAGAAGTCAAAGACAAATCAGTAAAAGAGGATGATAAAGTGGGACTATCCAAGCAAATACACATCAATAAACTGGAGAACTGTTACATTGTCAACAATGATAATCAGTTGAAACCCAACCAGAACAAGAACATGCAAGAAGATATCAAATCTCTGGGAGCAGGAAACGTAATAGCTCACGGGATACACATGAGCCACCAAAGTTACTGGCCAACATTGGGACACATAGTAGAACAAAAATGGAAATAACAAAAACATATCAGCTTAAGAGGGTAACTAATGCAACAGAACATACAACTCAAAGTGAGGATAGAAACTCTATCTCTGAAATCACACTAACACTTAGTAATTCGGAGACATCAACACAAAAGAAAAGGAAAACACAAGGAAGCCACCCAATGCTTAATGAGTATATTCAGTTGGAAATGCCAGGGATTGAGGAGCACCCTGACTGTTCGACGTCTAAAAGAACTATGCAAAACGCTATTTCCTGACTATATGTACCTCATGGAAACCAAAAATACAAAAGAATATGTAGAATCAGTACAACATTGGATGAGATATAATAATGCCTTTATTGTGGATCCCATTGGCCTGAGTGGAGGCTTAGCAGTTTTTTGGAAGAACAAAGACGATCTAGTTATAAATACTGCCAACAGTAACATGATTGATACATCACTACGGTTGGGCATGCATAATATAAACTCTACCTTCATCTATGGCCATCATGTTCAACACCTTAGAAAATAGGTTTGGGACCAACTTAGGGGTATTAACAATAATAGAAACTCGGTTTGGTTCATCATAGGTGACTTCAACGACATTTTAGGGAATGAGGAAAAAAGAAGTGGTCCACCTCGTTTGGAAAACTCCTTTACTCAACTCAGAGGACTAATAAGAGAGTGTAATATGAAGGAGTTGCCAAGTATTGGACATTTCTTTTCTTGGTTGGGGCATAGAAGTAACGAGTGGGTGCAAATAAGGTTGGATAAAGCTTTTGGAAATTTAGAATGTCACAGATTGTTTCCCAGAACATCAACAACATATATGGAAATGTTGGGTTCGGATCATAGACCAATATTCACCTCCTTTGCTCCATATAATCAAGTCTCCAATAAGCGTTTCTTCTTTGATAAAAGATGAAGTAGTAAAAGGGATTTTGACAAACTCATCACATAGTGCTGGAATGGGACTAACACTGATGTTACAATATCGGTATATGACAAACTCAATAACTGTCGGAAAAGCATAATAGCTTGGAAAAAAAAAACCATACCAATTCTGCTACCCAAATTGATAAAATCAGAACAGAGCTGAAACAGAGATTCGGAAGACACACCCATACCGACACAAAATTAATAATATAAAGACTGAACTGGAGAAACAATATAAAGAGGAAGAACTCTTTTGGAGGCAAAAGTCTAAAGACAAATGGCTTATATAAGAGGACATGAACACCAAGTTCTTTCACAACTACGTTAAACAAATATGTCTGATGAATAATATTTCCTGTCTTAAAGATAACAGAGGCCAATTTCAATACTTAAAGGGATCAAAAGGATCGATTGCGGCAGAATATTTCAATTCACTATTTGGTACTTCGAATCTAGTGGACATTAATAGACTAACTCAGTTCGCTCAACCAAAAGTATCATCATCTATGAATAGCAAGCTAATGGCACCTATTACAATTGATGAGATTAAAGAAGCAGTTTTCAGTATAAAACGAGATAGTTTCTCGGGACCTGATGGGATGACATGAAACTAGCAACACACCATACACAATCTTCTCGAATGTAGCTTGGAAACAGAGACAGTTACTCTATGGGGGAGCATGGATTTTGCAGAAAAAGGAAGACAACACTTACATTCATGGGAGACACACATTCACTCAAGCCACATCAAAACGCGAATTGGAATTTGCAGGGATAAATTGGACACTGAAAAGCCTAATTGAACTAAAAATCACCTCTGTGCAAGTAATGGTGGAAGACAACACAATACTCAAAGTTCTTAAGAAGCCACACCAATGGCCCCGTTTACAAGTGTAGCTCAAACCTATTCTTGCTCTGACAAGGAATTTCCAAAGTATAGTTTTCAATTTCAGGGATACAGGGGAGAATAAATATACAAAAATGATTGCTCAAAGCGTGAGTACAAAGGGGAGATATCATGACTATATCAATAGAAGATTACCACAATGGATCAGATCAACACATGGGACCAACCCATATTCTCTAACCACTAATAATTTCTGATTTGCCCATACCATTTAAATTCTGAATCACCATTAACTACTCATCGTACCTTTTACTACTTAACCATTACTTCATCATTTAAAACTCCCCAACATCCTCGGACCATTTATTAACAGTTGGGCCTCTAATCCAATACATTAAAGCTCACATCTCTCATGCCAGTAATCATCCCAACCTAAATCCCCCACATCAAGAAATAATCATTATAACCTAACATATCACCGTTGAGAGAAGCCATCTCAAGACACGCCACCTGGAATGACACGAAAAACAAGCCAATCAATGGATTATCCACAAATCTGGTTAATATAAGGCAATCCAGGCTAAAAGATTATCGTGGCGTCAACATACATATGAGCATCATGCATTGGCTTGTTTTGTGTGGAAACAGAACACCAATGAACACATTGACACGTGTACTAAGACAATGATTACATCTCAACTTTTAGGCTATAAAAAGGTACTTACAGAAGTAGTTCTAATCAGAGTTCTTCACCAACAGTCAAATTCAAAATAGAGCCTAACCTTTGGTCTACGATCACCTAATTCCATCTCTGTCGATATGACCCGGAGATAACAATACCACAATATCCATATGCCTCAGTACTTGCCAGAAGCAAGTTAAGCCTCATCGCCAAACCTCTTAACTATGTGGAGAAAAACCTCCAGGAAATGGTTGAGGACTTACGAAGGTAATGGAGCATGGATATCTGGGTGCAAGGTCAGATTATTGACAGAGATTATGTCCAATTCCTCTTCAATGCTGAAATTGATCTCCTCACTGTATTACGAAACCAACTGATCACCTACAACGGATGGTTAGTAGCAATCCAAAGATGGGATGCAAACCCATAACCAAATTTCCTCTCGGAGGTACCTGTTTGGATTCAGATTCACAATCTCCCACTCCAGTACGCCTCTGCTACTACCATTCACCTAATAGCTCGATCCCTAGGAGAGGTGATTGAGATTGATGTTCAGGAAGCTTCAATGACCAGAGAGGCCTTGGTTAGAGCCATAGTCAATTAAAAAACTGACAGAAGACTCAAGTTCTTCAAGCTAGTGCGTTTCCAAAATGGGGATAGAGTTCATGTGAATTTCCAATACGAGAGGATCGAGCGGTTCTGTCTCAACTGCCAACAGCGTAATCACAACACCACTCATTGCACTTACATCCCTCTCCCGACAGACTACTATCCTGCTCCAATCAGGAACACTCAGGAGGATATTCAATCGCCAGATAACCACTTTGAAGATGAACCTCAAGCCCAATCACACTCAGTGTCTCTCAAATTACAACAAGGGGAAGCTAATTTCATCAGCATACCCACACAAATCGGGTTGAGGGGTTAGTTTCTCTCTCGTCAACAATCAAGGAGATCCTAAATCAGAATGCTAATTCTGAAAATTTCTCGGCGACTTTTGAACTCGACTTGGCCACAGCAGCATCTCAACAAGAGGTTCAAGTCTTCATAAACAGAGACAAAACGGAAATGCTACCCGGATTTTGTGGGCGAATCCTCCAACAAATCTCATAAGAGCATCTGAAGCCACTCTCTTACCTCTTTTGGTTCTCCATCCTAGTTTGCTTTTCGTTTATTGTCTTCTTTTAGCTAAGTGTCTGTTTAATTCGACTAGGATCTTTCTTGGTTGTTGGTAGCCTCTGCTTTTAGTTTTCTGGTCTAAATTAATCTGGGATGTATCTTCTCTTGGTTGTTCTCTGAGTTTGACTCAGTTTTTATATATTAAAAGTTTTTTAGGAAAAAAAATCCTAAATGATGAGTATTTTATTTGATTTAATATTTCTTGTTTGGTTTTATACTATTTTATAAGGTATATTATAAAACTTTATAAACAAACTAATTTGACAATTCATAAAATGATACACTGAGGAACCTAATGAAAAGTTAAACTTAAATTCTCATAAAGTAAATATTGTTTTTGTATTAAACCCCTGAATTATGAGTATTTATTTATTTAATAGTTTTTTGTTTAGTTTTATACAATTTATAAGATACAACTTTATAAACAAATTAGTGAGACCAATTTCATAAAATTAAACACTAGTCTGATGGGAAGCTAAAGAAAAATTAAAATTAATATTTCACAAACTAAATATAGTTTCACATTCAACCCCAAAATGTTGAGTAATTTATTTTGTTTAGAATTTAAAATTTATAAACAAATAATTGGACCAATTTATCAAAATTAAACAATACTCTTAATAGAGATAGATTTCGTATAAAACCACTGAATCTTGAGAATTTTTTTTGTTTAATTATTTTCGTTAGTATTTTTGTTTGGTTTTATACGTTTTTATAATGTTTTTTACAAAACTTTATAAAGAAACTAGTTAGAAGAATTTCATAAAACTAAACTCTAACCTTCGTAAATTGAAGATAGTTTTGTATTAAACCCCTACATGTTGTGTATTTTATATAATTTAGTATTTTCCGTTTGGTTTATAGTTTTATAAGGTATCTTATAAACCTTAATAAACAAACTAATTGACTTATTTATTAAAACTAAATCATATCCCTTCTTAATAGAGAGAAACCAATAGAAATTTAAACACGTTGAAAATTTCTTTGTTTAAGTATTTTTGTTTGCTTTTATATAGGTTTACAAGGTATCTATAAACAGTTGTACCAACTAGTCGACCTATTTACTAAAAGTAATCCATACCCCCTCTTAAAAGAGAGAACCCATGGGAAATTTAAACTTATTTTTCATAAACTAAATATAATTTTCGAATAAAACCACTTAATATTGAAGACATTTTTTGTTTAACTAATTTTGTTTGGTTTCATACATTTTTATAAGATATCTTATAAACCTTACTAATCAAACTAGTCGACCTATTTATTAAAACCAACCCTACCATGAACTCAAAGGAATTAAACTTAACTTTTTATAAACTAAAGATAGTTTTCGTATAAAACTATTGAATGTTGAGAATTTTCTTTGTTTAAGAATATTTGTTTGGTTTTATGTTTCACAACACATGAAATCTGTTTCATTCTTACACAGGTTCTGAAATCTGTTTCATTCTTACATAGGTTGGAGGACAGTCATCTCAAGTTGAGCAGTCCCAAGGCACTCTAACTTAAGAATATATGCAGATTTTAGTACAAATAGATGATTATTGCTCTTTGGTATTTGATTTTGTAGAGCTTTAATCCTGCAACTCTCAGCTACCTTTTGGAATGTTTTGGAGAAATGTATATCTCTTTGGTATTTGATTTTGTAGGATGTAATCAAGCAACACTCGGATCTGAGATCTGTTTTTGGATTAATATAATTGTGTCTTTCAAGTTTCAATGGCTCTTTGCACACTGCTCCAGACCCTTTAATCTTGTCTCTTTGCACTTTATGCACATGTGTCCACTAGAGTTTTTCTATTTGGTGCTTTCAATGTAAACAAAAGAACTGCATGTTTTTTAAATGAAATGATCCATTCATTGCAATACCTCAAACAAAAGACAATGATCCTTTCATTACAACATTCAAACTAAAAAACAGAGACAACATTCACTCTAACATCTTCATCACTCCTAATGTGACCATACCACCTAAAATCAATGCAAACGCCACTATTTTTTTCATTTTGCATTCGGATTCAGCTATTACAGTATCAACTCTCTCCATCAATTCATTTTCAATCTTCACTTGTAGCTGTTCAACCAGGATTTGTTGTTGCTCTAGTCCGTTACTCTCTATCTCGGCCATCTTCCTATCAATTCTCTCTATTTCATTCACAATAGCCCCATCTACCCATTTGAACACATGATCATCATCTACAAGCTATAATGTGAAACATTAACACAACCGATATGAACAACGTAAGACAAGATTAAACATGTACCTTGTCTGTAACAACATATGAACAACGGTAATATCGTCGATGAAGATATCTTCTCGAGTTGGACATAAGCGAACTCACTGAAGAACCACACCAGTATCTCTTTAGAATCCCAGAAACGAATCGACCTCTACTCGAAGAACCACTCGACATACCTGAGACATTACTCATTCTGGACTTCGATTACGGCTCTGAGGTTTAGGGATTTCTATCGGGTGGGGATTGTATGAGGTTTGGGGATTTCTAACGGGTGGGAATTGTATGAGGTTGGGTCTAAATTTGGTTTGGTTCAATCGCAGAAAGATTTTACTTGATTTGAACCGAGATTTTCTAACCGAGGGGAAATAGATTGAAAAAGTTTAGATGGGGGATTTAGGTTGAGAAGTTACGATGCGGGAATTTAGACAGAGATGATAGTTTGGGGTGGATCTGATGCTATATGAAAGTTCCTAGGGGGAAATTGGTCGTTTACCCAATGGATTTTAGTGGATTTTATAATTCAAAACGCCTAAATATAAGGTCGTTTAACAGTTCCAATCTCCTTCTCTTGCTGTTCGACACTTTCGCCTCTCAATCCCAGTAACAGCCGTTGGAGCTTCAGTTCTCAGATACACCTTCCTATATATATGTCACTTTCATCAATGATTCGATAACCCTACTAGTGTAATGTTACTTTGCTCCTTGTCCTTCTTCTGGTTCAAAGATGGTAACGCTCTTAAACTCTATGAAAAAACTGCAAACCCACCATGAATGACGAGTCATTCGGACCTCAAGGCATCTCCACCGCTACCGTTGGTGTTTCAGCTCTCGCTAACGATCTTTTCTACCACCTTAAATCTAATCCTTCAGTTTGATGTGACCTTCAATATCAATTATTGCCTTTTTTATGTTTACTCAATTTCTTAAAGAACAAAACAAGGTTCAGTGCTTTTTTTTATCCATGTTATGTATTTTGTGGTAGAAATTTCGGCTAGGAGTCAATCATCCCTTCAAAGAAACAATGTCCTGATTATTCCCTATGCCTTCTTCAAGAGCAAAGCGTCGTAAGATTTATTAAATTTATTATCGATATGTGATTTCTGCTTATTTGTTTTGTGAATTTGCAGGTTGCACAATAAATGTCGTATGGGTCATTGAAAATGCCTTTCTAGTACTAAGATTCCATCGATTTATGAAAATGCCTTTCAAGTAATTGATAATGAGAGTTATCCTAGGCCTATTACGTCCTTGATCAGAATTCATAACTAGATGATAAAGCTTTGTCTGATTTGAATAAAGAAGACTATATTACGTTCTTGTGTCAATCAAAAGGTGAATTCTTTTACTTAGATTACATACACATTTACAAGTCTGTTGATATGTTATTTCAGGGGATAAAGATGCTAGATTTAACAAGATGCTAGTTGATGAAGACATGAATGCTAGACCAGCTACAGCTAGAGAACTCGCCATTCCAACACCCAAGGGTCCAACCACACGCTCAAAGGCAAAGGAAATAAGAGAAGGATTCACCAAAGCCGTGGGAATGCTAATGAGTTCGATTCAAGAGGAAACCTTGGATGAAGCTCTCAGCATCTCTACCAACATAGACTTGCCTTTGTTTGGAGCTTATAAAGAGGTTCTAATCTTCACATTCGAACAAGAACCGGACCGGAATCATTAAGGTATTGAGATTGGTTAAGTGATCTTGTACTCTTTTTCCTTATCTTTGGTTTTGTCCCAAATGGGTTTTTCAAAGAAAGGTTTTAATGAGGCAAGCCATTCACCCCACTCTCATCTCAATACCAAGGTGATCCACGGTCCATAGAAGTCCAAGAAGTGTCAATAAGAGGCCACTCAACAAGAGGAAAGCCCGAAGACTAAATTGAAGTCCATAAGTGATCCAAGAAGAACATGGGCTGAAGATGAAGTTTAAAAGGGTGAAGCTTGTTGTATTTTCGGTCCATTTATAGTCCAATAAATGTCTAGAAGATTCTAGTGACTAAATACATGTAGTTAAGTGTCAAGTTAGTGGTAGAAGTGGGAGGAAATGTGAGTTAAGGTGAGCATTAACCAACTTGTAGTAGGTGGAACTTCAAAGGTCTCACAGAAGCTCATGAGTCCCTGCTCTTGTCTTAAGTCTTTCATTTCCTATTTATAGTCTCTTGATACATGAATAAAAGACAACATGATTGATAAACAAAACTCTTGAAACTCTTTAGAAGTTGAGACGAATTCTCGAACTCTTTTCTCTTGTCCGGGACAAGAAACTATCTTACTTACCATCCGATTGTGAGAAGCATTCGTGTGGGAAGTGTACTGCTTATCAAAGGCCTTTCACACCCTTTGTGGCACAGCTCGATCCATCTTCAATCTCATCTGCCAGAGAACCAGAGGTGAATGTTCTCCGAACAGCCTTGAAGTCTCACAAATCACTTCCATCAACCGCCTACATCAACACCTTTGAACCGGCTAGTGAATGTTCTCCGAACAGCTGCCCTTTCAATCATCTATCCACCTTTAAAGCGCTTCCGAGGCTACATCCTTGAATGCCTTTCAAGTAATTGATAATGAGAGTTATCCTGGGCCTATTACGTCCTTGATCAGAATTCATAACTAGATGATAAAGCTTTGTCTTATTTGAATAAAGAAGACTATATTACGTTCTTGTGTCAATCAAAAGGTGAATTCTTTTACTTAGATTACATACACATTTACAAGTCTGTTGATATGTTATTTCAGGGGATAAAGATGCTAGATTTAACAAGATGCTAGTGTGTATTGTTGGCACTGCTAGGGGCTACGACAAAGCACCGCCAAATTTGTTGGTGATTTCAGAAAATAAAACTTTTGGACAAGAAACATAATTGACAACTCTAAGCATGGTATTGTTCATTTAAATCCTCTATTGTTTTCTCTTGGGAATCTTGTTGGGAATCTCTTTTTTCATAGATTTTGTTATGCACTGATTTCTCTATGAACTTATCTCTGCAGTTTCTTGTGTTGCGGAGAGTCAGGACACTAGTTCATCGTCAACACCATCGTTAAGAATGGTTGTGTAGGAACAAATTGAGTATGAGCTTACAAGTGGACTCTTTGTGCCCAATTTTTTTTTAAGTAGTGGCTGTGGATTTTCACTGTGTGAACTGTCCTTGTTTTTGTGTGCCATGAGTTAAACGTCACTGAAGCTTTGTATGCCTAGATGGAAGTCCAAAGAATGCAACAAGAGTAACTAGAGGTCCCATACGTATACTCATGTGTGTATATGTATGTATGTATGTATATGTACCTTTCAGGATGATACTTTCGAGGTTGATAGATATATCTATGCATCTTGTTTTGACACTCCTAAGATGCATATACTTCCATTGAAGCAGAGTTTAATATAACCATCTTGGTTTGTATTTTTCCACTATTTTTGTTTTTGATAAAATGTGAATATATATGTCCAAATTATTCACAGATAATTTCTCTACTTAAGCCAAAAAACAGAAAAAAAAAAAAAACTTTACCAGAGATTAAGACCAGCAACACTAGTCATAAGTAAACCAAAGAGAGAGTAGGGAGCAACAAACTTTCTTTTCTGTCGATGCCAGCAGGATATCCTTATATAACAGATTTGTCAATGGACTTAAGCACTTCCAGGACAGAGCAAGATGAGCTATTATGTAGTCTATTGTTTCGTTCTCTCCACAAGATGTAAATGGTAGAATGAGCAACAAAATGAACAAGGGTTCAAAACTTCCTTGTTGGCTGTGATTTCATCCAGTTGAGAGTAGATGATTCCAGTCCGAGGAAATAAACAAAGCACATCTGAGACGAGCATGGATAAGAAACCATATCTTGCTGCTAAATCGCATTCAAGAAGAAGATGGTCCCGAGTCTCAATAAGATTATTACAGGTACAACAAGAAGAAGATGCAGCAACACCCCAACTCTGCAACCAAGATCGAACTGATAATCTATCAAGAGTGGCAATCCAAAATGTAAAAGCATGCTTTGGGATGTGACCCTTGAACCAAACAGAGCTTAATCTGCAATCTGAATGTTCAAACCTATATTTAATCATATTATCTAGAGAATTCTGGAGCAATTATTAGAAAAGAAGAAAAGTAAACTATGCAGAAAGTTGTAGATAATAATATCACATGGATGTTAAAAGGAATCAAATTGGTTTATCGTTTTCTAGAGAAGTCTTCTTATGTGCCAAGTATGATACTAGTTCCAAAGTATATGAAACCATACTTCCTATTTATGAACCAAGATTATTGTAATAGAGAACAATATTAGTTAAGATTTGCATTTATATCTGATGCAGGAATTGGAGAACAAGGTAAGTTGATGGAGAAAGAGAGTGTCTCATCAGATGTGGTAATTGATAAACTAGCATCAGATTCAAATCTTTGGGTATAAGACAAAGATTTAATCAGAAGAAAGTAGTGACAAGTTTGAGGATTAGTACCATTTTTGTAGGAATATGGAGAACGACTAATGCAGGAGTGAAATGGGCTCACATTCGCCTCGCCTCTGCCTAGTTACTTTCTCTCGTCAACTTCTTTGCTAAAGTTTTTTGACCTCCTACTCCTACGGCCAAATATGGGTGTAACCACAAATCAATTCATTGTTACGGACTCCGAAGCAGGTTTATCATCCTGATTATTCGACAAATAGATTGATAAAACCCAGAATGGAATTGATGATTTTTGAGATTTCAACGATGGAAGAGATAGAAGGAAGTTTGATTTTCTTTTTTTCTATAATACTTTTGGATTTCAGAATTCCAACTAAAAACTTATGATTTAGTTTAGTCCTGAAATAACTCAGGAATACATTAGAATCAATTATATTACAATTTATTAGAAATGGTGGATAACAGTTGATTGTAAATACATCACCTAAATACATTGTTGAGTAACAGTGTATTTTAATGTATTCTGTGAAATACAACGTTAAATAACACTGGATTTCACTTTGAATTCAAAATACAATCAAATTCAAACTCATGAATAACCCTCCTTAATATTAATTTGTTTAGTTTTATTCAGTTTTATAACGTTTCTTATAAATATTTATTTCTTGCACTCATAAATATTTCATAAAATTAAACCTTACCTATCTTATTAAGGGAACCATAATAAAATCTAAACTAATGATTGTCTTCGTGTTAATCGTTGAGTAATTTGTTTCATAAAACTAATCTCTTGGTCGATATTTCTTTTCGATCTGAAGTTTATAAATTATTGTTAGAAAATTATAACATCATAAACTATTGTTGGAACTAAGACATCTCAAAAAATATTGGCCAACACCACTTCAATTATAAAGTTTAACTAGGATGGTACCCGCGCTTCAAGCGCGGATTATTATTTGTCTTTATATAAAAATTTGAATAGTTTTTATTATTGATGAAACGAATATTAAAGATTTAGTAGAAGACGCATTCCCTTTACCTATTTGAATAAGACATATGATAAAGGTATATACGTTTGCATTACGTTTGTAGAGTTTACAGGTTTAATTTATTTGCATTGCATTTGTAGATATTGTAGCTTAAAAAAGGATTCTAGGGGTGGGGTTTAGACTATGGATCGGGTCTTGTCGATTCAATTGTTGACAAAAAAAATATTGTAGGGTAGTCTATGGATTAGTATTGTACTCAATTTTTATGTGAATATGCATTTCTCAAACATAATATTCGTATATGTGTTCTTGCTTAGAACATGTTTTTCTTTTCAAAATTATTGCTTTTGATTAAGACACAAACCTCATAACTTTCAATCAGTACAGAATCTCATTTTCAGTGTCCACGATATACATCTGTGAGAATTTTGCATAATCACCTGGTATTGGTTTCAAATAATCCATAAAATGGTTGTTTTGCCCTTGCAAACCAAACATTTGAGGACCCCGACCTTTCTTAACAGATCTATCAACTTTTCCTCCAATATATTTAAATGCAAGTAACATATTGTAAGCTCTTATATTCTCTATGAAATGTCTTTACATTTCATTATCATAAGTTAGCAAAATCCACAAAATCTCTGGTGAATCTCTTAAAAATGGTAACTGAACTTATCATTGCATACAACATCCACTGTAAAATGGTTTCGATGAACGTCTCCTCTTGTTGATTTGTTGTGCATACCAAAATAGAGCACCACAATATTGAAAACGGTGAGTAAGATCACCATGGTCATTGTAACATGCCGATAAAGTAATATCCATGGTTATATAGTCATAAAGAAAAGAGGGGGCTAAATGAAAAAAACTCCAATTTAGCTCTCTTAACAGAAGCTTATTAACTAAAAGTTGAGTAATTTCAGACTTCGAATCGTAAAACCCTTTAAATTTTGATAGCTATACATCCTAGAATCACAGATTATAAACATCTATAGAGGAAGAATAAGAAAAATTACATCTTAAATCAACAATATAAAGGATAACAATGAACAACAGATGATAAATCAAACTCGAATATTTTCATAGGAAAAGAAGAATCAGTCTCGACCACGTCTGAAACAGAGGAAGCATCAAAGGAAACGAATGAGACTTACCTGCGATTTAGGTCTGGACGATAACAGAGACGACAACACCAGCGATGGAGATGAGAAGTGATACATGTTAGTTCTCATGTAGTTTCTTTTCAATGTGTACACCCTTATTTCTCTCTCAAGTGATTCTGAAAGACAAAAAAATAGAGTTTGATTCAAATTCTGAATGGTATTTAATAACAAAACAATGACACAGAAGAGAAACAAAAAAAAGAAACAATTGCGAAAGAAGAGAAGATTATTATCAATGGACAAAAAGTAGAAAAAAAAAATTGCAGGCTTTATTTATTATTTGAGAAACATTCTTGTGATTCACATTTTATTAAAAAGAGAGAACATAACAGTTAAGATATGATTTCTAATAATCTATGTTTGACGTACAGTATCTCAAGAAGGGATAGTGATCAAAGACTTTATTTTAAGCAGGATATATCAATAAATGATAACTTTACCCTCATTTTCTCTGTAATTTTTCCAGTATCAAGCTGATCTTCAGTGAGAATATCTAGGAAAGCCATTGCTGCCAAAAAGTTCACTCCCAAAAAGTATAGCAAATATTGTTGCGGGATTAATAATCTCACTGCAAGAAAGAATTCATAAGAAATAACTGAGCAAATGACCAAATTCTGTAGCAACAGGATCAAGATCCATGTAACGAAACTCCACATTTCACATGGCGCAAACAATAAATAACCCGTTGAAAAATAAAACGAAACGACACTAACGTTGATTATGACTTCTCACATGTGTCATAGACCTGAGATATTGCTGGATCCCTTGGCGCTTGATACGACTCTCCCTACACCTGCATAAGAAGTTATGTTTTTGAAAAGCTCATTCAAAATTATTAAAGTTTGTTTAATGTAGATCACCAAAAACATAAAATACTGAAACATAATCATCTATTTTTGACTAACCTAAGAACAAATAATCTAGAAAAATACAAACAAAAAGTTGAGTTGAATTTGCTTGATGGGAAATATAAATCGAATAAAACCATTAAACAAAAATGGAGAATGAAAACAGAAAAGAAGAACATACAACAGTAAACATAAAAAGAGAAATTTGTAAATAATAACAAATTAATCAGGAGGCAACCGTTTATTATTACTTCTTTGTTTATTATTTATACGGCACTAAAATGGCAACAATTTGATAATAATAAACATGTTCTCAACTGTAAAGCTACCTTTTAGCTTGTAAAATTTGATGTAATTATAATTAGTGGTGATCAAAGACTTCAAGTATAGCAAAGGCCATTTGGATTAATAACCTCACTGCAAAAAAGAACTCATAAGAAAAAACTAAGCAAAGAGGATCATGGGCAAACAGTAACAATTACATGAAAGACTAAAACGGTTTCAAAGCAGGTTTGAAAAAGTTGAACAAAAAGCTGCGTGAGTATTGCAATTGAAATTATAGGGAAGACAATGGTTTATCAATTTACCAAATGCAAATAAAAATTGACAGTTTCATTTTTTCTTTTTTTGCATGTAGTTAAAGGTTACTATGTTTTTTTTATCTGGTTTAAAAAGAATTATGCCTCACGAAGAATTTCATATGAATAATAGAATAGAAATTAAAACAAAGACATATATAAATCCCATAGCAGATACAAAGAAAAAGACCTAGAGACCAATTGAAATCGATAACCTAGAGATGGAAGAGCAATAAATCAGAACCAAAAAGGTCCAATCAAACAAATTCTTCATACCTGGAGACAGGATAGAAACTTTCGACATCAATCATGACGAACCCATCTGGTTTTCCAGTTGTTTGAAACCCGGATCCGATTTCTTGATTCGGAATTACTCCAGTGGTTTCCATCGATCTTCGATCATCATATTCATGGAGAAACAGAAGTTAAGTAACAAAAAGAAAAGAAAAAAAAAAGGAGATATAATTCATGTATTCTGAAAAAAAATTACTTTGGAATTGAAAAACAGAGACTTAGAGAAGAGATTAAGACAGAGTAGAAGTTTGTTATGGTCGATGTTGTGGTCTGTTTGAAGAAGAAAGAGAAAAGAGATGAGGAATTGTCGTTGAAAATATATATGAACTCAAGAAGAAAATATGGTGGTTACATAGGTGATGGATAAGGAATGAGAAAATTACAGAGAAAAAAAAAAGGTGCGACTGGGTAATTAAATCATGTGATCGTGTGTTTAGTTGATCCTGAATTAGGAATTAATTGGCTTGTAATTGAACATGGTATATTCTTTATTTTTTGAAAATTAACCGTAGGTAAAAATCAAGTTTCACTTTATTAATTAAACAGTAACTCAGAAAAATTACTACTTTCATTTAGTACTTCCATTTTAATATGGAGAGATAAACAAACTTATAAAATAATATAAAATCAAAAATGAAAGTAATCTCTTTTTACAAGAAACATTATAAAGTCTACATAAAGTTTTGTTCTTTCAAATTGTTTTTACCTGTGGAATGTCCCAAACGCTTTTCCAGCCACTTAGATATGGTACTTTTGGGATGCTTGTGTCTTTAGCTCTCAAAAGCTTTAGTTGTTCTTCTACGTTATCCCCTTTCTCTAAGCCAGCATGTATAGCAATCAACTTACAATGCTTAAGCCTTTCCTCTGTTTCTATACAAACATCGTCCTGCAATAGGTTCAACTATTAAACTACACATTCTGCTTGCGGAGTCATAATATATGCTTCATTACTAGGAATTAGCATGGCTGTGACTATCTAATGGAATGTCGGAGATTGATTCTTAAGTTCAAAGCTCAAGTTTCAATGGTTTTATAACCACTCAACTACTAGCTAGTAGCTACTGTTCCTTACAAGAATCGCAATAAAAGTTGGTAGGAGAAGAGTCTTTACCTCTTCATGGACCCAAACCATATTGGTCAAGAACTTTTTGTGACTTTCAGGTACTGCCTTCCTCAAATGTGTGTCAACAAATAAAACACAAACAAGTTTAAGAAAGATCTCAAAACAGTTTTAAAAGATCATATATTGACCAGCAGAAAGATGTCAATCATGAGAACAGATTCAATTTTTAGCAAACCAAATTGCTCTAATTGAAATGTGAACAGATTCAATCATTTCCTGACCATCAAATTCACAACATTACTTGGAAGGAAACCAATCACTGTTTGATCACTTCAAGCAATCTACAGTTCCCACCAAGTGCAATAACTAGTGATAAACTATGATTCTATGAACAACCCAGAAACACATTGGTTGAGAATGTTACCAGAAGATCCATGAGGAACACCATAGGATTCAAAAGTACCTTAATTTTACCCAGTACTATTGGAACTTTGACACTCTCCATCTCCTATCTCATATAATCCATCAGTATGATAACTAACAAACTGTGATCTTAACTCCATAGAACAAACAGTACAAGAACTTGAAGGCGTTAAATAAGAACAAGGGACATCAGGAAAATATGATAAATTTTCATCTTGTGAGAAGAAAATTAACAAAAGCTAGCATGATAATTGTGGATAAAGAGAGAGACCGAGTGACCATAATCTGTCCGAGTGACCTTAGAATCGATTATCTTAGCCGAACTGAGAGATCGCCCAAAGCTAGACTGCCGTAAAAAAGCGATCATTACTCATCTGATTAAGATGGAAATTTAGAAAATCAGAAACCTAAAACGACGAAACCAAACAATTTGGATTAGAAAGGTCGAATCAAAATCAAACATGAGAGATCTAATCGAAGAAACTCAAAATCAGACGCGAGAAGGAGAATCAAAAACGATGATTCAGATCAAACATCGATTAGAAGGAAAAGAAACGATGAGCGGGGAGAATTAGGGAAGAAAGAGAAGGGATAGCTGGCGTAAAATTGACATTTTGAAAAAATGTTTGTTTTGGTAAGTGTAAAAATGTTAGTTTTGCTGAGAGGTAGAGAACTGAACGGTTAGATATAGTAATTTTTCATTAAAAAATAAGTTAAGATAGAAAGTTAAATTAAAAACGAATTATTCTTAAATAAACTAAATTTCAACGGGATAATTGTTGATTAGATCAGATTATTTTTGAATGTGGTATTGACATATCAGATTTTTTTTAAATCATTTCTCTAATAATATATGATAGGAAACAAAAAGCACAATGTTAACGAAGTTTTGTGGAAAATACAAATAGAAGAGTGGAAATTAATACTTTCTTCTTAGCATGCTCGATATGTCCAAGTCCAGTGTTTGAGTGACCAAGTTGTTGCTTAATTTATCTAATTCAAAGATGACAACTTTTGAATATTACTACTTTCCTCGAATTTTCAATCAGTGTAAAGTTTTTGTCATTTAATAATATTTTTAACAAAAGGCAAATAATAATGTTAGAAAAGTCTCGCACTCCAATCTTTACAGTTGAATTCATTCTGACAATGACACGTGCCTTTGTGGTTTTCATTTTCTCTTTATTACCCCATGTTTTAAATTTTACATTTGGTTAAATTTGTTGTTCATTCCTACAAAAATAAAATATTTATTAAACTCGTTGATTTTACGTGAAATAAGTTATTGTTTCATTTACTTGGACCGACCTATTCGGCTATTCCGTCAATACAATTTGTTCAATACGTATATCCCCAAATATCTAACAGAAAATTCAACATAATTATGTTTTCATTGGTGTCCCAAATCTGCCGGCGCCGTATTAGAATTCTTTAATAAATTGTTTTCTTTTCTGTCGACATATCAATTTATATTTTTGGCATATAGAAAATAAAATAATTATATGCTGTGTAAAGTAGTTATGTATTATTATTTTTCTTTCAGAAATTGGTAATTAGCACAGTAATTTTATTATATATTACTTTATCTGTAGTTTTCATTAGAATCAATATAATATCCAATGTCATGTGGCGGTCTATTATGCATGGGATATTGTTATTATAATATCATATGTTGACAATGATAAAGAGAACTATAAAATATTTTATGAAAGATCAAACGTCGTTCTCAAATTTCCACTAAGAAAGTTGGCCAAAATTATAAAAACAAAAAAAAGAAAAGAAAATCTACGAAAATGAATCAAAATATGCCACGTGTCAATGACCTTTAAACGACGACACACGTACAAAGCATAAATAAAGATGGTGGCTCTTCCTCAAAGTTTCTCACTTTGTAAAACAATTCTTTTAGGTAAAGTATTATCTCTATATATATAATCTCAGTCTCTCCCTGTGCTAAGAAACAGAACAACTTAGTTAGATCTCTCTGTGTCATTGAATGTTAAAACAAAAGAAGAAGATGTCTATACGAAAAATCTACCGATGTCTGAATTCACTTATCAAAAGATCTTGTGCTCAATCTCTATAATCATACTCTAGCTCAGGGTTTCAATTTGCTTATTTTTGTTCCTCTGCAACAAGACTCAAAGAATGGTGAGAACACCATGTTGCAAAGCTGAATTAGGGTTAAAGAAAGGAGCTTGGACTCCTGAGGAAGATGAGAAGCTTCTCTCTTACCTTAAACGCCACGGTGAAGGTGGCTGGAGAACTCTTCCCGAAAAAGCTGGTATTTCTTTATTCTACAATATTAGTTTGAATATTCAATGTTGGACTTTTATAATTAAGTCATTATTGCTCAATTATTTCTATTAATCATTTACTTTTAAAAAAAAAAATTGGATAGGCCTCAAGAGATGCGGCAAAAGCTGCAGACTTAGATGGGCTAATTATCTCAGACCTGACATCAAAAGAGGAGAGTTCACTCAAGATGAAGAACGTTCTATCATCTCTCTTCACGCCCTTCACGGCAACAAGTACGTTTCTCTCATCTCTTTCTCTAATGGTTGTACTCATTAATTACAAAATTAACTAAACATTTTTGTGTCCTTATCAAACATTTTACAGATGATACTGTTGTCCAAAAAAATTTAATGTTGTATGTTTTCTATATAATTTTAACTATTCAACCATTATGCTTCTTTCTGTTTGAATGAGTGTCATTTGTAGCTACACAAAATATGTTATTTTAGAATTCTAATGTTATTTCTTCATGTGTGATGACTAATATTGTAATCTTATAATATCAGATGGTCTGCTATAGCTCGTGGATTACCAGGAAGAACCGACAACGAAATTAAGAACTATTGGAACACTCATATCAAAAAACGTTTGATCAAGAAAGGTATCGATCCGGTTACACACAAGAGCTTGAACTCCGGCACCGACAAATCAGAAAACATCCCTCACACACTGGAGAAAAATCAACCAGAAACAAGTAATAATGACGATGATGTTGAGAAGGAGAAGAAGTCGGGATTAAGATCGGCAAACTTCTTAAACAGAGTAGCTAATAGATTTGGGAAGAGAATCAATCAGAGTGTTCTGTCTGAGATTATTGCAAGTGGTGGCGCACTCGTTACTACTACAACTACAACTACAAGTCTTTCCTTTGACTCGGAATCAGATAAGTCAACGAGCTCTTCCTTCACACCAACTTTGAATCTTCCCTGCCAAGAGGCCGTTGCAACACCTACTGTTTCATCCATCTTTGACGCTGATGGTTGTGTTAATCTGACGTCGTCTTCATCTACTTACTCTGATTCCTCCATTAACTATCCTCTAATGCACTGTGATATGTATGTTGGCAATAATAATATTGATGAGGAGGATACTATTGGGTTCTCTACATTTCTACATAATGAAGATTTCATGATGTTGGAGGAGTCTTGCGCTCAGAACACTGCCTTCATGCAACAACTTACCAGGTTTCTTCACGATGATGAAAACGATGTTGTTGAGGTGACTCCGGTCTATGAACGTCAAGACATGCCTGACGAGATTCATAACTATTTTGGATGAGAGTACTGATCGATGAATCCCACCTGATCATGTCATATGGTTATATATATATATATATACCATGTCGATGCATGGATATGTTACAATGATGATGATGATAAAAATAATAAATGATGAACCATATATATATATGCATGTAGCTTGTACTGTCATATACGCCTTTGTAACATGTTTTTATGTATTCTTTAAAGATTGACCTCGAGTCTGTTTCCTTGGAAATGGATGAATGGTGATGTAATAGTAATTTTATCTAGTTTTTTTTTTTTTATTGTTGAAATTTTAAATTTATTGATCACCACAAAAAGATTATATACAAGTGGTATAGGGTAGGCTTAGAAATACCAACCAAAAAATAAAGAAATTAGATATGGTTAATCTCAAACCACCTACGAACCAACCCCTCCAATCTGTGAGGTGCTTTATAACCCAAAGGAGAAATTTGATTACGAAAAGTTTTATCTACAATACGAGAAAGACTTAAGGGATTAGTCCAGCCACGCCCATGAATTATGCAATTCCTTTCTATCCATATGTAGTAGATGCAGACTTGGAAAGCCATTTTAAACAAAATGTGATCCAAAAGACCAAAAGAATTCGAAGAGAAGGTCAAGATAGTGTTGTTCCAGTCAGGAGTAATGGCATGAGAGAGCAAACCTGCACACATGTTTGACCAAACCATGAAACTATATGGACAGGCGAAGAAAAGGTGATCACGAGACTCACCATGCTCTCCACAAAGAACACAAGATTGATGCTGACCCCAAAAACGCATACGAACACTAGTGGAAAGATGATCTCTCATAGCAAGCCATGAGATAAAAGAAAAGCGAGGTACACCTTGAGAGAATCAAATGATGTTATGCCAAGGGACCCTGGTTTTAGAGCACCAAATGTGATGCCAAGTTTGATTAGCTGAGAAAGACTCCTTAAAATCCGAAGGAGAGCAACGCCAAAAAACAGAATCACGAGAACCATTGTCAATAGGTAAAAGCTCAGCTCGGAAAAGAGGAGGATAACGCCTATCACCCACATGACATGAAAGCCAACTAATACCAGAAATGCATCATAAACCAAAGCATTGTGAGCTATACTCAACTAACGAGAACCACAATCACTCATCAGGTTAAAGAGATTACCAGCTGCACTCCAATTGTCAAACCAGAAAAAGAGTCCTTTCTTGAGTGAATCTTAACTTTTATAAAGTCATAAACCTCATATCGAAACTTGAAAAGCTTTCTCCAGACCCAAGAGCCATTAGAAGAAGCTCAAATATCCCAAAAGAAGTTTCTACTGAGAAAATAACACTGAGTCCATAAAACCCATAGAGAATGAGAAGAAGACATTAGCCTGCCAAATCAAGTGATATGCAAAATTTTATCTAGTTTTTATATATTATCTTTCAGATTAAATGAATATTGCGAACATGCCAAACAAGTACCAATAAACTTTGTATTTTTATTCGGTTGGTTATCAGAATTTTTAAGGATCTGCACCAATATATTGTTATTTTTCATATTTTTTTTCATTTTACTCATAATGTGCTCAATGGTCTCTTTATATTTTGTGTATTTTTGTCAATTTCTTTTTCCCACAATATTCAACAATTATAATGTATTCCATACTCAACTAACGTGTATATCATTAAACGCATTGTGTGTTTAAATAATATTGTATATAACTACAAGAATATAATCCGAGTATTGGACGGAGAGAAAATTTTCCTTAAATTCATTTAGATCTTATAGACCACACATACATGAGCTACAAACTAGTGTTTGGTTGGTTGGAGCGTCACAAAAGATTAAACATTTTATGTGGTAAGCGATATCCGAACAATTGGCGGTCAAATCAAAACTTATTAACTGGAGCATAAATTGTGATGACCGGTGTGACCGATGCGGGGCTGGAATGGAATCAATAAATCATGTCCTATTCGAGTGCCTGCCAGCCAGACAAACCTGGGTTTTATCAAAAATACCGGCGGGAGCAAATTTTTTCGGGCGAATCAATTCTTTCAAACATTGACCACCTATTATGGCGGTTACCAAAGGAAGGAGAATACAACAACTATCCTTGGATACTATGGTTTTTATGGAAAGTATGAAATGATAAGGCTTTCTCAAACAAAAATAAGAGCCCACAAGATATAATCCAATTAGCGGACACAGAGGTCAGACCGTGGCAAGAGGCGCATAACGAGAAATTGATTGTGCCAAGAAACAATAATGCGATACCAACAATATCTACGGCATCCATATCAAAACCTCTGACAGTTAATCCAGCGTTCACATGTTACAAATGCATGGTTGACGCATCATGGAAAGAGGCGGACGTATTCACAGGCTTGGGATGGTTTTCTTCCCAGATAGCACTTCGGGCATTAGTTTTGGAGCACAAAGAATTAGACGCAATTTATCATCTCTACACTCAAAATTTGAAGCACTACTCTGGGAAATGTCGTGTCTTTCAAGCCAACAGATAGGGGAGGTAGAGTTTTTAACGGACTGTTTCGAGCTCCTGAAGATGATCAAGGAGCCCGATGCTTGGCCAACATTCCTACCGTATTTCGAAGATTTTTCCAGACTCAGAGGCTCCTTCCAGTCATGCTCGGTCGCTCATATCCCAAGAGCACTTAATCACAAAGCTGACCACCTCGCCCGCACAGCTAGAAGGTCGTCAAGGTCTCTCTCTTTTGTGAACAATATGGCTCTTATCTAGTTGTATTTGTTACAATGAATTAAGTTGACAAAAAAAAACTACAAAAATATATATATAGATTGTGCCATCTTCTTAGAGTGCCATCTTCTTAGAGTGCCACATCATTATCCAGTTTTAAATTAACATCTTAATTTTATACCATAATTAAAAATAAAATATAAATTTTAGATCATAATTTAAGACAAATGATAAATTCATTGGATATATGTACTAATCTTTTTTTGTCAACAATTAGATTGACAAAGTCTAATCCATAGCCAAATTATTTCAAATGGAGGTGCATGAGATTCAAATTCACCACATAGTGCCAAGTTAGATCGGGAGCAAGCCAACTGAACTACTTGTTTCTTGGATACATGTACTAATTTAGTAACTAAAATTAATATCACAAATGAAAAATATAATAGAAAAACTTACCTCTTATAATTTATCTTAAAATACAAAATATTAAAATTAAAACTCTCTTATAAAATTGTTATACAATTGCTATCAAATTAAATTTATTACATATATGTAGAAATATTTATGAATATTGTGACGCTGAGTATCTTAATATTTACAGTATGATCATATATAGTGAAGATAATAGTTTCTAGTGAGTCAAATATTTCATTTGTAATGGCTAAATATTAAAAAAAAATTGAACATATTTTTTCAGCCCCATACGTTTTATTCAAGCAGATGATGTCTCCTCGTATATTCCCATTCAATATTGTAAGAAAATTAATAATTTCATACATAATGAAATCACAATTAAATTACATTGAACAAATTTTACCCACTACATTGTCTTTAATTCACAAAATATAAATTCTTTTTCTTATTTTTTCTTATAAATATTATTTGGTAGTTTTATCTTACCATTGCCAACTAATAATATTTTACGTTTTCAAATTTCCACCAAATCAATATGGTAATATGTCATCTCTCATGATCCGATTTGATTGGAAAGCTGGTCAAAGCTTTCAACATGTTATTGCAAGACTTTTACAATGTCAAAAAAGGGGAGAGCTCATAAGCGTCAACCGGTTGCTTTTTGATAAAAATATATAATGACTTCCAAAATTTACGTACAGTAAACTAAGATATAAATTTCTAAATATTTTCTTCTACTTTTACAGTCACATAACAACCGAATGTCCAGTCACTAACTAGTGATTTAAAATTCGTATATAATTCTAGATGGAAATGGGCACTATCTCGAATTTCATGATCCTCTACATTATATCTTGTATTTCAGAACCGAATCTTCTACACTGTCGAGGATGCATCACATACAATAAATATTGGTCATGGGTGTCAACATGTTGCTTCTTGATGACAATGTATAATGACTTTCAGGATTTACGTACAATAAACTAAGATATAATTTCTAAATACTTCTAAATACTAAGATACTACTAACTAGTGGTTTAAAATTCGTATATAGTTCTAGATAGAAATGAGCATTATCTCGAATTTCAAGACCGGATACTCCACATTGTCGAGGATGGGTCTGGAAATACTGACTATTTTATTTCGTTCTAACGCAATCGAGGATTTATTGTATTACCACCGAACATACATACAATAAAATAATACTAATTTTCTCTGTAAAAATTAGGTTTTTGATGGCGTCCTTACATAATATTCTGTTGAAAATATTGATCGACGTTTATTGTTTAGGATGAGATTTGGGAATGAATTTTAGAAGTAAGTGACTTAAATTTTAATTTTGTTAAGTTGATGGTATGATATGTAGGTTAGTGTTTACATTTTTCTAATTTAATATGCTTATATATATGACAAACAAAATGGAAAACTGAATTATAATGTAATAATATATGTATGTACATACAGTGGCGGACCCAGAAAAATTATTTACCGGAGTCATAATATAATAAAATAATAAAATAATTTTTTTAAAAAATATAAAACATATTGTTTCATATATAGTAAGTGATAAATACTATATAAAAATATAATCAATAAAAACATCAATATAGTGGTTAGCATAATTCAGCTAATGATTCATGCATCAAAAGTTTGATCTCTTCCCACTACTTATAGTAGATTAAAAATAGATTTAAAAGTGTAGATTTTACCTATTGATCGGACTTTGTCGATTTAATTGTTGACAAAAAAAATATATTAAAAATTAAATTATTTTCAAATAAGTGAGTTATTGAATAAAGTAATTGTGTGTTTATAAGAGTATAAAAAAAATTAAAAAAGAATTGGTGAGTTGATTAAATGGATATTTTGCTAGTTATTAAAATTAGTTAATTGCATGAGTGTCAAAATAAGAATGTAGTTGAATTTGGTTACAATAAAATATAAATGTTCCATATAACTTTTTTTTCAAAATTACAAAAAAAAAAAAAAAACTCAAAATTGAAGGGGTTCAATTGAACCCCTTCCCATTACCTTGGGTCCGCCTCTGTGTACATATATACTTTTATAATTAGTTGGTATATATTAAGATATTTCTTTAATACTATAAAGGTTAATGGATAAATAACGTTAAAGAGACGAAATACGAGACTATTACATGTCCTGCAATCGAAATAAAAGAAGGAAAAATTTGCAGTATTAGAAGAGAGTTAAAGTCATTACAAATAGAGATTAATAATATATAATTTAATCATTTTTGTTCATATATGGTGCTAATGCAGAAACACTAAGTATATAAATATGAACATAAATGGCTCTAAACACTATGCACAAGTGATGGAAACATGTAGAAATGGTCACAAATGATGGCTTAAAACTATTGAAATGTACACATATCATCCACCTATCATCACGCTCCAAAGTTCCCTCGATCCAATCGAGACGAGATGTGCAAAAACTAGGATATGTTTCCCGTGCGCGATTATGCAGGATCATAAGACAAATAGGAAGCAAGGAATGAGGATTCATCGGTACATTTAGCTCCTTCAAAAAAATAAAACGAACCGACACTTAACAAATGAGTGATGGGTATGGATGGCCCAAGGCTATGCAGAGCTCCCACATAAGTAAGAGGAGACTTTCTGGGAGAGGAAAAAAAAGTCTACAACGATTGAAGTAAAATATGAAAGCAAAAACATACTGATCTCGTTTAGATTCCGGAGGAGAACCTAAAAGCTCGACGGAAGCAGGAATACCGCAATGAGACCTATATATGTCGAAATCGAAGGCATACATCCTCAAATCCCTTCCAAGAAAGTAAAAAGGAGCGGTTGGCGAAAAATCCGACGACATTCTTGTAGACAAAGATAACTTGCAAAGAAAAATTTGAGAGAAAATTGCAAAGTAAAGTTCGCCAAAAGAAAAGAAGATAGAGAACTGCGGCAGATATTAAAGCGTGAGAAGATAGTGAAACGACGGTGGAAGCTAATACAATTTTAAATAGAAAAAAATGGAAAACAAATCATTTTATTATTCTCTCGCGACGAATAACGAAGCTGGGGGACTACTATTAATGGATGGGCCTTAGAAGACCAAGGCCCACGGCTAAAACTTGATAATAGATGAAGAGATAGGCCAAATTAGGTAGATGGTCCATGAAGCATAGAAGGAAAGAACTGCGTACTTAATCAGTGCGCTACCGAATAAGAAAATCTTATCCCGTCAAATCCAAGAAGATTATTTTGTGAAATCAACGATATGTCAATCTCATATAAACTGGAGGAAATAAAAGAATGACGACACTAGGAAACCCTAAGAAAAAGATGTATAAATAGAGAAGGAGAATTAGCGAAAGGGACATTAGCAGTCATATTAAAAACAATATAGAGAGAAATATTTAGTCATGTATCTAGAAATAGCTCGGCTCTCAGCGAATAGATTATCACTTCTTTTGTATCTATTTGTTGAATCCTCTAAATACGACTTTTATTTTCGATTGTTAGTTTACACATAAAAAGAGAAGAAAAAAAATTGACATTACTTTCCTTATTTCGTGATGTGTTTTTCGTGCGAACCATGGAGAAGGAAATGAGAGTTTGTTGTGTGAGAAAGGAAAAAGGGGATATCAGTTTGTGAAATTAGAAAAATTAAGAAAAATTTAGGGATTTTAATTTTTTTGTTTATTTTTGGTTATAGACGATTATCTATAACGATTATTAGGCAGTTTTGGTTATTGCAAAAAAAGTCAAAATAGATCTGAGTTTCATTTCTTGGTAACAAATTCAGGTGGTTAATTGTGGTTGTGCCATGTAAATACTTCAAAATATCTCGATACAGAGGTACACAAACGCAATTTTTTTCTTTTAGATTTAATTAAATCTTTATTTTTACACGTGATCATCTAAACACATATCTCTCTCAACCATATCTTAAAACAAATAAAAAGAATACTTGCGATATGGCGGTGCATGGCGATACTAGGGTTTTGGAGTTGCATGAGTCTGACATTATGATCGTCGAGGTCGGAGAAGGGGCTCCGCCACTGAGTGATCCTCGTGATGCGATAGAACCCTTGCGTGACTTGGCAGGTGAGGAAGCTAAGGTTTCTGGGAAGAGTGTTCAAGACGCTACTATGGTGGAGGCGAATGATGGTGTGAGTTCGACGGTGGTTTCTCCTGTAACGTCGAGTTTATGGACTTTGAAAGTTTATGGGACAGGTCCTGTTGGTCTTCCAATCCCTGAGACGGTGAGAGATGATGGTTTTGTCTGTTCGAGGATGAAGGTAGATTACCCAGAGTGGAAGGGAGGTGAACCTAATATTACCGTGGGACAAGAGGTTATTAAGGCGATGGTTGAAATGTGGGAAAGGTGTTTGGTAGTGAAGGTCTTGGGGAGGAATATAAATGGAGATTTTGAATAGGAAACTTCGAGAAATTTGGAAATCACGTGGTGATTTTGTTGTTCTTGATCTTCCTAAACAATTCCACTTAGTTAAGTTTGATAAGGAATCTGATTACGAGAATGCTTTGACTTGTGGTCCCTGGAAGGTATTTGGAAGCTACTTTTTGATGCAAGTTTGATCTCCAAGTTTTGATCCCTTGTGTGATAATATTACAACCACTCATGTATGGGTTCGTGTTTTTGATATGTTGCTTTACCTTTACCATCAGACAATTTTAATGGGTATTGGAGAGTGTTTGGGAAACTTTGTTCGTGTGGATTGCACCACTTTGAGATTTCAGAGAGGAAAGTTTGCTCATATTTGTGTTAAAATAGACCTAGCTAAACCTCTTTTAGGGTCAGTTACTTTGAATGGTGACCGTTTTCTAGTGTCTTATGAGGGGCTTGCGAGTATTTATTTTAAGTGCGGTATTTATGGCCATCAGATGCATTCTTGTCCATTGGTGTTAAAGGAGAAAGTTGTAGCTCCGACTACATCACCTGCTCTGTCTCCTAATGCGCCTATTGTTGGTGTTAATGATGGTTTTGTCCAAGTAAAGCGCTCAACAAACAAATCTTCTGCTTCTTCTCTTAAGAGTGGCTCGTCTGCAAGTGGGGCTAGTGCAACGAGACGTCCTGATCTTCGTGAGATTCAAGGGAAAGGGCCTTCTTTGAACAAATCTTAGTTGAATTGTTTTGCTAATCTCTTAGTAGAACCTGTCCCGGCAGGAGATGATTTAGGCAATGTTGTTGAACAGGTGGATAAGGAGAATACTTAGTTGGTTCCTCACAGTTCATCTCAACCTCTGGGAACAAAAGTGTTTATCGCAGGTGCTGGTACTTATTTTGTGAGTATCTGAAAAATTTCGAATCAGCTGAGTGGTACAGAAAGGAAATCAAATTCGAGAAAACAAGTGGCTTTGTCTAAGTCTAAGGCTAAACAAGTGGTACCTAAACCGGTGAAAGGTTTAGTGTTTGGTCCAACAAAAGGTAAGGTGGAGTTATCTTCATCGGGAAAGAGGTAACGAGTTCAAAGTGATAACTGCGGGAGATCAGGGGTTGTATTCCGTGTCGGAGAATCTAAAGCTATGGATACAGGTGTGTGCCTTCAAACTGCAATCCAGTCGGATGATACTCACGTGGTTCCTCCGGATATATCGGTTTTGCAACCCACTGTCACGAGCTCTGAGTCTGGTGTTATTTTGTAAGGGATTACCAACTCAGCTGTTACGGCTGGATCATGTTCTTTGCCTTCGTTGACCCTAGTGGGAGTGGTAGTGAGGATTGGGCTACTACCTGATGGTTCACCCCGATAGTTCTCTTCCTTCTTTATCGATTTTTGATGATGAATTGTTTATTTTGGAATTATCGCGAGGCGAATAAATCCAACTTAAAACGTTTTGTTTGTTATATTTTGAAGAAAAACAAAGTGGATATCCTAGCTTATTTCGAAACTCATGCTGGTGGTGATAGAGCGAGAGTGATTTGTCAAGGTTTGGGATTTGAAAATTCTTTCTGTATGGATGCAGTGGGCCAAAGTGGAAGTATTTGGTTACTGTGGAAATCTGATGTTGGAGAGGTGGAAGTAATGGACTTGTCAGACCAATCCATCCATGCCAAAGTTACTATGAATCTCGATGTTATACATTTGGTGGTAGTTTATGTGGCACCTGTTGTTGGGCGTAGAAGTGGTTTGTGGGATTGTCTAAAGCAAGTGGTACCATCTGTCGGGGAACTGGTCATCCTTGATGGTGATTATAATACCATAGTCCGGTTGGATGAGAGAACATGTGGGAATGGTAGGCTTTCACTAGACTCACTAGTGTTCGGGAATGGATTAATGAGCTCTCATTGATTGGGATAGGGTTCAGAGGCAATAATTTTAATTGGAAAAGAGGGCGGATTGAACAGAACGTTGTGGCTAAACATCTTGATCGATTTCTTTGTTGTGCTCATGCGAGATTAAAGTGGCAAGAAGCTGTAGTCTCTCATATACTTTTCTTACCCTCTGATCACACACCTCTTTATATGCAATTATCGTATGAGATCGTTTGTGATCCTAGTCGTCGGCCTTTCCATTTTGAAGCTATTTGGCTCAAACATGAAGGGTTTCGTGAGTTACTAGAGGCGTCATGGAGTATAGAAATCAGTAAGCCTGAAGCTTTTAAACGTTTGAAGGTGTCTCTAGAGAAATGGAATAGAGAAATCTTTAGGAACATCCACCGGAAGAAAGAAAAATTGCTGGCGGACATTGTGGAGGTTCAAAGATGAATTGAATTGTCTCATACGGACCACTTACTCTCTCAAGAAGATGCTCTCCATAAGGATTTAGAAGCAGTTTTGGAGCAGGAAGAAGTTCTCTGGTATCAGAAATCTAGAGAAAAATGGATTGCTCTTGGTGGTCGAAATTCTAAATATTTTCATACTCTAACGGTGGTTCGAAGGAGACGTAATAAGATTGAACTTTTGAAAAATGATGAGGGACAATGGGTATTAGATGCAAAAGAAATGGAAGCTTGGGAGATATCCTATTATTCACGTTTATATTCACTTGAGGATGTGGATCCGGTTGATGATTCTCTGCCTCGTGAAGAATTTGTTAGACACTCACCATGTGATTTGGCTAGGCTTACTAGTCTTTTCTCTAAACAAGAAGTTAAAAAGGCGATTTATAGCATGGGAAAATACAAAGCTCCAGAGCCTGATGGTTTTCAACCGGTTTTCTATCAGGATAGCTGGTCGGTGGTAAGCAAATCCACAACACGCTTTGTTCTTTACTTCTTCAATACGGGTGTCTTACCTAATGGGACAAATGACATTTTGCTAGTACTTATTGGCAAGGTTCTACGTCCTGAGTCTATGAAGAAATTTCGTCCTATAAGTCTTTGTAACGTGTTGTTCAAGATGATTACGAAGACCTTAGTCATGCACCTTATAATTGATTATTCAGTGGATGCTAAAGAATGGAAACTGATTACTCTCTCTATAGGGAGTCTGAAGCTCTCCTATATTTGGTTTGTAGATGATTTAATTCTCTTTGTGGAGGCTTTGCTTGCTCAGATTTGTGCATACATCGGGTTTTTCATCGTTTTTGTCAAGTTTTGGGTCAAAAAGTAAGTTTAGAAAAATCAAAAATATTCTTCTCTGTGAATGTTTTCAGAAGTGTTGGAGAGGTGATTAGTGTTGAAATTGGGATTCAATCTACTCGTGATCTTGGAAAGTACCTTGGTATGCCAATTCTTCAGAAACCAGTGAACAAAGACACCTTTAGTGAAGCCTTAGAGAAAGTCTCTTCTCGTTTAGCGGGTTGGAGAAGTCTATTTCTTAGGTTTACAGGGAGGATTACTCTTACCAAAGCAGATCTAGGCTCAATCCCGATCCATACTATGAGTTCTATATATCTGCATGTGTCCATTCATACTCAGTTGCATAAGATTTCTCGTATGTTCCTTTGGGGAAGTATTGCTTCGCAGCACAATAAACACTTAACTACATGGGACAGAGTTTGCTTACTGAAGTCAGAGGGAGTTTTAAGGATTCGTAAATCCCAAAGTATAAACAAAGCTTGACTTGACAAGATGTGTTTGCAGCTTTTCCACGATAATACGGGGCTGTAGGCACTGATCCTCTAAAGTAAATGCTTAGTTAAAGATGTAAGAGATGAGTATTGGGACTCTTATAGTGGTTTTTGGTCTTCGACTTGGAGGAGTATCATGTTGGCTATGAGGGAGGTTATTCGCTTGGGTGCTAGTTGGGTAATTGGAGATGGTAAATCAGTTCGTTTCTTCACGGATAAATGGCTTACGTGTCAGCCTCTACTTGACCTTACATTTAATCCGGTCTCTAATGACCTTTGTTCTCTATGGGTTGGTAATTTCTGGAATAATACTTGGGGATGGGATTTACCTCTTTTGGAATCCTTTTTCCCGCAGCAGATTGGCCTTCGTTTGAGGTTTTTGGTGCTTGATACCTTATCTGGGGTACAAAATCGCTTATCGTGAAGTGCTACAGCTAATGGCGAGTTCACTGTTATCTCGACTTAGACACTTTTAACTTAGTCTACGGATCTTAGAGAAAATATGCAAGCCTATTTTGAGAGGATCTAGAAAGTCAAGGTACCAGAAAGAATACGATCGTTCCTTCGATTAGTATTTCATCAGGCTATTATGACCAATGTTGAGAGGTTTAGACGGTATCTTAGTACTTCGAGCACTTATGTTGTTTGTCGTAATGGTGAAGAAACCATTCTTCATGTCATTAGAGATTGTCTGGCTATTGCTGGGATTTGGTGTCATATTGTGCCTTCACGTAAGAGACATGATTTTTTTCGATAGCCGCTTTTCTCAAGGATTTTTAATAACGTGGGTACACATGATCAGATTTGGGACTGTACATGGTCTTCCTTGTTTGCAATAACAATTTGGTGGGGCTGGAAATGACATTGTGGGAATGTTTTTAATTTTAACAAGAAGTGTCGAGATAGAGTTCAATTTATCAAGAATATGGGTTCTGAGGTCGACAAAGTTTTTGCTCATTAGTCTACCCATACAATTTTTATACCACAGACAGATCGGGTAGTCTCGTGGAAACCTCTGTTATGTGGTTGGGTTACGTTGAATACAGATCGTGCATCTCGAGGTAATCTAAGGCTTGCTTCTGTAGGGGGCGTGCTGCACGCTGAATTTTGAAATTGGATCAAGGGGTTTGCTCTTAATATCGGTTTATGTTCGGCTCCATTTGCAGAATTGTGGGGTGGGGTGGGGTGGGGTGGGGTGGGGGGGGGGAGGAGAATACTATGGTCTCTTGATAGTTTGGGAATGCAAAGTAACTCGAGTTGTATTGGAGGTAGATTCAGAGATCGTTGTGGGTATTCTAACGACATGGTCAATAATTCTCATCCCCTGTATTTTCTGGCACGTTTGTGCTATGACTTTATTCCAAAGGACTGAATTGTTCGTGTTACATATGTGCTTCGAGATGTTAACCGTCTGGATTAGGTTTTCATTCTTTTTTTGTTTCTCCTGTTGGGGTTGCTGAGATTGTTTTGAATGAAGTTAACGGTGTCTCGTCCATTAGACGAACCCGAGTGTAGTTTTTTTTGTCAACAATTGAATCGACAAGGCCTGATCCATAATCTAAAGCCCACACCTATAATCTCTTTTTTAAGCTACTATAATGCAGCGGGTATGAATCAAACTCTGGTGCCAAGTCATTAGCTGGATCATCTTAATTACCAGACTGAGAGCAACTCGGTAACGCGAGTGTAGTTTTTATGAACTGATTAAATAAAGCCGAGGCATTGTCTCATTTTCCCGAAAAAAACGCTTAGCTCTCAAATTAAAGCATTTGAGCTATTGTTAATTATCAAATTCTCTTCTGCCCTAATAACAAAACAGTAAATGACCAAACTAAGACAAAAAAGGCCGTTGAAACAAAAAGCATTATTAAAAAACGAAAGTGGCCCAACTTAAAAGATTACAAAGATGCACTCGCTTTAGTTCTAGACGGACACATTTCCTTCACTGTTATCTAACAGCTTCGTCAAAGGAGTGGCAACGAAAGTGATTCTATTTCCTCCGACTTTATTTCGACTTGCTAAGAAATCGAAATGTCCACTAAAAGTACAACTGTGATACTAACATATTTAGATATTTATAAAAGTAATTTATGATTACTCTCGACCCAACCTGTAAAAGTTGAGATTTTTCAGGTCTAATACTAATCAACAAAGTATTCATAGAACCTTAATTGACCACTAAAGATTACTTGGTTCCAAATGGCACCAATAGTTTCCTTAAGAACATTCAAACCAAAGCCAAGCAATGAATATATTAGTTTTCATGTAGTAATGTATTTCATAAATGGACAAAAGAAGAAGAAACCAAATTAAAATCAGGATTGAATATTCTTACAAAAATCTATTTAAGACTGAGTGATTTGGTGTCAATTGGACATTTTATCTACTTGCTGTCTCATTTGTAATAAAATATTTTATCGAAATGTGTTTATTAATTTGGAAAAAAAACTGAATTTTTATTGGTAACATTGGAATATGCAAAGTGTTGACATTTATAATAGTAGCCAATACCAGACAGACAAAAAAAAATAGTATCCAATACATACATTAGATCTGGAAAAATATCATTTTTGGACAGTGAAGGAGGAATTGTGGATACACTCAAAGAAACGCGTAAGGAAAGCAAAAGCCAGATCATAATCCACCTCACAAACTCACTTCTTCTTCACTCTCTCTTATACATCCACTTCCTTTTGGATCTCTGTCGGCAGATTTTCGTGATCTGCTCGAATCTGAGTTTAGTGTTGAATTGATTCAGAAACCGTGGAGGATTCGGCGGGCGGAGTAGCCAAAGATGAGGCGGTGGCCGATGGATCACCGTCGGCGAGGTAGAAGGAGATTATCCAGTTGGATATGGCTTCTCCTTGCTTTGTTCTCTCTCGCTGGATTAATTCTCTTCATGGTTCAGCATCGCCACCATCAACAAGATCCATCTCAGCTAATACTTGTATGTCCCTCTCTCCCTCTCTATTAGAGGATCTCGAAAGCCATGTATTCATTTCTGAGATTTGAGTTTTGCTCTGCTGATCATCTGTCATTAACGAATTGTGGATCTTGGTGTGCTGTAGAAAAATTCTGCAACCATTAGTATTGTAACCTAATTTCATTAGGTTGAGAATCTCATTCGATCAGGCTATAACTATTGACAATCAGTTAGGTTTCTGAGTTAAAATCCTATTAACTGAACGATTTTAAGCTCACCAAATGTTAGTTTAGTTCGACAGTTGAATTTGCGAACCTCTGTTTTCTCTTTGTAAAATTTTTAGAAAGCTTTTCATGTTTAGTTATTGGTGTTACTTTAAGGTGCATTTGTTTTGAATATCTACTTGGATGGTTTTACAGAATTACTTAGCGTGTGAATAATGTGGCTGCTTGTAGTTTCTTATTAAATTTGTTTGCTGGTCTTGGTTTCCAATTTTTCTTAGTGTGGTTGCAATAGCTCATAAAACACAGAACTTCTTATGTCAGATGCGCAGACTAGTCTCTTGCATCACTGAAGTATCTTGATAATATCTATACCTTTATGGTTTATGTTCGATCTGACTGCTAGAAATACTCTGCAGATGAAGGCTCTTTATGTCGTAATTTAGAGTTCCAGATGGGAAGGATTTTTTTTGTGTTTCATTAAGCTCTTTGTTATAGGGACCTGCAGTACTTTTATTGGAAATTAGTAGTGCTCATGATAATTTCATTTACGAAAGATAAATTGACAATGGATGAGTTCATAAGGGGTTTTCTCTGCGATCTTAAAAAATAAAAACATCTGAGGGAAATATGAACACTAGTACATATTTCGTGGTTGGCTAATGCTACAGGGTAAACAATTCGAATATCATGGAAGATTGTTGAGATTACTTTAAAAGGCTAAGACTTGTGAACATAATCTTTTCTAACAGAACATATAGGCTCAGTAATATGGACAACTTTTTGTGTTTCCATTGTCATACGTGAATAAACTTTCTGAGGCGTAGGTCCATGGATTACTTGATGCGTATCATACTCATTGTATAAGATTTGAGTATCTTTTTGACGTTTGTCTTTCGGAAAACTTACTCTAATCTTCTCATTATTGACAGGAGAGAGACACAAGAAACGAAATAGTATCTCCTCCCCGTTTAAACTTCTCTGAAGAGGTCACAAGTGCATCCTCATTCGCTAGGCAGTTAGCAGAGCAAATGACGCTCGCCAAAGCTTATGTTTTTATAGCCAAAGAGCACAACAATCTTCATTTAGCTTGGGAATTGAGTTCTAAGATCAGAAGTTGTCAGCTCTTGCTCTCAAAAGCAGCAATGAGAGGACAACCTATTTCATTAGATGAGGCAAAACCTATTGTTAGTGGTCTATCAGCTCTTATCTACAAGGCACAAGATGCTCATTATGACATAGCTACCACAATGATGACCATGAAATCTCACATCCAAGCTCTTGAAGAGCGTGCAAATGCAGCTATCGTACAGACCACAATATTTGGGCAATTGGTTGCCGAGGCACTATCAAAGAGCCTCCACTGTTTGATGATCAAGCTCACATCTGATTGGTTAACAGAGCCATCTCGCCATGAACAGGCAGATGAGAACAGAAACTCACCTAGACTCGTTGACAACAACCTCTACCACTTCTGCATCTTCTCGGATAACATTATAGCCACCTCGGTTGTTGTTAATTCTACTGTCTCAAGTGCTGATCACCCAAAACAGCTTGTATTCCATATAGTGACAAATCAAGTGAGCTATAAAGCTATGCAGGCTTGGTTTCTAAGTAATGATTTTAAGGGTTCAGCGATAGAGATCAGGAGCATAGAGGAGTTTTCTTGGTTGAATGCTTCTTATTCCCCTGTTGTTAAGCAACTGCTGGAAACAGATGCAAGAGCTTACTATTTTGGGGAACAGACAAGTCAAGATACAAATTCCGAGCCAAAAGTGAGGAACCCAAAGTACTTGTCATTACTGAACCATCTCAGGTTCTACATCCCTGAGATATATCCACAGCTAGAGAAGATTGTTTTCCTTGATGATGATGTTGTTGTTCAGAAAGATTTGACTCCACTCTTCTCCTTGGATCTCCACGGAAATGTCAATGGAGCTGTAGAAACATGTCTTGAAGCGTTTCACCGTTATTATAAGTATCTAAATTTCTCAAATTCACTCATCAGCTCAAAGTTCGACCCGCAGGCATGTGGATGGGCTTTTGGTATGAACGTTTTCGACCTGATTGCTTGGAGGAAAGCAAACGTGACTGCTCGATACCATTACTGGCAAGATCAGAACAGAGAACGAACACTTTGGAAACTTGGGACTCTTCCTCCAGGTCTATTGGCTTTCTATGGTCTCACTGAGCCGCTGGATAGAAGATGGCATGTCTTGGGTTTAGGTTACGATGTGAACATCGATAACCGTCTGATTGAAACCGCTGCTGTGATTCACTATAATGGTAACATGAAGCCTTGGCTAAAGCTGGCCATTGGTAGGTATAAACCTTTCTGGTTAAGATTTTTGAACTCGAGCCATCCTTATTTACAAGATTGTGTGACAGCTTAAAGCAAAAGATGAAAGATTGAGACTAATCCATATCAGAAGATTCTTGATTTCTTATACATTATGAAGATTCATTTTTGGAATATTGTAGATCTCAGAAAGTTTGTCAAATTCAGAAAGACTGTTGTTCTCTTCTTATGGTCCGAGGATAAATTTAAAAATCATACATTTAGAGGGTCCATAATGTACTTATGGTTGAATAGAGTAGTACAGGGATAATTATTTGACGAGTTTTTATATTTTTTTTCTTCAGGAATGGATAAATTTTGTTTTATAGATTGTAGAATTATCGGTTGTTAACGAGTACTTCTAAACCGGTTCGACCAGCTATCCAACAATGTTGACGAGTTGGTGTTCGGTCTTGTTTTTTAAACATTGGTATTTTTGCCCAAATAACCGACAGTCATTCAAATGATTAGAAGAGAAAATCATCCTTCAAACGATAACAAATACTATTAAATACTACTAGATATCTCCTGTGGTCTAAAACGCGGCCGATTTGACCGTTTAGACGGTGAAAAATCGTTAGTCGGTCGGATGCCGCTGCAATTATAGTCTATGCGGTTAACAAATTGGAAATTCGAAAAAAACTTTTTTTTGCTTCATTTTTCTTTAAAAGCTGTTATATATTTGTAGATCTATATATTTGTTGTATAAATGTACAAAACTCGAGATAAAATGATGAAAAAATGAACAATCGTCGGTTTTTAGGGGTGGAGAAAAGAGGATGGAACAAAAGCTTTGTGAAGAAGTTGATATGTAATTAAATTTTTTACCCTTTTTGAAAATAAAAACACAAAAACATAAAAACAGCCATCTTATGGGTCAAATTCATCACTTCAACGTTAAATAACTCACATTGACCACCGCACCAAGGTAAATTTCTATGTATTTGAATACTAAACTAATATATGATCAAATATATTAGATAAAAATTTTAAAAGTAGTTTCTGATTAATCTTTGTATAATCTTCGATTAATTGATTAGGCGGTAGTCATTACCTAACCGCCCCACTAGCGTCTAGTGAAATTATTATTAACATATTTATCAACATAATATTATTAGTTTGTTTTAGTTTTGATATATAAAAATTTATTTTAACTTTAATATACAAAGATAAAATAATTAAAAATAACAAAAATCTACTACACAAAAAATGAAAAAAAAAACATATTCTTTTTTTGGTAAACTATATTATGACATAAATTTTGGACTGAGTTTACATAGAAATCTCTATATATAATAAAAACATAACGTTAAGATAAACACCGTGTTATATTGGTTCGTTTTGGAGTAGGTCAAGTTCGTCATTCACTTTTATATTTATTGAATAAACAATATCTCTATGATAAATGTATTACATTCATATTAATGTCGGAGATAATACTGGTGAAACAAGATTTTTGATGTTCGATTGGATAGGTATGCAAATTATTAATGAATCTTCTTCTGATTTGGTAAAATCTATCGATGAAGTATGAAAAACGATTTATAATATTGATAAAAATTTGTTTATTATTAGTAAGAGATAAATAATATTGGTTAGAAACTATTCTTTTGCAGATTGAAGATTCTAAAAATTTACTTTCAACTATATAACTAATTTAAAAGGAAAGTATTTCCTATTTAGAGTTGGTGTTGAAAAAAGCATATCACTAAAAATCATGATCAGACTTACAAGATAAATCAATTGGTCGATAAAATTGAACTAATTAAAAAATTCAATGACATTTAATCTTCACATGTAAAATCTTTATTCTTTTAAAAAAATTCTTTTTTTATAATTATAAATACTAAAAAAATTATGCTTCAATTGTTAGACTATTTGCTTATTGGTTAATAGAGAAGAAAGTGTTGAATAAAAAAATATGACTCAACTCCAATCTCGAAAAGAAAGGATCCCGAAGGAATTTTTGATTTTCATAATGGTAATTCGTCCTCTTCAAAATCATTAATGATTAAGAAAATTAAGATGAACTTTAAGACTTTTACTCTGATATCGATTTATTTATTTATGTTTAGTTTTTTTTTTGTTTTATTTGGCTTATAAAGCTTATTTCTTTTCTTTCATATTTGATTTATTTTCTTTGAATATTAAATGAAAGTACATATAACTAACTTTTTTTTTGTCAACTGTAATATAATTTTATTATAGGAAGTAAACCTCAAAAGTTATACAACATCTCTAACATAAGTTGAATCTCTAATACTTATTACTAATTTAGATATATAAAAAGTAGAGCCTCATATTCAATTTTTCTAATAATTTATATATGTATAAAAAAAACATAATTGTTTCCCGTGTAAGGTATGTGGATTCATCTAGTGATTGAATAATTTTATATATAGCATGACAAAAATAAAAATATTTGTAATTTTATCTTTAAATTCATTTTCCAAGTAAAGTTTTTTTACTTGACATAGTCACCAAACCAGCAATCGCAACAATCACACATAAAACGTTTTTGGTAAAGAACTTCACCACTCACCACTCACCACTCACCACTCACCAGTCACCACTCACCACTAACCACTAACCACTAACCACCAACCTACTAGAATATTTACTAATTAGAGACTTAAAAATTACAAATAACATATGTATTTTGGTATTAATCACCAACGAGTAATCTCTTCATCACATAGCCGAAAATAATCTCAGTCTAATGGAATCCAAAATTATAAACGACGTCGTTGCACCAGAGTCTACTAATCACGACTCGATTGCTTTAGCATCTTCGTCTCCATCAGAATTCGAGAAGAACCAGAAACTGTTGGATATTGTTTCATAAAATCAATTCGGTTGGTTAAGTGATAACCATGTTAACCTAGATTTCAATTACTAAACCAGCATTTTATTTTGTTTCTGATTTTGGGAAAGTAAAATTGAGATTCGATGTAATCTTTTGGATAAGATTCAGTGAGCTAACAGAAAACGGAGTGAGTGAAATCGAATCATAAAAAGCTATGAATCGATCTTCAATTTTCCGTTACAGAGATAAGAGGAAGATCTTCTTTCTCTTTAAGTTGGCTCTCAGACTTCCTCTCCAGATTTTTCTCGAATTCTCTTTCTCTTGAGAAAAACAAGCTCATCGTCTTCGTGCTTGAGACTTGAGCTGCATAGTTAATGCTGAAGCGTATCTTCCATGAAGATCTTGCACGAGAGTGGAGGCATATTCGCTTAAGTACAGAAGCGTTTGCTTCGGCTCTGTATCTTCTCTTTCTCGTTCTTTCTTATTTTGTTTTTCTTGCAGAATCAGATTGTATGTTCCAACAATCTTAAGCGAATATATCTAGTTGGAACTTGAGGATGATGAAGAATATAGTGCTTGTGTTGATACTCAGTTGAAGAAGGTTAAGCGACAAGATCTTTAAAAGATTCAATATCTCACATCTTCTCTGGGAGAAACACATCAGAGTTGAGTCATCGATCGTTTAAAAAAGACTTTCAACTGTTATCCTAAAGAAGATGCATCGCCAATGGGACTTGACTATTACGGTGAAGAAACATCGCTCTGGGTTGGTGTTTCTTCCACAATCAGAAACATGATAAACGAGCAATTACGGTACAAATTTTCTAATAGTAAAGTTTTTTACTCTCTTGCTATGACTTATATGTCTCTTGTCGGTCAAGACCCATATACATCAACTTCAAATTGTTCCTAGATTTGAATTGACTTGTTCTCCAAGTGATCTTTGTTAAAGATCTAGTCTTGAGCATCAAAGCTAAAGAAGGACAAAAGAAAAGCGTTTTATATGGAAGAGAAAGCAATTTCAGTTCTGCAATGATTAGTGTTTCATGAGTCAGAGGACAAGAAGAGACATGGTTTTGATCATGGGCCAATAACGAGAAAAGACATAAACTATTCTGAAAACCAAGAAACTTATGAAAGTTTTAACATATTTTAAATGACTTATTTAATGATTTTGTGTTTGTGAAAGTATATCTCAGATTTGGTGTTGAGATGGAAACAATGAGGCTTAAGGAAAAGTAAAGCGTAACACAAATCGGAATGGAAGCAAAGAAACGACTCTTGGAAATTTAGAGTTCTTTAATGGCTAGGTTCAGCAGTGAATGCTGAAAGCCATGTTGATCTATTCAAGCATACGAGATCAATTGTGGGGGTGTCACATTAAGGTAAGTTTATTGAACTTTAAATGAGTCACAACGGGTTCTAAAACCATAAAAGATATGAATTAGTGGAACATACTTGCAGTTTATATCTGATGCTTGTCATTTAGAACCAATTATTTTCAATTTGGTCTGTTGGTTGATCGACTCTTTTATGTGATGATACTTCACAGCTACATGCTTGGTTCTGCTGTGAAACACTGCATTCTTTGCCAATGCTATCGCACTTTGAGAGTCACAATTGATTTCAACTGATCCTTGATGAAATCTGAACTCTTCTGCAAGACTCTTGAGCCATATTGCCTCTTTTGCTGCTTCAGAGAGAGCAATGTATTCTGCTTCTGTCGTTGACAAAGCTACAACTCCCTGCAACTTTGATCTCCAGCTAATGACGTTCCCTCCTGCCGTAAATACCACACCTGAAATTGATTTTCTATTGTCAGATCTGCTGCGTAGTCTGAATCACAGTAGCCTTTGACAATGAACTCCCCTCTGTTACTGAAACTTAAACCAACGTCTGTAGAACCCTTGATGTATCTCATGATCCACTTGACAGCCTGCCAGTGCTCTTTTGTCGGATTACTCATAAATCTACTTACCATTCCAACTGGATAAGCTAGATCTGGTCTTGTACCTATCATTGAGTACATCAAACTCCCCATAGCGCTTTGATAAGGAATTGATCTCATAAAATGTTCCTGTTCTTCAACCTCTCTGTTAGTTGCTGACTGAAGCTTGAAGTGAGCACCTAAAGAAGTTGATACAGACTTCGACTGATCCATTTTATGACTGCCTAATACTTTCAAGATATAGCTTGACTGTGATACTCTCAATGTCCATGTTGTTCTATCTCTAATGATCTCCATCCCTAAGATCTTCTTAGCGTCTCTGAGATCCTTCATCTCAAATCCTGTATTGAGAAGGTCCTTTAAAGCTTGAATCTCCTTCTTATTTGTTGATGCTATGAGAATGTCATCAACATATAACAGCAAGTATAACATTGTGTTATCTTCCAGCTTCTTAAGATAAACACACTGATCATAGTTGCTTCTTATATAACCATTCAATGTCATAAAGTCATTGAATCTGCAGTTCAATTGCCTTGGAGATTGCTTTAATCCATACAATGATCTCTTAAGAAGACACACTTTTTTAGGGTAATCTTGATCAATGTATCCTTCAGGCTGTTGCATAACGATTGATTCATCCAAATAGCTATGTAGAAAGGCTGTCTTCACGTCTATTTGCTGCAGTTCCATGTCAAAGTGAGTCACCATTGACAATAGATACCTGATTGTTACATGCTTGGTTACAAGAGCAAAGATTTCCTTGTAGTCAACTCCTTCCTTTTGCGAATATCCCTTAGCCACGAGCCTTGCCTTGAATCTCGGGTTTTCAACTCCTTTTATACTAGCTTTTCTTGTGAAAACCCACTTACACCCTATGGCCTTTTGATCTTTTGGCTTATCTATTAACTCCCATGTCTGATTCTTCCATAATGAATTCATTTCATCATTAGAAGCTTCTGTCCACTTATCACTGTCTGGTCCTGCCATTGCTTCTTCATAGGACAACGGATCATTCAGCCCTGCATCTTCTGTAAATGCACACACATAACCAGCTATTTGATCCTCATCATTCTCATCGCAATCATAGTCTTGAAAATGAACTAGAGGCTGAATGATTCTTCTTGTTCTGTCACGAGCAAGTTGATAATCATTTTGTTCTTCAGTCTCTGTCCCATCAATGGCTTCATTCTTTGTATGATCTTGAGATTTCTCCTCTTGATTTGGTGATATATTTGTTGAAGCTCCACCTTCTGTGATAGCTCCACTTATTCCTGAGATTTTCAAACTAGAAAACTCGTTAGTCATAACACCATTTACATCACTTTTATTACCTTGTCTTTGTTCTTGAAGGAAGTCTTTGTAGATCAGTTCTTCTCGAAATACCACATTTCGACTGATCACAAACTTGTCTTCTTCTATGAGCCACACTCTCACTCCTTTAACTCCTTGTGGATAGCCTGTAAAGACTCCTCTTTTGGTTCGTGGTTCCAGCTTGCCTTCAGATGAATGTACATAGACAATACATCCGAATTTTCTCAAGTTGCTGAGTGATGGCATTGATGTAGTCCACATCTCCTCTGGTACTTTGAAATCTATTGCTGATGATGGTGATCTATTTATGAGGTATACAGTTGTTGATGTTGCTTCAGCCCAAAATCTCTTATGCAATCCACTTTCACTCAGCATACATCTCACTTTGTTCATCAAGGTTCTGTTAAGCCTTTCTGCAACACCATTTTGCTGCGGGGTATATGTGCATGTTCCGTGCCTTACTATACCTTCTTTCCTGCAAAACTCTAAACCATTATCAGTTCTTCGCCTTTTAACCTTTTTATCAGCTTGAACTTCAACCATGGTTTTCCATTCAACAAAACTTTTGAATGCTTGATCCTTAAACCTGAGAAAATAGATCCAAACCTTTCGAGTATAATCATCAGTAAATGAAATAAAATACTGACATTTACCAATACTTAGAGGAACATTTTGTGGCCCCCAAAGATCTGAGTGTATGTACTCTAACTTCTCTTTGGTTACATGTTTTGCTGCACCAAAGCTGACTTTGTGAGTTTTCCCAATCACACAGTCCTCACAGAAGCCGAGTTTTGTATCTTTACACCCATCAAAGCATCTTTTCTTAGCAAGAATCTGCATTCCCTTGTTCCCTAAATGCCCCATTATGCTATGCCATAACTTGATGCTTTTATCTTCTACAGGTTTGGAATCTTTTGGGCTTAACTTTGCACAGTAAGCCCCTACTTCATTTGCGGATGCTTGTAGAATGTGTAGAGATTGTCTCCTCTTGCCTTTCATTACTACAATACATCCCTTAATGATCTTTAACACGCCTTTATCTCCTTTAAACCTACAACCTTTCTTTTCTAAGGTTCCAAGGGAAATCAAGTTTCTTTCTATATCTAGCATATATCTCACATCATGCAATACAAAACTAGTATTGTCAGTGTTAGTAAAGCAAATTGAACCTATTCCTTTTACCTCACTGTATGATTCATTTGCCATCTTTACTCTGCCTTTGCTTTCTTTTAGATCCAGAAACAGATGCTTGTTTGGTGTCATATGAAAGGAGCATCCTGTATCCAGAATCCATTCATTAGTATCAATATTACTTATTGAAACATTTACCTCAGCTGCGATTAATCCGACGAGGTCAGTTGAATCATTCTGAGCCAGAGATGATTCTCCACTTTGTTGCATTTGGCTTTTCCCTTTGTTCCTTTCAAGCCATTTGTAACACTGCTTCTTGAAGTGTCCTTGTTTCCTGCAAATCCAACATTCACCTGGTTTCTTGTCTCTTGACTTGGACCGTGACTTGCTTCTGTCTTTGAAGGAAACCTTCTTTGTCTCGGACCTTCTTCTTACAAAGAGACCCTCCCCATTTGACTTCGGATTGTAGCCTGATTTCTTCAGCTTTGTTTCCTTTGATTTTGCTGCACTTACAACATCATCAACTTTCAATTTATCCTTAATATATGTCATTGTTTCTCTTAGATGTTCGTACACCTCTAGAAGAGACTTGAGAAGAAGAATCGCTTGTGTTTCTTCTTCGATTTCAATATGCAAATGTCTAAGATCTCCTACTAACTTCAAGAAATTATTAACATTCTGATCAATGCTCTTAGTCTCTTGCATTTGAAACGCGTATACTTCTAACTGAGAATAAATCCTATCTGGAAGAGAAGTTGGAAGAAACAACTTATCTAATGTATTGAGAGTGCTGATTGTTGTTTGGCAATTCTCTGTTTTCCTGAGAATCTTATCGTCAATGGCTAAGAAGATTAAGTTCAATGCTTGTTCATCTTTGTCCGCTCTTGCTTCTTCTTCTTCTGTTATTCTTTTGTTTTCTTCGAGTTTCTTTTCTTCTGGTTTCTTTTCTCCTTCTTCTGTTTGATCCACCGGAGCAATCGGCTTGAGAACACTTTTCAAGCCTTGAACCGTAAGATTCGCAATCATCCTCTTCTTCGATAGACTGTAATCCCCTGTTTCGTCAAAGATTGCTATCTTCGATTTCATCTTCGTATTTGTCATCTTCGATCTTCAATTCGACTTTATCTTCTTCCACGGAACTCGATTCTTGTACAGAAATTGAAAGCTCTGATACCAATTTGTTGAATTACGAGCTCAATTTACCGAACTCAAATCTTGAAGAAACTTGTACAAATTGCAAAGAAACGAAACACGAGAGGGTTTAACGAGTTCGGTTCCAAACACGGAACCTACGTCTCGCCGGAGTTACAAACTTGTAACTCCGGATTCACTATCTTCCTTCTTCCGATCAAGCTCAAAACCAAGCTTAATCTCTTTACAATTTCGCAATCGATTTCCTTCTATCTCTCTCTCAAACCTATACTCTAAACCCAGAGAATACAATGGAGAAAGATGATGAAGAATTAACCCAATTCCATCGATCACTACTTCTCTCTCTCTCTCTGATCTTATCTCCTTGATCAGTTACAACAAAATGATAACAAACTCTCTCTATTATAACAGTCACTGAACAAGAAAGAAGAAGCAAACAAGAAGAAGAAGACGTGATGCTTTTGGTTAGCTAGATACCCGATTCGAATTAAAATGAACCGATCACTTAACCGAGAATCATGCTTCAAACCGAAACACATTTAGAACCCTCTGATTCTATCCGAGTCTTCACTCCATTGTCTCATCTTTAACTTCGATGTTGGCTATTCTTCACAGCAAGAATACTGGTTTAATACGACTTATCACTCTTCCACCAGCATGACACCATTTCAGGCATTTGTATGGTTGGCTTCCTCCCACACTACCAGACTATGAAAGTGGTTCTTCACATGTGCAAGAAATTGATGAACAATTGCTGGCTTGTGATGAGCTGTTGGGAGATCTCAAACGCAATCTTCAGGCAGCCAACAGAAGAATGAAGCAGCAGGCTGATCTGCACCGTCGTGATGTTTCCTTGGCAGTAGGTGACTAGGTTTTTCTTAAACTTCAACCATATCAGCAACACACTCTGTTCAAGCGCACCTCACAGAAACAAGGTTCATTTTAGGGGCGGGAGTATTGAAGGAGCTATGGATTGTGAAGCAAATGTTGAACCGGTTCAGTCAAGAAGGACATCTAATCGAACCAAAATTCCAAACCGAATATATGAGAGTTAAATGTTTTATTTGTTTTGAGTAATTTAAATCTGGTATTTGCTTCAGCACATTTATGTTTCAGTAATGGAATGAATTGGTGTTCCTATTGTTAAGGAAATCACTTTCCCACTTTCTTCGTTTTGTATTGTTATTTCCTATTTAACTAAATAAAAAAACCAAAAACATAGGCAATCTCTATTGCTAGAAAAGATCTTGTGTTCCCTGTTAGACTTATATTGCTTGAGCTCTAAATCTGGGACCATCAAATGTCTTGACGTTGTGTGTATAAGAAACATATATGTGTATAAGAAGAATATAGTTACGGTTTGGACAATAACAAGCTCTCTCCATTATACTTGTTTTATAAAAATGTGACGCTGCTTGGTTTAATAAGTAGGGGTGCGAATTCGGTTATTTCGGGTCGGGTCGAGTCGGGTCGGATCGATCAGTTATCGGATACTAGGCGGTTCTGAAACCCATCCGAACTAACCGAACCAAAAAATCGGGTCGGGTTTCGGGTTATTTGAAAAAATTGTAAATTTTCGAATTAACCGAACTAAACCGATTAGGGAGGATCCGACCCGTTTGACCTAACCCGAATTGACCCGTTTAATCAAAAAGGGAGAGTACATGGGCTTAAACTTTAAAAACAATGAAAATCCAAAACAGATCAAGCCCATTAAGTGAAGCCCAAATTCGTAAAAGGTTATTTCTGATGTTGCCCTAGTTTCAGCGCCGCCGTGCATCGCCTTATAGCCGCCGAGGAGAGATTACGCCGCCAGAAGAACGCCGTTGGTTCTTACTACTCCTCTCTGATGAACGGGTCGAACCGAACGCAACGCCCATGTTCCTCCTCGTGAAACTGGTGAAATAGCATTAAAGATTTACACTTCAAATTGAAGCAGAGCTTGAGACGGAAATGATCAAAAGAGAGAAGAAGAAGATGAAGGAGAAGAAGAAGATGAAGAAGAAGTAGCAAATCGGAAGATGGAGGCAGAGATCAAAGAGAGAAGAAGAGAAATCGCCAATTCCGAAGATAGAGGCAGAGATCGAAGAGAAGAAGAGAAATCACAGATTCTTAACTTAGTCTAGGGTTACTTAATCGGATACCCAATCGGGTTTTTAGACCCGACCCGACCCGATGAATAACCCGAACCATTCTCAATTTGTCTTCCGAAATACCCGACCAACATTTATGTACCCGACCTGATTTGTCACAGACCCGGTTCGGGTCGGGTCAAACTTTTCGGGTCGGGACAAATTCCCTGCCCTATTAATAAGTGTAAGTCCGTAACATGCCATATTATAAGAGCCCATTGTAGTCTTATTTCAGAAAACAACTGAAAACTAAAAGAACTTTTTTCGTCTGGCTGATTCATTTATGAACTTGAAGTTTCGGTTTAGATATCAATTTTGGGCCTAAAAATTCAAATACCATCCATGAACTTCCTATTTTAATGTCAAAACTTACATTGACCGTTAATGGTTAAGCCTTCGTTAGTAGTCCGTTATTAGACCGTTAAAAGACATGTGTATGATCGATTTAATCGACATATGTCCAGCAAATTAAAATAAATAAAAAATAAAAAATAAGATAAGATAAATAAAATAAAATAAAACGAAACAAAATAAAATAAAATAAGATAACATAACATAAATTAAAATAAAATATATAAAAATAAATTAAAATGAAAGAAAATAAATTTAAATCAAATTAAATTAAATTAAATAGAATTAAACAAAATAAATTAAATTAAATTAAATTAAATTTTTAAATTTATAAATCTTAAAATTTTGTTTATAAAACTTTATAGCTACTAGTCCAAATTTTTTTAGTTAATATAATTTTGTAGTAGTTAGGGCCAAAAGTTTTAAATTCTTTTTAGTAGTTAGAGCTCAAAAATTTCAAATTTTATTGATTTTTTTAGTTAGGAAGATCAAAAATCTTTTTTTTTTCTTTCTAAGTTTACTTTTATTGATTATATAATTTAATCTAACCATTTTTATAACTAATAAATATAAATAGTTTATATTTTTAGAGGATATACTAAAAGATTTTTTTTATACAAGGCATTCGATATTGTTTCTCTCTATTGATTGACATATTATCTATGTTAACTTGCCATATTATTCATTGATCGATAAATTTTTCATCTATGTTTCTAAATCCAATCAAACCCAAATGAGTTACAAGTTTTTGTTTAGGAGTTAGACTATAGTTGCTTTTCAGCACATTATTTCCCTCTTATTTCACCACATTATTTCCTTTCTCTCTCTCGAAGAGAGACTATTATACAGGTCAAATTCCAAGATGACTTTAAGAGTAAAAAAAAATTTAAGTAACTTTCATTAATCCACATAACCTCCTCTTTTACAATAATAATCTTATTCCATTTTTACCCTTAAATTAAATAATATAATTAAATAATGTAAATAATTCTAATTAAAATTTTAAATATAAATTCGACCGAAAAAAAATTGTTTCTCTTTCTTATATTTTTGTAATTTTTTCTTTGCTCTGTCTAAAATTATTATATTTTCTTCTATTATTAGTAGAACTAGCACAACTAATATAATTGGTGTAACTAATTTAATGAACAGAATTAATACAACTAGTATTACTAATATGTTTTTGGTACAACTTTAAATATATTTTTGAATATTAGTTTTGTACAGCTAGTATAACAAGTTTTAGTTGAAGTATAACTCTTAAACCCTAAACCCTAATTATATGATAATAACTTTATACTATTGCAAATAACTTTTATTATAGAGTTCCTCTATTTTAGATTAAAATATTGAAAAATACATTGAAGATAGTCTAAACCCTAAACCTCAAACCCCAAACCCTAAACCCTAAACTCCTTATACTTTCATAGTTAGTTTCTAAACTATGATACTACTATTATGTAAATCATATAAAAAATTAAATTTTTATAGTATTTATAGATAAAAATATAGTTTATGTAATATATTTACACATTTCTATATGAACAACCATAAAATTTAGTTTTAACTGAAGTTTAACTTATTATAAGTTTTAAACATCAAAGTTCAACTAGAGAAAAAATACATCATTATTTCAAAGTTATAAACTCGATTATCAATCCAAATATGTGATAATAACTTCATATTATTGTAAATAATGTTTATCTTAATCTTATAAATTCATTTTTTTCTACCTGGTTACTAAACCCTAAACCGTATACCCTAAATCCCTTATACTTCTATAGTTAGTTTCTAAACTATGACACCACTATTAAGTAAATTATATAAAAAATTAAATTTTTATAGTATTGATAGATAAAAACATAGTTAATGTAATTTAATTACACATTTCTGTTTAAACAGCCATAAAATTTTAGTTTTAACTAAAGTTTAACTAATTATAAGTTTTAAACCTAGTTCAACTAAGTGCAAAGTTGGTTGCGCACATGTTTTATTTTTATTATTTTTAATATTTTTTGGTGCACGTGTTTAGTTTTTATTACTTTTAAAATATTTACGGCGCACATGTTTAGCTTTTATTATTTTTAAATCATTTATGGCACATGTTTAAATTGTTCTAGTTGGACGAGTTGTTTTAGTTGGACGAATAATCACAAACCCAACTAAAATTTACGAGTTGTCCTAGTTGTTCCAGATGAACCAAAAATCACAAATCCAAAATTTGCCAAGTTATAATAGAATTTGAGTAGTATAATCCAAATACACCGAAATTTGTTACTTAATATCAAAAGAACGGAATACAAACTAGCCATAAAAGGATTTATCACTAAAATAATCGTCACGACTTTTAAAGGATCACACCTTGTAGCAAGCTTAGAATAATATAGATACTGATCGGATCTGAATACCAACTTATGTGGTTTCTTTGGCTGCTGATGCTGTAGTCAGAATAATAAACAATTAGCAATTGAATTATTTCTACAAATTACAATAGTTGTACAAGATATTAAAGTTATACTAGTATTGCTAGTTATTCTATATATTCTAGTTATCCTAGTCATTCTAGTTATACTAATTAGTCACAACTATACCGTTTGCAATAATAAATCAATGTTTTCTTCATCGTCTTCTTCTAGTATATGTGGTTCTTGAGGACAATATGAAGGGTTTTTTGTACGCACCATTGCCAATAATATCTTCATCATTGAAAAATAATAGAAACATGAACTATCAATTATAATAATAACCATTGAAATCTCAAACATTAACTATTACAGTTAATTAACATACTCTAATCCTAACAATTTCTAACCAAAAATCAAAAGTAATTATAAAATATGCTAAAATTGGTACAAATTTTTTTGATGATTTTCGATGTTTCGGTGTTTAACTTCTAAATATCAAATGAAACAATTGGTACTTTATAATTCTAACAAAATCGAACTCAGAATCAAACAAAATTACAACAACTAAAACAAAAAAAAATCCTAATTTACCAAAATCTCAACTAGAATTTAACCCAGTTTGAAATGAAAAGGAAAGAAATAGAGAGAAGAAGAACGAAGATTCGAAAAATAAACAACAAAAAAATACATGAAAGTTACCTTTAATTTCAGAGGCGAAGTTGAAGTTGAAGTGGGAAGTCCAAATCGAAGGGATTAGAAGAAAAAGGAGAAGAAGAGTTTGGCTGCGTCAAGTGAAAAGAGAGAAGAAGACATAGAAAAAATGAGGGCATAATTATCTTTTTATATTTTATGTAATTAAATTATTAATTTTGGAAGAAGGTCATCGTTCTTTTTCAATTTTGCAAGGTTAACGGGCCATTTGATCCCTATTATACTCAGTACTCCATATCCAGTAGTGGGATCTTAATTGCAATCTCTTGCTTGCTTTGCTTCCATCAAAATTTTATCTTTCGTTCTCACACTTTTGATTTTCTCCAATTTGGTAATTTACTACAGTACCTCGGAAGCCTTTATTTTGTTTAAACGAAAGCGATTTTCTGCCGTAGAGCCGTCGTCAACTCATCTTCGCGTCTCACAAAATTGATTGCGAACCCAATTGCTCATTCTCACCCGAATCATCACTCTTTCACTTCCCTCTATAGACCGAACCAGAGCCGCTTTATCCGAACTCACTATCTTCCTTGCAGCCCCTCCCATCAGTCGCCTTGACCCTTGTGTGCTATGGCGATCCGAGAAAATTCGTGGCTTTTTAGCGAGCGCTTTTGGGAACAAAGCCACAAAACTGGCAAGTCTCGTGGAATCTAGAGTTGGGTTTTTTGGTTCTCAGTTTCCCAAAAAGGGTTTTCATTTGGAAGGTTTTCTGAGTTTCAAAGGCGTGGCGGGTATTCTCCCTCATCATCCCCAAATCGTTAACTAGCTCATTGTGCTTTGGCTTCACTTGTGGTTTTTTGCATTTGACAGGAAGCGTTGGTTTCAAGGGTTATCATCTGATGACGTTGTTCTTGGATTACTTATAGCTAACACTGCTGTGTTTCTGATGTGGCGTGGTTTCAAGGGTTATCGTCCAGAACTCCAGAACTGATATGTTTGAGTTTATTGGTTATATTTTGAGAGAGCATGAGTGAATTCAATATTTGATTTGGTTATCAGACCTTGAAGCTTCTTCATTGATTCTTGGATACAAGTGGGAATGATTTAAAGAACTCTTTTATTTCTGTTTCATAAAAAGGCGCAAGTGGAGCAGTGAATGCCATCATGCTACTCGACATTTTCCTGCACCCAAAAACAACTCTATACTTTGAGTTTTTCATTCCAGTTCCCGCAATGTTGCTTGTAAGTTTTAAGCTCTCTTTGGCTTAATCTTCTCAAGTTTAAAGCTTTCTTTCTTAATTCAGCTAAATTTCAAATCTTCTCATTCTCAGGGAATCTTCCTCATAGGAAAAGACATTTTAAGAATAACAGAGGTGAAATTCTTTATTTTCGTTGTAGTGTGTGAGTCTAATAAGTCTTTGCAAAAACTTCAGAGCTTGTTGAGAACAACTGAAACGATGTTTCATTTTTTTTGGTTGAAATTTCAAATTTATTGATCAACAAAAAGTGTTTATGTACAATGTGGGTAAGGTATAAGAAAAACCTACAAAGAATTAACTTTGTCTAATTTAAATTAAAAGAATTAATTGAAATGATGTTTCTTTAACAAACAACAAATCAATCTGAGCATTGCAGGGAAACAGTAACATCTCAGGCTCAGCTCATTTGGGAGGAGCTGCAGTTGCAGCCATCGCGTGGGCTCAGATTAGGAGAGGTCGCTTCCGTTTCTGAACCTTTTGACCTGACCTTTACTTTGGTTGTGGTCATCTTTAGAGATATTGTTCTTTAAAATGGTTTAAGTAACTTCGAGACCATATTGTGTGGCTCACAACATTATTTTATTTTACCACCATTTCTATTTATCCAAAAAATTTGGTCTGTCTTTTGGCTGTTGAACCTAACCTTTTGACGGATCTTAAATAGATTTGTTTGTTATGATATATTTTCTTTTACCGTCAAAATTGGAATCTTAGTTAAGATATCTTTAAAGAAATATTATGAAATTATATTGCTTAATTATCTTTTATATATTGTAAGAGAAACACAACAAAAAAAATATTGTAAGAGAAACATTTTGCAGTCACAATTTTTCTAGTATTACTTGTTTAAATAGAAGAACGATTGTTTGACAAAAAAAAGTATAAAGCAAAAAAATTGGGTCTTATTGGCAATTACTTTCGTTTCATTGTTTTGAAAAACAAAAATATTTGTATGAGATTTAAATTAAACCAGTCATATTCTATTTTGTTATTGATTCTAAAATATAATTGGGTTAATTTCAATCTCTTACAAATATTTTTACTTTTCAAAGCAACAAAACAAAAACAATTGCTAATCAGGATGGTTTAATTGATAATTGCTTTTGTTTTTTTGCTTTAAAAAACAAAAATATTTGCATGAAATTGAAATTAAACTAATCATATTTTATTTTGTTGTTGATTCTAAATTATAATTAGTTCAATTTTAATCTTTTACAAAAACTTTTGCTTTTCAAAGCACTAGAACGAAAACAATTTATCAATTGTTTGCGCTTTTTATTTACTTATATATGTTGAGTATTTAAAAGATTCTAATCTATAATAATAAAAAGATGGTTTTAGAGCCTCCTACACCATCCACATCATCTTTTCTAAATCTCTTCTAAACCTGCCAAGTCAGCATAAGTCTAATAAGCCGTGGACATATCAAGCGTCCCTGCTTGAATCTTCTCTGTTGTTGAGGAGGTTAAGCAACAAGACGTGAAATTAAAGAAGGTTAAAGAAATAACCCTGCGTACTACGAATCAAAATGGTGAACCTTTGGGCAGAGAGATCTAAAGAGGAACGTGGTGAAGTGGATAAGCCAGGATGTGAAAGTGACGACCTCAGAGTTTTCAACTGCGGAGGTTCAATGTGAGTTCTCGGAGCTAAGTCAAATTGTGGGCTCTGGTTTGACATTTGTGATTCATGCTCAACCGTATCTCAACGCAAACTCGATGCCTAAAGCGTTTTGTGTCATTTGATTTAAGGCGTGCACCCGTTATCCCATCTTGCTCGATCACTTCCAGAGAGAGTTACATGATGTTCTTCCTAGTGCGCAAAAAAATAATAGAAGGAGACAAAATATTGGGAGCTTCTCAAGGAGATAACAAATTCAGGTTGGATTTTTTTCAGTTGAGTTGAGTCCAGTCAATTTACATTGTTGGGGATTATTATTATTTTTAGTTCTTATTAGTATATATAGTTTATTTGAAGTTAAATTCTGGGCTTATATGGTGTTATGCAGCTTAGCAACCGCATGTTCGCAAATCTACACAACCAAAACTTGTTCAAGGAGTTTTTGGAATGCACTTAGAGAAGGTGAAGGCTATACATGCAAGGATTGATGAGTCACCAGTCGTATTTCATAGTTTTTTGCCGCGAGATACATAATTAAAAGTTATACAGTCTACTCCAGATGAGAGCTCAGATTATTGAAAACGAATTGAGTTCTTGGTTAGGCACAGTGGAGCAAAATATAAGAACTTGGTGCCACTTTCTGTTTTATGTTCCTGAACTATTGACTATCTCTTACTGTATTGTTGCTACTGGATCTCTACATTGTTTTACATTGTTTCCTATTGATCAAGATGAATAAAGGAGAAAAAATTAGACAAGACAAAAGGAAGAAAAACATGTTTGGGAAAAGTCAACGGTCGCTGAAAAAGTTAACAGACAGTGTGGCATGAACCGCGGGAAGCAACCAGGTCGAGGATCGTGTACCGCGGGTATGGTCAATGGATGCTGGAAAAGTCAACGATCGTATCACGTACCGTGGGTAGTCGACGGGTCGAGGATCGTATACCGCAGTCCGAGTCATTCATGTACCGCGGGTAGCAGACAAGTCGAGGATGGCAGGTCGAGACACGCATGTACCGCGGTTAGAAGAAGGTTCGAAACTCATGTACCGCAGGCCGAGACAATCATGTATTGCGGGAAAGATTTCTACGTACCGCAGACCGAGAACTCATGTACCGCAGGCCGAGACAATCATGTACTGCGGGAAATATTTCTACGTACCGCAGATCGAGAAATCATGTACCGCACGCCGAGCTCTCGAGCACCACGGACGGGTCAACGGTCGGATCCTGAAAACTCAACGATTTGGTTTTTGTGGGTTTTACTCAAATAATCAACTTAGCCCATGAAGCCCACTCGTTTGGTTGACCAAGGAGACCTTCTAGAAGCCTAGGAGCCGACCGTTGAAGCTTTATAACTGTTGGAGCCCAAGTCAACATGTGACTTGCTTTTCTCTCGGATCGAGACAAGGAGAGGTCACTCTCACACCTTGCGGATCCCAAAAGGACTTGTCTTCTTCCTTATCTTGTTACGGCTAGGTTTAGGACTGAAACAACTAATGTATTACGCCTATTTAAGGCTTCCTCATCTCTTGTAAACACTTGTCGGATTATGAAAAGAAAATTTGACTAAAATCTCTACTCTTTTTCTCTCTCTTGTTCTTTACTTATTCTTCATCATGATTCTGCAATTCTAACATGGTATCAGAGCAATTTGGTCCTTATTCTCTTTTTGAAACTCAAAGCTTCTAGTCTCTCTCTCTCAAATTCTCTTCGATTTTATTTCTCAAAACTTTCGGAAAATCTAAGCTATGGAAAACTCAAAATCTCTCTACATTTTGGTGGTCTTAAAGGGACCAAATTTTTTGTTGTGGGCAAGAACCACAAAGTCAGTCTTGCGCAGCCGTGGACTTTGGAGTCATATTGAAGGTCCAAACTCCAAGCCACCTCAAGCATTGCTAAGAGGAAAAGATAAGGAAGGATCCTCGGGAACAGCGGTGGAAAAAGAGGAAAAATGGTCTCAAGATGACCAGACCGTGTTAGTGCTCATCCAAAACTCCCTTAACCCGGTGATTCATGAAGCATACTCCTATTGCGAGACAACAAAAGAGTTATGGGAAACTCTCACAAAGGTTTACGAAAAACTTTTAAACTTTCAAACATAACAAGAGTGTTTGAAATTCAAAAGGCCCTCAACATTCTCTCTCAAGAAGGCCTCGAGGTTACTAAACACTTTGGTAAATGGAGAAGTTTGTGGGCTGAGTTAGAAATGTTAAGGCCTAATACCCTTGACCCAAAGATTCTCGGCGAAAGAAAAGAGCAAGACAAAGTGTTTAACTTGCTTCTCACTCTTAATTCAACATATTCCGACCTCATTAAGCATATGCTAAGGGCAGATAAGCTTCCAACACTTGATGAAGTATGCAACCACATTCACAATGAGCAAGGATCCCTAGGTCTATTTGGCGGAAGAAGTGACCTTCTCATGGCGAGTAAAGTGAGCTACAAACATGAAGACAAAAAGACCCTCATTTGTGATCATTGCAAGAAGAGAGGACACATCAAGGACAAGTGCTGACTTCTTCACTCTCACCTCAAACCGGTTAAGTTCAAAGATACACCAAGAGTAAATGTCTCTCAGAATGCCGTGGAGGAACAAGAAGCGCCAAGCACATTCGACCGTTAACTAGAGGCTGCGGCTCAAGCAAGCAAGCAAGAAGGTGTTCTCAAACAATCTAACATTGAGGCTCTCCTTAAGCTCCTTATGGACTCCGGTATCACATTTCTATCCCATAAACCCGTAGACTCATTTGTTGTTGATTCGGGTGCCTCACATCATATGATTTGCAATCCGAACTTAATAAATAATGTGAAACCGGATTTAGGAAATGTGGTAATAGCTAATGGATCTAAGATACCGGTTAAAGGAGTTGGAACCTTGGAATTGTTTGAGAAAAATACTAAGCCATTTCTTATTCTGGACTTTGCTTCAAATTTGTTATCCGTAAAAAGAATTGCTTGTGATCTTGATTGCTATGTTATGTTCGGACCTAATGATATGAAATTTCAGGATATTAAGACCGGGAAAATAATTGGTGAAGGAGTCATCAAGGGCGGACTCTATGTTCTTGAAGACACCAAGTTTATCTCTAATATTTCGCATGCTTTAAATTCTGTTAGTAGTTTGAGTAGTGTAGTTTGTCATGGTAGATTGGGTCATCCTCATGCTAGGGCTCTGGAACTTATGTTACCAAGTATGACTTTTGATAACCATAGTTGTGAGGCTTGTATTCTTGGAAAGCATTGTAGAACCGTTTTTCCTAAGTCTTCAACATTATATGAAAAATGCTTTGATCTAATTCACTCGGATGTATGAACTTCACCATGTTTATCTAGAGAAAAATCAAAGTATTTTGTTACCTTTATTGATGAAAAATCAAAAGTATACTTGGTTAACTCTCCTTCCTTCAAAAGACAAAGTATTTAGTGCGTTTAAAAATTTTGAATCTTACATCACTAATCATTTTAACGCCAAAATGAAGGTACTAAGAACTGATAATGGAGGGGAATACATGAGCCACCCATTTCAAGAACATCTTACAAAACAAAGCATTCTCCATCAAACGAGCTGCCCTTATACACCATAATAAAATGGTGTAGCCGAACGAAAAAATAGACATTTGATGGAAGTGGCTCGTTCAATGATGTTCCATAGGAGTGTTCCAAAGAGTTATTGGGGAGATGCCAAAACTACCGCATGCTATTTTATCAATCGCACACCAACCAAAGTTCTTCAAGACAAGTCTCCATTTGAGGTACTTAACAACTCAAAACCATCCATTGATCACTTACGTGTGTTTGGGTGTATTTGTTATGTTTTAGTACCTGGAGAACTACGTAACAAGCTAGAAGCAGAGAGCATGCAGTGTGTGTTCCTTGGCTACTCAACTACTCAAAACGGATTCAAGTGCTATAATCCCGAGGAGCAGAGAATGTATGTATCTCGGGATGTCAAATTTATGGAGGACAAAGGTTACTTCGATGACAAGGATTACCTCATCAACTGACCGTGCCACCAACTTGAAAATATTGTTCGATCATCTCGGAATTAACCGACCAAATGATCATAGACCAAGACCAAATGATGTACCAAACTCGGGTGAGAATATTGAAGATCAACAAGAGGAACCAACTCACAAGGGTCACATCAATTATGAAGACGAAGAGGCAAGCTCTCATCAAGAAGGACCTCCCAAAACTCATGAGAAAAATGTTGAGGAAGTACAGCTGAGCCACAAGAGCCACAACCTCTTTGTAGAAGTACAAGAACTCGCAAGGCGAGGGTTTACTATAATGGTCAAGGAGAGAACCCCACAACTCATGAGGAGGATGGTGAGGAAGTACCAGCTGAACCACAAGAGCCACAATCTCTTCGAAGAAGTACAAGAATTCGGAATACGAGGGTCTACTACAACAATCAAGCCGTGGCACATCCCATTCAAGAAGTGTGTTCTCTCGACCTTTTGCCACCAGAACATGCCGCCTTCCTTGGAAATATTGAAGCTGAGTTCATTCCTCAAACCTATGAAGAAGCCAAAGACATAAAAGTATGGTACAATGCAGTTAAGGATGAAGCCGGAGCAATGGAACGTAACCAAACTTGGTATGAGTCCGATTTACCTCCAGGAAAGAAGGCGGTCAGCTCAAGATGGATCTTTACCATAAAATATAAAAATGATGGAATAATTGAAAGGCACAAGGCTCACTTGGTTGCAAGAGGATTCACTTAAAGCTATGACAAGGACTACACGGACACCTTTGCACCCGTAGCAAAGCTACATACGGTAAGGGTTGTACTTTCCCTTGCAACTAACCTTTCATGGGATCTCTGGCAGATGGATGTCAGGAACGCCTTTCTCCAAGGAGAACTTGAAGAAGAGGTATACATGACACCACCGCCTGAACTTGAGGACACTATTAAACCCGACAAGGTTCTAAGACTTCACAAGGCTATTTACGGTCTTAAACAATCAACAAGGACGTGGTACCATAAGCTAAGTACCACACTCAAGTCCCGAGACTTCACGAAATCAGAAGCCGACCATACACTCTTCACAATCCGTGGCCCGGAAGGAATTATGGTGGTATTTGTGTACGTTGACGATCTCATCATTACCGGTGATGACAAGGACGATATTCAATCTACTAAATCCTTTCTTAAATCAGTTTTTAAAATTAAAGATTTAGGTGAACTCAAGTACTTTCTTGGGATAGAAGTTTGCCGATCTTCGGAAGGCTTGTTTCTATCTCAAAGGAAGTACACACTTGACCTTTAAATGAGACATGAAAACTTGGCTCCAAACCAGCCAAACACCTCTTGAAGATGGCTACAAGGTCGCTCGAAAGGGGGAGAAAGATGACACACCATACGCGGATGCACCACAATATAGAAGGCTTGTCGGTAAATTAATTTATTTGACAATCACAAGACCTGATATTTGTTTTTCGGTGAATCAAGTATCTGAACACATGAAAGAACCTACGGTGTATCATTGGAGTTTAATAGAACAGATCCTAAGGTATCTCAAGGGAAGTCCCGGTCGTGGCATTTGGATGGGCAAGAACGGAAGTACCGAGATCGTGGGGCATAGTGATGCGAATTGGACCGGAGATAGAAATGACCAGAAATCCACAACCGGAAAATGCACATTCATTGGAGGAAATTTGGTGACTTGGAAAACCAAAAAGCAAAAAGTGGTCTCATGCTCAAGCGAGGAGGCTGAATACCGAGCAATGCGGAAGCTCACAAATGAGCTAACATGGCTGAAAGCTTTGCTCAAGGATTTTGGAATTGAACAAAACCATCCGATCACCATGCATTGTGAAAATCAAGCCACAATCCATATTGCCTCTAACTCTGTCTTTCATGAAAGAACCAAGCACATTGAAATGGATTGCCACAAGGTTCGGGAAAAGATTGAGGAAGGAGTGATTCTTCCGTGCTATACTAGAAGTGAAGATCAACTAGCGGACATTTTAACAAAGGCCAGAAGTCTCAAGGTTTGTGATCACATTCATAGCAAACTTGGACTTGTGGATCTTACTCGGCCTTCATTAAAGGTCCATTTTCCCGAGAATTGCACACTCTTTTTCCCTTGGATGAGTTTTGTCCCACGTGGTTTTCTCTCCAAGGTTTTTAATGAGGTGTAGCTCTCGGATCTTCCAAGCTTAACCAACATGTCCATTTATGGCTAAGCTTGAGGGGGAGTAATGATCAAGATGAATAAAGGAGGAAAAGTTAGACAAGACAAAAGGAAGAAAACATGTTTGGGAAAAGTCAACGGTCACTGAAAAAGTCAACGGACGGTGTGGCATGAACCGCGGGAAGCAACCGGGTTGAGGATCGTGTACCGCGGGTAGGGTCAACAGACGCTGAAAAAGTCAATGGTCTGATCATGTACCGTGGGTAGTCAACGGGTCGAGGATCGTATACCGCAGTCCAAGTTATTCATGTACCGCGGGTAGCAGACGGGTCGAGGATGGCAGGTCGAGACACGCATGTACCGCGGTTAGAAGAAGGTTCGAGACTCGTGTACCACAGGCCGAGACAATCATGTACTGCAGGAAGGAATTCAGGATGTACCGTGGGTCGAGTTCAGCATGTACCGCGGGAAGGATTTTTACGTACCACAAACCGAGAAATCATGTACCGCAGGCCGAGCTTTCGCGCACCATGGATGGGTCAACGGTCGGATCATGAAAAGTCAACGATTTGGTTTTTGTGGGTTTTTCTCAAATGATCAATTTAGCCCATGAAGTCCACTCGTTTGGTTGAGCAAGGAGACCTTCCAGAAGCCTTCGAGCCGACTGTTGAAGCTTTATGACCGTTGGAGCCCAAGTCAACATGTGACTTGCTTTTCTCTCGGATCGAGATAAGGAGAGGTTACTCTCACACCTTGCGGATCCCAAAAGACCTTGTCTTCTTCCTTATCTTGTTGCGGCTAGGTTTAGGACTAAAACAACAAATGTATTACGCCTATTTAAGGTTTCCTCGTATCTTGTAAACACTTGTCGGATTTTTGAAAGAAATTTTGACTAAAATCTCTACTCTTTTTCTCTCTTGTTCTTCACTTATTCTTCATCATGATTCCGCAATTCTAACATTTCCATTAATATTTCAGACCACAACGACATACAAAAACACACAATTGCAAAGGGAGTGGGAGCAACGAGTGTGTTAATGGCGAAAGTGGGAAATTTTCACCAGAATGTGGGATCATGTAAATGCAATTACATATATGTCGATGTTTTCATTATAGCGTGCTCCCAAAGGGAAACATGTAATCTCTTTTAGCTAATTTCAAATCTCTTTTAGCTAATTTCAAGGAAATGTAATGTCACTTTGACATGAGAAAGTGTACTAAGCCAACAACTTATGATGGTGTCATATGTCCCAACAAGGTCATTCTGCCCTTAATCTAGAAGCTATGTGTATTGGTGAACTCGTGATGAACTACTTTCATTGAGTTATAAAGTAGAATTTGATCCTTAGAGCTATCCATGTTCATATCACATGTGATCTCTTTTAGCTAAGTTCAAGGCATCAAAATGCCACTTTGACATGAGAAACTATGCTAAGCCAACTTAGAGTGGTGTTATTGGTTGCAACACGATCATTATGCTCTTAATCTAGAAGCTATGTGTATTGGTGAACTCGTGATGAACTAGTTTTGTTGAATTATAAAGTCGAGCTTGATCCTTAGAGCTATCCATGTTTGTGTAACGTCACTTTGACATGAAAAAGTGTGTTAACCCAACTTAGGATAGTGTCATAGGTTGAAACACAGTCATTCTGCCCTTAATCTAGAAGCTACGTGTATTGGTGAACTCGTGATGAACTACTTTGTAATACACTCCTAATAGGTTTGAGGCCAAGAGCAAGATCAAGATGGTTGTAGGACTTTGGTAATGGTTGAACTTAGAAGGGACACCAAGAGTCATGAGGGAACTTCTGGGAATGTCTCTATGAACTCGAGTAGAGGTGAATCGAGTGAGGGAGGAAACGTGATGAGAGAAGTGAAGTCGAGTGCTTCTGATCGAGTGATGGCCTGAGTGACCTCCAAAATGGCAGTGGATGTTGAATCTGGAAATGGGGAAGATGAAGAGAACGCTTTGGAAACTGATGGATCAAAATAAACTTTCAATAGTGATGAAGAACTCTTGATCTTCAACTCACACTCACTCTTGATACTACACACGAGAGTGAAAAGCAAGAGTATTGATATTACACACCATAGAGATCTAACATGTATAAAAGTTTGTAAGAAAAATGTTTGATGGGTTTCATTCAAGGGATCAAAGAGTTTAAATAGGTAACAACATAAGGAAACTAGGTTTTAGAGTGGGCAACAAACAAACTCGGCTTATCAGTAAAACGGAAACAAACAAAAGGTCCAATTCATTTTAAGTTAAACTCGGCACATTTCTAATTGGTCTCCAATGGGGTTAGTGAGGATGCTTTCAAGTTGGGACTCTTTCCTTTCTCTCTAGGTGACAACGCACATCAATGGGAGAAGCATCTACCTCATGGTTCCATCACCTCATGGGATGACTGCAAGAGGGCTTTCCTTACCAAATTCTTCTCCAATTCTCGGACAACAAAGCTTTGAAACATCATCTCGAGCTTTGTTCAAAAGAATTCTAAGTCATTCGCTGAAGCATGGGATTGGTTTAAGTCTTATCAATCCCAATACCCTCATCATGGGTTCAGTGATGAGTCTTTACTTAGCACTCTATATCGGGGTGTTCTCCCAAAGATTCGCATACTCTTGGATACAGCTAGCATTGACAACTTCCTCAACAAAGAGGTTGATGTTGGCTGGGAATTAGTGGAGAATCTAGTAGCTGCGGATGGTAATTATGGTGAAGACTATGATCGAACTCCACGAGGTACATGTGATTCATATACAGTGAGTCGAAAGGAAATCAAGTCTCTTTATGAGAAGTTGGATAAGCTCATCTTGGTTGCATCACAGAAACATGTTCATATGGTTTGTGAAGGCGACGTGGTTGAAGACAATGAAGACGGCATGGTTGAAGACGATCGATCAGGTGGAGGAGGTAAGTTTTGTGCAGAATCAAGGGGGTTATAAGAACTACAATGCTTACAAGCAGAATCCGAACTTGTCTTACCGCAGTACCAACGTTGCAAACCCACAAGATCAAGTCTACCCACCTCAGCCACAACAAGCCCAAAACAAACCCTATGTTCTGAAGTAGTCGTATAACAACAACTACAAAGCAGCCACAACCGTACCACCAGGGTACTAACCTCAACAGGCTCAGCCGCCTAATGTTCTTACTCCGGACGTCATGAACATCCTTCAATAGCTACTTCAAGGGCAGACATCTAGTGCTAAAGAGTTGTCAAAGATGCAAGTCGAGTTGCATAGTAAGATTGATGCCTCCCACAATGATTTGAACTGCAAGTTTGAGACGTTAAATGCGAGATTGAAGTATGTTGAGAATCAACAAGAATCTTCTTATACTGTGAAGACAATAGGCCAATTACCGGGCAAAGCAGTTCAGAATCCAAATAAGAATACTACCCAATCTATTACTCTAAGGAAGGAGCTTTCTCCACGTGCTGGAAATGTTACTATTACTGGGGACAATAAAGCTCAAGAAGGAGAGGATAGTTTCTTCAAAGCTAAGGCTAAAAAATCAATTCCAGCAACTGCACTCGACCTGACTACTCGACTGGAAGGGAGTCGAGCTCTGCCAAACACCTCACCTGAAGCCCAACTCGAGTCTCCAACTCGACCTGTAGGGGGTCGAGTAGTGCCTTATGACTCAAAAACCTGCATCTTCAAAGAATGTGAGCAAATCTTCAGCTTCATCCCCATACAAGCCCCAACTACCATTTCCTAGCGGTTCAAGAAGGAATTTTCTGTGAAATATAAGAGCCTCTTTGACAAGCAAATGAAAGAGGTTGAGCTAAAACTTCCCATATTGGATTCATTCACTCTTATTCCTTAATATCAGAAATTTCTCAAGGAAGCTGTCAAAGAAAGGACCAAGGAAGTAGAGGGTATGGGAATAGAAACTCATGAGTGTAGCGCCATCACGCAGATTAGAGTAGTGCAACACAACCAAGATAACCCCGGAACATTCACTTTACCATGTTCATTGGGTCATTTAACTTTCAGCAAATGCCTTTGTGATCTTGGAGCTTCATTCAGTTTAATGCGACTCTCAGTTCCAAGGAGGTTAAGATTCAACAATTACAAGTCTTGTAAGCTCTCTTTGATCCTAGCTGATAGGTCCATTCGATTGCCATATAGTCTATTGAAGGATTTGCCTATTAAGATTGGCAATGTGGAAGTACCCACATACTTTGTAGTGCTTGACATGGATGAGGAACTGAATGACCCACTACTTCTTGGTAGGTCGTTTTTAGCCTCAACTGTAGCATTAATTGATGTGAGGAGTGGAAAGACCGAGTTAAACCTTGGAAAAGATCTCAGAATGAAATTCGATATCAACGATGCAAAAAGGAAGCCAACCATTGAAGGACAAACGTTCTCGGTTGAAGGATTGAACCAGCTGGATGTTAAACCTCTTAAATTCCCTCAGGTTGTATTAGTAAAAAGTGGCTAGCCTAGTGATTACCACATCAAGATTCCTATGTATGAAGAGGTTATAGACGGGAAAAGTCTTGAATCTATGTTTGCTTGTGATGAGACTGCACAACCACCTCCTAAGGAATTATGCAAGCTACCAACATTGGATCTTGGACCTGATATAGTCTTGCAACCAATTGGATATGTGGATGGAGCAATGGAGTACAAGGTTAAGAGTAGAAAGCGTCCCAAGCCATTTGCTAAGGTCAAGCAATCAGATTGGTCAGGGCTTTTTAACATCTAAGAGGTTATGCCTTGTGGAGCCATCACTTTGGTTAGCAAGGAAAGAGATGATCTTCCATTAAGTGGGCATAAAGTTAAGATTTACATGGTCGCTGGAACAGAGGGGACTCCACCTCCTCTATCTGATCTACCCCAGCTCTAATGGGTGTGAAAAGTCAAGCTTAGTGACTATAAATAAGCTCACTTGGGAGGAAATCCAATGCATACCCGTGTACATATTTTAGTTTCGTTTTTAATTTTGAATTATTTTTCTTTTTGCAATCTTGTCTTGTTCTTGTGGTTGTTTCTTGGTTTTCAGGTCATTGAAGTGAATATTTGGGTAAGAAACATTGTTAAAGGGACCAAGATTGAGGGAACAAAGCTGTATAAAGCTGAGATTTCACTCAACTTGAGTCCACCACTCGACTGGCCATGTTGAGTTGGGATGCTTGTAGTCACAAGGACACTAAAGTCGAGTCTCCTACTCGAGGGGTTCAGTCGAGTGACACGAGTTTGTATCCTCTTTAATGCCATTAGCCTCACTGATTGTTTTCTTTTAGCTTAGACTCTTACACTTAATTCTTGAATTCAACTGATTGATCATTCCGGTTAAGATCACCTCTATTCATAATAAACCAACTCTATACATATACATATATATATATATTCCTTGCATTTGAATGTTTTTCATGCAGGAAATAATCGATTTGAGCTTGGGACAGTCATTAAGTGGAGTGGGTGGATGAGATTAAGCTTCTGGAAAGAGGAGTTATTAGACTCGACCATTGGCAAGTCGAGGGGTCCACTCGAGTCAAGCATTTATGGTCTGAAGAGGAACAATTTGAATTTTGTGTTCGGGAATGAACGAGTGGGACTTGAGTCAAATTGTGCGGACATGAGCTATCAAGTTAACTAACTCTACCATAGTCAGTCGAGGTCCCCACTCGAGTCAAGAAATGTGTGGCCAGAAATCAACTCGAGTTAAAACGTATGGTCAGAAATTGCCGAGTTAATTAACTCGACCATGGTTAGGTCCAGTGGGCCACCCAAGTTGGGTTTTGAGGACACATTTGAAGCAGTCTTAACCACACTTTGCTCCCCCATTTCTCTATATATAGCAGCCCTCTCCTCACAACTCGACTCACACCAGCAAAATCCTATCTCTATAACTCTTCTCTCTACTTGCCTACCGTTCATAAGCTAGCCAAGTTCCGAGTCTCAGAAACCAAGCTCGAGTTGCTCAGTCGAGGAGCTAAGTCGAGTGAGCCCAGAAAACCGCACGTTCGGCCACTAGCAAGGAAACTCGACCCATTCTATCGAGGCTGCTAGTCGAGTCGTCCAGAAACTCCACACTCACGGCCAAAAACGTTGCACTCGACCTACGACCAGTCGAGCTACCACATCGAGTGCACTTCTTCCAAGTATCACTTCGCCTTAAATTATCATTGTAACACTATGTCTTCTTCTCTTGCTTCTCGGTGTGTATATCAAATACGATACAGAACCTGACTCAACAAGAGGGACAAAAAGCGATGTCCTAATGAAGAAGCTCCCGCAAATCCACTTGACAGCCCGATAGATATAAGGAGGAGCTATGTGGCAAATAGGAGGTTAATCATTCAGTCAGAAAGCGATGAGGAAGAAGCCTCTGTCAAGCAAAGTAGAGGAATTGTTGGCGGGACTCTCCTGTCCTAAAACCGACCAGCTGAAAGGTCCAGCTCAAGCTTCTTCTCTGAATCAGTCCGAAATGCTCTGGAATGGGAAAAAAAAGGCAAAGGAGAGGAAGCTTTCCATAATGAATAAAGAAGAACGAAAAAGATTTTTGGCTAGAGAAATGTGCGTACCAGTAATCAAAGGCAAAGAAATTGTTCCTCCATCCGGGAGTGAATGCGAGACACCTCAAGTGAGTGATTATGATGCTGGGGAAGACCATTTGGCTATAGAATATATGGAAGAAGGTTCTCCTAAAGTTGATGAACGGGTTGAAGAGGAATTTGATTAAGGGGATGAATCTAGTAACGGTGAGATAGAAGTACTCAGACATGAGCCACCAACTGAGGTGACAAAGGCTTTAATTGCATTGATGGAGTTGGGGTACAGTGAGGAAGAGGCATGGCTCGCCTTTGAAGAAAGACAGTGTGAGCTGCGGGAAAAGCTGGTATTAAGAAAGTCTAATCCGAAGAGCGCTTGGGAAGTATTAAGTGCTATGGGTTTTGAAGGGACACGCTACCTCACAGCGAAACTATGGACATGCTGTAGATTACTCGAGACGTTGAGCTGCTGTTTGAAGCATGTAAACTGTCTCATTACATGTCCTTAGTCTTGAAGACTTATGAGAGTGAGACTCTTCAGTTTCTCGCCACTGTGCACCTCCATGAGTATAACGACAGAGTCAAAGGCTTGCTGGAGCGAGATGGCGGTGGATGCATCACGTTCATGGTGAATGGAAAGCAATAATAAATGTACTCTGAGGCAAATTTAGAAGCTGTTCAAATTCCCAAAAGGAACAACAGCTTATCCAAGCATCAACAAGAATGAGGTAGATGAGCTATGGTCTATGCTGAGAGGACAACAAGTGTTCAATCCGTCACGCGCAAAAGGTAACTATGTACGTAACCCTTGTATCAATTACATGCGTAGAGCTATTGGAGATGTTGTTTGTACTAGGGACTCTACTGCTCCAATCAACCTCGGAAAGGTGCATATGCTCGTTACAGCGCTTAAGGGAACCATCGGGAAAACGCCAAGAGGAAAACCAATAGTAGGAGATGACGGTGATTCTGGGTTAGTGTTTGTATTGGCAAGGCACTTGATGGAATATAAAGTAAGAGCAGCTGTGCAAGCAAAGAGGAACAAGCCTAAACGGATCAGCGTTGGTGGACCAGTATATCAGATAATGAAGAAATATGGGGTAGATATTAATAAATCAAGCTGGATTGGACCCTGATACATGGACTTGGAATACCTAAAACGTCAGCATATATTGGTGTGGGGCGAATACGAAAGAAAGCTTGTTTACAAATTTGTTCTTCCGGAAGCGCCTTAGGCACGCATTGCATTACCCTGCCCAGAATTCACCTCCATAAGAATGGGTAACAATGCCGATTTTATTCCACATGTGCAAGCTCTTATCAATCCAGAAGCTCAACCAACCTGCCAGCCGATTCTAGCGTGCGTAGAGGAGATTGAACCAGAGGAATATTTCTTTGAGGAGTACATAACACCAAGGCAAGGAGCTGGTGTTAAAGAAGCTCACAAACGGATTGGTCTACTCCAGAAGATGAACAAGTGGCTAATCAAGAAGGTCAAGGGTCTGGTTAAGCACAAGGAGGAATGGACTCAAGAGATAACATAGCTTAGAAGGGAAATGGATGCTCTCAAGGAGAGATTTAGTGTTGAATCATCTCAGGCCCATGCCACTCTCCAAATGTGCAATTCAGTGTCTGTTGAAAACACTTGTGCCTAACCTCTAGAGCCTCCTAGACATTCCTTAGCCGAGCTTAGAACGTATAAGAGAAGGCCACTCAAAGCCAGAGTAAGGCACTCGAGTCTCTCACTCGACCAGTAAGGGCTCGAGTTGCCTTAACCTGCCCCAGAAATGCCCCACTCGACTCCCTGCCTCGACCCACATCAACTCGAGGCGCACCAGAACATAGGGGATTATACTCTAGAGAGCATGTATGCCTCCACGTCCCATTTCTTTGGTTTCCAAAGGTACCAAATTCCTTCCCTCATTGTATATACCATTGCATATTAAATTTTATTTGCTGGTCTAGAATTCTTCTTTAGACTTTGATCCACACAAGGGACTGTGTGATTTAAGTTTGGGGAAGGGTTCTAGAGGACTTTTAACATGTTTTCTTTGTTCTTAGTTTCAATTTCTCATATAGATTGTGCATCACATATAAGACATAGAAAAAACCCAAAAGATTTTTCATTTAGCATATTTGTGCATTGCATATCATCTATGGCATAAAAAAAACCAAAAAAATCGAAACACTTTTTCAAAATCCATAAAAACAGTGTTCATGTAGTTGCATTCACTTAGGATTGAGTCTAGTTGCATTCATTTAGGACTGATGCATCTGCACTTGTGTTTTTTGGAATCATCTTGCTAAGGATAGGCAATCTCGTTAGGTTGTTGGCTAGTAACCATAGTGAATCTTGTGGGCTGCGATTTTCCTCTTTAGAAAGCTGAAGAGTAGATCGTTCACCTAGAAAACTTATGCTTGTGTTGTATTTCGAAACAACCTGATTTTTCTCCTTCTAATTGAACTTAAATTGCCAAATTAGGGTCTTGAGAAACGTTGAATGCTTTCCTTCCTTGAGCTTAACTTGACAGGAACTAAAGGTGAACTTACATACATACAAACCCGGCTCATTCGATGATGCCTAACGTGAACAGGAAATGTGCATAAATCCACATTCGAATGTGCAAAAAGGGATATGAAACGAACCTCTGTTTCGAGTTGTAGATCCCGAAAACATGAGAATGTGGAAAACTGAACCAAAACAAGAAAAGATAAATGTTCTTAATCGAATTAATCATGTTAAGTTCAAGAAAGTTTGATGATAACATAGGTGAAGCTGAGCATGTAAATGAGGAAGAAACCATAGCAAGTATGGTTCCACAAGTGCCAAGCAGTCCTTTGACTCGCCTCAAAGCCAAAGCCATTGGTTACAAATTCTCCAAGTTCGTTGATCATGTCACAAGCAAAACATTGAATGAAGAAGACTTCTCACCAGCCAAACACTACAACGGTGAGGAGCATATCAAGCATGGATTGATCACTATATCAGCCGAGGCAAGCACACTTCTCAGCCTCACCACCACCGCTTCTAGCATCCTTACTATTACCAAGGAGTGATGATGCATAAAGTTATGCTAGAGAATTGTACTCTTTTTCCTATCTTCTGTTTTGTCCCAATTGGTTTTTCGAAGGAGGTTTTAATGAGGCAACACCTCTAGTCTGCAATGAACACTTGTTCACGAATAATCACATCATTTACAAGTCTATCCGCAGCCTTGAGAGCTTAGTTGATCATTTTTATCATACTTTCCTTATTTGAAAACTTTGTATTGTTTTCTTGAGTTCTTGTAGTTTTAAGTCGAACTACATGTTGTTTCTTTAAGACCTAGGTATTTAAACCAAGGCAAACACTTTTAATGAGACAATTCACTTTTAATTCTAAAAACCTAGCCTCCCTTGCGGATCTCTTCCTCTTCTTGTGTGTGTTGAGAATCAATTCTCTACACTTGAAGAAACTCTGGTGTATCACAAGCTAATCATATCTCGTGTGGTCCAATTCGCCTCCATCAAACTGTGTGTAACAAGGCTGAGTATCTCACCTACTTGCATACAACAAATCCACTAAATTGAAGCTTGACTTTGTTCACCAGAGCGTGTATCATCTTTTGGTATCACAGTTCAAGCTTACGACGGGTTCACCAATAGACAAAACTTCTAGATTAAGGAAAGAATGACCGTGTTCCAACCTATGACACCACCATATGTCGGCTTAACACACTTTCTTATGTCAAAGTAACCTTACATTGCATTGAACTAAGCTAAAAGAGATTACATGTGTAAAAGTATGATATGAACATGGAAAGCTCTAAGGAGCAACCTCGGCTTCATAACTCAACGATAGCAGATCATAACGGGTTCACAAATAGACAAAACTTCTAGATTAAGAGAAGAATGACTGTGTTCCAACCTATGACACCAACTTATGTCTGCTTAACACACTTTCTTATGTCAAAGTAACCTTACATTGCATTGAACTAAGCTAAAAGAGATTACATGTGTAGAAGTATGATGTGAACATGGATAACTCTAAGGATCAAACTCGGCTATATAACTCACCGAAAGTAGCTCACGACGGGTTTACCTATAGACAAAACTTCTAGATGAAGGAAAGAATGACCGTGTTGCAACCTTTGACACCACGTTATGTCGGCTTAACACACTTTCTTATGTCAAAGTAACTTTACATTGCATTGAACTAAGGTAAAAGAGATTACATGTGTAGAAGTATGATATGAACATGGAAAGCTCTAAGGATCAACCTCGGCTTCATAACTCAACGATAGAACCTCATGACGGGTTCACCAATAGACAAAGCTTCTAGATTAAGAGAAGAATGACCATGTTCCAACTTATGACACAGACTTATGTTTACTTAACACACTTTGTTATGTCAAAGTAACCTTACATTGCAGTGAACTAAGCTAAAAGATATTACATGTGTAGAAGTCTGATATGAACATGGAAAGCTCTGAGGATAAAACTCGGCTTTATAACTCAACGAAAGTAGCTAACGACGGGTTTACCTATAGACAAAACTTCTAGATTAAGGAAAGAATGACCGTGTTGGAACCTTTGACACCACATTATGTCGGCTTAACACACTTTCTTATGTCAAAGTAACCTTACATTGCATTGAACTAAGCTAAAAGAGATTACATGTGTAGAAATATGATATGAACATGGATAACTCTAAGGATCAAACTAGGCTTCGAACTGAACGATAGTAGCTCACGATGGGTGCACCTATAGACAAAACTTCTGGATTATTGAAAGAATGACCGTGTTCCAACCTATGACACCACCATATGTCGGCTTAACACACTTTCTTATGTCAAAGTAACCTTATATTGCATTGAACTAAGCTAAAAGAGATTACATGTGTAGAAGTATGAAATGAACATGGAAAGCTCTAAGGATTAAACTCGGCTTCACAACTCAATGATAATAGCTCAGGACGGGTTCACCAATAGATAAAACTTCTAGATTAAGGAAAGAATAACCGTGTTCCATCCTATGACACCATCTTATGTCGGCTTAACACACTTTCTTATGTCAAAGTAACCTTACATTGCATTGAACTAAGCTAAAAGAGATTACATGTGTAGAAGTATGATATGAACATGGATAACTCTAAGGATCAAACTCAGCTTCATAACTCAACGAAAGTAGCTCACGACAGGTTCACCAATAAACAAAAACTTTAGATTAAGAGAAGAATGACCTTTTTCCAACCTATGACACCACCTTATGTCAGCTTAACACACTTTCTTACGTCAAAGTTACCTTACATTGCATTGAACTAAGCTAAAGAGATTACATGTGTAGAAGTATGATATGAACATGGATAACTCTAAGGATCAAACTCAACTTCATAACTCAACGAAAGTAGCTCACGACGGGTTCACAAATAGACAAAACCTTTGGATTAAGAGAAGAATGACCGTTTTCCAACCTATGACACCACCTTATGTCGGCTTAACACACTTTTTAATGTCAAAGTACCCTTACATTGCATTGAACTAAGCTAAAAGAGATTACATGTGTAGAAGTATGATATCAACATGGAAAGCTCTAAGGATCAAACTCGGCTTCATAACTCAACGAAAGTAGCTAGCGACGGGTTCGACTATTGACAAAACATCTAGATTAAGCAAAGAATGACCGTGTTCCAACCTATGACACCACCTTATGTCGGCTTAACATATTTTCTTACGTCAAAGTAACCTTACATTGTATTGAATTAAGCTAAAAGAGATTACATGTGTAGAAGTAGAATATGAACATGGATAGCTCTAAGGATCAAACTCAGCTTCATAACTCAACGAAAGTAGCTCACGACAGGTTTACCAATAGACAAAACTTTTAGATTAAGAGAAGAATGACCTTTTTCCCAGTTATGACACCACCTTATGTCGGCTTAACACACTTTCTTTTGTCAAAGTAACCTTACATTGTATTGAACTAAGCTACAAGAGATTACATATGTAGAAGTATAATATGAACATGGATAGCCCTAAGGATCAAAGTCACCTTCATAACTCAACGAAAGTAGCTCACGACGGGTTCACCTATAGATAAAATTTCTAGATTAAGGAAAGAATGACCATGTTCCAACCTATGACACCACCTTATGTCGGCTTAACACACTTTCTTATGTCAAAGTAACCTTACATTGCATTGAAATAAGCTAAAAGAGATTACATGTGTAGAAGTATGATATCAACATGGAAAGCTCTAATGATCAAACTCGGCTTTATAATTCAACGAAAGTAGCTCAAGACGGGTTCGCTTATTGACAAAACTTCTAGATTAAGAAAAGAATGACCGTGTTCCATCCTATGACACCACCTTATGTCGGCTTAACACACTTTTTTATGTCAAAGTAACCTTATATTGCATTGAACTTAGTTACAATAGATTACATGTGTAGAAGTACAATATGAATATGGAAAGCTCTGAAGATCAAACTCGGCTTCATAACTCAACGAAAGTAGCTCACGACGGGTTCACCTATTGACAAAACTTCTAGATTAAGAAAAGAATGACCGTGTTCCATTCTATGACACCACCTTATGTCGTTTTAACACACTTTCTTATGTCAAAATAACCGTACATGGCATTGAACTTAGCTAAAATAGGTTACGTGTGTAGAAGTATGATACGAACATGGATAACTCTATGGATCAAACTCAACTTCATAACTCAACGAAAGTAGCTAACGACGGGTTCACCAATAGAAAAAACCTTTAGATTAAGAGAAGAATGACAGTTTTCCAACATATGACACCACCTTATGTCGGCTTAACACACTTTCTTATGTCAAAGTAACCTTACATTGTATTGAACTAAGCTAAAAGAGATTATATGTGTAGAAGTAGAATATGAACGAGGATAGCCCTAAGGATCAAAGTCAGCTTCATAACTCAACGAAAGTAACTCACGACGGGTTCACCTATAGATAAAATTTCTAGATTAAGGAAAGAATGACCATGTTCCAACCTATGACACCACCTTATGTCGGCTTAACACACTTTCTTTTGTCAAAGTAACCTTACATTGCATTGAAATAAGGTAAAAGAGATTACATGTGTAGAAGTTTGATATCAACATGGAAAGTTCTAATGATCAAACTCGGCTTCATAATTCAACGAAAGTAGCTCACGACGGGTTCGCCTATTGATAAAACTTCTAGATTAAGAAAAGAATGACCGTGTTCCATCTTATGACACCACCTTATGTTGGCTTAACACACTTTTTTTATGTCAAAGTAACCTTATATTGCATTGAACTTAGTTAAAATAGATTACATGTGTAGAAGTACAATATGAATATGGAAAGCGCTAAAGATCAAACTCGGCTTCATAACTCAACGAAAGTAGCTCACGACGGCTTCACCTATAGATAAAATTTCTAGATTAAGGAAAGAATGACCATGCTCCAACCTATGACACCACCTTATATCGGCTTAACACACTTTCTTATGTCAAAGTAACCTTACATTGCATTGAAATAAGCTAAAAGAGATTACATGTGTAGAAGTATGATATCAACATGGAAAGCTCTAATGATCAAACTCGGCTTCATAATTCAACGAAAGTAGCTCACGACGGGTTCGCCTATTGACAAAACTTCTAGATTAAGAAAAGAATGAGCGTGTTCTATCCTATGACACCACCTTATGTCGGCTTAACACACTTTTTTATGTCAAAGTAACCTTATATTGCATTGAACTTAGTTAAAATAGATTACATGTGTAGAAGTACAATATGAATATGGAAAGCTCTAAAGATCAAACTCGGCTTCATAACTCAACAAAAGTACCTTACGACGGGTTCACCTATTGACAAAACTTCTAGATTAAGAAAAGAATGACCGTGTTCCATTCTATGAAACCACCTTATGTCGTCTTAACACACTTTCTTATGTCAAAATAACCGTACATTGCATTGAACTTAGTTAAAATAGATTACATGTGTAGAAGTATGATATGAACATGGATAACTCTAAGGATCAAACTCAACTTCATAACTCAACGAAAGTAGCTCACGACGGGTTCACCAAAGGCAAAACCTTTAGATTAAGAGAAGAATGACCGTTTTCCAACATATGACACCACCTTATGTCGGCTTAACGCACTTTCTTATGTCAAAGTAACCTTACATTGTATTGAACTAAGCTAAAAGAGATTACATGTGTAGAAGTAGAATATGAACGAGGATATCCCTAAGGATCAAATTGAGCTTCATAACTCAACGAAAGTAGCTCACGACGTGTTCACCTATAGATAAAATTTCTAGATTAAGGAAAGAATGACCATGTTCCAACCTATGACACCACCTTATGTCGGCTTAACACACTTTCTTATGTCAAAGTAACCTTACATTGCATTGAAATAAGATAAAAGAGATTACATGTGTAGAAGTATGATATTAACATGGAAAGCTCTAATGATCAAACTCGGCTTCATAACTCCACAAAAGAAGCTCACGACAGGTTCACCTATTGACAAAACTTCTAGATTAAGAAAAGAATGACCGTGTTCCATCCTATAACACCACCTTATGTCGGCTTAACACACTTTCTTATGTCAAAGTAACCGTACATTGCATTGAACCAATTTAAAAGAGATTACATGTGTAGAAGTATGATATGAACATGGATAGCTCTAAGGATCAAACTTAACTTCATAACTCAACGAAAGTAGCTCACGACGGGTTCACCAATAGACAAAACCTTTAGATTAAGAGAAAAATGACCGTTTTCCAACCTATGACACCACCTTATGTCGGCTTACCACACTTTCTTATGTCAAAGTAACCTTACATTGCATTGAAATAAGCTAAAAAAGATTACATGTGTAGAAGTATGATATCAACATGGAAAGCTCTAATGATCAAACTCGGCTTCATAACTCAACAAAAGTATCTCACGACGGGTTCGCCTGTTGACAAAACATCTAGATTAAGAAAAGAATGATCGTGTTCCATCCTATGACACCACCCTATGTCGGTTTAACACACTTTCTTATGTCAAAGTAACCTTACATTGCATTGAACCAATTTAAAAGAGATTACATGTGTAGAAGTATGATATGAACATGGATAGCTCTAAGGATCAAACTCAACTTCATAACTCAACGAAAGTACCTCACGACGAGTTCACCAATAGACAAAACCTTTAGATTAAGAAAAGAATGACCATTTTCCAACCTATGACACCACCTTATGTCGCCTTAACACACATTCTTATGTAAAACTAACCTTACATTGCATTAAACTAAGGTAAAAGAGATTACATGTGTAAAAGTATAATATGACCATGGATAGCCCTAAGGATCAAACTCAGCTTCATAACTCAACGAAAGTAGCTCACGACGGGTTCGCCTGTTGACAAAACTTCTAGATTAAGAAAAGAATGACTGTGTTCCATCCTATGACACCACCTTATGTCGGTTTAACACAGTTTCTTATGTCAAAGTACCCTTACATTGCATTGAACTAAGCTAAAAGAGATTACATATGTAGAAGTATGTTATCAACATGGAAAGCTCTAATGATCAAACTCGGCTTCATAACTAAACGAAAGTAGCTCACGACGGGTTCGCCTGTTGACAAAACTTCTAGATTAAGAAAAGAATGATTGTGTTCCATCCTATGACACCACCTTATGTCGGCTTAACACAGTTTCTTATGTTAACGTAACCTTACATTGCATTGAACCAATTTAAAAGAGATTACATGTGTAGAAGTATGATATGAACATGGATAGCTCTAAGGATGAAACTCAACTTCATAACTCAACGAAAGTAGCTCACGACGGGTTCACCAATAGACAAAACCTTTAGATTAAGAGAAGAATGACCGTTTTCCAACATATGACACCACCTTATGTCGGCTTAACACACTTTTTTATGTCAAAGTAACCTTACATTGTATTGAACTAAGCTAAAAGAGATTACATGTGTAGATGTAGAATATGAACATGGATAGCTCTAAAGATCAAGCTCAGCTTCATAACTCAACGAAAGTAGCTCACGACAAGTTTACCAATAGACAAAACTTTTAGATTAAGAGAAGAATGACCTTTTTCCAACCTATGACACCACCTTATGTCGGCTTAACATACTTTCTTTTTTCAAAGTAACCTTACATTGCACTGAACTAAGCTAAAAGAGATTACATGTGTAGAAGTATAATATGAACATGGATAGCCCTAAGGATCAAAGTCAGCTTCATAACTCAACGAAAGTAGCTCACGACGGGTTCACCTATAGATAAAATTTCTAGATTAAGGAAAGAATGACCACGTTCCAACCTATGACACCACCTTATGTCGGCTTAACACACTTTCTTATGTCAGAGTACCCTTACATTGCATTGAACTAAGGTTAAAGAGATTACATGTGTAGAAGTATAATATGACCATGGATAGCCCTAAGGATCAAAGTCAGCTTTGTAACTCAACGAAAGTAGCTCACGACGGCTTCACCTATAGACAAAACTTCTTGATTAAGGAAAGAATGACCATGTTCCAACCTATGACACCACCTTATGTCGGCTTCACACACTTTCTTATGTCAAAGTACCCTTACATTGCATTGAACTAAGCTAAAAGAGATTACATGTGTAGAAGTATGATATGAACATGGATAGCTCTAAGGATCAAACTCAACTTCATAACTCAAGGAAAGTAGCTCACCACGGGTTCCCCAATAGACAAAACCTTTAGATTAAGAGAAAAATTACGGTTTTCCAACCTATGACACCACCTTATGTCGGCATACCACACTTTCTTATGTCAAAGTAACCTTACATTGCATTGAAATAAGCTAAAAAAGATTACATGTGTAGAAGTATGATATCAACATGGAAAGCTCTAATGATCAAACTCGGCTTCATAACTCAACAAAAGTATCTCACGACGGGTTCGCCTGTTGACAAAACATCTAGATTAAGAAAAGAATGATCGTGTTCCATCCTATGACACCACCCTATGTCGGTTTAACACACTTTCTTATGTCAAAGTAACCTTACATTGCATTGAACCAATTTAAAAGAGATTACATGTGTAGAAGTATGATATGAACATGGATAGCTCTAAGGATCAAACTCAACTTCATAACTCAACGAAAGTACCTCACGACGAGTTCACCAATAGACAAAACCTTTAGATTAAGAAAAGAATGACCATTTTCCAACCTATGACACCACCTTATGTCGCCTTAACACACATTCTTATGTAAAACTAACCTTACATTGCATTAAACTAAGGTAAAAGAGATTACATGTGTAAAAGTATAATATGACCATGGATAGCCCTAAGGATCAAACTCAGCTTCATAACTCAACGAAAGTAGCTCACGACGGGTTCGCCTGTTGACAAAACTTCTAGATTAAGAAAAGAATGACTGTGTTCCATCCTATGACACCACCTTATGTCGGTTTAACACAGTTTCTTATGTCAAAGTACCCTTACATTGCATTGAACTAAGCTAAAAGAGATTACATATGTAGAAGTATGTTATCAACATGGAAAGCTCTAATGATCAAACTCGGCTTCATAACTAAACGAAAGTAGCTCACGACGGGTTCGCCTGTTGACAAAACTTCTAGATTAAGAAAAGAATGATTGTGTTCCATCCTATGACACCACCTTATGTCGGCTTAACACAGTTTCTTATGTTAACGTAACCTTACATTGCATTGAACCAATTTAAAAGAGATTACATGTGTAGAAGTATGATATGAACATGGATAGCTCTAAGGATGAAACTCAACTTCATAACTCAACGAAAGTAGCTCACGACGGGTTCACCAATAGACAAAACCTTTAGATTAAGAGAAGAATGACCGTTTTCCAACATATGACACCACCTTATGTCGGCTTAACACACTTTTTTATGTCAAAGTAACCTTACATTGTATTGAACTAAGCTAAAAGAGATTACATGTGTAGATGTAGAATATGAACATGGATAGCTCTAAAGATCAAGCTCAGCTTCATAACTCAACGAAAGTAGCTCACGACAAGTTTACCAATAGACAAAACTTTTAGATTAAGAGAAGAATGACCTTTTTCCAACCTATGACACCACCTTATGTCGGCTTAACATACTTTCTTTTTTCAAAGTAACCTTACATTGCACTGAACTAAGCTAAAAGAGATTACATGTGTAGAAGTATAATATGAACATGGATAGCCCTAAGGATCAAAGTCAGCTTCATAACTCAACGAAAGTAGCTCACGACGGGTTCACCTATAGATAAAATTTCTAGATTAAGGAAAGAATGACCACGTTCCAACCTATGACACCACCTTATGTCGGCTTAACACACTTTCTTATGTCAGAGTACCCTTACATTGCATTGAACTAAGGTTAAAGAGATTACATGTGTAGAAGTATAATATGACCATGGATAGCCCTAAGGATCAAAGTCAGCTTTGTAACTCAACGAAAGTAGCTCACGACGGCTTCACCTATAGACAAAACTTCTTGATTAAGGAAAGAATGACCATGTTCCAACCTATGACACCACCTTATGTCGGCTTCACACACTTTCTTATGTCAAAGTACCCTTACATTGCATTGAACTAAGCTAAAAGAGATTACATGTGTAGAAGTATGATATGAACATGGATAGCTCTAAGGATCAAACTCAACTTCATAACTCAAGGAAAGTAGCTCACCACGGGTTCCCCAATAGACAAAACCTTTAGATTAAGAGAAAAATTACGGTTTTCCAACCTATGACACCACCTTATGTCGGCATACCACACTTTCTTATGTCAAAGTAACCTTACATTGCATTGAAATAAGCTAAAAAAGATTACATGTGTAGAAGTATGATATCAACATGGAAAGCTCTAATGATCAAACTCGGCTTCATAACTCAACGAAAGTATCTCACGACGGGTTCGCCTGTTGACAAAACTTCTAGATTAAGAAAAGAATGATCGTGTTCCTTTCTATGACACCACCTTATGTCGGCTTAACACACTTTCTTATGTCAAAGTAACCTTACATTGCATTGAACCAATTTAAAAGAGATTACATGTGTAGAAGTATGATATGAACATGGATAGCTCTAAGGATCAAACTCAACTTCATAACTCAATGAAAGTAGCTCACGACGGGTTCACCAATAGACAAAACCTTTAGATTAAGAAAAGAATGACCGTTTTCCAACCTATGACAGCACCTTATGTCGGCTTAACACACTTTCTTATGTAAAAGTAACCTTACATTGCATTGAACTAAGGTAAAAGAGATTACATGTGTAGAAGTATAATATGACCTTGGATAGCCCTAAGGATAAAACTCAGCTTCATAACTCAATGAAAGTAGCTCACGATGGGTTCACCTATAGACAAAACTTCAAGATTAAGGAAAGAATGACCTTGTTCAAACCTTTGACACCACCTTATGTCGGCTTAACATACTTTCTTTTGTCAAAGTAACCTTACATTGCATTGAACTAAGCTAAAAGAGATTACATGTGTAGAAGTATAATATGAACATGGATAGCCCTAAGGATCAAAGTCAGCTTCATAACTCAATGAAAGTAGCTCACGACGGGTTCACCTATAGATAAAATTTCTAGATTAAGGAAAAAATGACCACGTTCCAACCTATGACACCACCTTATGTCGGCTTAACACACTTTCTTATGTCAGAGTACCCTTACATTGCATTGAACTAAGGTAAAAGAGATTACATGTGTAGAAGTATGATATGAACATGGAAAACTCTAAGGATCAAACTCAGCTTCATAACTCAACGAAAGTAGCTCACGACGGGTTCGCCTATTGACAAAACTTCTAGATTAAGAAAAGAATGACCGTGTTCCATCCTATGACACCATCTTATGTCGGCTTAACACACTTTCTTATTTCAAAGTAACCTTACATTGCATTGAAATAAGCTAAAAAAGATTACATGTGTAGAAGTATGATATCAACATGGAAAGCTCTAATGATCAAACTCGGCTTCATAACTCAACAAAAGTATATCACGACGGGTTCGCCTGTTGACAAAACATTAAGATTAAGAAAAGAATGATCGTGTTCCATCCTATGACACCACCTTATGTCGGCTTAACACACTTTCTTATGTCAAAGTAACCTTACATTGCATTGAACCAATTTAAAAGAGATTACATGTGTAGAAGTATGATATGAACATGGATAGCTCTAAGGATCAAACTCAACTTCATAACTCAACGAAAGTACCTCACGACGGGTTCACCAATAGACAAAACCTTTAGATTAAGAAAAGAATGACCGTTTTCCAACCTATGACACCACCTTATGTCGGCTTAACACACTTTCTTATGTAAAAGTAACCTTATATTGCATTGAACTAAGGTAAAAGAGATTACATGTGTAGAAGTATAATATGACCATGGATAGCCCTAAGGATCAAACTCAGCTTCATAACTCAACGAAAGTAGCTCACGACGGGTTCACCTATAGACAAAACTTCTAGATTAAGGAAAGAATGACCACGTTCCAACCTATGACACCACTTTATGTCTGCTTAACACACTTTCTTATGTCAAAGTACCCTTACATTGCATTGAACTAAGCTAAAAGAGATTACATGTGTAGAAGTATTGATATGGTCCGAGGTCCGAGCTTGAGCCCTTGGATCCGTGTAGAAGATGACGGTGATGGCGGAAGGAGGATTCAAGAGAGATGTGGTTCAATCTCTTGAAATCCGATGGTGTTGGTGATAGCTTTGAGCGTGCGAATATGAGATAGATGGAGGAGTGATGAAGCGAACCACAAGGGGGGTGGTACACCCTTGATACAGCCTCGGCCCGGAAGAAGAGAGACACACTCAATCTAGCTTCAAGGAGGGTCCAATCTAGAGGAAAACTCAATAGAGAGGAAAGAAGGAAGGTTTATGGCCTTGTTTCAATTCTTTTCTTAAGTGGTTAGCCTTGAATAAAAGAGTGTTTGCCTTTAAATAGGCTACAAGAAAACCCAAGGGATTGCCCTAGTCAACCCTTTGGTCAACAAAGCTCCCAACGGTCACAAAGTAAAACTAACAACAAAGACCGAAAATAAACAAAGGAAAAATGGTAGAGTATTTTCCTAGATAGAATCACATCTCCTTAAGATCATAGTTGTCACTCCAATGTTTCCAAGTGAGTCTTAAGTGGGATAAGAGATGTGATGCCTTAGATGTTCAAGCCTCGTTAAAACCCTTCCCTAGATCCCAACACGGTGAACTAGGGGTAGGGAAAGAGTACTCTAATAATCCAAGGTCTTTTTGGTTGTGTTCTCACGGATGGATTGTGAGAACACACAAGACCTTGTCCCCAAGGCTGCATGTCCGAGACCTTAAGTGTGTTAAGTCCGAGGTGTGGGCCAACGCGTATTGTATGGTCGCGGGTTCTAGCTCGGTCGCGGGGTGGCTGCTGCGATCCACTTCTTCTTCTTGTTCCCGTAGCTTGTGGATGAAAGTCTGGATCTTTCCTTTAAGTTTTTGAGCCTTGCCCCTTGTCATGATCTCATTTGGTATGAATGGAACGGATCGGCTGTCCGCGATCCGGCTTGGTGTGGTGTAGATGGCCGCATCATTCCCTCCCTCTTCAAGATCTTTGGTCTCCAAAGGTTTAACATCTCCTACATCAAAAGGAGTCAAGTCAGTAACATTAAATGTGGTAGAGACATTAAACTCACCCGGAAGTTCGAGGCGGTAGGCGTTGTCATTGATTTTCTCGACCACTTTGAATGGTTCGTCTCCGCGATAGTCGAGCTTGTGTTTCCTTTTGGTGGGAAATCTCTCGGGTCTCATGTGCAACCACACCCAATCTCCTGGCTGGAACAAGACTTGCTTCCTCCTTTTATTGACCCGGGCCATGACTTGTTCATTCCGCTTCTCTATATTATCGAACACCTTCTCGAAGAGCTTCTTCATGGTCTCGGCTTTGGTGGACCCTTCAACGTCCATTTGCTCGGCTGGTGGCAATGGTGTAAGGCTCAAAGGAGTGTCCGGGTTACGTCGATACACCACTTCAAAAGGTGATAGCCTAGTTGTCGAGTGTCTAGCCGAGTTATATGCGAACTCCACAAGGGGAAGACACTCAACCCAATTGTTCAAGTTGCTGCCAATCGTAGATCGGAGAAGAGCTCCAAGTGTGCGGTTGACTACTTCGGTTTGGCCGTCCGTTTGAGGATGACATGTGGTAGAGAACAGCAATTTAGTCCCTAGTTTCTTCCACAAGGTTCTCCAAAAGTGTGATAAGAATTTTGTGTCCCGGTCGGAGACGATGGTTCTAGGAATGCCATGAAGCCGCACCACTTCCTTGAAGAATAGAGTGGCGGTTTGTGATGCGTCATTAGTCTTGGCGCATGGGATGAAGTGAGCCATCTTGGAAAACCTATCAACCACCACAAAGATTGAGTCCTTATGATGTACCTTAGGCAGCCCCAAAACGAAGTCCATAGAGATGTCCACCCAAGGTAATGTAGGAATCGGCAATGGAAGGTATAACCCGTGCGGGTGAACCTTAGACTTGGCCCTTTTGCAAACCACGCATCGATCACAATGAGTTACCACCATCTTTTTCATCCTTGGCCAATAAAAATGTTCCTTCAACACACTTAACGTCTTCTCAACACCAAAGTGTCCCATTAATCCTCCACCGTGAGCCTCTTTGACCAACAACTCCCTTATTGAGCTTTGGGGGATGCATAGCCGCTTGTCCTTGAATAGGAAGCCATCATGGATGTAAAACTTAGTGTAAGAATTGGCTCCATGTCCTGTAAACGCATCCTTCAAGTCTGGGTCTTCTTCATATAAACTCTTAAGTGACTCAAACCCAAGCATCTTCGATTCCATGGTGGTGATAAGCGTATGTCTCCTAGAAAGTGCATCGGCCACCACGTTTTCTTTGCCTTTCTTGTACTTGATGACATAAGGGAAGGTCTCTATGAATTCCAGCCACTTAGCATGGCGTTTCTTCAAAGTGGTTTGACCCCTTAGATGTTGTAGTGTCTCGTGATCGGTATGGATGACACATTCTTTGGACAAGAGGTAGTGCTGCCATGTTTGCATTGCCCGCACCAAGGCATAGAGTTCCTTGTCATAAGTGGGGTAGTTGAGAGAAGCCCCACTTAGCTTCTCACTAAAGTATGCAACCGGCTTGCCTCCTTGAGTCAAAACAGCACCAATACCTACACCGGAGGCATCACATTCCACTTCAAAAGTCTTGTTGAAATCTGGCAAGACGAGTATGGGAGCATGTGTGAGACGGTACTTGAGGTCTAAGAATGACCTCTCTTGAGCTTCTCCCCACTCAAAGCCAACACTCTTCTTGATCACCGATGTCAAAGGTGCGGCCAATGTGCTGAAATCTTTAACAAACCGGCGGTAGAAACTTGCTAAGCCGTGGAAGCTCCGAACTTGGCTGATGTTAGTGGGTCTAGGCCAGCCCCTAATGGCTTCAATCTTTTCTAAGTCCACTCGAAGTCCCTGTGAGCTAACCACAAAGCCAAGAAAAACAAGCTCACTAGCACAAAACGTACACTTCTTAAGATTCGCATATAGACCTTCCAACCTAAGCGCTTCTAAGACTAGTCCTAAATGTTCCACATGATCAACCAAGCAAGTACTATAGATCAATATATCATCAAAGTAAACTACTACGAATTTACTTATATATGGTCGAAGGATATGGTTCATGAGCCTCATGAAGGTACTCGGTGCATTGGTGAGGCCGAAAGGCATCACAAGCCATTCGTATAGGCCATGCTTGGTTTTGAAAGCGGTCTTCCACTCATCTCCTTCTTTCATGCGTACTTGGTGGTATCCACTCTTGAGATCAATTTTGGAGAAGAGGGTCGCTCCACTTAGCTCGTCCAACATGTCGTCTAGCCGCGGTATGGGATGCCTATATTTGATAGTGATGTTGTTGATGGCTCGGCAATCCACACACATTCGGTATGTACCATCTTTCTTAGGTACCAACAAGACCGGAACGGCACAAGGGCTCAAGCTTTCCCGCACATATCCCTTATCCATCAAGTCTCGGACTTGTTTCTCGAGCTCCTTGGCTTCGTTTGGATTGACCCTATAGGCTGGTCGATTAGGTAGTTGTGCCCCGGAAATGAAGTCTATTTGGTGTTCAATACCCCTTTGAGGAGGCAGCCCCGGCGGTAGCTCTTCCGGAAACACTTCCTTAAATCGATCAAGGACTTGTTGCACTTCCTTTGGCAATGTGATCTCGGATTCACCTACACTCAAAAGTTCTTTGTAGACCATTAATACCACATGACAAGTAGGATCATGAATTGCTTTCCTAATATTACTAGAAGTAATGAGGAAATTAGGCTTAGAACTACACTTCTCCTTAGACAACTTCAATTGCATTTCACGGACTTGAGAAGGCAACAAAGGCGCTAAACTAATCCGTCTTTTATCATGCATCAATGAGTACCTATTAGTTCTACCATCATGCACAACTTCCCTATCAAATTGCCATGGCCGACCTAACAAAATATGAGTAGCTTGCATAGGAACAACATCACACAACACTTCATCACAATACTTTCCAATACTAAATGATATCTTGACTTGTTCATTAATTTTTAATTCGGTTTTATCATTTAGCCACCTAAGTTTATATGGATGCGGATGTTTAGTGGTGTCTAGCTGTAATTTTTCTACCATGTATGAGCTAGCCACATTAGTGCAAGAGCCACCATCAATGATAAGAGAGCAAACCTTTCCTCTTACCGTACATCTTGTATGAAAGATGTTCTCACGTTGAGCGGTCTCATCCGGTCCTTGCGTTGCACTTAAAGCCCTCATGGTGACTAAGATGTCACCTACATCCGGATACTCAATCTCTTCCTCGGCATCAACTTCCTCATCTTGATGTTCCATCTCGTCTTGAGACTCATATTCACCGGTGGAAGTGATGATCATGGCTCTCGGATTGGGACACTCTCTAGCGTAGTGTCCGCGGCCTCTACACTTGTAGCACATGATGTCTCGAGTCTTTTGGATCGTGGAGGCTCCTCTTGGGTCAGCTCTAGGCTCAGTAGTAGGCTCTCGGGGCTTAAAAGGAACCCGAGTTTCATTGGCCACTCCTTTACCCCTATCTTGGTACTTAGGAGGGTTCGGGTTTGAACCGGAGGCTTGAGCCTTCCATGGAGAATTGGTGAGTGGTCTGGTCCGGGACTTCTTCTTGAGGTGACCCTCAACCTGAATAGCTAGGTGGAGGAGCTCGTTGAAGTCGCTGTAGGTGTGCATCTCCACCTTATGTGCGATCCGATCTTGAAGACCGTCAAGGAATTGAGCCATGAGAGTCTCTTCCGTGTCTTCCAAGTTGAGACGGTTCCGTAAGTGTTCAAACTCCTCATAGTACTCCTCTACGCTCTTACTGCCTTGCACAAGTTTTCTAAACTTCCTTTGGAGCTCTCGGTGGTAAAGGGGAGGTACATATCTAGCCTTCATCATGAACTTCATGATCTCCCACGATTGGACCGGAACATCGCCATTCCTTCTTCTCTTGGCCGCATCTCTATCCCACCAGGTTAGGGCGTGATCAGTGAGTTGTGCGGCTGCGTAGGACACCTTTCTTGGCTCTTCATAGCGGTAGACTTCAAAGATGTGATCCATCCTACGCTCCCAATCAAGGTAAGCTTCCGGATCCACTTTACCCGCGAAGGTTGGTGGTGTGATCCGCAAGTGAGGTGAGAGAGCTCGGGGCTGGCCTTGTTGTCCTCTTTCATCATGATTTCGACCTTCTCTTGGCCTTGATCTCCTAAAAGGAGGAGGCTGGAAGTAATCTTCCTCGGATAGCCCCTCAACGCCCGGATCAACGTTTGGTGGAGGTGCTTGTGGTCGCGGCTGTTCGACTCGGCCTAGGCATTCTCCAAGCTGTTGGAGTTGGGCTTGAATGCCCGTGAGGAGGGCTGAGAGGTCTGGTGGTTCGGCCATCACACGTACCTTGCAAAGAAAGAAAGTTCAAAACAATCTTAGTGCGGTCCGTACAAATTATGGATAATAAGCTTCCGCGGGATTAAAATGATAGGGTGCGGATAAATTTTAGGGGCCTAAGGATTTAACCACAAGCAAGAGGGAGTTACTGCAGTAACAATTCAAATTTTGGGCTCCACCAAGGCAGGACCACTTGGTTTTGCCAGCACTCACAAGAAGACAAACTAGTACAAAGTGGTCCACACCACTTTTTACAAAATTGCACAAAGGCCCTCTCTTTGGAGAGAGCTTCAACAATGGCGGTTTAAGCTGCTAAAAACCAGAGGAAACAACCTAGCTAACATGAATAACAATAACAGTAAACACATCTCAAGTTCACAAATTGACCTAAGCTAGCAAATGGCTTTAACGGAGCAAGTTTTAGAAGGAAATATTGGGTCTTTAGAAATCAGCAAACAAACGATTTGAGCCAGCTTGAAACTCAAAATTTCTAGACCTATTAACCTTAAATCAAGTGTAAACAACCTCAGCAAGCAAAGCTAAACACCCTAGCTAGATTCACACTCAAACAAGCTCAAAGGTTCAAGTTTTATCAAGAACTAGCAAAAATCCGACAATGAGAGAAAGGTGGAAGCTTTAGTGAGGAAAGATGCAACCTTTAGGATGTTTTTGGCTCTGATACCAAAATGATATGGTCCGAGGTCCGAGCTTGAGCCCTTGGATCCGTGTAGAAGATGACGGTGATGGCGGAAGGAGGATTCAAGAGAGATGTGGTTCAATCTCTTGAAATCCGATGGTGTTGGTGATAGCTTTGAGCGTGCGAATATGAGATAGATGGAGGAGTGATGAAGCGAACCACAAGGGGGGTGGTACACCCTTGATACAGCCTCGGCCCGGAAGAAGAGAGACACACTCAATCTAGCTTCAAGGAGGGTCCAATCTAGAGGAAAACTCAATAGAGAGGAAAGAAGGAAGGTTTATGGCCTTGTTTCAATTCTTTTCTTAAGTGGTTAGCCTTGAATAAAAGAGTGTTTGCCTTTAAATAGGCTACAAGAAAACCCAAGGGATTGCCCTAGTCAACCCTTTGGTCAACAAAGCTCCCAACGGTCACAAAGTAAAACTAACAACAAAGACCGAAAATAAACAAAGGAAAAATGGTAGAGTATTTTCCTAGATAGAATCACATCTCCTTAAGATCATAGTTGTCACTCCAATGTTTCCAAGTGAGTCTTAAGTGGGATAAGAGATGTGATGCCTTAGATGTTCAAGCCTCGTTAAAACCCTTCCCTAGATCCCAACACGGTGAACTAGGGGTAGGGAAAGAGTACTCTAATAATCCAAGGTCTTTTTGGTTGTGTTCTCACGGATGGATTGTGAGAACACACAAGACCTTGTCCCCAAGGCTGCATGTCCGAGACCTTAAGTGTGTTAAGTCCGAGGTGTGGGCCAACGCGTATTGTATGGTCGCGGGTTCTAGCTCGGTCGCGGGGTGGCTGCTGCGATCCACTTCTTCTTCTTGTTCCCGTAGCTTGTGGATGAAAGTCTGGATCTTCCCTTTAAGTTTTTGAGCCTTGCCCCTTGTCATGATCTCATTTGGTATGAATGGAACGGATCGGCTGTCCGCGATCCGGCTTGGTGTGGTGTAGATGGCCGCATCAAGTATGTTATCAACATGGAAAGCTCTAATGATCAATTTCGGCTTCATAACTCAACGAAAGTAGGTCACGACGGGTTTGCCTGTTGACAAAACTTCTAGATTAAGAAAAGAATGACTGTGTTCCATCCTATGACATCACCTTATGTCGGTTTAACACACTTTCTTATGTTAACGTAACCTTACATTGCCTTGAACCAATTTAAAAGATATTACATGTGTAGAAGTATGATATGAAAATGGATAGCTCTAAGGATGAAACTCAACTTCATAACTCAACGAAAGTAGCTCACGACGGGTTCACCAATAGACAAAACCTTTAGATTAAGAGAAGAATGACCGTTTTCCAACATATGACACCACCTTATGTCGGCTTAACACACTTTCTTATGTCAAAGTAACCTTACATTGTATTGAACTAAGCTAAAAGAGATTACATGTGTAGATGTAGAATATGAACATGGATAGCTCTAAAGATCAAGCTCAGCTTCATAACTCAACGAAAGTAGCTCACGACAAGTTCACCAATAGACAAAAGTTTTAGATTAAGAGAAGAATGACCTTTTTCCAACCTATGACACCACCTTATGTCGGCTTAACATACTTTCTTTTGTCAAAGTAACCTTACATTGCATTGAACTAAGTTAAAAGAGATTACATGTGTAGAAGTATAATATGAACATGGATAGCCCTAAGGATCAAAGTCAGCTTCATAATTCAACTAAAGTAGCTCACGACGAGTTCACCTATAGATAAAATTTCTAGATTAAGGAAAGAATGACCACGTTCCAACCTATGACACCACCTTATGTCGGCTTAACACACTTTCTTATGTCAGAGTACCCTTACATTGCATTGAACTAAGGTAAAAGAGATTACATGTGTAGAAGTATAATATGACCATGGATAGCCCTAAGGATCAAACTGAGCTCCATAACTCAATGAAAGTAGCTCACAACGGGTTCACCTATAGACAAAACTTCTAGATTAAGGAAAGAATGACCACGTTCCAACCTATGACACCACCTTATGTCGGCTTAACACACTCTCTTATGTCAGAGTACCCTTACATTGCATTGAACTAAGGTAAAAGAGATTACATGTGTAGAAGTATAATATGACCATGGACAGCCCTAAGGATCAAACTGAGCTTCAAAACTCAATGAAAGTAGCTCACTACGGGTTCACCTATAGATAAAACTTCTAGATTAAGGAAAGAATGACCACGTTCCAACCTATGACACCACCTTATGTCGGTTTAACACACTTTCTTATGTCAAAGTAACCTTACATTGCATTGAACTAAGCTAAAAGAGATTACATGTGTAGAAGTATCATATGAATATGGAAAGCTCTAATGATCAAACTCGGCTTCATAATTCAACGAAAGTAGCTCACGACGGGTTCGCCTATTGACAAAACTTCTAGATTAAGAAAAGAATGACCGTGTTCCATCCTATGACACCACCTTATGTCGGCTTAACACACTTTCTTATGTCAAAGTACCCTTACATTGCATTGAACTAAGCTAAAAGAGATTACATGTGTAGAAGCATGATATGAACATGGAAAGCTCTAAAGATCAAACTCGGCTTCATAACTCAACGAATGTAGCTCACGACAGGTTCACCTATAGACAAAACTTCTAGGTTAAGGAAAGAATGACCACGTTCCAACCTATGACACCACCTTATGTCGGCTTCACACACTTTCTTATGTCAAAGTACCCTTACATTGCATTGAACTAAGCTAAAAGAGATTACATGTGTAGAAGTATGATATGAAAATGGATAGCTCTAAGGATGAAACTCAACTTCATAACTCAACGAAAGTAGCTCACGACGGGTTCACCAATAGACAAAACCTTTAGATTAAGAGAAGAATGACCGTTTTCCAACCTATGACACCACCTTATGCCGGCTTAACACACTTTCTTATGTCAAAGTAACCTTACATTGTATTGAACTAAGCTAAAAGAGATTACATGTGTAGATGTAGAATATGAACATGGATAGCTCTAAAGATCAAGCTCAGCTTCATAACGAAAACGAAAGTAGCTCACGACAAATTTACCAATAGACAAAACTTTTAGATTAAGAGAAGAATGACCTTTTTCCAACCTATGACACCACCTTATGTCGGCTTAACACACTTTCTTATGTCAAAGTACCCTTACATTGCATTGAACTAAGCTAAAAGAGATTACATGTGTAGAAGCATGATATGAACATGGAAAGCTCTAAAGATCAAACTCGGCTTCATAACTCAACGAAAGTAGCTCACGACGGGTTCACCTATAGACAAAACTTCTAGATTAAGGAAAGAATGACCACGTTCCAACCTATGACACCACCTTATGTCGGCTTAACACACTTTCTTATGTCAAAGTACCCTTACATTGCATTGAACTAAGGTAAAAGAGATTACATGTGTAGAAGCATAATATGACCATGGATAGCCCTAAGGATCAAACTCAGCTTTATAACTCAACGAAAGTAGCTCACGACGGCTTCACCTATAGACAAAACTTCTTGATTAAGGAAAGAATGACCATGTTCCAACCTATGACACCACCTTATGTCGGCTTCACACACTTTCTTATGTCAAAGTACCCTTACATTGCATTGAACTAAGCTAAAAGAGATTACATGTGTAGAAGTATGATATGAACATGGATAGCTCTAAGGATCAAACTCAACTTCATAACTCAACGAAAGTAGCTCACGACGGGTTCACCAATAGACAAAACCTTTAGATTAAGAGAAAAATTACAGTTTTCCAACCTATGACACCACCTTATGTCGGCTTACCACACTTCCTTATGTCAAAGTAACCTTACATTGCATTGAAATAAGCTAAAAAAGATTACATGTGTAGAAGTATGATATCAACATGGAAAGCTCTAATGATCAAACTCGGCTTCATAACTCAACGAAAGTATCTCACGACGGGTTCGCCTGTTGACAAAACTTCTATATTAAGAAAAGAATGATCGTGTTCCTTTCTATGACACCACCTTATGTCGGCTTAACACACTTTCTTATGTCAAAGTAACCTTACATTGCATTGAACCAATTTAAAAGAGATTACATGTGTAGAAGTATGATATGAACATGGATAGCTCTAAGGATCAAACTCAACTTCATAACTCAACGAAAGTAGCTCACGACGGGTTCACCAATAGACAAAACCTTTAGATTAAGAAAAGAATGACCGTTTTCGAACCTATGACAGCACCTTATGTCGGCTTAACACACTTTCTTATGTAAAAGTAACCTTACATTGCATTGAACTAAGGTAAAAGAGATTACATGTGTAGAAGTATAATATGACCATGGATAGCCCTAAGGATAAAACTCAGCTTCATAACTCAATGAAAGTAGCTCACGATGGGTTCACCTATAGACAAAACTTCAAGATTAAGGAAAGAATGACCTTGTTCAAACCTTTGACACCACCTTATGTCGGCTTACCATACTTTCTTTTGTCAAAGTAACCTTACATTGCATTGAACTAAGCTAAAAGAGATTACATGTGTAGAAGTATAATATGAACATGGATAGCCCTAAGGATCAAAGTCAGCTTCATAACTCAACGAAAGTAGCTCACGACGGGTTCACCTATAGATAAAATTTCTAGATTAAGGAAAAAATGACCACGTTCCAACCTATGACACCACCTTATGTCGGCTTAACACACTTTCTTATGTCAGAGTACCCTTACATTGCATTGAACTAAGGTAAAAGAGATTACATGTGTAGAAGTATAATATGACCATGGATAGCCCTAAGGATCAAACTGAGCTTCATAACTCAATGAAAGTAGCTCACTACGGGTTCACCTATAGACAAAACTTCTAGATTAAGGAAAGAATAACCACGTTCCAACCTATGACACCACCTTATGTCGGCTTAACACAATTTCTTATGTCAAAGTAACCTTACATTGCATTGAACTAAGGTAAAAGAGATTACATGTGTAGAAGTATCATATGAATATGGAAAGCTCTAATGATCAAACTCGGCTTCATAATTCAACGAAAGTAGCTCACGACGGGTTCGCTTATTGACAAAACTTCTAGATTAAGAAAAGAATGACCGTGTTCCATCCTATGACACCACCTTATGTCGGCTTAACACACTTTCTTATGTCAAAGTAACCTTACATTGCATTGAACCAATTTAAAAGAGATTACATGTGTAGAAGTATGATATGAACATGGATAGCTCTAAGGATCAAACTCAACTTCATAACTCAACGAAAGTACCTCACGACGGGTTCACCAATAGACAAAACTTTTAGATTAAGAAAAGAATGACCGTTTTCTAACCTATGACACCACCTTATGTCGGCTTAACACACTTTCTTATGTAAAAGTAACCTTATATTGCATTGAACTAAGGTAAAAGAGATTACATGTGTAGAAGTATAATATGACCATGGATAGCCCTAAGGATCAAACTCAGCTTCATAACTCAACGAAAGTAGCTCACGACGGGTTCACCTATAGACAAAACTTCTAGATTAAGGAAAGAATGACCACGTTTCAACCTATGACACCACTTTATGTCTGCTTAACACACTTTCTTATGTCAAAGTACCCTTACATTGCATTGAACTAAGCTAAAAGAGATTACATGTGTAGAAGTATGTTATCAACATGGAAAGCTCTAATGATCAATTTCGGCTTCATAACTCAACGAAAGTAGCTCACGACGGGTTTGCCTGTTGACAAAACTTCTAGATTAAGAAAAGAATGATTGTGTTCCATCCTATGACACCACCTTATGTCGGCTTAACACACTTTCTTATGTTAACGTAACCTTACATTGCCTTGAACCAATTTAAAAGAGATTACATGTGTAGAAGTATGATATGAAAATGGATAGCTCTAAGGATGAAACTCAACTTCATAACTCAACGAAAGTAGCTCACGACGGGTTCACCAATAGACAAAACCTTTAGATTAAGAGAAGAATGACCGTTTTCCAACATATGACACCACCTTATGTCGGCTTAACACACTTTCTTATGTCAAAGTAACCTTACATTGTATTGAACTAAGCTAAAAGAGATTACATGTGTAGATGTAGAATATGAACATGGATAGCTCTAAAGATCAAGCTCAGCTTCATAACTCAACGAAAGTAGCTCACGACAAGTTCACCAATAGACAAAAGTTTTAGATTAAGAGAAGAATGACCTTTTTCCAACCTATGACACCACCTTATGTCGGCTTAACATACTTTCTTTTGTCAAAGTAACCTTACATTGCATTGAACTAAGTTAAAAGAGATTACATGTGTAGAAGTATAATATGAACATGGATAGCCCTAAGGATCAAAGTCAGCTTCATAACTCAACGAAAGTAGCTCACGACGGGTTCACCTATAGATAAAATTTCTAGATTAAGGAAAGAATGACCACGTTCCAACCTATGACACCACCTTATGTCGGCTTAACACACTTTCTTATGTCAAAGTACCCTTACATTGCATTGAACTAAGGTAAAAGAGATTACATGTGTAGAAGTATAATATGACCATGGATAGCCCTAAGGATCAAACTGAGCTTCATAACTCAATGAAAGTAGCTCACTACGGGTTCACCTATAGACAAAACTTCTAGATTAAGGAAAGAATGACCACGTTCCAACCTATGACACCACCTTATGTCGGCTTAACACACTTTCTTATGTCAGAGTACCCTTACATTGCATTGAACTAAGGTAAAAGAGATTACATGTGTAGAAGTATAATATGACCATGAACAGCCCTAAGGATCAAACTGAGCTTCAAAACTCAATGAAAGTTTCAAACTGAGCTTCAAAACTGAGCTCACTATGGGTTCACCTATAGACAAAACTTCTAGATTAAGGAAAGAATGACCACGTTCCAGCCTATGACACCACCTTATGTCGGTTTAACACACTTTCTTATGTCAAAGTACCCTTACATTGCATTGAACTAAGCTAAAAGAGATTACATGTGTAGAAGTATGTTATCAACATGGAAAGCTCTAATGATCAAACTCGGCTTCATAATTCAACGAAAGTAGCTCACGACGGGTTCGCCTATTGACAAAACTTCTAGATTAAGAAAAGAATGACAGTGTTCCATCCTATGACACCACCTTATGTCGGCTTAACACACTTTCTTATGTCAAAGTACCCTTACATTGCATTGAACTAAGCTAAAAGAGATTACATGTGTAGAAGCATGATATGAACATGGAAAGCTCTAAAGATCAAACTAGGCTTCATAACTCAACGAATGTAGCTCACGACGGGTTCACCTATAGACAAAACTTCTAGATTAAGGAAAGAATGACCGTGTTTCAACCTATGACACCACCTTATATCGGCTTAACACACTTTATTATGTCAGAGTACCCTTACATTGCATTGAACTAAGGTAAAAGAGATTACATGTGTAGAAGTATAATATGACCATAGATAGCCCTAAGGATCAAACTCAGCTTCATCACTCAACGAAAGTAGCTCACGACGGCTTCACCTATAGACAAAACTTCTAGGTTAAGGAAAGAATGACCACGTTCCAACCTATGACACCACCTTATGTCGGCTTCACACACTTTCTTATGTCAAAGTACCCGTACATTGCATTGAACTAATCTAAAAGAGATTACATGTGTAGAAGTATGATATGAACATGGATAGCTCTAAGGATCAAACTCAACTTCATAACTCAACGAAAGTAGCTCACGACGGGTTCACCAATAGACAAAACCTTTAGATTAAGAGAAAAATTACCGTTTTCCAACCTATGACACCACCTTATGTCGGCTTACCACACTTTCTTATGTCAAAGTAACCTTACATTGCATTGAAATAAGCTAAAAAAGATTACATGTGTAGAAGTATGATATCAACATGGAAAGCTCTAATGATCAAACTCGGCTTCATAACTCAACAAAAGTATCTCACGACGGGTTCGCCTGTTGATAAAACTTCTAGATTAAGAAAAGAATGATCGTGTTCCATCCTATGACACCACCTTATGTCGGCTTAACACACTTTCTTATGTCAAAGTAACCTTACATTGCATTGAACCAATTTAAAAGAGATTACATGTGTAGAAGTATGATATGAACATGGATAGCTCTAAGGATCAAACTCAACTTCATAACTTAACGAAAGTAGCTCACGACGGGTTCACCAATAGACAAAACCTTTAGATTAAGAGAAGAATGACCTTTTTCCAACCTATGACACCACCTCATGTCGGCTTAACACAACTTCTTATGTCAGAGTACCCTTACATTGCATTGAACTAAGGTAAAAGAGATTACATGTGTAGAAGTATAATATGACCATGGATAGCCCTAAGGATCAAACTGAGCTTCATAACTCAATGAAAGTAGTTCACTACGGGTTCACCTATAGACAAAACTTCTAGATTAAGGAAAGAATGACCACGTTCCAACCTATGACACCACCTTATGTCGGTTTAACACACTTTCTTATGTCAAAGTAACCTTACATTGCATTGAACTAAATTAAAAGGGATTACATGTGTAGAAGTATCATATGAATATGGAAAGCTCAAATGATCAAACTAGGCTTCATAATTCAACGAAAGTATCTCACGACGGGTTCGCCTATAGACAAAACTTCTAGATTAAGGAAAGAATAACCACGTTCCAACCTATGACACCACCTTATGTCGGCTTAACACACTTTCTTATGTCAAAGTAACCTTACATTGCATTGAACTAAGGTAAAAGAGATTACATGTGTAGAAGTATCATATGAATATGGAAAGCTCTAATGATCAAACTCGGCTTCATAATTCAACGAAAGTAGCTCACGACGGGTTCGCTTATTGACAAAACTTCTAGATTAAGAAAAGAATGACCGTGTTCCATCCTATGACACCACCTTATGTCGGCTTAACACACTTTCTTATGTCAAAGTAACCTTACATTGCATTGAACCAATTTAAAAGAGATTACATGTGTAGAAGTATGATATGAACATGGATAGCTCTAAGGATCAAACTCAACTTCATAACTCAACGAAAGTACCTCACGACGGGTTCACCAATAGACAAAACTTTTAGATTAAGAAAAGAATGACCGTTTTCCAACCTATGACACCACCTTATGTCGGCTTAACACACTTTCTTATGTAAAAGTAACCTTATATTGCATTGAACTAAGGTAAAAGAGATTACATGTGTAGAAGTATAATATGACCATGGATAGCCCTAAGGATCAAACTCAGCTTCATAACTCAACGAAAGTAGCTCACGACGGGTTCACCTATAGACAAAACTTCTAGATTAAGGAAAGAATGACCACGTTTCAACCTATGACACCACTTTATGTCTGCTTAACACACTTTCTTATGTCAAAGTACCCTTACATTGCATTGAACTAAGCTAAAAGAGATTACATGTGTAGAAGTATGTTATCAACATGGAAAGCTCTAATGATCAATTTCGGCTTCATAACTCAACGAAAGTAGCTCACGACGGGTTTGCCTGTTGACAAAACTTCTAGATTAAGAAAAGAATGATTGTGTTCCATCCTATGACACCACCTTATGTCGGCTTAACACACTTTCTTATGTTAACGTAACCTTACATTGCCTTGAACCAATTTAAAAGAGATTACATGTGTAGAAGTATGATATGAAAATGGATAGCTCTAAGGATGAAACTCAACTTCATAACTCAACGAAAGTAGCTCACGACGGGTTCACCAATAGACAAAACCTTTAGATTAAGAGAAGAATGACCGTTTTCCAACATATGACACCACCTTATGTCGGCTTAACACACTTTCTTATGTCAAAGTAACCTTACATTGTATTGAACTAAGCTAAAAGAGATTACATGTGTAGATGTAGAATATGAACATGGATAGCTCTAAAGATCAAGCTCAGCTTCATAACTCAACGAAAGTAGCTCACGACAAGTTCACCAATAGACAAAAGTTTTAGATTAAGAGAAGAATGACCTTTTTCCAACCTATGACACCACCTTATGTCGGCTTAACATACTTTCTTTTGTCAAAGTAACCTTACATTGCATTGAACTAAGTTAAAAGAGATTACATGTGTAGAAGTATAATATGAACATGGATAGCCCTAAGGATCAAAGTCAGCTTCATAACTCAACGAAAGTAGCTCACGACGGGTTCACCTATAGATAAAATTTCTAGATTAAGGAAAGAATGACCACGTTCCAACCTATGACACCACCTTATGTCGGCTTAACACACTTTCTTATGTCAAAGTACCCTTACATTGCATTGAACTAAGGTAAAAGAGATTACATGTGTAGAAGTATAATATGACCATGGATAGCCCTAAGGATCAAACTGAGCTTCATAACTCAATGAAAGTAGCTCACTACGGGTTCACCTATAGACAAAACTTCTAGATTAAGGAAAGAATGACCACGTTCCAACCTATGACACCACCTTATGTCGGCTTAACACACTTTCTTATGTCAGAGTACCCTTACATTGCATTGAACTAAGGTAAAAGAGATTACATGTGTAGAAGTAATATGACCATGAACAGCCCTAAGGATCAAACTGAGCTTCAAAACTCAATGAAAGTTTCAAACTGAGCTTCAAAACTCAATGAAAGTTTCAAACTGAGCTTCAAAACTGAGCTCACTATGGGTTCACCTATAGACAAAACTTCTAGATTAAGGAAAGAATGACCACGTTCCAGCCTATGACACCACCTTATGTCGGTTTAACACACTTTCTTATGTCAAAGTACCCTTACATTGCATTGAACTAAGCTAAAAGAGATTACATGTGTAGAAGTATGTTATCAACATGGAAAGCTCTAATGATCAAACTCGGCTTCATAATTCAACAAAAGTAGCTCACGACGGGTTCGCCTATTGACAAAACTTCTAGATTAAGAAAAGAATGACAGTGTTCCATCCTATGACACCACCTTATGTCGGCTTAACACACTTTCTTATGTCAAAGTACCCTTACATTGCATTGAACTAAGCTAAAAGAGATTACATGTGTAGAAGCATGATATGAACATGGAAAGCTCTAAAGATCAAACTAGGCTTCATAACTCAACGAATGTAGCTCACGACGGGTTCACCTATAGACAAAACTTCTAGATTAAGGAAAGAATGACCGTGTTTCAACCTATGACACCACCTTATATCGGCTTAACACACTTTATTATGTCAGAGTACCCTTACATTGCATTGAACTAAGGTAAAAGAGATTACATGTGTAGAAGTATAATATGACCATGGATAGCCCTAAGGATCAAACTCAGCTTCATCACTCAACGAAAGTAGCTCACGACGGCTTCACCTATAGACAAAACTTCTAGGTTAAGGAAAGAATGACCACGTTCCAACCTATGACACCACCTTATGTCGGCTTCACACACTTTCTTATGTCAAAGTACCCGTACATTGCATTGAACTAATCTAAAAGAGATTACATGTGTAGAAGTATGATATGAACATGGATAGCTCTAAGGATCAAACTCAACTTCATAACTCAACGAAAGTAGCTCACGACGGGTTCACCAATAGACAAAACCTTTAGATTAAGAGAAAAATTACCGTTTTCCAACCTATGACACCACCTTATGTCGGCTTACCACACTTTCTTATGTCAAAGTAACCTTACATTGCATTGAAATAAGCTAAAAAAGATTACATGTGTAGAAGTATGATATCAACATGGAAAGCTCAAATGATCAAACTAGGCTTCATAATTCAACGAAAGTAGCTCACGACGGGTTCGCCTATTGACAAAACTTCTAGATTAAGAAAAGAATGACCGTGTTCCATCCTATGACACCACCTTATGTCGGCTTAACACACTTTCTTATGTCAAAGTACCCTTACATTGCATTGAACTAAACTAAAAGAGATTACATGTGTAGAAGCATGATATGAACATGGAAAGCTCTAAAGATCAAACTCGGCTTCATAACTCAACGAATGTAGCTCACGACGGGTTCACCTATAGACAAAACTTCTAGATTAAGGAAAGAATGACCGTGTTCCAACCTATGACACCACCTTATGTCGGCTTAACACACTTTCTTATTTCAGAGTACCCTTACATTGCATTGAACTAAGGTAAAAGAGATTACATGTGTAGAAGTATAATATGACCATGGATAGCCCTAAGGATCAAACTGAGCTTCATAACTCAATGAAAGTAGTTCACTACGGGTTCACCTATAGACAAAACTTCTAGATTAAGGAAAGAATGACCACGTTCCAACCTATGACACCACCTTATGTCGGTTTAACACACTTTCTTATGTCAAAGTAACCTTACATTGCATTGAACTAAATTAAAAGGGATTACATGTGTAGAAGTATCATATGAATATGGAAAGCTCAAATGATCAAACTAGGCTTCATAATTCAACGAAAGTAGCTCACGACGGGTTCGCCTATTGACAAAACTTCTAGATTAAGAAAAGAATGACCGTGTTCCATCCTATGACACCACCTTATGTCGGCTTAACACACTTTCTTATGTCAAAGTACCCTTACATTGCATTGAACTAAACTAAAAGAGATTACATGTGTAGAAGCATGATATGAACATGGAAAGCTCTAAAGATCAAACTCGGCTTCATAACTCAACGAATGTAGCTCACGACGGGTTCACCTATAGACAAAACTTCTAGATTAAGGAAAGAATGACCGTGTTCCAACCTATGACACCACCTTATGTCGGCTTAACACACTTTCTTATTTCAGAGTACCCTTACATTGCATTGAACTAAGGTAAAAGAGATTACATGTGTAGAAGTATAATATGACCATGGATAGCCCTAAGGATCAAACTCAACTTCATAACTCAACGAAAGTAGCTCACGACGGCTTCACCTATAGACAAAACTTCTAGGTTAAGGAAAGAATGACCACGTTCCAACCTATGACACCACCTTAGGTCGGCTTCACACACTTTCTTATGTCAAAGTACCCTTACATTGCATTGAACTAAGCTAAAAGAGATTACATGTGTAGAAGTATGATATGAACATGGATAGCTCTAAGGATCAAACTCAACTTCATAACTCAACGAAAGTAGCTCACGACGGGTTCACCAATAGACAAAACCTTTAGATTAAGAGAAAAATTACCGTTTTCCAACCTATGACACCACCTTATGTCGGCTTACCACACTTTCTTATGTCAAAGTAACCTTACATTGCATTGAAATAAGCTAAAAAAGATTACATGTGTAGAAGTATGATATCAACATGGAAAGCTCTAATGATCAAACTCGGCTTCATAACTCAACAAAAGTATCTCACGACGGGTTCGCCTGTTGATAAAACTTCTAGATTAAGAAAAGAATGATCGTGTTCCATCCTATGACACCACCTTATGTCGGCTTAACACACTTTCTTATGTCAAAGTAACCTTACATTGCATTGAACCAATTTAAAAGAGATTACATGTGTAGAAGTATGATATGAACATGGATAGCTCTAAGGATCAAACTCAACTTCATAACTTAACGAAAGTAGCTCACGACGGGTTCACCAATAGACAAAACCTTTAGATTAAGAGAAGAATGACCTTTTTCCAACCTATGACACCACCTCATGTCGGCTTAACACAACTTCTTATGTCAGAGTACCCTTACATTGCATTGAACTAAGGTAAAAGAGATTACATGTGTAGAAGTATAATATGACCATGGATAGCCATAAGGATCAAACTGAGCTTCATAACTCAATGAAAGTAGTTCACTACGAGTTCACCTATAGACAAAACTTCTAGATTAAGGAAAGAATGACCACGTTCCAACCTATGACACCACCTTATGTCGGTTTAACACACTTTCTTATGTCAAAGTAACCTTACATTGCATTGAACTAAATTAAAAGGGATTACATGTGTAGAAGTATCATATGAATATGGAAAGCTCAAATGATCAAACTAGGCTTCATAATTCAACGAAAGTAGCTCACGACGGGTTCGCCTATTGACAAAACTTCTAGATTAAGAAAAGAATGACCGTGTTCCATCCTATGACACCACCTTATGTCGGCTTAACACACTTTCTTATGTCAAAGTACCCTTACATTGCATTGAACTAAACTAAAAGAGATTACATGTGTAGAAGCATGATATGAACATGGAAAGCTCTAAAGATCAAACTCGGCTTCATAACTCAACGAATGTAGCTCACGACGGGTTCACCTATAGACAAAACTTCTAGATTAAGGAAAGAATGACCGTGTTCCAACCTATGACACCACCTTATGTCGGCTTAACACACTTTCTTATTTCAGAGTACCCTTACATTGCATTGAACTAAGGTAAAAGAGATTACATGTGTAGAAGTATAATATGACCATGGATAGCCCTAAGGATCAAACTCAGCTTCATAACTCAACGAAAGTAGCTCACGACGGCTTCACCTATAGACAAAACTTCTAGGTTAAGGAAAGAATGACCACGTTCCAACCTATGACACCACCTTAGGTCGGCTTCACACACTTTCTTATGTCAAAGTACCCTTACATTGCATTGAACTAAGCTAAAAGAGATTACATGTGTAGAAGTATGATATGAACATGGATAGCTCTAAGGATCAAACTCAACTTCATAACTCAACGAAAGTAGCTCACGACGGGTTCACCAATAGACAAAACCTTTAGATTAAGAGAAAAATTACCGTTTTCCAACCTATGACACCACCTTATGTCGGCTTACCACACTTTCTTATGTCAAAGTAACCTTACATTGCATTGAAATAAGCTAAAAAAGATTACATGTGTAGAAGTATGATATCAACATGGAAAGCTCTAATGATCAAACTTGGCTTCATAACTCAACAAAAGTATCTCACGACGGGTTCGCCTGTTGATAAAACTTCTAGATTAAGAAAAGAATGATCGTGTTCCATCCTATGACACCACCTTATGTCGGCTTAACACACTTTCTTATGTCAAAGTAACCTTACATTGCATTGAACCAATTTAAAAGAGATTACATGTGTAGAAGTATGATATGAACATGGATAGCTCTAAGGATCAAACTCAACTTCATAACTTAACGAAAGTAGCTCACGACGGGTTCACCAATAGACAAAACCTTTAGATTAAGAGAAGAATGACCTTTTTCCAACCTATGACACCACCTCATGTCGGCTTAACACAACTTCTTATGTCAGAGTACCCTTACATTGCATTGAACTAAGGTAAAAGAGATTACATGTGTAGAAGTATAATATGACCATGGATAGCCCTAAGGATCAAACTGAGCTTCATAACTCAATGAAAGTAGTTCACTACGGGTTCACCTATAGACAAAACTTCTAGATTAAGGAAAGAATGACCACGTTCCAACCTATGACACCACCTTATGTCGGTTTAACACACTTTCTTATGTCAAAGTAACCTTACATTGCATTGAACTAAATTAAAAGGGATTACATGTGTAGAAGTATCATATGAATATGGAAAGCTCAAATGATCAAACTAGGCTTCATAATTCAACGAAAGTAGCTCACGACGGGTTCGCCTATTGACAAAACTTCTAGATTAAGAAAAGAATGACCGTGTTCCATCCTATGACACCACCTTATGTCGGCTTAACACACTTTCTTATGTCAAAGTACCCTTACATTGCATTGAACTAAACTAAAAGAGATTACATGTGTAGAAGCATGATATGAACATGGAAAGCTCTAAAGATCAAACTCGGCTTCATAACTCAACGAATGTAGCTCACGACGGGTTCACCTATAGACAAAACTTCTAGATTAAGGAAAGAATGACCGTGTTCCAACCTATGACACCACCTTATGTCGGCTTAACACACTTTCTTATTTCAGAGTACCCTTACATTGCATTGAACTAAGGTAAAAGAGATTACATGTGTAGAAGTATAATATGACCATGGATAGCCCTAAGGATCAAACTCAGCTTCATAACTCAACGAAAGTAGCTCACGACGGCTTCACCTATAGACAAAACTTCTAGGTTAAGGAAAGAATGACCACGTTCCAACCTATGACACCACCTTAGGTCGGCTTCACACACTTTCTTATGTCAAAGTACCCTTACATTGCATTGAACTAAGCTAAAAGAGATTACATGTGTAGAAGTATGATATGAACATGGATAGCTCTAAGGATCAAACTCAACTTCATAACTCAACGAAAGTAGCTCACGACGGGTTCACCAATAGACAAAACCTTTAGATTAAGAGAAAAATTACCGTTTTCCAACCTATGACACCACCTTATGTCGGCTTACCACACTTTCTTATGTCAAAGTAACCTTACATTGCATTGAAATAAGCTAAAAAAGATTACATGTGTAGAAGTATGATATCAACATGGAAAGCTCTAATGATCAAACTCGGCTTCATAACTCAACAAAAGTATCTCACGACGGGTTCGCCTGTTGATAAAACTTCTAGATTAAGAAAAGAATGATCGTGTTCCATCCTATGACACCACCTTATATCGGCTTAACACACTTTCTTATGTCAAAGTAACCTTACATTGCATTGAAACAATTTAAAAGAGATTACATGTGTAGAAGTATGATATGAACATGGATAGCTCTAAGGATCAAACTCAACTTCATAACTTAACGAAAGTAGCTCACGACGGGTTCACCAATAGACAAAACCTTTAGATTAAGAGAAGAATGACCTTTTTCCAACCTATGACACCACCTCATGTCGGCTTAACACAACTTCTTATGTCAGAGTACCCTTACATTGCATTGAACTAAGGTAAAAGAGATTACATGTGTAGAAGTATAATATGACCATGGATAGCCCTAAGGATCAAACTGAGCTTCATAACTCAATGAAAGTAGTTCACTACGGGTTCACCTATAGACAAAACTTCTAGATTAAGGAAAGAATGACCACGTTCCAACCTATGACACCACCTTATGTCGGCTTAACACACTTTCTTATGTCAAAGTACCCTTACATTGCATTGAACTAAACTAAAAGAGATTACATGTGTAGAAGCATGATATGAACATGGAAAGCTCTAAAGATCAAACTCGGCTTCATAACTTAACGAATGTAGCTCACGACGGGTTCACCTATAGACAAAACTTCTAGATTAAGGAAAGAATGACCGTGTTCCAACCTATGACACCACCTTATGTCGGCTTAACACACTTTCTTATTTCAGAGTACCCTTACATTGCATTGAACTAAGGTAAAAGAGATTACATGTGTAGAAGTATAATATGACCATGGATAGCCCTAAGGATCAAACTCAGCTTCATAACTCAACGAAAGTAGCTCACGACGGCTTCACCTATAGACAAAACTTCTAGGTTAAGGAAAGAATGACCACGTTCCAACCTATGACACCACCTTAGGTCGGCTTCACACACTTTCTTATGTCAAAGTACCCTTACATTGCATTGAACTAAGCTAAAAGAGATTACATGTGTAGAAGTATGATATGAACATGGATAGCTCTAAGGATCAAACTCAACTTCATAACTCAACGAAAGTAGCTCACGACGGGTTCACCAATAGACAAAACCTTTAGATTAAGAGAAAAATTACCGTTTTCCAACCTATGACACCACCTTATGTCGGCTTACCACACTTTCTTATGTCAAAGTAACCTTACATTGCATTGAAATAAGCTAAAAAAGATTACATGTGTAGAAGTATGATATCAACATGGAAAGCTCTAATGATCAAACTCGGCTTCATAACTCAACAAAAGTATCTCACGACGGGTTCGCCTGTTGATAAAACTTCTAGATTAAGAAAAGAATGATCGTGTTCCATCCTATGACACCACCTTATATCGGCTTAACACACTTTCTTATGTCAAAGTAACCTTACATTGCATTGAACCAATTTAAAAGAGATTACATGTGTAGAAGTATGATATGAACATGGATAGCTCTAAGGATCAAATTCAACTTCATAACTAAACGAAAGTAGCTCACGACGGGTTCACCAATAGACAAAACCTTTAGATTAAGAAAAGAATGACCGTTTTCCAACCTATGACACCACCTTATGTCGGCTTAACACACTTTCTTATGTAAAAGTAACCTTACATTGCATTGAACTAAGGTAAAAGAGATTACATGTGTAGAAGTATAATATGACCATGGATAGCCCTAAGGATCAAACTCAGCTTCATAACTCAATGAAAGTAGCTCACGACGGGTTCACCTATAGACAAAACTGCTAGATTAAGGAAAAAATGACCACGTTCCAACCTATGACACCACCTTATGTCGGCTTCACACACTTTCTTATGTTAACGTAACCTTACATTGCATTGAACCAATTTAAAAGAGATTACATGTGTAGAAGTATGATATGAACATGGATAGTTCTAAGGATGAAACTCAACTTCATAACTCAACGCAAGTAACTCACGACGGGTTCCCTAATAGACAAAACCTTTAGATTAAGAGAAGAATGACCGTTTTTCAAACTATGACACCACCTTATGTCGGCTTAACAAAGTTTCTTCTGTCAAAGTAACCTTACATTGCATTGAAATAAACTAAAAGAGATTACATGTGTAGAAGTATAATATGAACATGGATAGCCCTAAGGATCAAACTCAGCTTCATAACTCAACGAAAGTAGATCACGACGGGTTCACCTATAGACAAAACTTCTAGATTAAGGGAAGAATGACCACGTTCCAACCTATGACACCAGCTTATGTCGGCTTAACACACTTTCTTATGTCAAAGTACCCTTACATTGCATTTAACTAAGGTAAAAGAGATTACATGTGTAGAAGTATCATATGAATATGGAAAGCTCTAATGATCAAACTCGGCTTCATAATTCAACGAAAGTAGCTCACGACGGGTTCACCAATAGACAAAACCTTTAGATTAAGAAAAGAATTACCTTTTTCCAACCTATAACACCACCTTATGTCGGCTTAACACACTTTCTTATGTCAAAGTACCCTTACATTGCATTGAACTAAGCTAAAAGAGATTACATGTGTAGAAGCATGATATGAACATGGAAAGCTCTAAGGATCAAACTCGGCTTCATAACTCAACGAAAGTAGCTCACGACGGGTTCGCCTGTTGTCAAAACTTCTGGATTAAGAAAAGAATGACTGGGTTCCATCCTATGACACCACCCTATGTCGGGTTAACACACTTTCTTATGTCCAAGTAACCTTACATTGCATTAAACCAATTCAAAAGAGATTACATGTGTAGAAGTATGATATGAACATGGATAGCTCTACGGATCAAACTCAACTTCATAACTCAACGAAAGTACCTCACGACGGGTTCACCAATAGACAAAACCTTTAGATTAAGAGAAGAATGACCGTTTTCCAACCTATGACACCACCTTATTTCGGCTTAACACAATTCCTTATGTAAAAGTAACCTTACATTGCATTGAACTAAGGTAAAAGAGATTACATGTGTAGAAGTATAATATGACCATGGATTGCCTAAGGATCAAACTCAGCTTCATAACTCAACGAAAGTAGCTCACGACGGGTTCACCTATAGACAAAACTTCTAGATTAAGGAAAGAATGACCACGTTCCAACCTATGACACCACCTTATGTCGGCTTAACACACATTCTTATGTCAAAGTACCCTTACATTGCATTGAACTAAGCTAAAAGAGATTGTATGTGTAGAAGTATAATATGAACATGGAAAACTCTAATGATCAAACTCGGCTTCATAACTCAATGAAAGTAGCTCACGACGGGTTCGCCTGTTGACAAAACTTCTAAATTAAGAAAAGAATGACTGTGTTCCATCCTATGACACCACCTTATGTCGGCTTAACACACTTTTTTATGTCAACGTAACCTTACATTGCATGGAACCAATTTAAAAGATATTACATGTGTAGAAGTATGATATGAACATGGAAAGCTCTAAGGATCAAACTCAACTTCATAACTCAACGAAAGTAGCTCACGACGGGTTCACCAATAGACAAAACCTTTAGATTAAGAGAAGAATGACCGCTTTCCAACCTATGACACCACCTTATGTCGGCTTAACACACTTTCTTATGTCAAAGTAACCTTACATTGTATTGAACTAAGCTAAAAGAGATTACATGTGTAGAAGTAGAATATGAACATGGAAAGCTCTAAGGATCAAAATCAGCATCATAACTCAACGAAAGTAGCTCACGACAGGTTCACCAATAGACAAAACTTTTAGATTAAGAGAAGAATGACCTTTTTCCAACCTATGACACCACCATATGTCGGCTTAACACACTTTCTTTTGTCAAAGTAACCTTACATTGCATTGAACTAAGCTAAAAGAGATTATGTGTGTAGAAGTATAATATCAACATGGATAGCCCTAAGGATTAAAGTCAGCTTCATAACTCAACGAAAGTAGCTCACGACGGGTTCACCTATAGATAAAATTTCTAGATTAAAGAAAGAATGACCGTGTTCCAACTTATGACACCACCTTATGTTGGCTTAACACACTTTCTTATTTCTGAAGTAACCTTACATTGCATTAAAATAAGCTAAAAGAGGTTACATGTGTAGAAGTATGATATCAACATGGAAAGCTCTAATGATCAAACTCGGCTTCATAACTCAACGAAAGTAGTTCACGACGGGTTCGCCTGTTGACAAAACTTATAGATTATAAAAGAATGACCGTGTTCCATCCTATGACACCACCTTATGTCGGCTTAACACACTTTCTTATGTCAAAGTAACCTTACATTGCATTGAACCAATTTAAAAGAGATTACATGTGTAGAAGTATGATATGAACATGGATAGCTCTAAGGATTAAACTCAACTTCATAACTCAACGAAAGTAGCTCACGACGGGTTCACCAATAGCCAAAACCTTTAAATTAAGAGAAGAATGACCGTTTTCCAACATATGACACCTCCTTATGTCGGCTTAACACACTTTCTTATGTAAAAGTAACCTTACATTGCATTGAACTAAAGTAAAAGAGATTACATGTGTAGAAGTATAATATGACAATGGAGAGCCCTAAGGATCAAACTTAGCTTCATAACTCAACGAAAGTAGCTCACGACGGGTTCACCTATAGACAAAACTTTTAGATTAAGGAAAGAATGACCACGTTGTAACCTATGACACCACCTTATGTCGGCTTAACACACTTTCTTATGTCAAAGTACCCTTACATTGCATTGAACTAAGCTAAAAGAGATTACATGTGTAGAAGCATGATATGAACATGGAAAGCTCTAAAGATCAAACTCGGCTTCATAACTCAACGAATGTAGCTCACGACGGGTTCACCTATAGACAAAACTTCTAGATTAAGGAAAGAATGACCGTGTTCCAACCTATGACACCACCTTATGTCGGCTTAACACACTTTATTATGTCAGAGTACCCTTACATTGCATTGAACTAAGGTAAAAGAGATTACATGTGTAGAAGTATAATATGACCATGGATAGCCCTAAGGATTAAACTCAGCTTCATAACTCAACGAAAGTAGCTCACGACGGCTTCACCTATAGACAAAACTTCTAGGTTAAGGAAAGAATGACCACGTTCCAACCTATGACACCACCTTATGTCGGCTTCACACACTTTCTTATGTCAAAGTACCCTTACATTGCATTGAACTAAGCTAAAAGAGATTACATGTGTAGAAGTATGATATGAACATGGATAGCTCTAAGGATCAAACTCAACTTCATAACTCAACGAAAGTAGCTCACGACGGGTTCGCCTATTGACACTTCTAGATTAAGGAAAGAATGACCACGTTCCAACCTATGACACCACCTTATGTCGGCTTAACACACTTTCTTATGTCAAAGTACCCTTATATTGCATTGGACTAAGCTAAAAAGATTACATGTGTAGAAGTACTGATATGTCTGCATTTTCGCACGTTTTAGGAGTCATATCCAGCATGTTTAGTGTTTATATTCGTTATACTTCGTGTTGCATTAGTGTTTTTAAGTTAGAATTCATGCATAGCATCCATACATGCATTGGAGCAGATTTCAGGTACAATTGGAGACTTTAAGATGCATAATGAGATATCAGTTCATCAACTCGACCAATCAGCTCAACCGCGACTCGAGCTAGCATCAACTCGACCTACATCTCCACCGTCTTGGTCGAGCTACACCTCACTGCTGCACCACTCGACCACCGACTCGACCAACTTGGTCGAGCTGCACCTCGCCGCCGAATCAACTCGACCAAATTGGTCGAGTCGGTTTCACGCGGACCGTTTTTAACATCAACTTGACTTGTCAACTCGACCAATCTGGTCGAGCTGATCAAACTCCGCGTTTTGTTTGTATTATTTTTGTTGTTTTTAGGGTTTCTAAGATTGGGTATAAAAACCCTCTTAACCTGTTTTTTCACGAGGACGTTTAATTTTATGAACTTTTGAGAGAGAACAGAGGAAACAGCTACTGCTTCTGTAATCTCGAGACTGAATTTCTATTGCAATTTCATCCACTGGTTTATTTTAATATATTCTTCTTCTCTATTGACGTTTATGCAATTAAGTTTAAGCTTTCAATTTTCGTTGATCGTTATTATGTCTGAGTAGTTTAATAAGCTTTCTGAGGATGGGCTAGGTTAGTGAAACATCTTTGATCTACTAAGTACCTAAGTTAATTTCGCATAGATTTCTTCTGTTTTAGGGTTCTTAACGCTTATCTCTTTCTGATCACTTGAGATTTGATCATAGGAATTTCCATACTCATGAAGTGTTTGACTGAAATACCTGATACACCTGATTTCAGAGACTTTCGTACCTAGCCTAAGGGATTAGCTGTTTAGGGCGAATATTGACTTTAGCAAACTGAATCTTAATGTCTTCTTTGTTATGATAGGGCCTGGATATAACCTAGTAGAAATCATCTGTCATGAAAGTGAATATGATTACTTGCGAGTTTGCTGTCTAGGAATCACCTCTTCTTGAGTTTGTTAGGTACTTAGGTGTTGATCAAGGATGTCCACTAATCGTCGATCCCCCTCCTTAGAAGCTTCTTATTTCATCTGATTGAATTACCTTTTCACTTGCTTATTTAAATTTCGTTCTTATTAATTTAGACCGTTAGAAACATCGTTTGATTGATTTAGCTTGAATTAATTGATTCTATTACAATTCTGATTGCTTGCATATCACTTAATTGGATTGACACCTCAAGTATTACAATGACCATGATAGTGCTTAGGGTTAATTGACAAGTAGTGTAAAAACCTTTTATCAATTTGGCGCCGTTGCCGGTTGGGTGTTTATTCTGCTTCATTTAGAATTTTAGAACAATTGAGATCAAGTTCGTTTTTGGTTACAGTTAGCAAATTCACTGAAATTCTGTTTATCTATTAGTTTTTCAGGTGATTCTACAACTTTACCAATCAGCTCGACCTACCAGCTCGAGCACTGGGTAGAGTTGAACTCAAAATTTTTATGCACACACGTTCCAAAGGCAGTCAAAACCTTTTAGGTACTTTCGACAACGAACGACAGCTTAGACGCAACTTGGAAAGGCATAGAACACAACTATTCAGTGAACAACAGAATTCAATGGAGGTGAACAACGGGGATGATAATCACTCTGAACATCATCCAATGCAGAGACCTCAGCAGAGGAGGCCACGGACAATTGGAGCTGGAGATGCTCCAACCACTCACACCCAGAGACATGGTATTGTACCTCCTGCCATCCAGAATAACAATTTTGAGATAAAAGGCAGTCTCATTACCATGGTTCAGAACAACAAATTCCATGGACTACCTAATGAAGATCCTCTGGATCATTTGGATGAATTCGAAAGGCTTTGCAGCCTAACTAAGATAAGTGGGGTGAGTGAAGATGCCTTCAAACTAAGGTTGTTCCTGTTTTCTCTTGGTGATAAGGCACACATCTGGGAGAAACACTTGCCTAGGGGTTCGATAACTTCATGGGATGAGTGCAAAAAGGCATTCCTTGCTAAATTCTTCTCGAATTCCAGAACTGCAAAACTCCGCAATGCAATATCTGGTTTCACACAAAACAATTCCGAGACATTCTCTGAAGCATGGGAACGCTTCAAAACTTATCAGTCTCAATGCCCCCATCACGGTTTCACTACTGAGTCTCTTCTGAGCACCTTATACAGAGGTGTCCTACCCAAAATTCGCATGCTGTTGGACACTGCCAGCAATGGGAACTTTCTGAACAAAGATGTGGATGACGGTTGGGATCTGGTAGAGAATCTCGCTCAAGCAGACAGGCAATATTGTGAGGATTATGACAGGAATATGAGAGGTCCTACTGAGTCTGATTTTGTGAGCAGAAAGGAAATCAAAGCCTTGCATGAGAAAATAGACAAGCTACTCTTGTCCCAGAAGAAACATGTTCACTTTGTAAGTGAAGATGATCAGGTTGAGGAAGATGATGACGTTCATGATGAGCAGATCAACTATTTGCAGAATCAGGGTGGATACAGAGGATACAACAGTTACATGCCAAACAATAATTTGTCATACAGAAGTACCAATGTAGCCAACCTAGATGATCAGGTTTACCCACAACAGGTTCAACATTCTCAGCCTAAACCCTTCATCCCAAAGAAACCTTACAACAACACCTTCAACCACACCGCAACAGTACCACCTGGGTACAGCCTCAAAATCATCAGCTACCTACTACACAAAGCCCAGATATGATGAACATGCTTAAGCAAATACTTCAAGGGCAAGCTGCTAGCAGTAAGGAGTTGAACAAAATGCAGGCTGATCTTCATTCAAAAATAGATGCTTTGCATAACGATCTTCACTGCAAATTTGAGACTTTGAATTCCAGGCTGAAGTACTTAGAGGGTATACAAGCTTCCCCTACAGTGAAAACTACTGGACAACTACCAGGAAAATCAGTTCAAAATCCAAAAGAGTATAATGCCAGTACAATTACTCTTCGCTGTGGAAAAGAACTACCAACTCCTGCAGGATACGCTCGTGTTGCTGAGGACAGCGTTGTTCAGGAAGGGGAGGATGATGAAAACACTGAAACGCCAAAGGCAACAACTTTTGATAGTCAACTCGACCTCAATAATGAGCAGCAAGGTCGAGTTGAGTCCGATCATGTGCCTAATCCCAAAGTTTCAGAGACAAAAAACAAACCTTTTGTTCCCCCACCTTACAAACCTCACCTGCCCTTTCCTGGAAGGTTTAAGAAAGAGTTCGTTGAGAAATACAAGGCTCTATTTGACAAGCAGATGAAAGAGATTGAGCCTAAGATCCCACTTCTGGATGCGTTCATGTTAGTTCTGCCCTACCAAAAATTCCTGAAAGATGCAGTCAAGGAAAGAACTAAAGAGGTAGAGGGGATGGTAGTTCTAACTCATGAATGCAGTGCAATAATCCAGAGGAAACTTGTTCCAAGGAAACTTGAAGACCCTGGAACTTTTACAATCCCATGCTCCCTTGGCCCGCTTGCCTTCAGTAACTGTCTATGCGATCTTAGAGCATCCATTAGTCTCATGCCTCTCTCTGTTGCGCAAAGGCTAGGTTTCGACGAATATAAGCCATGCAAGATCTCTTTGATCTTAGCTGACAGATCTGTTAGAATTCCACATGGTATCTTAGAAGATCTACCCGTCAGAGTTGGAAATGTGGAAATCCCTACTGATTTTGTAGTCCTGGAAATGGACGAAGAACCTAAAGATCCACGGCTTTTTGGTAGCCCTTTCTTAGCCACTGCAGGAGCTATAATTGATGTTAAGAAGGGGACCATTGAACTGAATCTGGGTAAGAATTTCAAAATGAAATTCAACATCAGGGATATCATGAGAAAGCCAACTATTGAGGGACAATTGTTTTGGGTACAAGAGATGGACACCCTGGCTGATGAGCTATTGGAAGAATTAACAGAAAAGGATCACCTCCAGGTCGCTTTGTCTAAGAGTGCTGATGCTGGGTATCTTCATAAAGAAACTGAGTGTTATGGGAAGTTGCTGGACTCCCACAAAGCTGTAAAAGGATCAGTGGAATTTGAGGATTTAGGTATTACAAAGGTCTCAGCGGCAGTGGAGGAGGAAATCGACTCACCAGGCCGAGAATCAATAATTTTTGAAAACAGCTCGACCGTCGTCTCTAGCACCAAGGTCGAGCTGACAGACAGTAGGCTGTCAGATGATTGGTCTGAACTTAAGGCACCGAAAACAGAGCTAAAAACACTTCCTAAAGGGCTAAGGTACGCTTTCTTAGGCTCTAACTCTACATACCCTGTGATAGTGAATGATGCGCTGAGTGATGATGAATTACATTCTCTGTTAACTGAACTGAGAAAGTATAGAAAGACCATAGGATACTCTCTAGATGATATCAAAGGAATATCACCCAGTCTCTGTACACATAGGATCCATTTGGAAGATGAATCTTATTCTAGCATAGAACCCCAAAGAAGACTAAATCCTAACCTTAAAGAGGTAGTCAAGAAGGAAATTCTTAAATTGCTAGATGCTGATGTGATTTACCCTATCTCTGATAGTAAATGGGTTTCTCCTGTGCATGTGGTTCCTAAGAAAAGGGGTATAACTGTTGTTAGGAATGATAAAAATGAATTGATTCCTACTAGAACTATCACTGGGCACAAAATGTGCATTGATCTTAGGAAGCTAAACGCTGCAACTAGAAAGGATCACTACCCATTGCCATTTATTGATCAGATGCTTGAACGTTTAGCTAATCATTCATACTATTGTTTTCTAGATGGTTATAGTGGATTCTTCCAAATTCCTATTCACCCTAATGATCAAGAAAAAACCACCTTTACTTGTTCATATGGAACTTTTGCTTTTAGAAGAATGCCCTTTGGACTGTGTAATGCACCTGCTACGTTCCAACGTTGTATGACTTCTATATTTTCAGATCTGATTGAGGAGATGTTGAGGTCTTTATGGACGATTTTTCTGTCTATGGCTCTTCCTTCTCCTCCTGTTTGTTGAATCTATGCAGGGTATTGAGCAGGTGCGTGGAGACGAACCTAGTGCTTAACTGGGAAAAGTGTCATTTCATGGTTCAGGAAGGGATTGTTCTGGGACACAAAATTTCGGCCAAGGGGATTGAGGTTGATCAGGCTAAGATTCAGGTGATGGTTCAGTTGCAGCCCCCAAGGAACGTCAAAGATATTAGGAGTTTCTTGGGCCATGCAGGATTTTACAGAAGGCTCATTAAAGACTTCTCAAAAATCGCCAGGCCTCTCACTAGGCTGCTATGTAAGGATACAGATTTCGAATTTGATGCGGACTGTTTGAAGGCTTTCCATCTGATTAAGGAATCTCTAACTTCAACACCAGTGGTTCAACCTCCGAACTGGGAATATCCATTCGAAATCATGTGTGATGCTTCAGATTATGCAGTTGGAGCAGTACTCGGGCAGAGGATTGACAAAAAGCTCCATGTGATTTACTATGCCAGCAGAACACTTGATGATACTCAGTGTAGATATGCAACTACAGAGAAAGAACTGCTGGCAGTTGTGTTTGCGTTTGATAAGTTCAGAAGTTACTTAGTTGGCTCGAAGGTTATAGTTTACACTGATCACGCAGCGTTGAGGCACATTTATGCCAAGAAGGACACTAAGCCGAGACTGTTGAGATGGATACTTCTACTGCAGGAGTTCGACATGGAGATTGTTGATAAGAAGGGCATTGAGAATGGGGTAGCAGACCATTTGTCCAGATTGAGAATAGACGATTTAGCCCATGTTGATGATTCTATGCAAGATGAATAACTCCTAGCTTCAATCACAGTTGCAGCTGGGTATGAAATCAAAGAAAGACTCGAAGGAGTCATGGCTTTAAAAGAAGAAAATCTGCCCTGGTATGCTGACTTGGTGAATTATCTGGTGGTAGGAGAAGTGCCAAAAAGTCTGGATTCCTATCAAAGGAAAAAGTTCTTCAGAGACGTCAATCACTACTTCTGGGATGAACCATATTTGTACAAGAAAGGATCAGATGGTTTGTTCAGAAGATGTGTAGCTGAGGAGGAAGTGTCAGGAATTTTGGAGCATTGTCATGGATCTTCTTATGGTGGGCATTTTGCTACATTTAAGACAGTTCAGAAAGTGTTGCAAGCTGGTTTGTGGTGGCCAACCGTTTTCAAGGATACCCATGTATTTATTTCTAAATGTGATGCTTGCCAGAGAACGGGGAACATCAGTAAGAGAAATGAAATGCCACAGAACCCAATTTTGGAAGTTGAAATTTTTGACTGCTGGGGAATCGATTTTATGGGACCATTCAACCCTCCTTCTCATGGAAACAGCTATATTTTAGTGGCAGTCGATTATGTTTCCAAGTGGGTTGAAGCCATAGCATGTCCCACGAATGATGCAAAACCTGTGCTGAAACTGTTTAAATCCATCATCTTCCCCAGATTTGGTATACCCAGAGTTGTGATCAGTGATAGAGGCTCTCACTTCATCAATAAGCTATTTGAAAACCTACTGAGGAAACATGGAGTAAAACACAAGGTAGTCACGCCTTATCATCCACAAACAAGTGGCCAGGTTGAGGTTTCAAATAAGCAGATTAAATCAATTCTTGCCAGAGTAGTTGGGACTTCAAAAAGAGATTGGGCCACCAAGCTGGACGATACTCTGTGGGCTTACCGGACCGCTTTTAAAACCCCAATTGGGATAACGCCATTTCAACTTCTTTATGGCAAATCATGTCATTTATCGGTTGAAGTTGAATATAAGGCAATCTGGGCGACAAAACTGATGAATTTCGACTTGAAATCTGCCCAAGAGAGAAGGGCTTTAGGTCTGCATGAATTGGAGGAGGCGAGATTAGAGGCTTATGAAAGTTCAAAAATATACAAGGAAAGGACAAAAGCCTTTCACGATAAGAAAATAGCTCCTAAGAAGATCACAACTGGTGATCAAGTCCTTCTATTCAACTCCAGACTTAAGCTTTTTCCTGGGAAGCTCAAAAGCAGATGGTCTGGACCATTCAGAGTCAAAGAAGTTTTACCCTATGGAGCTATCACGTTGGTAAACAAAGAGGGATCCAACTTTACTGTCAATGGTCAGAGGGTGAAACTATACTTGGCAGATGAAACAATTCCAGAGAGCACTTCAGCGCATCTCTGTGAACCCACCAAAGCCTAAGAAAGGAGGGGGAGTCAAGCTAAGGACTTTAAACAAGCTCACTTGGGAGGAAATCCCATGATATCCTTGTAAATAGCTTAGTTAGTTTTCTTAGGATTTTCTTTTATTTTCCGTTTCTGTCTTTCTATCTTTTTCTCGTTTTTTTTTTAGGTGGAAAATTTGGCCGATTCTAGTGGATTTGGAGAGGTTTGACATAGAGCTGACAGGAGAAGGAGAGTTTACTTGAGAATATGGTGGATAAAAATCTGACTCGACCCAGTTAGTGATACAGTGGGTCGAGCTGAGATGAAACGTGACCTTTATAATGCAATTATCTACCAGACTCTTCATAAAACTCCCGTATCCTTATTACTGCAGCCTTTATTCCGTTGGTTATTGAACAATGTTTGGGATTTACCATCACATGCTTTCTGAAAAGCTTAGTGTGGGTCCTCATGTCCCCTCATATGAGTCAATAACCACTCCTTTTGGACAGCATTCACGTGATTTCTTTTTGGGAGGACCTCATGTCTTTTCCTTTTAAAAGACAAACACCATCTCTCTTCCTTCCAATAACTCATCCTCAACAAATTTTCTCACTTTCTCACGCTTTCTTGTTCAAGAATCCTTTGTTTTGCAGATTTTGAGCGCCAGGTTAACAAAAGGAGAGAAAACCACACCCATCAAATCTGAGAAGGACCAGATCGGTCTCACAGGCACCTAGAAGGCGATCCACCTCCACTTCAGTTCCAGCCCGAACGTCATCATACATGCCTAGAACCTCAACACAACGAGATTTGGAGGATAGGCCTCAAGTTTCAGTCAATTACAATCCCAACTCGACCCCAGACTAAGAACGTCAGATGGAGCTAGGCGGGGGATCGTACCATTACAGCACTGAACAAGGCTGTATGGAACAGATCGACCCTTTACGAGAGCTACACCTAAGAGAAAACAAAGTTGAATCTGCTAGAGCTCCATCACACTCAGTTGCATCAGACAGCACGGTTCCAATAGGCTACGACGAACCATCATATGAAGCACCGGGACCAGCCATTCTTGATTTCGATCCTCACAATCCAGCATACCAAATCAACCAACCTTATACAGACACTGCAAGTCCACCGCCCTGGAACTTGTACTTCTAAAAAGGTACCCGCCCTACACATTCGTTGTTAATACCATTGCATTCGTATCGTTTTTGTTATTTGATCTAGGTTCTTTTTCACGCTTCTATCACACAAGGGACTGTGTGATTTAAGTTTGGGGGAGGGTCCTAGATCACATTTGATCACGTTTTTTTTTTCCTGTTCTTATTTTCTCGTTTTCTATCATGCATTCTCATAAAAGGCATTCAAAAAAAAAAAAAAAATTGAGTCTAGTAGCTGCATTCATGTAAGATCGAGTCTAGTTTTGCATAAGGGGTTATGATGATTATGCCTATCTGAGTTTGCTGATTCGATGTGCTAAATTCACCGCCCTGGATATAAGTTGTCTGCTGCTTGCTTACCTGTCTGAAACGTAAAACTGCACCATATTAAGAAGGTTTAGTCTTTGCATTCATGCCTGATTGAATCATGTTACGATCCGATGCTAATCCTTGCTTAAGTGAAAACGATAAGCTGACTGATTAATTACCAAGTATGCATTGAATTTAAGCTTGTGGATTACACTGAATATTTGAATTTCTTTTATCATCATGCATCTATCTTGTTAATCCAAATAGACTCCCACCATGCACAATACCTTCCTTTAAAACCATACACTGCTTGTTGTGTGTTTCGTGAGGTCTTTTTCCGGTTTAACTTGGCATAAAGTATTAGGTGAGTACCGACAAGGGCATGACTTCATGTAGATGCTGGTCCACGATTTTTGGACAAGATAGGATTAGGTGTGGTTTTGACTTTGGATATGGGAATGTTTATGTCTAAGTGGAAACTGAATGAAAAGTAAAAAGGCTAAAGTGTTCAAGTCTGAAGGAGAAAAAGGGGTCGAAGGTTATACTAAGAAATCTAGTCATGGTTCTGGGTAATAAAAAGAAAGAAAAAAAGTAATAAATAAGAAGAATCATTTGCTGTAAATGTCTTAATTACCAGACTGCTAGAAGCTGCATTGTTTGTGAATCCCTCTCCTTAGAATTGTGAATGGAAAAGCTTGTAAGTATGATCTTGGCGGTAACAGAAGGAAAGATGCCTTGAATAAAAAGGGTAGTCTAGGATCAGATTTTGGGTTTTAGATTGCTAGGATGAAACCAATGTAGGTACATGGGTAGATGAAGTCATGTTCTTGTATGCGCCTATTGGTTCTCACCTTTAGCATTATGCTGAAGCTTAATCCACTTCATTGAGTGATCCTTGTTCATTGTTTGACCAGTTACTATAAAGAAATCATTCTAATCTTTGGACCTTACCTTTAGCCAAACAAGTTTTTAAATCAATCCATATGCTTGGTTCACGTTTCTGTTCTAAATGAATGTTAAAAGGGTTAGTTGAAGTGAACACATGAGTAGGTTAAGGCTGCATTTATGCTAGATTGTAATTGGTATGGCTAAAGTTTTTGAGTATGACTTGCTTAGTTGTGCATCTTAGAACTTATATCTTGGACTGTGAGTTTAACATTCGGATCAGCTCGTCTTTGGCTTTGAATCCCCGTTTCACCTTCTTCTCCATCTTGGTTCAGCTTGTTTGCTTGAGGGCAAGCAAAGACTAAGTTTGGAGGAGTTGATATGTCTGCATTTTCGCACGTTTTAGGAGTCATATCCAGCATGTTTAGTGTTTATATTCGTTATACTTCGTGTTGCATTAGTGTTTTTAAGTTAGAATTCATGCATAGCATCCATACATGCATTGGAGCAGATTTCAGGTACAATTGGAGACTTTAAGATGCATAATGAGATATCAGTTCATTAACTCGACCAATCAGCTCAACCGCGACTCGAGCTAGCATCAACTCGACCTCCATCTCCACCGTCTTGGTCGAGCTACACCTCATTGCTGCACCACTCGACCACCGACTCGACCAACGTGGTCGAGCTGCACCTCGCCGCCGAATCAACTCGACCAAATTGGTCGAGTCGGTTTCACGCGGACTGTTTTTAACATCAACTTGACTTGTCAACTCGACCAATCTGGTCGAGCTGATCAAATTCCGCGTTTTGTTTGTATTATTTTTGTTGTTTTTAGGGTTTCTAAGATTGGGTATAAAAACCCTCTTAACCTGTTTTTTCACGAGGACGTTTAATTTTATGAACTTTTGAGAGAGAACAGAGGAAACAGCTACTGCTTCTGTAATCTCGAGACTGAATTTCTATTGCAATTTCATCCACTGGTTTATTTTAATATATTCTTCTTCTCTATTGATGTTTATGCAATTAAGTTTAAGCTTTCAATTTTCGTTGATCGTTATTATGTCTGAGTAGTTTAATAAGCTTTCTGAGGATGGGCTAGGTTAGTGAAACATCTTTGATCTACTAAGTACCTAAGTTAATTTCGCATAGATTTCTTCTGTTTTAGGGTTCTTAACGCTTATCTCTTTCTGATCACTTGAGATTTGATCATAGGAATTTCCATACTCATGAAGTGTTTGACTGAAATACCTGATACACCTGATTTCAGAGACTTTCGTACCTAGCCTAAGGGATTAGCTGTTTAGGGCGAATATTGACTTTAGCAAACTGAATCTTAATGTCTTCTTTGTTATGATAGGGCCTGGATATAACCTAGTAGAAATCATCTATCATGAAAGTGAATATGATTACTTGCGAGTTTGCTGTCTAGGAATCACCTCTTCTTGAGTTTGTTAGGTACTTAGGTGTTGATCAAGGATGTCCACTAATCGTCGATCCCCCTCCTTAGAAGCTTCTTATTTCATCTGATTGAATTACCTTTTCACTTGCTTATTTAAATTTCGTTCTTATTAATTTAGACCGTTAGAAACATCGTTTGATTGATTTGGCTTGAATTAATTGATTCTATTACAATTCTGATTGCTTGCATATCACCTAATTGGATTGACACCTCAAGTATTACAATGACCATGATAGTGCTTAGGGTTAATTGACAAGTAGTGTAAAAACCTTTTATCAAGTACGATATCAACATGGAAAGCTCTAATGATCAAACTCGGCTTCATAACTCAACGAAAGTAGCTCACGACGGGTTCGTCTATTGACAAAACTTCTAGATTAAGAAAAGAATGACCGTATTCCAACCTATGACACCACCTTATGTCGGCTTAACACACTTCTTATGTCAAAGTAACCTTACATTGCATTGAACTAAGCTAAAAGAGATTACATGTATAGAAGTATGATATGAACATGGAAAGCTCTAAGGATCAAATTTGGCTTCATAACTCAAGGAAAGTAGCTCACGACGGGTTCGCCTATTGAAAAACTTCTATATTAAGGAAAGAATGACCGTGTTCAATCCTATGACACCACCTTATGTCGGTTTAACACAATTTCTTACGTCAAAGTAACCTTACATTGCATTGAACTAAGCTAAAGAGATTACATGTGTAGAAGTATAATATGAACATGGAAAGCTCTGAGAATCAAACTCAGCTTCATAACTCAAAGAAAGTAGCTTACGACGGGTTCGCCTATTGACAAAACTTCTAGATTAAGGAAAGAATGACCACGTTCCAACCTATGACACCACCTTATGTCGGCTTAACACACTTTCTTATGTCAAAGTACCCTTACATTGCATTGAACTAAGCTAAAAGAGATTACATGTGTAGAAGTACGATATCAACATGGAAAGCTCTAATGATCAAATTCGGCTTCATAACTCAACGAAAGTAGCTCACGACGGGTTCTCCTATTGACAAAACTTCTAGATTAAGAAAAGAATGATCGTATTCCAACCTATGACACCACCTTATGTCGGCTTAACACACTTCTTATGTCAAAGTAACCTTACATTGCATTGAACGAAGCTAAAATAGATTACATGTGTAGAAGTATGATATGAACATAGATAGCTCTAAGGATCAACCTCGGCTTCATAACTCAATGATAATAGCTCACGACGGGTTCACCAATACATAAAACTTCTAGATTAAGGAAAGAATGACCGTGTTCAAACTTTTGACACCACCTTATGTCGGCTTAACACACTTTCTTATGTCAAAGTAACCTTACATTGCATTGAACTAAGCTAAAATAGATTACATGTGTAGAAGTATGATATGAACATGGAAAGCTCTAAGGATCAGACTTGGCTTCATAACTCAAGGAAAGTAGCTCACAACGGGTTCGCCTATTAAAAAACTTCTAGATTAAGGAAAGAATGACCGTGTTCCATCCTATGACACCACCTTATGTCGGCTTAACACACTTTCTTATGTCAAAGTAACCTTACATTGCATTGAACTAAGATAAAAGAGATTACATGTGTAGACGTATGATATGAACATGGAAAGCTCTAAGGATCAAACACGGCTTAATAACTCAACGAAAGTAGCTCACGACGGATTCGCTTATTGACAAAACTTCTAGATTAAGGAAAGAATGACCACGTTCCAATCTATGACACCACCTTATGTCGGCTTAACACACTTTCTTATGTCAAAGTACCCTTACATTGCATTGAACTAAGCTAAAAGAGATTACATGTGTAGAAGTACGATATCAACATGGAAAGCTCCAATGATCAAACTCGGCTTCATAACTCAACGAAAGTAGCTCACGACGGGTTTGCCTATTGACAAAACTTCTAGATTAAGAAAAGAATGACCGTATTCCAACCTATGACACCATCTTATGCCGGCTTAACACACTTCTTATGTCAAAGTAACCTTATATTGCATTGAACTAAGCTAAAAGAGATTATATGTGTAGAAGTATGATATGAACATGGAAAGCTCTAAGGATCAAATTTGGCTTCATAACTCAAGGAAAGTAGCTCACGACGGGTTCGCCTATTGAAAAACTTCTATATTAAGGAAAGAATGACCGTGTTCAATCCTCTGACACCACCTTATGTCGGTTTAACACACTTTCTTACGTCAAAGTAACCTTAGATTGCATTGAACTAAGCTAAAGAGATTACATGTGTAGAAGTATAAAATGAACATGGAAAGCTCTAAGGATCAAACTCGGCTTCATAACTCAATGAAAGTAGCTAACGACGGGTTTACCTATAGACAAAACTTCTAGATTAAGGAAAGAATGACCGTGTTCCTACCTATGACACAACGTTATGTCAGCTTAATATACTTTCTTATGTCAAAGTAACCTTACATTGCATTGAACGAAGCTAAAATAGATTACATGTGTAGAAGTATGACATGAACATAGATAGCTCTAAGGATCAACCTCGGCTTCATAACTCAACGATAATAGCTTACGACGGGTTCACCTATACATAAAACTTCTAGATTAAGGAAAGAATGACCGTGTTCAAACCTTTGACACCACCTTATGTCGGCTTAACACACTTTCTTATGTCAAAGTAACCTTACATTGCATTGAACTAAGCTAAAAGAGATTACATGTGTAGAAGTATGAAATAAACATGGAAAGCTCTAAGGATCAAACTCGGCTTAATAACTCAACGAAAGTAGCTCACGACGGGTTCGTTTATTCATAAAACTTCTAAAGTAAGGAAAGAATGACCACGTTCCAACCTATGACACCACCTTATGTCGGCTTAACACACTTTCTTATGTCAAAGAACCCTTACATTGCATTGAACTAAGCTAAAAGAGATTACATGTGTAGAAGTATGATATGAACATGGAAAGGTCTAAGGATCAAACTTGGCTTCATAACTCAAGGAAAGTAGCTCACGACGGGTTCGCCTATTGACAAAACTTCTAGATTAAGGAAAGAATGACCGTGTTCCAACCTATGACACCACCTTATGTCGGCTTAACACACTTCTTATGTCAAAGTAACCTTACATTGCATTGAACTAAGCTAAAAGAGATTACATGTGTAAAAGTATGATATGAACATGGAAAGGTCTAAGGATCAAACTTGGCTTCATAACTCAAGGAAAGTAGCTCACGACGGGTTCGCCTATTGAAAATCTTCTAGATTAAGGAAAGAATGACTGTGTTCCATCCTATGACCCCACCTTATGTCGTCTTAACACACTTTCTTATGTTAAAATAACCTTACATTGCATTGAACTAAGCTAAAAGAGATTACATGTGTAGAAGTATGATATCAACATGGAAAGCTCTAATGATCAAAATCGGCTTCATAACTCAACGAAAGTAGCTTATGACGGGTTCGCCTATTGACAAAACTTCTAGATTAAGGAAAGAATGACCACGTTCCAACCTATGACACCACCTTATGTCGGCTTAACACACTTTCTTATGTCAAAGTACCCTTACATTGCATTGAACTAAGGTGGAAGAGATTACATGTGTAGAAGTATAATATGAACATGGATAGCCCTAAGGATCAAACTCAGCTTCATAACTCAACGAAAGTAGCTCACGACGGTTTCACCTATAGACAAAACTTCTAGATTTAGGAAAGAATGACTGTGTTCCAACCTATGATTCCACCTTATGTCGGCTTAACACACTTTCTTATGTCAAAGTAACCTTACATTGCATTGAACTAAGCTAAAAGAGATTACATGTGTAGAAGTATGATATCAACATGGAAAGCTCTAATGATCAAACTCGGCTTCATAACTCAACGAAAGTAGCTCACGACAGGTTCGCCTATTGACAAAAATTCTAGATTAACAAAAGAATGACCGTATTCCAACCTAAGACACCACCTTATGTCGGCTTAACACACTTCTTATGTCAAAGTAACCTTACATTGCATTGAACTAAGCTAAAAGAGATTACATGTGTAGAAGTATGATATGAACATGAAAAGCTCTAATGATCAAACTCGGCTTCATAACTCAACGAAAGTAGCTCACGACGGGTTCGCCTATTGAAAAACTTCTAGATTAAGGAAAGAATGACCGTGTTCCATCCTATGACACCACCTTATGTCGGCTTAACACACTTCTTATGTCAAAGTAACCTTACATTGCATTGAACTAAGCTAAAAGAGATTACATGTGTAAAAGTATGATATGAACATGGAAAGGTCTAAGGATCAAACTTGGCTGCATAACTCAAGGAAAGTAGCTCACGACGGGTTCGCCTATTGAAAAACTTCTAGATTAAGGAAAGAATGACTGTGTTCCATCCTATGACCCCACCTTATGTCGTCTTAACACACTTTCTTATGTCAAAATAACCTTACATTGCATTGAACTAAGCTAAAAGAGATTACATGTGTAGAAGTATGATATCAACATGGAAAGCTCTAATGATCAAAATCGGCTTCATAACTCAACGAAAGTAGCTTATGACGGGTTCGCCTATTGACAAAACTTCTAGATTAAGGAAAGAATGACCACGTTCCAACCTATGACACCACCTTATGTCGGCTTAACACACTTTCTTATGTCAAAGTACCCTTACATTGCATTGAACTAAGCTGGAAGAGATTACATGTGTAGAAGTATAATATGAACATGGATAGCCCTAACGATCAAACTCAGCTTCATAACTCAACGAAAGTAGCTCACGATGGGTTCACCAATAGACAAAACTTCTAGATTTAGGAAAGAATGATTGTGTTCCAACCTATGATTCTACTTTATGTCGGCTTAACACACTTTCTTATGTCAAAGTAACCTTACATTGCATCGAACTAAGCTAAATGAGATTACGTGTGTAGAAGTATGATATCAACATGGAAAGCTCTAATGATCAAACTCGGCTTCATAACTCAACGAAAGTAGCTCACGACAGGTTCGCCTATTGACAAAAATTCTAGATTAACAAAAGAATGACCGTATTCCAACCTATGACACCACCTTATGTCGGCTTAACACACTTCTTATGTCAAAGTAACCTTACATTGCATTGAACTGACCTAAAAGAGATTACATGTTTAGAAGTATGATATGAACATGAAAAGCTCTAAGGATCAAACTTGGCTTCAGAACTCAAGGAAAGTAGCTCACGACGGGTTCGCCTATTGAAAAACTTCTAGATTAAGGAAAGAATGACCGTGTTCCATCCTATGACACCACCTTATGTCGGCGTAACACACTTTCTTATGTCAAAATAACCTTACATTGCATTGAACTAAGCTAAAAGAGATTACATGTGTAGAAGTATGATATCAACATGGAAAGCTCTAATGATCAAACTCGGCTTCATAACCCAACGAAAGTAGCTTACGACGGGTTCGCCTATTGACAAATCTTCTAGATTAAGGAGAGAATGACCACGTTCCAACCTATGACACCACCTTATGTCGGCTTAACACACTTTCTTATGTCAAAGTACCCTTGCATTGCATTGAACTAAGCTGGAAGAGATTACATGTGTAGAAGTATAATATGAACATGGATAGCCCTAACGATCAAACTCAGCTTCATAACTCAACGAAAGTAGCTCACGACGGGTTCACCAATATACAAAATTCTAGATTAAGGAAAGAATGATTGTGTTCCTACCTATGATTCCACCTTATGTCGGCTTAACACACTTTCTTATGTCAAAGTAACCTTACATTGCATTGAACTAAGCTAAAAGAGATTACATGTGTAGAAGTATGATATGAACATGGAAAGCTCTAAGGATCAAACTTGGCTTCATAACTCATGGAAAGTAGCTCACGACGGGTTCGCCTATTGAAAAACTTCTAGATTAAGGAAAGAATGACCGTGTTCCATCCTATGACACCACCTTATGTCGGTTTAACACACTTTCTTATGTCAAAATAACCTTACATTGCATTGAACTAAGCTAAAAGAGATTACATGTGTAGAAGTATGATATCAACATGGAAAGCTCTAATGATCAAACTTGGCTTCATAACTCAACGAAAGTAGCTTACGACTTGTTCGCCTATTGACAAAACTTCTAGATTAAGGAAAGAATGACCACGTTCCAACCTATGACACCACCTTATGTCGGCTTAACACACTTTCTTATGTCAAAGTACCCTTACATTGCATTGAACTAAGCTGGAAGAGATTACATGTGTAGAAGTATAATCTGAACATGGTTAGCCCTAAGGATCAAACTCAGCTTCTTAACTCAACGAAAGTAGGTCACGACGGGTTCACCTAGAGACGAAACTTCTAGATTTAGGAAAGAATGACTGTGTTACAACCTATGATTCCACCTTATGTCGGCTTAACAAACTTTCTTATGTCAAAGTAACCTTACACTACATTGAACTAAGCTAAAAGAGATTACATGTATAGAAGTATGATATCAACATGGAAAGCTCTAATGATCAAACTCGGCTTCATAACTCAACGAAAGTAGGTCACGACGGGTTCGCCTATTGACATAACTTCTAGATTAACAAAAGAATGACCATATTCCAACCTATGACACCACCTTATGTCGGCTTAACACACTTCTTATGTCAAAGTAACCTTACATTTCAGTGAACTAAGCTAAAAGAGATTACATGTGTACAAGTATGATATGAACTTGGAAAGGTCTAAGGATTAAACTTGGCTTCATAACTCAAGGAAAGTAGCTCACGACGGGTTCGCCTATTGAAAAACTTCTAGATTAAGGAAAGAATGACCGTGTTCCATCCTATGACACCACCTTATGTTGGCTTAACACACTTCTTATGTCAAAGTAACCTTACATTGCATTGAACTAAGCTAAAAGAGATTACATGTGTAGAAGTATGATATGAACATGGAAAACTCTAAGGATCAAACTTGGCTTCATAACTCATGGAAAGTAGCTCACGACGGGTTCGCCTATTAAAAATCTTCTAGATTAAGGAAAGAATGACCGTGTTTCATCCTATGACACCACCTTATGTCGGCTTAACACACTTTCCTATGTCAAAATAACTTTACATTGCATTGAACTAAGCTAAAAGAGATTACATGTGTAGAAGTATAAAATGAACATGGAAAGCTCTAATGATCAAACTCGGCTTCATAACTCAACGAAAGTAGCTTACAACGGGTTCGCCTATTGACAAAACTTCTAGATTAAGGAAAGAATGACCACGTTCCAACCTATGACACCACCTTATGTCGGCTTAACACACTTTCTTATGTCAAAGTACCCTTACATTGCATTGAACTAAGCTGGAAGAGATTACATGTGTAGAAGTATAATATGAACATGGATAGCCCCTAAGGATCAAACTCAGCTTCATAACTCAACGAAAGTAGCTCACGACGGGTTCACCAATAGACAAAACTTCTAGATTAAGGAAAGAATGACTGTGTTCCAACCTATGATTCCACCTTATGTCGGCTTAACACACTTTCTTATGTCAAAGTAACCTTACATTGCATCGAACTAAGCTAAATGAGATTACATGTGTAAAAGTATGATATCAACATGGAAAGCTCTAATGATCAAACTCGGCTTCATAACTCAACGAAAGTAGCTCACGACAGGTTCGCCTATTGACAAAAATTCTAGATTAAGGAAAGAATGACCATGTTCCATTCTATGACACCACCTTATGTCGGCTTAACACACTTTCTTATGTCAAAGTACCCTTACATTTCATTGAACTGACCTAAAAGAGATTACATGTGTAGAAGTATGATATTAACATGGAAAGCTCTAATGATCAAACTCGGCTTCATAACTCAAGGAAAGTAGCTCACGACGGGTTCGCCTATTGAAAAACTTCTAGATTAAGGAAAGAATTACCGTGCTCCATCCTATGACACCACCTTATGTCGGCTTAACACACTTTCTTATGTCAAAGTAACCTTACATTGTATTGAACTAAGGTAAAAGAGATTACATGTGTAGAAGTATGATATCAACATGGAAAACTCTAATGATCAAACTCGCCTTCATAACTCAAGAAAAGTAGCTTACGACGGGTTCGCCTATTGACAAAACTTCTAGATTAAGGAAAGAATGACCACGTTCCAACCTATGACACCACCTTATGTCGGCTTAACACAGTTTCTTATGTCAAAGTACCCTTACATTGCATTGAACTAAGCTAAAAGAGATTACATGTGTAGAAGTATAATATGAACATGGATAGCCCTAAGGATCAAACTGAGCTTCATAACTCAACGAAAGTACCTCACGACGGGTTCATCTATAGAGAAAACTTCTAGATTAAGGAAAGAATGACCGTGTTCCATCCTATGACACCACCTTATGTCGGCTTAACACACTTTCTTATGTCAAAATAACCTTACATTGCATTGAACTAAGCTAAAAGAGATGACATGTGTGGAAGTATGATATCAACATGGAAAGCTCTAATGATCAAACTCGGCTTCATAACCCAACGAAAGTAGCTTACGACGGGTTTGCCTATGACACCACCTTATGTCGGCTTAACACAGTTTCTTATGTCAAAGTACCCTTACATTGCATTGAACAAAGCTAAAAGAGATTACATTTGTCGAAGTATGATATCAACATGGAAAGCCCAAAGGATCATACTCAGCTTCATAACTCAATGATAATAGCTCACGACGGGTTCGCCTATTGAAAAACTTCTAGATTAAGGAAAGAATTACCGTGTTCCATCCTATGACACCACCTTATGTTGGCTTAACACACTTTCTTATGTCAAAGTAACCTTACATTGTATTGAACTAAGCTAAAAGAGATTACATGTGTAGAAGTATGATATCAACATGGAAAGCTCTAATGATCAAACTCGGCTTCATAACACAACGAAAGTAGCTTACGACGGGTTTGCCTATTGACAAAACTTCTAGATGAAGGAAAGAATGACCACGTTCCAACCTATGACACCACCTTATGTCGGCTTAACTCAGTTTCTTATGTCAAAGTACCCTTACATTGCATTGAACTAAGCTAAAAGAGATTACATGTGTAGAAGTATAATATGAACATGGATAGCCCTAAGGATCAAACTCAGCTTCATAACTCAACGAAAGTAGCTCACGACGGGTTCACCTATAGACAAAACTTCTAGATTAAGGAAAGAATGACTGTGTTCCAACCTATGATTCCACCTTATGTCGGCTTAACACACTTTCTTATGTCAAAGTAACCTTACATTGCATTGAACAAAGCTAAAAGAGATTACATGTGTATAAGTATGATATCAACATGGAAAGCTCTAATGATTAAACTAGGCTTCATAACCTAACGAAAGTAGCTTACGACGGGTTTGCCTATTGACAAAATTTCTAGATTAAGGAAAGAATGACCACGTTCCATCCTATGACACCACCTTATGTCGGCTTAACACAGTTTCTTATGTCAAAGTACCCTTACATTGCATTGAACTAAGCTAAAAGAGATTACATGTGTAGAAGTATAATATGAACATGGATAGCCCTAAGGATCAGACTCAGCTTCATAACTCAACGAAAGTAGCTCACGACGGGTTCACCTATAGACAAAACTTCTAGATTAAGGAAAGAATGACCGTGTTCCATCCTATGACACCACCTTATGTCGGCTTAACACACTTTCTTATGTCAAAGTAACCTTACATTGCATTGAACAAAGCTAAAAGAGATTACATGTGTAGAAGTATGATATCAACATGGAAAGCTCTAATGATTAAACTCGGCTTCATAACCCAACGAAAGTAGCTTACGACGGGTTTGCCTATTGACAAAACTTCTAGATTAAGGAAAGAATGACCACGTTCTAACCTATGACACCACCTTTTGTCGGCTTAACACAGTTTCTTATGTCAAAGTACCCTTACATTGCATCGAACTAAGCTAAATGAGATTACATGTGTAGAAGTATGATATCAATATGGAAAGCTCTAATGATCAAACTCGGCTTCATAACTCAACGAATGTAGCTTACGACAGGTTCGCCTATTGACAAAACTTCTAGATTAAGGAAAGAATGACCACGTTCCAACCTATGACACCACCTTATGTCGGCTTAACACAGTTTCTTATGTCAAAGTACCCTTACATTGCATCGAACTAAGCTAAATGAGATTACATGTGTAGAAGTATGATATCAATATGGAAAGCTCTAATGATCAAACTCGGCTTCATAACTCAACGAATGTAGCTTACGACAGGTTCGCCTATTGACAAAACTTCTAGATTGAGGAAAGAATGACCACGTTCCAACCTATGACACCACCTTATGTCGGCTTAACACAGTTTCTTATGTCAAAGTACCTTTACATTGCATTGAACTACGCTAAAAGAGATTACATGTGTAGAAGTATAATATGAACATGGATAGCCCTAAGGATCAAACTCAGCTTCATAACTTAACGAAAGTAGCTCACGACGGGTTCACCTATAGACAAAACTTCTAGATTAAGGAAAGAATGACCATGTTCCATTCTATGACACCACCTTATGTCGGCTTAACACACTTTCTTATGTCAAAGTACCCTTACATTTCATTGAACTGACCTAAAAGAGATTACATGTGTAGAAGTATGATATTAACATGCAAAACTCTAATGATCAAACTCGGCTTCATAACTCAAGGAAAGTAGCTCACGACAGGTTCGCCTATTGAAAAACTTCTAGATTAAGGAAAGAATTACCGTGTTCCATCCTATGACACCACCTTATGTCGGCTTAACACACTTTCTTATGTCAAAATAACCTTACATTGCATTGAACTAAGCTAAAAGAGATTACTTGTGTAGAAGTATGATATCAACATTGAAAGCTATAATGATCAAACTCGGCTTCATAACTCAAGGAAAATAGCTTACGACGGGTTAGCCTATTGACAAAACTTCTAGATTAAGGAAAGAATGACCGTGTTCCATCCTATGATACCACCTTATGTCGGCTTAACACACTTTCTTATGTCAAAATAACCTTACATTGCATTGAACTAAGCTAAAAGAGATGACATGTGTAGAAGTATGATATCAACATGGAAAGCTCTAATGATCAAACTCGGCTTCATAACCCAACGAAAGTAGCTTACGACGGGTTTGCCTATGACACCACCTTATGTCGGCTTAACACAGTTTCTTATGTCAAAGTACCCTTACATTGCATTGAACTAAGCTAAAAGAGATTACATGTATAGAAGTATAATATGAACATAGATAGCCCTAAGGATCAAACTCAGCTTCATAACTCAACAAAAGTAGCTCACGACGGGTTCGCCTATTGATAAAACTTCTTGATTAAGGAAAGAATGACCACGTTCCAACCTATGACACCACCTTATGTCGGCTTAACACAGTTTATTGTGTCAAAGTACCCTTACATTGCATTGAACTACGCTAAAAGAGATTACATGTGTAGAAGTATAATATTGACATGGATAGCCCTAAGGATCAAACTCAGCTTCATAACTCAACGAAAGTAGCTCACGACGGGTTCACCTATAGACAAAACTTCTAGATTAAGGAAAGAATGACTGTGTTCCAACCTATAATTCCACCTTATGTCGGCTTAATACACTTTCTTATGTCAAAGTACCCTTACATTTCATTGAACTGAGCTAAAGAGATTACATGTGTAGAATTATGATATCAACATGGAAAGCTCTAATGATCAAACTCGGCTTCATAACTCAAGGAAAGTAGCTCACGACGTGTTCGCCTATTGAAAAACTTCTAGATTAAGGAAAGAATTACCGTGCTCCATCCTATGACACCACCTTATGTCGGCTTAACACACTTTCTTATGTCAAAGTAACCTTACATTGTATTGAACTAAGCTAAAAGAAATTACATGTGTAGAAGTATGATATCAACATGGAAAGCTCTAATGATCAAACTCGGCTTCATAACTCAACAAAAGTAGCTTACGACGGGTTCACCTATAGAGAAAACTTCTAGATTAAGGAAAGAATGACCGTGTTCCATCCTATGACACCACCTTATGTCGGCTTAACACACTTTCTTATGTCAAAATAACCTTACATTGCATTGAACTAAGCTAAAAGAGATGACATGTGTAGAAGTATGATATCAACATGGAAAGCTCTAATGATCAAACTCGGCTTCATAACCCAACGAAAGTAGCTTACGACGGGTTTGCCTATTGACAAAACTTCTAGATTAAGGAAAGAATGACCACGTTCCAACCTATGACACCACCTTATGCCGGCTTAACACAGTTTCTTATGTCAAAGTACCCTTACATCGCATTGAACTAAGCTAAAAGAGATTACATGTGTAGAAGTATAATATTGACATGGATAGCCCTAAGGATCAAACTCAGCTTCATAACTCAACGAAAGTAGCTCACGACGGGTTCACCTATAGACAAAACTTCTAGATTAAGGAAAGAATGACTGTGTTCCAACCTATGATTCCACCTTATGTCGGCTTAATACACTTTCTTATGTCAAAGTACCCTTACATTTCATTGAACTGAGCTAAAGAGATTACATGTGTAGAATTATGATATCAACATGGAAAGCTCTAATGATCAAACTCGGCTTCATAACTCAAGGAAAGTAGCTCACGACGGGTTCGCCTATTGAAAAACTTCTAGATTAAGGAAAGAATTACCGTGCTCCATCCTATGACACCACCTTATGTCGGCTTAACACACTTTCTTATGTCAAAGTAACCTTACATTGTATTGAACTAAGCTAAAAGAAATTACATGTGTAGAAGTATGATATCAACATGGAAAGCTCTAATGATCAAACACGGCTTCATAACTCAACGAAAGTAGCTTACGACGGGTTCACCTATAGAGAAAACTTCTAGATTAAGGAAAGAATGACCGTGTTCCATCCTATGATACCACCTTATGTCGGCTTAACACACTTTCTTATGTCAAAATAACCTTACATTGCATTGAACTAAGCTAAAAGAGATGACATGTGTAGAAGTATGATATCAACATGGAAAGCTCTAATGATCAAACTCGGCTTCATACCCCAACGAAAGTAGCTTACGACGGGTTTGCCTATTGACAAAACTTCTAGATTAAGGAAAGAATGACCACGTTCCAACCTATGACACCACCTTATGCCGGCTTAACACAGTTTCTTATGTCAAAGTACCCTTACATTGCATTGAACTAAGCTAAAAGAGATTACATGTGTAGAAGTATAATATGAATATGGATAGCCCTAAGGATCAAACTCAGCTTCATAACTCAACAAAAGTAGCTCACGACGGGTTCGCCTATTGATAAAACTTCTTGATTAAGGAAAGAATGACCACGTTCCAACCTATGACACCACCTTATGTCGGCTTAACACAGTTTATTATGTCAAAGTACCTTTACATTGCATTGAACTACGCTAAAAGAGATTACATGTGTAGAAGTATAATATTGACATGGATAGCCTTAAGGATCAAACTCAGCTTCATAACTCAATGAAAGTAGCTCACAAAGGTTCACCTATTGACAAAACTTCTAGATTAAGGAAAGAATGACCGTATTCCAACCTATGACACCACCTTATGTCGGCTTAACACACTTCTTATGTCAAAGTAATCTTACATTGCTTTGAACTAAGCTAAATGAGATTACATGTGTAGAAGTATGATATCAAGATGGAAAGCTCTAATGATTAAACTCGACTTCATAACTCAACGAAATTAGCTCACGACAGGTTCGCCTATTGACAAAAATTCTAGATTAAGGAAAGAATGACCGTCTTCCATCCTATGACACCACCTTATGTCGGCTTAACACACTTTCTTATGTCAAAGTACCCTTACATTTCATTGAACTGAGCTAAAGAGATTACATGTGTAGAATTATGATATCAACATGGAAAGCTCTAATGATCAAACTCGGCTTCATAACTCAAGGAAAGTAGCTCACGACGGGTTCGCCTATTGAAAAACTTCTAGATTAAGGAAAGAATTACCGTGCTCCATCCTATGACACCACCTTATGTCGGCTTAACACACTTTCTTATGTCAAAGTAACCTTACATTGTATTGAACTAAGCTAAAAGAAATTACATGTGTAGAAGTATGATATCAACATGGAAAGCTCTAATGATCAAACTCGGCTTCATAACTCAACGAAAGTAGCTTACGACGGGTTCACCTATAGAGAAAACTTCTAGATTAAGGAAAGAATGACCGTGTTCCATCCTATGACACCACCTTATGTCGGCTTAACACACTTTCTTATGTCAAAATAACCTTACATTGCATTGAACTAAGCTAAAAGAGATGACATGTGTAGAAGTATGATATCAACATGGAAAGCTCTAATGATCAAACTCGGCTTCATAACCCAACGAAAGTAGCTTACGACGGGTTTGCCTATTGACAAAACTTCTAGATTAAGGAAAGAATGACCACGTTCCAACCTATGACACCACCTTATGCCGGCTTAACACAGTTTCTTATGTCAAAGTACCCTTACATTGCATTGAACTAAGCTAAAAGAGATTACATGTGTAGAAGTATAATATGAATATGGATAGCCCTAAGGATCAAACTCAGCTTCATAACTCAACAAAAGTAGCTCACGACAGGTTCGCCTGTTGATAAAACTTCTTGATTAAGGAAAGAATGACCACGTTCCAACCTATGACACCACCTTATGTCGGCTTAACACAGTTTATTATGTCAAAGTACCTTTACATTGCATTGAACTACGCTAAAAGAGATTACATGTGTAGAAGTATAATATTGACATGGATAGCCTTAAGGATCAAACTCAGCTTCATAACTCAATGAAAGTAGCTCACAAAGGTTCACCTATTGACAAAACTTCTAGATTAAGGAAAGAATGACCGTATTCCAACCTATGACACCACCTTATGTCGGCTTAACACACTTCTTATGTCAAAGTAATCTTACATTGCTTTGAACTAAGCTAAATGAGATTACATGTGTAGAAGTATGATATCAAGATGGAAAGCTCTAATGATTAAACTCGACTTCATAACTCAACGAAATTAGCTCACGACAGGTTCGCCTATTGACAAAAATTCTAGATTAAGGAAAGAATGACCGTCTTCCATCCTATGACACCACCTTATGTCGGCTTAACACACTTTCTTATGTCAAAGTACCCTTACATTTCATTGAACTGAGCTAAAGAGATTACATGTGTAGAATTATGATATCAACATGGAAAGCTCTAATGATCAAACTCGGCTTCATAACTCAAGGAAAGTAGCTCACGACGGGTTCGCCTATTGAAAAACTTCTAGATTAAGGAAAGAATTACCGTGCTCCATCCTATGACACCACCTTATGTCGGCTTAACACACTTTCTTATGTCAAAGTAACCTTACATTGTATTGAACTAAGCTAAAAGAAATTACATGTGTAGAAGTATGATATCAACATGGAAAGCTCTAATGATCAAACTCGGCTTCATAACTCAACGAAAGTAGCTTACGACGGGTTCACCTATAGAGAAAACTTCTAGATTAAGGAAAGAATGACCGTGTTCCATCCTATGACACCACCTTATGTCGGCTTAACACACTTTCTTATGTCAAAATAACCTTACATTGCATTGAACTAAGCTAAAAGAGATGACATGTGTAGAAGTATGATATCAACATGGAAAGCTCTAATGATCAAACTCGGCTTCATAACCCAACGAAAGTAGCTTACGACGGGTTTGCCTATTGACAAAACTTCTAGATTAAGGAAAGAATGACCACGTTCCAACCTATGACACCACCTTATGCCGGCTTAACACAGTTTCTTATGTCAAAGTACCCTTACATTGCATTGAACTAAGCTAAAAGAGATTACATGTGTAGAAGTATAATATGAATATGGATAGCCCTAAGGATCAAACTCAGCTTCATAACTCAACAAAAGTAGCTCACGACAGGTTCGCCTATTGATAAAACTTCTTGATTAAGGAAAGAATGACCACGTTCCAACCTATGACACCACCTTATGTCGGCTTAACACAGTTTATTATGTCAAAGTACCTTTACATTGCATTGAACTACGCTAAAAGAGATTACATGTGTAGAAGTATAATATTGACATGGATAGCCTTAAGGATCAAACTCAGCTTCATAACTCAATGAAAGTAGCTCACGACGGGTTCACCTATTGACAAAACTTCTAGATTAAGGAAAGAATGACCGTATTCCAACCTATGACACCACCTTTAGTCGGCTTAACACACTTCTTATGTCAAAGTAATCTTACATTGCTTTGAACTAAGCTAAATGAGATTACATGTGTAGAAGTATGATATCAACATGGAAAGCTCTAATGATTAAACTCGACTTCATAACTCAACGAAATTAGCTCACGACAGGTTCGCCTATTGACAAAAATTCTAGATTAAGGAAAGAATGACCGTCTTCCATCATATGACACACCCTTATGTCGGCTTAACACACTTTCTTATGTCAAAGTACCCTTACATTTCATTGAACTGAGCTAAAGAGATTACATGTGTAGAATTATGATATCAACATGGAAAGCTCTAATGATCAAACTCGGCTTCATAACTCAAGGAAAGTAGCTCACGACGGGTTCGCCTATTGAAAAACTTCTAGATTAAGGAAAGAATTACCGTGTTCCATCCTATGACACCACCTTATGTCGGCTTAACACACTTTCTTATGTCAAAGTAACCTTACATTGTATTGAACTAAGCTAAAAGAAATTACATGTGTAGAAGTATGATATCAACATGGAAAGCTCTAATGATCAAACTCGGCTTCATAACTCAACGAAAGTAGCTTACGACAGGTTCACCTATAGAGAAAACTTCTAGATTAAGGAAAGAATTACCGTGTTCCATCCTATGACACCACCTTATGTCGGCTTAACACACTTTCTTATGTCAAAGTAACCTTACATTGTATTGAACTAAGCTAAAAGAAATTACATGTGTAGAAGTATGATATCAACATGGAAAGCTCTAATGATCAAACTCGGCTTCATAACGCAACGAAAGTAGCTTACGACGGGTTCACCTATAGAGAAAACTTCTAGATTAAGGAAAGAATGACCGTGTTCCATCCTATGACACCACCTTATGTCGGCTTAACACACTTTCTTATGTCAAAATAACCTTACATTGCATTGAACTAAGCTAAAAGAGATGACATGTGTAGAAGTATGATATCAACATGGAAAGCTCTAATGATCAAACTCGGCTTCATACCCCAACGAAAGTAGCTTACGACGGGTTTGCCTATTGACAAAACTTCTAGATTAAGGAAAGAATGACCACGTTCCAACCTATGACACCACCTTATGCCGGCTTAACACAGTTTCTTATGTCAAAGTACCCTTACATTGCATTGAACTAAGCTAAAAGAGATTACATGTGTAGAAGTATAATATGAATATGGAAAGCCCTAAGGATCAAACTCAGCTTCATAACTTAACAAAAGTAGCTCACGACGGGTTCGCCTATTGATAAAACTTCTTGATTAAGGAAAGAATGACCACGTTCCAACCTATGACACCACCTTATATCGGCTTAACACAGTTTATTATGTCAAAGTACCTTTACATTGCATTGAACTACGCTAAAAGAGATTACATGTGTAGAAGTATAATATTGACATGGATAGCCTTAAGGATCAAACTCAGCTTCATAACTCAATGAAAGTAGCTCACGACGGGTTCACCTATTGACAAAACTTCTAGATTAAGGAAAGAATGACCGTATTCCAACCTATGACACCACCTTATGTCGGCTTAACACACTTCTTATGTCAAAGTAATCTTACATTGCTTTGAACTAAGCTAAATGAGATTACATGTGTAGAAGTATGATATCAACATGGAAAGCTCTAATGATTAAACTCGACTTCATAACTCAACGAAATTAGCTCACGACAGGTTCGCCTATTGACAAAAATTCTAGATTAAGGAAAGAATGACCGTCTTCCATCCTATGACACCACCTTATGTCGGCTTAACACACTTTCTTATGTCAAAGTACCCTTACATTTCATTGAACTGAGCTAAAGAGATTACATGTGTAGAATTATGATATCAACATGGAAAGCTCTAATGATCAAACTCGGCTTTATAACTCAAGGAAAGTAGCTCACGACGGGTTCGCCTATTGAAAAACTTCTAGATTAAGGAAAGAATTACCGTGTTCCATCCTATGACACCACCTTATGTCGGCTTAAAACACTTTCTTATGTCAAAGTAACCTTACATTGTATTGAACTAAGCTAAAAGAAATTACATGTGTCGAAGTATGATATCAACATGGAAAGCTCTAATGATCAAACTCGGCTTCATACCCCAACGAAAGTAGCTTACGACGGGTTTGCCTATTGACAAAACTTCTAGATTAAGGAAAGAATGACCACGTTCCAACCTATGACACCACCTTATGTCGGCTTAACACAGTTTCTTATGTCAAAGTACCCTTACATTGCATTGAACTAAGCTAAAAGAGATTACATGTGTAGAAGTATAATATGAACATGGATAGCCCTAAGGATCAAACTCAGCTTCATAACTCAACAAAAGTAGCTCACGACGGGTTCGCCTATTGATAAAACTTCTTGATTAAGGAAAGAATGACCACTTTCCAACCTATGACACCACCTTATGTCGGCTTAACACAGTTTATTATGTCAAAGTACCCTTACATTGCATTGAACTACGCTAAAAGAGATTACATGTGTAGAAGTATAATATTGACATGGATAGCCTTAAGGATCAAACTCAGCTTCATAACTCAATGAAAGTAGCTCACGACGGGTTCACCTATTGACAAAACTTCTAGATTAAGGAAAGAATGACCGTATTCCAACCTATGACACCACCTTATGTCGGCTTAACACACTTCTTATGTCAAAGTAATCTTACATTGCTTTGAACTAAGCTAAATGAGATTACATGTGTAGAAGTATGATATCAACATGGAAAGCTCTAATGATTAAACTCGACTTCATAACTCAACGAAATTAGCTCACGACAGGTTCGCCTATTGACAAAAATTCTAGATTAAGGAAAGAATGACCGTCTTCCATCCTATGACACCACCTTATGTCGGCTTAACACACTTTCTTATGTCAAAGTACCCTTACATTTCATTGAACTGAGCTAAAGAGATTACATGTGTAGAATTATGATATCAACATGGAAAGCTCTAATGATCAAACTCGGCTTCATAACTCAAGGAAAGTAGCTCACGACGGGTTCGCCTATTGAAAAACTTCTAGATTAAGGAAAGAATTACCGTGTTCCATCCTATGACACCACCTTATGTCGGCTTAACACACTTTCTTATGTCAAAGTAACCTTACATTGTATTGAACTAAGCTAAAAGAAATTACATGTGTAGAAATATGATATCAACATGGAAAGCTCTAATGATCAAACTCGGCTTCATAACTCAACGAAAGTAGCTTACGACGGGTTCACCTATAGAGAAAACTTCTAGATTAAGGAAAGAATGACCGTGTTCCATCCTATGACACCACCTTATGTCGGCTTAACACACTTTCTTATGTCAAAATAACCTTACATTGCATTGAACTAAGCTAAAAGAGATGACATGTGTAGAAGTATGATATCAACATGGAAAGCTCTAATGATCAAACTCGGCTTCATACCCCAACGAAAGTAGCTTACGACGGGTTTGCCTATTGACAAAACTTCTAGATTAAGGAAAGAATGACCACGTTCCAACCTATGACACCACCTTATGTCGGCTTAACACAGTTTCTTATGTCAAAGTACCCTTACATTGCATTGAACTAAGCTAAAAGAGATTACATGTGTAGAAGTATAATATGAACATGGATAGCCCTAAGGATCAAACTCAGCTTCATAACTCAACAAAAGTAGCTCACGACGGGTTCGCCTATTGATAAAACTTCTTGATTAAGGAAAGAATGACCACTTTCCAACCTATGACACCACCTTATGTCGGCTTAACACAGTTTATTATGTCAAAGTACCCTTACATTGCATTGAACTACGCTAAAAGAGATTACATGTGTAGAAGTATAATATTGACATGGATAGCCTTAAGGATCAAACTCAGCTTCATAACTCAATGAAAGTAGCTCACGACGGGTTCACCTATTGACAAAACTTCTAGATTAAGGAAAGAATGACCGTATTCCAACCTATGACACCACCTTATGTCGGCTTAACACACTTCTTATGTCAAAGTAATCTTACATTGCTTTGAACTAAGCTAAATGAGATTACATGTGTAGAAGTATGATATCAACATGGAAAGCTCTAATGATTAAACTCGACTTCATAACTCAACGAAATTAGCTCACGACAGGTTCGCCTATTGACAAAAATTCTAGATTAAGGAAAGAATGACCGTCTTCCATCCTATGACACCACCTTATGTCGGCTTAACACACTTTCTTATGTGAAAGTACCCTTACATTTCATTGAACTGAGCTAAAGAGATTACATGTGTAGAATTATGATATCAACATGGAAAGCTCTAATGATCAAACTCGGCTTCATAACTCAAGGAAAGTAGCTCACGACGGGTTCGCCTATTGAAAAACTTCTAGATTAAGGAAAGAATTACCGTGTTCCATCCTATGACACCACCTTATGTCGGCTTAACACACTTTCTTATGTCAAAGTAAGCTTACATTGTATTGAACTAAGCTAAAAGAAATTACATGTGTAGAAGTATGATATCAACATGGAAAGCTCTAATGATCAAACTCGGCTTCATAACTCAACGAAAGTAGCTTACGACGGGTTCACCTATAGAGAAAACTTCTAGATTAAGGAAAGAATGACCGTGTTCCATCCTATGACACCACCTTATGTCGGCTTAACACACTTTCTTATGTCAAAATAACCTTACATTGCATTGAACTAAGCTAAAAGAGATGACATGTGTAGAAGTATGATATCAACATGGAAAGCTCTAATGATCAAACTCGGCTTCATACCCCAACGAAAGTAGCTTACGACGGGTTTGCCTACTGACAAAACTTCTAGATTAAGGAAAGAATGACCACGTTCCAACCTATGACACCACCTTATGTCGGCTTAACACAGTTTCTTATGTCAAAGTACCCTTACATTGCATTGAACTAAGCTAAAAGAGATTACATGTGTAGAAGTATAATATGAACATGGATAGCCCTAAGGATCAAACTCAGCTTCATAACTCAACAAAAGTAGCTCACGACGGGTTCGCCTATTGATAAAACTTCTTGATTAAGGAAAGAATGACCATTTTCCAACCTATGACACCACCTTATGTCGGCTTAACACAGTTTATTATGTCAAAGTACCCTTACATTGCATTGAACTACGCTAAAAGAGATTACATGTGTAGAAGTATAATATTGACATGGATAGCCTTCAGGATCAAACTCAGCTTCATAACTCAATGAAAGTAGCTCACGACGGGTTCACCTATTGACAAAACTTCTCGATTAAGGAAAGAATGACCGTATTCCAACCTATGACACCACCTTATGTCGGCTTAACACACTTCTTATGTCAAAGTAATCTTACATTGCTTTGAACTAAGCTAAATGAGATTACAGGTGTAGAAGTATGATATCAACATGGAAAGCTCTAATGATTAAACTCGACTTCATAACTCAACGAAAGTAGCTCACGACAGGTTCGCCTATTGACAAAAATTCTAGATTAAGGAAAGAATGACCGTGTTCCATTCTATGACACCACCTTATGTCGGCTTAACACACTTTCTTATGTCAAAGTACCCTTACATTTCATTGAACTGACCTAAAAGAGATTACATGTGTAGAAGTATGATATTAACATGGAAAGCTCTAATGACCAAACTCGGCTTCATAACTCAAGGAAAGTAGCTCACGACGGGTTCGCCTATTGAATAACTTCTAGATTAAGGAAAGAATGACCGTGTTCGATCCTATGACACCACCTTATGTCGGCTTAACACACTTTCTTATGTCAAAGTAACCTTACATTGTATTGAATTAAGCTAAAAGAAATTACATGTGTAGAAGTATGATATCAACATGGAAAGCTCTAATGATCAAACTCGGCTTCATAACTCAACGAAAGTACCTTACGACGGGTTCGCCTATTGACAAAACTTCTAGATTAAGGAAAGAATGACCACGTTCCAACCTATGACACCAGCTTATGTCGGCTTAACACAGTTTCTTATGTCAAAGTACCCTTACATTGCATTGAACTAAGCTAAAAGAGATTACATGTGTAGAAGTATAATATGAACATGGATAGCCCTAAGGATCGAACTCAGCTTCATAACTCAACAAAAGTAGCTAACGACGGGTTCGCCTATTGATAAAACTTCTTGATTAAGGAAAGAATGACCACGTTCCAACCTATGACACCACCTTATGTCGGCTTAACACAGTTTATTATGTCAAAGTACCCTTACATTGCATTGAACTACGCTAAAAGAGATTACATGTGTAGAAGTATAATATTGACATGGATAGCCTTAAGGATCAAACGCAGCTTCATAACTCAATGAAAGTAGCTCACGACGGGTTAACCTATTGACAAAACTTCTCGATTAAGGAAAGAATGACCGTATTCCAACCTATGACACCACCTTATGTCGGCTTAACACACTTCTTATGTCAAAGTAATCTTACATTGCTTTAAACTAAGCTAAATGAGATTACATGTGTAGAAGTATGATATCAACATGGAAAGCTCTAATGATTAAACTCGACTTCATAACTCAACCTAAATTAGCTCACGACAGGTTCGCCTATTGACAAAAATTCTAGATTAAGGAAAGAATGACCGTCTTCCATCCTATGACACCACCTTATGTCGGCTTAACACACTTTCTTATGTCAAAGTACCCTTACATTTCATTGAACTGAGCTAAAAGAGATTACATGTGTAGAAGTATGATATCAACATGGAAAGCTCTAATGATAGAACTCGGCTTCATAACTCAAGGAAAGTAGCTCACGACGGGTTCGCCTATTGAAAAACTTCTAGATTAAGGAAAGAATTACCGTGCTCCATCCTATGACACCACCTTATGTCGGCTTAACACACTTTCTTATGTCAAAGTAACCTTACATTGTATTGAACTAAGCTAAAAGAGATTACATGTGTAGAAGTATGATATCAACATGGAAAGCTCTAATGATCAAACTCGGCTTCATAACTCAACGAAAGTAGCTTACGACGGGTTCGCCTATTGACAAAACTTCTAGATTAAGGAAAGAATGACCACGTTCCAACCTATGACACCAGCTTATGTCGGCTTAACACAGTTTCTTATGTCAAAGTACCCTTACATTGCATTGAACTAAGCTAAAAGAGATTACATGTGTAGAAGTATAATATGAACATGGATAGCCCTAAGGATCAAACTCAGCTTCATAACTCAACGAAAGTAGCTCACGACGGGTTCACCTATAGACAAAACTTCTAGATTAAGGAAAGAATGACTGTGTTCCAACCTATGATTCCACCTTATGTCGGCTTAACACACTTTCTTATGTCAAAGTAACCTTACATTGCATCGAACTAAGCTAAATGAGATTACATGTGTAGAAGTATGATATCAACATGGAAAGCTCTAATGATCAAACTCGGCTTCATAACTCAACGAAAGTAGCTTACGACGGGTTTGCCTATTGACAAAACTTCTAGATTAAGGAAAGAATGACCACGTTCCAACCTATGACACCACCTTATGTCGGCTTAACACAGTTTCTTATGTCAAAGTACCCTTACATTGCATTGAACTAAGCTAAAAGAGATTACATGTGTAGAAGTATAATATGAACATGGATAGCCCTAAGGATCAAACTCAGCTTCATAACTCAACGTAAGTAGCTCACGATGGGTTCACCTATAGACAAAACTTCTAGATTAAGGAAAGAATGACCGTCTTCCAACCTATGACACCACCTTATGTCGGCTTAACACACTTCTTATGTCAAAGTAATCTTACATTGCTTTGAACTAAGCTAAATGAGATTACATGTGTAGAAGTATGATATCAACATGGAAAGCTCTAATGATTAAACTCGACTTCATAACTCAACGAAAGTAGCTCACGACAGGTTCGCCTATTGACAAAAATTCTAGATTAAGGAAAGAATGACCGTGTTCCATTTTATGACACCACCTTATGTCGGCTTAACACACTTTCTTATGTCAAAGTACCCTTACATTTCATTGAACTGACCTAAAAGAGATTACATGTGTAGAAGTATGATATTAACATGGAAAGCTCTAATGATCAAACTCGGCTTCATAACTCAAGGAAAGTAGCTCACGACGGGTTCGCCTATTGAATAACTTCTAGATTAAGGAAAGAATTACCGTGCTCCATCCTATGACACCACCTTATGTCGGCTTAACACACTTTCTTATGTCAAAGTAACCTTACATTGTATTGAACTAAGCTAAAAGAGATTACATGTGTAGAAGTATGATATCAACATGGAAAGCTCTAATGATCAAACTCGGCTTCATAACTCAAGGAAAGTAGCTTACGACGGGTTCGCCTATTGACAAAACTTCTAGATTAAGGAAAGAATGACCACGTTCCAACCTATGACACCACCTTATGTCGGCTTAACACAGTTTCTTATATCAAAGTACCCTTACATTGCATTGAACTAAGCTAAAAGAGATTACATGTGTAGAACTATAATATGAACATGGATAGCCCTAAGGATCAAACTCAGCTTCATAACTCAACGAAAGTAGCTCACGACGGGTTCACCTATAGAGAAAACTTCTAGATTAAGGAAAGAATGACCGTGTTCCATCCTATGACACCATATTATGTCGGCTTAACACACTTTCTTATGTCAAAGTACCCTTACATTGCATTGAACTACGCTAAAAGAGATTACATGTGTAGAAGTATAATATTGACATGGATAGCCCTAAGGATCAAACTCAGCTTCATAACTCAACGAAAGTAGTTCACGACGGGTTCACCTATAGACAAAACTTCTAGATTAAGGAAAGAATGACTGTGTTCCAACCTATGATTCCACCTTATGTCGGCTTAATACACTTTCTTATGTCAAAGTAACCTTACATTGCATCGAACTAAGCTAAATGAGATTACATGTGTAGAAGTACGATATCAACATGGAAAGCTCTAATGATCAAACTCGGCTTCATAACTCAACGAAAGTAGATTACGACGGGTTCTCCTATTGACAAAACTTCTAGATTAAGGAAAGAATGACCACGTTCCAACCTATGACACCACGTTATGTCGGCTTAACACAGTTTCTTATGTCAAAGTACCCTTACATTGCATTGAACTAAGCTAAAAAAGATTACATGTGTAGAAGTATAATATGAACATGGATAGCCCTAAGGATCAAACTCAGCTTCATAACTCAACGAAAGTAGCTCACGACGGGTTCACCTATGGAGAAAACTTCTAGATTAAGGAAAAAATGACCGTGTTCCATCCTATGACACCACCTTATGTCGGCTTAACGCACTTTCTTATGTCAAAATAACCTTACATTGCATTGAACTAAGCTAAAAGAGATGACATGTGTAGAAGTATGATATCAACATGGAAAGCTCTAATGATCAAACTCGGCTTCATAACCTAACGAAAGTAGCTTACGACGGGTTTGCCTATTGACAAAATTCTAGATTAAGGAAAGAATGACCACGTTCCAACCTATGACACCACCTTATGTCGGCTTAACACAGTTTCTTATGTCAAAGTACCCTTACATTGCATTGAACTAAGCTAAAAGAGATTACATGTGTAGAAGTATAATATGAACATGGATAGCCCTAAGGATCAAACTCAGCTTCATAACTCAACGAAATTAGCTCACAACGGGTTCGCCTATTGACAAAACTTCTAGATTAAGAAAAGAATGACCGTATTCCAACCTATGACACCATCTTATGTCGGCTTAACACACTTTCTTATGTCAAAGTAACTTTACATTGCATTGAACTAAGCTAAAAGAGGTTACATGTGTAGAAGTATGATATCAACATCGAAAGCTCTAATGATCAAACTCGGCTTCATAACTCAACGAAAGTAGCTCACAACGGGTTCGCCTATTGACAAAATTTCTAGATTAAGAAAAGAATGACCGTATTCCAACCTATGACACCATCTTATGTCGGCTTAACACACTTTCTTATGTCAAAGTAACTTTACATTGCATTGAACTAAGCTAAAAGAGATTACATGTGTAGAAGTATGATATGAACATGGAAAGCTCTAAGGATAAAACTCGGCTTCATAACTCAACGAAAGTAGCTCACGACGGGTTCGCCTATTGACAAAACTTCTAGATTAAGAAAAGAATGACCGTATTCCAACCTATGACACCATCTTATGTTGGCTTAACACACTTCTTATGTCAAAGTAACCTTACATTGCATTGAACTAAGCTAAAAGAGATTACATGTGTAGAAGTATGATATCAACATGGAAAGCTCTAATGATCAAACTCGCCTTCATAACTCAAGGAAAGTAGCTCACGACGGGTTCGCCTATTGAAAAACTTCTAGATTAAGGAAAGAATGACCGTGTTCGATCCTATGACACCACCTTATGTCGGCATAACACACTTTCTTATGTCAAAGTAACCTTACATTGCATTGAACTAAGCTAAAAGAGATTACATGTGTAGAAGTATAATATGAACATGGATAACCCTAAGGATCAAACTCAGCTTCATAACTCAACAAAAGTAGCTCACGACGGGTTCGCCTATTGATAAAACTTCTTGATTAAGGAAAGAATGACCACGTTCCAACCTATGACACCACCTTATGTCGGCTTAACACAGTTTATTATGTCAAAGTACCCTTACATTGCATTGAACTACGCTAAAAGAGATTACATGTGTAGAAGTATAATATTGACATGGATAGCCCTAAGGATCAAACTCAGCTTCATAACTCAACGAAAGTAGCTCACGACGGGTTCACCTATAGACAAAACTTCTAGATTAAGGAAAGAATGATCGTATTCCAACCTATGACACCACCTTATGTCGGCTTAACACACTTCTTTTGTCAAAGTAATCTTACATTGTATTGAATTAAGCTAAAAGAAATTACATGTGTAGAAGTATGATATCAACATGGAAAGCTCTAATGATCAAACTCGGCTTCATAACTCAACGAAAGTAGCTTACGACGGGTTCGTCTATTGACAAAACTTCTAGATTAAGGAAAGAATGACCACGTTCTAACCTATGACACCAGCTTATGTCGGCTTAACACAGTTTCTTATGTCAAAGTACCCTTACATTGCATTGAACTAAGCTAAAAGAGATTACATGTGTAGAAGTATAATATGAACATGGATAGCCCTAAGGATCAAACTCAGCTTCATAACTCAACAAAAGTAGCTAACGACGGGTTCGCCTATTGATAAAACTTCTTGATTAAGGAAAGAATGACCACGTTCCAACCTATGACACCACTTTATGTCGGCTTAACACAGTTTATTATGTCAAAGTACCCTTACATTGCATTGAACTATGCTAAAAGAGATTACATGTGTAGAAGTATAATATTGACATGGATAGCCTTAAGGATCAAACTCAGCTTCATAACTCAACGAAAGTAGCTCACGACGGGTTCACCTATAGAGAAAACTTCTAGATTAAGGAAAAAATGACCGTGTTCCATCCTATGACACCACCTTATGTCGGCTTAACGCACTTTCTTATGTCAAAATAACCTTACATTGCATTGAACTAAGCTAAAAGAGATGACATGTGTAGAAGTATGATATCAACATGGAAAGCTCTAATGATCAAACTCGGCTTCATAACCCAACGAAAGTAGCTTACGACGGGTTTGCCTATTGACAAAATTCTAGATTAAGGAAAGAATGTCCACGTTCCAACCTATGACACCACCTTATGTCGGCTTAACACAGTTTCTTATGTCAAAGTACCCTTACATTGCATTGAACTAAGCTAAAAGAGATTACATGTGTAGAAGTATAATATGAACATGGAAAGCTCTAATGATCAAACTCGGCTTCATAACCCAACGAAAGTAGCTTACGACGGGTTTGCCTATTGACAAAACTTCTAGATTAAGGAAAGAATGACCACGTTCCAACCTATGACACCACCTTATGTCGGCTTAACACAGTTTCTTATGTCAAAGTACCCTTACATTGCATTGAACTAAGCTAAAAGAGATTACATGTGTAGAAGAATGATATCAACATGGAAAGCTCGAATGATCAAACTCGGCTTCATAACTCAACGAAAGTGGCTTACGACGGGTTCGCCTATTGACAAAACTTCTAGATTAAGGAAAGAATGACCACGTTCCAACCTATGACACCACCTTATGTCGGCTTAACACAGTTTCTTATGTCAAAGTACCCTTACATTGCATTGAACTAAGCTAAAAGAGATTACATGTGTAGAAGTATAATATGAACATGGATAGCCCTAAGGATCAAACTCAGCTTCATAACTCAACGAAAGTAGCTCACGACGGGTTCACCTATAGACAAAACTTCTAGATTAAGGAAAGAATGACTGTGTTCCAACCTATGATTCCACCTTATGTCGGCTTAACACACTTTCTTATGTCAAAGTAACCTTACATTCCATCGAACTAAGCTAAATGAGATTACATGTGTAGAAGTATGATATCAACATGGAAAGCTCTAATGATCAAACTCGGCTTCATAACTCAACGAAAGTAGCTTACGACAGGTTTGCCTATTGACAAAACTTCTAGATTAAGGAAAGAATGACCACGTTCCAACCTATGACACCACCTTATGTCGGCTTAACACAGTTTCTTATGTCAAAGTACCCTTACATTGCATTGAACTAAGCTAAAAGAGATTACATGTGTAGAAGTATAATATGAACATGGATAGCCCTAAGGATCAAACTCAGCTTCATAACTCAACGAAAGTAGCTCACGACGGGTTCACCTATAGATAAAACTTCTAGATTAAGGAAAGAATGACCGTATTCCAACCTATGACACCACCTTATGTCGGCTTAACACACTTCTTATGTCAAAGTAATCTTACATTGCTTTGAACTAAGCTAAATGAGATTACATGTGTAGAAGTATGATATCAACATGGAAAGCTCTAATGATTAAACTCGACTTCATAACTCAACGAAAGTAGCTCACGACAGGTTCGCCTATTGACAAAAATTCTAGATTAAGGAAAGAATGACCGTGTTCCATTCTATGACACCACCTTATGTCGGCTTAACACACTTTCTTATGTCAAAGTACCCTTACATTTCATTTTACTGACCTAAAAGAGATTACATGTGTAGAAGTATGATATTAACATGGAAAGCTCTAAGGATCAAACTCGGCTTCATAACTCAACGAAAGTAGCTTACGACGGGTTCGCCTATTGACAAAACTTCTAGATTAAGGAAAGAATGACCATGTTCCAACCTATGACACCACCTTATGTCGGCTTAACACAGTTTCTTATGTCAAAGTACCCTTACATTGCATTGAACTAAGCTAAAAGAGATTACATGTGTAGAAGTATAATATGAACATGGATAGCCCTAAGGATCAAAATCAGCTTCATAACTCAACGAAAGTAGCTCACGACGGGTTCACCTATAGATAAAACTTCTAGATTAAGGAAAGAATGACTGTGTTCCAACCTATGATTCCACCTTATGTCGGCTTAACACACTTTCTTATGTCAAAGTAACCTTACATTGCATCGAACTAAGCTAAATGAGATTACATGTGTAGAAGTATGATATCAACATGGAAAGCTCTAATGATCAAACTCGGCTTCATAACTCAACGAAAGTAGCTTACGACGGGTTCGCCTATTGACAAAACTTCTAGATTAAGGAAAGAATGACCACGTTCCAACCTATGACACCACCTTATGTCGGCTTAACACAGTTTCTTATGTCAAAGTACCCTTGCATTGCATTGAACTAAGCTAAAAGAGATTACATGTGTAGATGTATAATATGAACATGGATAGCCCTAAGGATCAAACTCAGCTTCATAACTCAACGAAAGTAGCTCACGACGGGTTCACCTATTAGCAAAACTTCTAGATTAAGGAAAGAATGACCGTATTCCAACCTATGACACCACCTTATGTCGGCTTAACACACTTCTTATGTCAAAGTAATCTTACATTGCTTGGAACTAAGCTAAATGAGATTACATCTGTAGAAGTACGATATAAACATGGAAAGCTCTAATGATCAAACTCGGCTTCATAACTCAACGAAAGTAGCTTACGACGGGTTTGCCTATTGACAAAACTTCTAGATTAAGGAAAGAATGACCGTGTTCCAACCTATGACACCACCTTATGTCGGCTTAACACAGTTTCTTATGTCAAAGTACCCTTACATTGCATTGAACTAAGCTAAAAGAGATTACATGTGTAGAAGTATGATATGAAAAAGGATAGCCCTAAGGATCAAACTCAGCTTCGTAACTCAACGAAAGTAGCTTACGACGGGTTCGCCTACTGACAAAACTTCTAGATTAAGGAAAGAATGACTGTGTTCCAACCTATGATTCCACCTTATGTCGGCTTAACACACTTTCTTATGTCAAAGTAACCTTACATTGCATTGAACTAAGCTAAAAGAGATTACATGTGTAGAAGTATGATATGAACATGGAAAGCTCTAAGAATCAAACTTGGCTTCATAACTCAAGGAAAGTAGCTCACGACGGGTTTGCCTATTGAAAAACTTCTAGATTAAAGAAAGAATGTCCGTGTTCCATCCTATGACACCACCTTATGTCGGCTTAACACACTTTCTTATGTCAAAGTAACCTTACATTGCATTGAACTAAGCTAAAGAGATTACATGTGTAGAAGTATAAAATGAACATGGAAAGCTCTAAGGATCAAACTCGGCTTCATAACTCAACGAAAGTAGCTAACGACGGGTTAACCTATAGACAAAACTTCTAGATTAAGGAAAGAAGGACCGTGTTCCAACCTATGGCACCACGTTATGTCTGCTTAATATACTTTCTTATGTCAAAGTAACGTTACATTGCATTCAACTAAGCTAAAATAGATTACATGTGTAGAAGTATGATATAAACATAGATAGGTCTAAGGATCAAACTCAGCTTCACAACTCAACGATAATAGCTCACGACAAGTTCACCAATAGATAAAACTTTTAGATTAAGGAAAGAATGACCGTGTTCAAACCTTTGAAACCAGCTTTTGTCGGCTTAACACAGTTTCTTATGTTAAAGTAACCTTACATTTCATTGAACTAAGCTAAAAGAGATTACATGTGTAGAAGTATGATATGAACATGGAAACCTCTAAAGATTAAACTCAGCTTCATAACTCAACGAAAGTAGCTCACGACGGGGTTGCCTATTGACAAAACTTCTAGATTAAGGAAAGAATGACCACGTTCCAACCTATGACACCACCTTATGCGGCTTAACACACTTTCTTATGTCAAAATACCCTTACATTGCATTGAACTAAGCTAAACGAGATTACATGTGTAGAAGTATGATATCAACATGGAAAACTCTAATGATCAAAGTCGGCTTCATAACTCAACGAAAGTAGCTCACGACGGATTCGCCTATTGACAAAACTTCTAGATTAAGAAAAGAATGACCATATTCCAACCTATGACACCACCTTATGTCGGCTTAACACTCTTTATTATGTCAAAGTAACCTTACATTGCATAGAACAAAGCTACAAGAGATTACATGTGTAGAAGTATAATATGAACATGGATAGCCCTAAGGATCAAACTCAGCTTCATAACTCAACGAAAGTAGCTCACGAAGGGTTCACCTATAGAGAAAACTTCTAGATTAAGGAAAGAATGACTGTGTTCCAACTTATGATTCCACCTTATGTCGGCTTAACACACTTTCTTATGTCAAAGTAACATTACATTGCATTGAACTAAGCTAAATGAGATTACATGTGTAGAAGTATGATATCAACATGGAAAGCTCTAATGATCAAACTCGGCTTCAAAACCAACAAAAGTACTTCACGACGTGTTCGCCTATTGACAAAACTTCTAGATTAAGAAAAGAATGACCGTATTCCAACCTATGACACCACCTTATGTCGGCTTAACATACTTCTTATTTCAAAGTAACCTTACATTGCATTAAACTAAGCTAAAAGAGATTACATGTGTAGAAGTATGATATCAACATGAAAAGCTCTAATGATCAAACTCGGCTTCATAACTCAACGAAAGTAGCTTACGACGGGTTTGCCTACTGACAAAACTTCTAGATTAAGGAAAGCAGGACCACGTTCCAACCTATGACACCACCTTATGTCGGCTTAACACAGTTTCTTATGTCAAAGTACCCTTACATTGCATTGAACTAAGGTAAAAGAGATTACATGTGTAGAAGTATAATATGAACATGGATAGCCCTAAGGATCAAACTCAGCTTCATAACTCAACGAAAGTAGCTCACAACGGGTTCACCTATAGACAAAACTTCTAGATTAAGCAAAGAATGACTGTGTTCCAACCTATGATTCCACCTTATGTCGGCTTAACACACTTTCTTATGTCAAAGTAACCTTACATTGCATCGAACTAAGCTAAATGAGATTACATGTGTAAAAGTATGATATCAACATGGAAAGCTCTAATGATCAAACTCGGCTTCATAACTCGACGAAAGTAGCTTACGACGGGTTCGCCTATAGACAAAATTTCTAGATGAAGGAAAGAATGACTGTGTTCCAACCTATGATTCCACCTTATGTCGCCTTAACACACTTTCTTATGTCAAAGTAACCTTACATTGCATTGAACTAAGCTAAAAGAGATTACATGTGTAGAAGTATGATATGAACATGGAAGCTCTAAAGATCAAACTTGGCTTCATAACTCAAGGAAAGTAGCTCACGACGGGTTCGCCTATTGAAAAACTTCTAGATTAAGGAAAGAATGACCGTATTCCAACCTATGACACCACCTTATGTTGGCTTAACACACTTCTTATGTCAAACTAACCTTACATTGCATTGAACTAAGCTAAAAGAGATTACATGTGTAGAAGAATGATATCAACATGGAAAGCTCTAATGATCAAACTCGGCTTCATAACTCAAGGAAAGTAGCTCACGACGGGTTCGCCTATTGAAAAACTTCTAGATTAAGGAAAGAATGACCGTATTCCAACCTATGACACCACCTTATGTTGGCTTAACACACTTCTTATGTCAAACTAACCTTACATTGCATTGAACTAAGCTAAAAGAGATTACATGTGTAGAAGAATGATATCAACATGGAAAGCTCTAATGATCAAACTCGGCTTCATAACTCAAAGAAAGTGGCTTACGATGGGTTCGCCTATTGACAAAACTTCTAGATTAAGGAAAGAATGACCACGTTCTAACCTATGACACCACCTTATGTCGACTTAACACAGTTTCTTATGTCAAAGTAACCTTACATTGCATTGAACTAAGCTAAAAGAGATTACATGTGTAGAAGAATGATATCAAAATGGAAAGCTCTAATGATCAAACTCGGCTTTATAACTCAACGAAAGTGGCTTACGACGGGTTCGCCTATTGACAAAACTTCTAGATTAAGGAAAGAATGACCACGTTCCAACCTATGACACCACCTGATGTCGGCTTTACACAATTTCTTATGTCAAAGTACCCTTACATTGCATTGAACTAAGCTAAAAGAGATTACATGTGTAGAAGTATAATATGAACATGGATAGCCCTAAGGATCAAACTCAGCTTCATAACTCAACGAAAGTAGCTCACGACGGGTTCACCTATAGACAAAACTTCTAGATTAACGAAAGAATGACTGTGTTCCAACCTATGATTCCACCTTATGTCGGCTTAACACACTTTCTTATGTCAAAGTAACCTTACATTGCATTGAACTAAGCTAAAGAGATTACATGTGTAGAAGTATAAAATGAACATAGAAAGCTCTAAGGATCAAACTCGGCTTCATAACTCAACGAAAGTAGCTAACGACGGGTTTACCGATAGACAAAACTTCTAGATTAAGGAAAGAAGGACCGTGTTCCAACCTATGACACCACGTTATGTCTGCTTAATATACTTTCTTATGTCAAAGTAACTTTACATTGCATTGAACTAAGGTAAAATAGATTACATGTGTAGAAGTATGATATGAACATAGATAGGTCTAAGGATCAAACTTAGCTTCATAACTCAACGATAATAGCTCACGACGGGTTCACCAATAGATAAAACTTTTTGATTAAGGAAACCTTTGACACCACCTTATGTCGGCTTAACACACTTTCTTATGTCCAAGTAACCTTACATTGCATCGAACTAAGCTAAATGAGATTACATGTGTAGAAGTATGATATCAACATGGAAAGCTCTAAGGATCAAACTCGGCTTCATAACTCAACGAAAGTAGCTAACGACGGGTTTACCTATAGACAAAACTTCTAGATTAAGGAAAAAAGGACCGTGTTCCAACCTATGGCACCACGTTATGTCTGCTTAATATACTTTCTTATGTCAAAGTAACGTTACATTGCATTGAACTAAGCTAAAATAGATTACATGTGTAGAAGTATGATATAAACATAGATAGGTCTAAGGATCAAACTCAGCTTCATAACTCAACGATAATAGCTCACGACGAGTTCACCAATAGATAAAACTTTTAGATTAAGGAAAGAATGACCGTGTTCAAACCTTTGAAACCACCTTTTGTCGGCTTAACACACTTTCTTATGTTAAAGTAACCTTACATTGCATTGAACTAAGCTAAAAGAGATTACATGTGTAGAAGTATGATATGAACATGGAAGCTCTAAAGATCAAACTTGGCTTCATAACTCAAGGAAAGTAGCTCACGACGGGTTCGCCTATTGAAAAACTTCTAGATTAAGGAAAGAATGACCGTATTCTAACCTAGGACACCACCTTATGTTGGCTTAACACACTTCTTATGTCAAAGTAACCTTACATTGCATTGAACTAAGCTAAAAGAGATTACATGTGTAGAAATATGATATCAACATGGAAAGCTCTAATGATCAAACTCGGCTTTATAACTCAACGAAAGTAGCTTACGACGGTTTCGCCTACTGAGAAAACTTCTAGATTAAGGAAAGAATGACTGTGTTCCAACCTATGATTCCACCTTATGTCGGCTTAACACACTTTCTTATGTCAAAGTAACCTTACATTGCATTGAACTAAGCTAAAAGAGATTACATGTGTAGAAGTATGATATGAACATGGAAGCTCTAAAGATCAAACTTGGCTTCATAACTCAAGGAAAGTAGCTCACGACGGGTTCGCCTATTGAAAAACTTCTAGATTAAGGAAAGAATGACCGTATTCTAACCTAGGACACCACCTTATGTTGGCTTAACACACTTCTTATGTCAAAGTAACCTTACATTGCATTGAACTAAGCTAAAAGAGATTACATGTGTAGAAATATGATATCAACATGGAAAGCTCTAATGATCAAACTCGGCTTTATAACTCAACGAAAGTAGCTTACGACGGTTTCGCCTACTGAGAAAACTTCTAGATTAAGGAAAGAATGACTGTGTTCCAACCTATGATTCCACCTTATGTCGGCTTAACACACTTTCTTATGTCAAAGTAACTTTACATTGCATTGAACTAAGCTAAAAGAGATTACATGTGTAGAAGTATGATATGAACATGGAAACCTCTAATGATCAAACTCGGCTTCATAACTCAACGAAAGTAGCTCACGACGGATTCGCCTATTGACAAAACTTCTAGATTAAGAAAAGAATGACCATATTCCAACCTATGACACCACCTTATGTCGGCTTAACACTCTTTATTATGTCAAAGTAACCTTACATTGCATAGAACAAAGCTACAAGAGATTACATGTGTAGAAGTATAATATGAACATGGATAGCCCTAAGGATCAAACTCAGCTTCATAACTCAACGAAAGTAGCTCACGAAGGGTTCACCTATAGAGAAAACTTCTAGATTAAGGAAAGAATGATTGTGTTCCAACCTATGATTCCACCTTATGTCGGCTTAACAAACTTTCTTATGTCAAAGTAACATTACATTGCATTGAACTAAGCTAAATGAGATTACATGTGTAGAAGTATGATATCAACATGGAAAGCTCTAATGATCAAACTCGGCTTCATAACTTAACAAAAGTATCTCACGACGGGTTCGCCTATTGACAAAACTTCTAGATTAAGAAAAGAATGACCGTATTCCAACCTATGACACCACCTTATGTCGGCTTAACATACTTCTTATTTCAAAGTAACCTTACATTGCATTAAACTAAGCTAAAAGAGATTACATGTGTAGAAGTATGATATCAACATGAAAAGCTCTAATGATCAAACTCGGCTTCATAACTCAACGAAAGTAGCTTACGACGGGTTCGCCTACTGACAAAACTTCTAGATTAAGGAAAGAATGACCACGTTCCAACCTATGACACCACCTTATGTGGGCTTAACACAGTTTCTTATGTCAAAGTACCCTTACATTGCATTGAACTAAGGTAAAAGAGATTACATGTGTAGAAGTACGATATCTACATGGAAAGCTCTAATGATCAAACTCGGCTTCATAACTCAACGAAAGTAGCTCACGATGGGTTCGCCTATTGACAAACCTTCTAGATTAAGGAAAGAATGACCACGTTCCATCCTATGACACCACCTTATGTCGGCTTAACACACTTTCTTATGTCAAAGTAACCTTACATTGCATTAAACTAAGCTAAAAGAGATTACATGTGTAGAAGTATGATATTAACATGGAAAGCTCTAATGATCAAACTCGGCTTCATAACTCAACGAAAGTAGCTTACGACGGGTTCGCCTATTGACAAAACTTCTAGATTAAGGAAAGAATGACCATGTTCCAACCTATGACACCACCTTATGTCGGCTTAACACAGTTTCTTATGTCAAAGTACCCTTACATTGCATTGAACTAAGCTAAAAGAGATTACATGTGTAGACGTATAATATGAACATGGATAGCCCTAAGGATCAAACTCAGCTTCATAACTCAACGAAAGTAGCTCACAACGGGTTCACCTATAGACAAAACTTCTAGATTAAGGAAAGAATGACTGTGTTCCAACCTATGATTCCACCTTATGTCGGCTTAACACACTTTCTTATGTCAAAGTAACCTTACATTGCATCGAACTAAGCTAAATGAGATTACATGTGTAGAAGTATGATATCAACATGGAAAGCTCTAAGGATCAAACTCGGCTTCATAACTCAACGAAAGTAGCTAACGACGGGTTTACCTATAGACAAAACTTCTAGATTAAGGAAAAAAGGACCGTGTTCCAACCTATGGCACCACGTTATGTCTCTTAATATACTTTCTTATGTCAAAGTAACGTTACATTGCATTGAACTAAGCTAAAATAGATTACATGTGTAGAAGTATGATATAAACATAGATAGGTCTAAGGATCAAACTCAGCTTCATAACTCAACGATAATAGCTCACGACGAGTTCACCAATAGATAAAACTTTTAGATTAAGGAAAGAATGACCGTGTTCAGACCTTTGAAACCACCTTTTGTCGGCTTAACACACTTTCTTATGTTAAAGTAACCTTACATTGCATTGAACTAAGCTAAAAGAGATTACATGTGTAGAAGTATGATATGAACATGGAAACCTCTAAAGATCAAAGTCAGCTTCATAACTCAACGAAAGTAGCTCACGACGGGTTTGCCTATTGACAAAACTTCTAGATTAAAGAAAGAATGACCACGTTCCAACCTATGACACCACCTTATGTCGGCTTAACACACTTTCTTATGTCAAAATACCCTTACATTGCATTGAACTAAGCTAAAAGAGATTACATGTGTAGAAGTATGATATCAACATGGAAAGCTCTAATGATCAAACTCGGCTTCATAACTCAACGAAAGTAGCTCACGACGGATTCGCCTATTGACAAAACTTCTAGATTAAGAAAAGAATGACCATATTCCAACCTATGACACCACCTTATGTCGGCTTAACACACTTTCTTATGTCAAAGTAACCTTACATTGCATTGAACTAAGCTAAAAGAGATTACATGTGTAGAAGTATGATATGAACATGGAAGCTCTAAAGATCAAACTTGGCTTCATAACTCAAGGAAAGTAGCTCACGACGGGTTCGCCTATTGAAAAACTTCTAGATTAAGGAAAGAATGACCGTATTCTAACCTAGGACACCACCTTATGTTGGCTTAACACACTTCTTATGTCAAAGTAACATTACATTGCATTGAACTAAGCTAAATGAGATTACATGTGTAGAAGTATGATATCAACATGGAAAGCTCTAATGATCAAACTCGGCTTCATAACTTAACAAAAGTATCTCACGACGGGTTCGCCTATTGACAAAACTTCTAGATTAAGAAAAGAATGACCGTATTCCAACCTATGACACCACCTTATGTCGGCTTAACATACTTCTTATTTCAAAGTAACCTTACATTGCATTAAACTAAGCTAAAAGAGATTACATGTGTAGAAGTATGATATCAACATGAAAAGCTCTAATGATCAAACTCGGCTTCATAACTCAACGAAAGTAGCTTACGACGGGTTCGCCTACTGACAAAACTTCTAGATTAAGGAAAGAATGACCACGTTCCAACCTATGACACCACCTTATGTGGGCTTAACACAGTTTCTTATGTCAAAGTACCCTTACATTGCATTGAACTAAGGTAAAAGAGATTACATGTGTAGAAGTATAATATGAACATGGATAGCCCTAAGGATCAAACTCAGCTTCATAACTCAACGAAAGTAGCTCACAACGGGTTCACCTATAGACAAAACTTCTAGATTAAGGAAAGAATGACTGTGTTCCAACCTATGATTCCACCTTATGTCGGCTTAACACACTTTCTTATGTCAAAGTAACCTTACATTGCATCGAACTAAGCTAAATGAGATTACATGTGTAGAAGTATGATATCAACATGGAAAGCTCTAATGATCAAACTCGGCTTCATAACTCAACGAAAGTAGCTTACGACGGGTTCGCCTATAGACAAAACTTCTAGATTAAGGAAAGAATGACTGTGTTCCAACCTATGATTCCACCTTATGTCGCCTTAACACACTTTCTTATGTCAAAGTAACCTTACATTGCATTGAACTAAGCTAAAAGAGATTACATGTGTAGAAGTATGATATGAACATGGAAGCTCTAAAGATCAAACTTGGCTTCATAACTCAAGGAAAGTAGCTCACGACGGGTTCGCCTATTGAAAAACTTCTAGATTAAGGAAAGAATGACCGTATTCTAACCTAGGACACCACCTTATGTTGGCTTAACACACTTCTTATGTCAAAGTAACCTTACATTGCATTGAACTAAGCTAAAAGAGATTACATGTGTAGAAATATGATATCAACATGGAAAGCTCTAATGATCAAACTCGGCTTTATAACTCAACGAAAGTTGCTTACGACGGTTTCGCCTACTGAGAAAACTTCTAGATTAAGGAAAGAATGACTGTGTTCCAACCTATGATTCCACCTTATGTCGGCTTAACACACTTTCTTATGTCAAAGTAACCTTACATTGCATTGAACTAAGCTAAAAGAGATTACATGTGTAGAAGTATGATATGAACATGGAAGCTCTAAAGATCAAACTTGGCTTCATAACTCAAGGAAAGTAGCTCACGACGGGTTCGCCTATTGAAAAACTTCTAGATTAAGGAAAGAATGACCGTATTCTAACCTAGGACACCACCTTATGTTGGCTTAACACACTTCTTATGTCAAAGTAACCTTACATTGCATTGAACTAAGCTAAAAGAGATTACATGTGTAGAAATATGATATCAACATGGAAAGCTCTAATGATCAAACTCGGCTTTATAACTCAACGAAAGTAGCTTACGACGGTTTCGCCTACTGAGAAAACTTCTAGATTAAGGAAAGAATGACTGTGTTCCAACCTATGATTCCACCTTATGTCGGCTTAACACACTTTCTTATGTCAAAGTAACTTTACATTGCATTGAACTAAGCTAAAAGAGATTACATGTGTAGAAGTATGATATGAACATGGAAACCTCTAATGATCAAACTCGGCTTCATAACTCAACGAAAGTAGCTCACGACGGATTCGCCTATTGACAAAACTTCTAGATTAAGAAAAGAATGACCATATTCCAACCTATGACACCACCTTATGTCGGCTTAACACTCTTTATTATGTCAAAGTAACCTTACATTGCATAGAACAAAGCTACAAGAGATTACATGTGTAGAAGTATAATATGAACATGGATAGCCCTAAGGATCAAACTCAGCTTCATAACTCAACGAAAGTAGCTCACGAAGGGTTCACCTATAGAGAAAACTTCTAGATTAAGGAAAGAATGATTGTGTTCCAACCTATGATTCCACCTTATGTCGGCTTAACAAACTTTCTTATGTCAAAGTAACATTACATTGCATTGAACTAAGCTAAATGAGATTACATGTGTAGAAGTATGATATCAACATGGAAAGCTCTAATGATCAAACTCGGCTTCATAACTTAACAAAAGTATCTCACGACGGGTTCGCCTATTGACAAAACTTCTAGATTAAGAAAAGAATGACCGTATTCCAACCTATGACACCACCTTATGTCGGCTTAACATACTTCTTATTTCAAAGTAACCTTACATTGCATTAAACTAAGCTAAAAGAGATTACATGTGTAGAAGTATGATATCAACATGAAAAGCTCTAATGATCAAACTCGGCTTCATAACTCAACGAAAGTAGCTTACGACGGGTTCGCCTACTGACAAAACTTCTAGATTAAGGAAAGAATGACCACGTTCCAACCTATGACACCACCTTATGTGGGCTTAACACAGTTTCTTATGTCAAAGTACCCTTACATTGCATTGAACTAAGGTAAAAGAGATTACATGTGTAGAAGTACGATATCTACATGGAAAGCTCTAATGATCAAACTCGGCTTCATAACTCAACGAAAGTAGCTCACGATGGGTTCGCCTATTGACAAACCTTCTAGATTAAGGAAAGAATGACCACGTTCCATCCTATGACACCACCTTATGTCGGCTTAACACACTTTCTTATGTCAAAGTAACCTTACATTGCATTGAACTAAGCTAAAAGAGATTACATGTGTAGAAGTATGATATTAACATGGAAAGCTCTAATGATCAAACTCGGCTTCATAACTCAACGAAAGTAGCTTACGACGGGTTCGCCTATTGACAAAACTTCTAGATTAAGGAAAGAATGACCATGTTCCAACCTATGACACCACCTTATGTCGGCTTAACACAGTTTCTTATGTCAAAGTACCCTTACATTGCATTGAACTAAGCTAAAAGAGATTACATGTGTAGACGTATAATATGAACATGGATAGCCCTAAGGATCAAACTCAGCTTCATAACTCAACGAAAGTAGCTCACAACGGGTTCACCTATAGACAAAACTTCTAGATTAAGGAAAGAATGACTGTGTTCCAACCTATGATTCCACCTTATGTCGGCTTAACATACTTTCTTATGTCAAAGTAACCTTACATTGCATCGAACTAAGCTAAATGAGATTACATGTGTAGAAGTATGATATCAACATGGAAAGCTCTAATGATCAAACTCGGCTTCATAACTCAACGAAAGTAGTTTACGACGGGTTCGCCTATAGACAAAACTTCTAGATTAAGGAAAGAATGACTGTGTTCCAACCTATGATTCCACCTTATGTCGCCTTAACACACTTTCTTATGTCAAAGTAACCTTACATTGCATCGAACTAAGCTAAATGAGATTACATGTGTAGAAGTATGATATCAACATGGAAAGCTCTAAGGATCAAACTCGGCTTCATAACTCAACGAAAGTAGCTAACGACGGGTTTACCTATAGACAAAACTTCTAGATTAAGGAAAAAAGGACCGTGTTCCAACCTATGGCACCACGTTATGTCTCTTAATATACTTTCTTATGTCAAAGTAACGTTACATTGCATTGAACTAAGCTAAAATAGATTACATGTGTAGAAGTATGATATAAACATAGATAGGTCTAAGGATCAAACTCAGCTTCATAACTCAACGATAATAGCTCACGACGAGTTCACCAATAGATAAAACTTTTAGATTAAGGAAAGAATGACCGTGTTCAAACCTTTGAAACCACCTTTTGTCGGCTTAACACACTTTCTTATGTTAAAGTAACCTTACATTGCATTGAACTAAGCTAAAAGAGATTACATGTGTAGAAGTATGATATGAACATGGAAACCTCTAAAGATCAAAGTCAGCTTCATAACTCAACGAAAGTAGCTCACGACGGGTTTGCCTATTGACAAAACTTCTAGATTAAAGAAAGAATGACCACGTTCCAACCTATGACACCACCTTATGTCGGCTTAACACACTTTCTTATGTCAAAATACCCTTACATTGCATTGAACTAAGCTAAAAGAGATTACATGTGTAGAAGTATGATATCAACATGGAAAGCTCTAATGATCAAACTCGGCTTCATAACTCAACGAAAGTAGCTCACGACGGATTCGCCTATTGACAAAACTTCTAGATTAAGAAAAGAATGACTATATTCCAACCTATGACACCACCTTATGTCGGCTTAACACTCTTTATTATGTCAAAGTAACCTTACATTGCATAGAACAAAGCTACAAGAGATTACATGTGTAGAAGTATAATATGAACATGGATAGCCCTAAGGATCAAACTCAGCTTCATAACTCAACGAAAGTAGCTCACGAAGGGTTCACCTATAGAGAAAACTTCTAGATTAAGGAAAGAATGATTGTGTTCCAACCTATGATTCCACCTTATGTCGGCTTAACACACTTTCTTATGTCAAAGTAACATTACATTGCATTGAACTAAGCTAAATGAGATTACATGTGTAAAAGTATGATATCAACATGGAAAGCTCTAATGATCAAACTCGGCTTCATAACTTAACAAAAGTAGCTCACGACGGGTTCGCCTATTGACAAAACTTCTAGATTAAGAAAAGAATGACCGTATTCCAACCTATGACACCACCTTATGTCGGCTTAACATACTTCTTATTTCAAAGTAACCTTACATTGCATTAAACTAAGCTAAAAGAGATTACATGTGTAGAAGTATGATATCAACATGAAAAGCTCTAATGATCAAACTCGGCTTCATAACTCAACGAAAGTAGCTTACGACGGGTTCGCCTACTGACAAAACTTCTAGATTAAGGAAAGAATGACCACGTTCCAACCTATGACACCACCTTATGTGGGCTTAACACAGTTTCTTATGTCAAAGTACCCTTACATTGCATTGAACTAAGGTAAAAGAGATTACATGTGTAGAAGTATAATATGAACATGGATAGCCCTAAGGATCAAACTCAGCTTCATAACTCAACGAAAGTAGCTCACAACGGGTTCACCTATAGACAAAACTTCTAGATTAAGGAAAGAATGACTGTGTTCCAACCTATGATTCCACCTTATGTCGGCTTAACACACTTTCTTATGTCAAAGTAACCTTACATTGCATCGAACTAAGCTAAATGAGATTACATGTGTAGAAGTATGATATCAACATGGAAAGCTCTAATGATCAAACTCGGCTTCATAACTCAACGAAAGTAGCTTACGACGGGTTCGCCTATAGACAAAACTTCTAGATTAAGGAAAGAATGACTGTGTTCCAACCTATGATTCCACCTTATGTCGCCTTAACACACTTTCTTATGTCAAAGTAACCTTACATTGCATTGAACTAAGCTAAAAGAGATTACATGTGTAGAAGTATGATATGAACATGGAAGCTCTAAAGATCAAACTTGGCTTCATAACTCAAGGAAAGTAGCTCACGACGGGTTCGCCTATTGAAAAACTTCTATATTAAGGAAAGAATGACCGTATTCTAACCTAGGACACCACCTTATGTTGGCTTAACACACTTCTTATGTCAAAGTAACCTTACATTGCATTGAACTAAGCTAAAAGAGATTACATGTGTAGAAATATGATATCAACATGGAAAGCTCTAATGATCAAACTCGGCTTTATAACTCAACGAAAGTAGCTTACGACGGTTTCGCCTACTGAGAAAACTTCTAGATTAAGGAAAGAATGATTGTGTTCCAACCTATGATTCCACCTTATGTCGGCTTAACACACTTTCTTATGTCAAAGTAACCTTACATTGCATTGAACTAAGCTAAAAGAGATTACATGTGTAGAAGAATGATATCAACATGGAAAGCTCGAATGATCAAACTCGGCTTCATAACTCAACGAAAGTGGCTTACGACGGGTTCGCCTATTGACAAAACTTCTAGATTAAGGAAAGAATGACCACGTTCCAACCTATGACACCACCTTATGTCGGCTTAACACAGTTTCTTATGTCAAAGTACCCTTACATTGCATTGAACTAAGCTAAAAGAGATTACATGTGTAGAAGTATAATATGAACATGGATAGCCCTAAGGATCAAACTCAGCTTCATAACTCAACGAAAGTAGCTCACGACGGGTTCACCTATAGACAAAACTTCTAGATTAAGGAAAGAATGACTGTGTTCCAACCTATGATTCCACCTTATGTCGGCTTAACACACTTTCTTATGTCAAAGTAACCTTACATTGCATTGAACTAAGCTAAAGAGATTACATGTGTAGAAGTATAAAATGAACATGGAAAGCTCTAAGGATCAAACTCGGCTTCATAACTCAACGAATGTAGCTAACGACGGGTTTACCGATAGACAAAACTTCTAGATTAAGGAAAGAAGGACCGTGTTCCAACCTATGACACCACGTTATGTCTGCTTAATATACTTTCTTATGTCAAAGTAACTTTACATTGCATTGAACTAAGCTAAAATAGATTACATGTGTAGAAGTATGATATGAACATAGATAGGTCTAAGGATCAAACTCAGCTTCATAACTCAACGATAATAGCTCACGACGGGTTCACCAATAGATAAAACTTTTAGATTAAGGAAACCTTTGACACCACCTTATGTCGGCTTAACACACTTTCTTATGTCCAAGTAACCTTACATTGCATCGAACTAAGCTAAATGAGATTACATGTGTAGAAGTATGATATCAACATGGAAAGCTCTAATGATCAAACTCGACTTCATAACTCAACGAAAGTAGCTTACGACGGGTTCGCCTATAGACAAAACTTCTAGATTAAGGAAAGAATGACTGTGTTCCAACCTATGATTCCACCTTATGTCGGCTTAACACACTTTCTTATGTCAAAGTAACCTTACATTGCATTGAACTAAGCTAAAAGAGATTACATGTGTAGAAGTATGATATGAACATGGAAGCTCTAAAGATCAAACTTGGCTTCATAACTCAAGAAAAGTAGCTCACGACGGGTTCGCCTATTGAAAAACTTCTAGATTTAGGAAAGAATGACAGTATTCCAACCTATGACACCACCTTATGTCGGCTTAACACACTTCTTATGTCAAAGTAACCTTACATTGCGTTGAACTAAGCTAAAAGAGATTACATGTGTAGAAGTATGATATCAACATGGAAAGCTTTAATGATCAAACTCGGCTTCATAACTTAACAAAAGTAGCTCACGACGGGTTCGCCTATTGACAAAACTTCTAGATCAAGAAAAGAATGATCGTATTCCAACCTATGACACCACCTTATGTCGGCTTAACATACTTCTTATTTCAAAGTAACCTTACATTGCATTAAACTAAGCTAAAAGAGATTACATGTGTAGAAGTATGATATCAACATGAAAAGCTCTAATGATCAAACTCGGCTTCATAACTCAACGAAAGTAGCTTACGACGGGTTCGCCTACTGACAAAACTTCTAGATTAAGGAAAGAATGACCACGTTCCAACCTAGGACACCACCTTATGTCGGCTTAACACACTTTCTTATGTCAAAGTAACCTTACATTGCATCGAACTAAGCTAAATGAGATTACATGTGTAGAAGTATGATATCAATATGGAAAGCTCTAATGATCAAACTCGGCTTCATAACTCAACGAAAGTAGTTTACGACGGGTTCGCCTACTGACAAAACTTCTAGATTAAGGAAAGAATGACTGTGTTCCAACCTATGATTCCACCTTATGTCGCCTTAACACACTTTCTTATGTCAAAGTAACCTTACATTGCATTGAACTAAGCTAAAAGAGATTACATGTGTAGAAGTATGATATGAACATGGAAGCTCTAAAGATCAAACTTGGCTTCATAACTCAAGGAAAGTAGCTCACGACGGGTTCGCCTATTGAAAAACTTCTAGATTAAGGAAAGAATGACCGTATTCCAACCTAGGACACCACCTTATGTTGGCTTAACACACTTCTTATGTCAAAGTAACCTTACATTGCATTGAACTAAGCTAAAAGAGATTACATGTGTAGAAATATGATATCAACATGGAAAGCTCTAATGATCAAACTCAGCTTCATAACTCAACGAAAGTAGCTCACGAAGGGTTCACCTATAGAGAAAACTTCTAGATTAAGGAAAGAATGATTGTGTTCCAACCTATGATTCCACCTTATGTCGGCTTAACACACTTTCTTATGTCAAAGTAACATTACATTGCATTGAACTAAGCTAAATGAGATTACATGTGTAAAAGTATGATATCAACATGGAAAGCTCTAATGATCAAACTCGGCTTCATAACTTAACAAAAGTAGCTCACGACGGGTTCGCCTATTGACAAAACTTCTAGATTAAGAAAAGAATGACCGTATTCCAACCTATGACACCACCTTATGTCGGCTTAACATACTTCTTATTTCAAAGTAACCTTACATTGCATTAAACTAAGCTAAAAGAGATTACATGTGTAGAAGTATGATATCAACATGAAAAGCTCTAATGATCAAACTCGGCTTCATAACTCAACGAAAGTAGCTTACGACGGGTTCGCCTACTGACAAAACTTCTAGATTAAGGAAAGAATGACCACGTTCCAACCTAGGACACCACCTTATGTCGGCTTAACACACTTTCTTATGTCAAAGTAACCTTACATTGCATCGAACTAAGCTAAATGAGATTACATGTGTAGAAGTATGATATCAATATGGAAAGCTCTAATGATCAAACTCGGCTTCATAACTCAACGAAAGTAGTTTACGACGGGTTCGCCTACTGACAAAACTTCTAGATTAAGGAAAGAATGACTGTGTTCCAACCTATGATTCCACCTTATGTCGCCTTAACACACTTTCTTATGTCAAAGTAACCTTACATTGCATTGAACTAAGCTAAAAGAGATTACATGTGTAGAAGTATGATATGAACATGGAAGCTCTAAAGATCAAACTTGGCTTCATAACTCAAGGAAAGTAGCTCACGACGGGTTCGCCTATTGAAAAACTTCTAGATTAAGGAAAGAATGACCGTATTCCAACCTAGGACACCACCTTATGTTGGCTTAACACACTTCTTATGTCAAAGTAACCTTACATTGCATTGAACTAAGCTAAAAGAGATTACATGTGTAGAAATATGATATCAACATGGAAAGCTCTAATGATCAAACTCGGCTTTATAACTCAACGAAAGTAGCTCACGACGGGTTCGCCTACTGAGAAAACTTCTAGATTAAGGAAAGAATGATTGTGTTCCAACCTATGATTCCACCTTATGTCGGCTTAACACACTTTCTTATGTCAAAGTAACCTTACATTGCATCGAACTAAGCTAAATGAGATTACATGTGTAGAAGTATGATATCAATATGGAAAGCTCTAATGATCAAACTTGGCTTCATAACTCAAGAAAGTAGCTCACGACGGGTTCACCTATAGACAAAACTTCTAGAGTAAGGAAAGAATGATTGTGTTCCAACCTATGATTCCACCTTATGTCGGCTTAACACATTTTCTTATGTTAAAGTAACCTTACATTGCATCGAACTAAGCTAAATGAGATTACATGTGTAGAAGTATGATATCAATATGGAAAGCTCTAATGATCAAACTCGGCTTCATAACTCAACGAATGTAGCTTACGACAGGTTCGCTTATTGACAAAACTTCTAGATTAAGGAAAGAATGACCACGTTCCAACCTATGACACAACCTTATGTCGGCTTAACACAGTTTCTTATGTCAAAGTACCCTTACATTGCATTGAACTAAGCTAAAAGAGATTACATGTGTAGAAGTATAATATGAACATGGATAGCCCTAAGGATCAAACTCAGCTTCATAACTCAACGACAGTAGCTCACGACGGGTTCACCTATAGACAAAACTTCTAGATTAAGGAAAGAATGACCGTGTTCCATCCTATGACACCACCTTATGTCGGCTTAACATACTTCTTATTTCAAAGTAACCTTACATTGCATTAAACTAAGCTAAAAGAGATTACATGTGTAGAAGTATGATATGAACATGGATAGCCGTAAGGATCAAACTCAGCTTCATAACTCAACAAAAGTAGCTCACGATGGGTTCACCTATAGACAAAACTTCTAGATTAAGGAAAGAATGATTGTGTTCCAACCTATGATTCCACCTTATGTCGGCTTAACACACTTTCTTATGTTAAAGTAACCTTACATTGCATTGAACTAAGCTAAAAGAGATTACATGTGTAGAAGTATGATATGAACATGGAAAGCTCTAAGGATCAAACTTGGCTTCATAACTCAAGGAAAGTAGCTCACGACGGGTTCGCCTATTGAAAAACTTCTAGATTAAAGAAAGAATGACCGTGTTCCATCCTATGACACCACCTTATGTCGGCTTAACACACTTTCTTATGTCAAAGTAACCTTACATAGCATTGAACTAAGCTAAAGAGATTACATGTACAGAAGTATAAAATGATCATGGAAAGCTCTAAGGATCAAACTCGGCTTCATAACTCAACGAAAGTAGCTAACGACGGGTTTACCTATAGACAAAACTTCTAGATTAAGGAAAGAAGGACCGTGTTCCAACCTATGACACCACGTTATGTCTGCTTAATATACTTTCTTATGTCAAAGTAACTTTACATTGCATTGAACTAAGCTAAAATAGATTACATGTGTAGAAGTATGATATGAACATAGATAGCTCTAAGGATCAAACTCTGCTTCATAACTCAACGATAATAGCTCACGACGGGTGCACCAATAGATATAACTTTTAGATTAAGGAAAGAATGACCGTGTTCAAACCATTGACACCACCTTTTGTCGGCTTAACACACTTTCTTATGTTAAAGTAACCTTACATTGCATTCAACTAAGCTAAAAGAGATTACACGTGTAGAAGTATGATATGAACATGGAAAGCTCTAAGGATCAAACTCAGCTTCATAACTCAACGAAAGTAGCTCACGACGGGTTCGCCTATTGACAAAACTTCTAGATTAAGGAAATAATGACCACGTTCCAACCTATGACACCACCTTATGTCGGCTTAACACACTTTCTTATGTCAAAATACCCTTACATTGCATTGAACTAAGCTAAAAGAGATTACATGTGTAGAAGTATGATATCAACATGGAAACCTCTAAAGATCAAACTCAGCTTCATAACTCAACGAAAGTAGCTCACGACGGGTTTGCCTATTGACAAAACTTCTAGATTAAGGAAAGAATGGCCACGTTCCAAGCTATGATACCACCTTATGACGGCTTAACACACTTTCTTATGTCAAAATACCCTTACATTGCATTGAACTAAGCTAAAAGAGATTACATGTGTAGAAGTATGATATCAACATGGAAAGCTCTAATGATCAAACTCGGCTTCATAACTCAATGAAAGTAGCTCACGACGGATTCGCCTATTGACAAAACTTCTAGATTAAGAAAAGAATGATCATATTCCAACCTATGACACCACCTTATGTCGGCTTAACACTCTTTATTATGTCAAAGTAACCTTACATTACATAGAACAAAGCTACAAGAGATTACATGTGTAGAAGTATAATATGAACATGGATAGCCCTAAGTATCAAACTCAGCTTCATAACTCAATGAAAGTAGCTCACGACGGGTTCACCTATAGACAAAACTTCTAGATTAAGGAAAGAATGACTGTGTTCCAACCTATGATTCCACCTTATGTCGGCTTAGCACACTTTCTTATGTCAAAGTAACATTACATTGCATTGAACTAAGCTAAATGAGATTACATGTGTAGAAGTATGATATCAACATGGAAAGCTATAATGATCAAACTCGGCTTCATAACTCAACAAAAGTAGCTCACGACGGGTTCGCCTATTGACAAAACTTCTAGATTAAGAAAAGAATGACCGTATTCCAACCTCTGACACCGCCTTATGTCGGCTTAACACACTTCTTATTTCAAAGTAACCTTACATTACATTGAACTAAGCTAAAAGAGATTACATGTGTAGAAGTATAATATCAACATGGAAAGCTCTAATGATCACACTCGGCTTCATAACTCAACGAAAGTAGCTCAAGACGGGTTCGCCTATTGACAAAACTTCTAGATTAAGAAAAGAATGACCATATTCCAACCTATGACACCACCTTATGTCGGCTTAACACTCTTTCTTATGTCAAAGTAACCTTACATTGTATTGAACTAAGCTAAAAGAGATTACATGTGTAGAAGTATGATATGAACATGGAAAGCTCGAAGGATCAAACTTGGCTTCATAACTCAACGAAAGTAGCTAACGACGGGTTTACCTATAAAAAAACTTCTAGATTAAGTAAAGAAGGACCGTGTTCCAACCTATGACACCACGTTATGTCTGCTTAATATACTTTCTTATGTCAAAGTAACTTTACATTGCATTGAACTAAGCTAAAATAGATTACATGTGTAGAAGTATGATATGAACATAGATAGGTCTAAGGATCAAATTCTGCTTCATAACTCAACGATAATAGCTCACGACGGGTTCACCAATAGATAAAACTTTTAGATTAAGGAAAGAATAACCGTGTTCAAACCTTTGACACCACCTTTTGTCGGCTTAACACACTTTCTTATGTTAAAGTAACCTTACATTGCATTGAATTAAGCTAAAAGAGATTACATATGTAGAAGTATGATATGAACATGGAAACCTCTAAAGATCAAACTCAGCTTCATAACTCAACGAAAGTAGCTCACGACGGGTTCGCCTATTGAAAAACGTCCAGATTAAGGAAACAATGACCGTGTTCTATCCTATGACACCACCTTATGTCGGCTTAACACACTTTCTTATGTCAAAGTAACCTTACATTGCATTGAACTAAGCTAAAAGAGATTACATGTGGAGAAGTATGATATGAACATGGAAAGCTCTACGGATCAAACTCGGCTTCATAACTCAACGAAAGTAGCTAACAACGGGTTTACCTATAGACAAAACTTCTGGATTAAGGAAAGAATGACCGTGTTCCAACCTATGACACCACGTTATGTCTGCTTAACATACTTTCTTATGTCAAAGTAACCTTACATTACATTGAACTAAGCTAAAATAGATTACATGTGTAGAAGTATGATATGAACATAGATAGCTCTACGGATCAAACTCAGCTTCATAACTCAACGATAATAGCTCACGACGGGTTCACCAATAGATAAAACTTCTAGATTAAGGAAAGAATGACCGTGTTCAAACCTTTAACACCACCTTATATCGGCTTAACACACTTTCGTATGTCAAAGTAACCTTACATTGCATTGAACTAAGCTAAAAGAGATTACATGTGTAGAAGTATGATATGAACATGGAAAGCTCTGAGGATCAAACTCGGTTTCATAACTCAACGAATGTAGCTCACGACGGGTTCGCCTATTGACAAAACTTCTAGATTAAGGAAAGAATGACCACGTTCCAACCTATAACACCACCTTATGTCGGCTTAACACACTTTCTTATGTCAAAGTACCCTTACATTGCATTGAACTAAGTTAAAAGAGATTACATGTGTAAATGTATAATATCAACATGGAAAGCTCTAATGATCAAACTCGGCTTCATAACTCAACGAAAGTAGCTCAAGACGGGTTCGCCTATTGACAAAACTTCTAGATTAAGAAAAGAATGACCATATTCCAACCTATGACACCACCTTATGTCGGCTTAACACTCTTTCTTATGTCAAAGTAACCTTACATTGCATTGAACTAAGCTAAAAGAGATTACATGTGTAGAAGTATGATATGAACATGGAAAGCTCTAAGGATCAAACTTGACTTCATAAATCAAGGAAAGTACCTCACGACGGGTTCTCCTATTGAAAAACTTCCAGATTAAGGAAAGAATGACCGTGTTCCATCCTATGACACCACCTTATGTCAGCTTAACACACTTTCTTATGTCAAAGTAACCTTACATTGCATTGAACTAAGCTATAGAGATTACATGTGTAGAAGTGTAAAATGAACATGGAAAGCTCTACAGATCAAACTCGGCTTCATAACTCAACGAAAGTAGCTAACAACGGGTTTACCTATAGACAAAACTTCTGGATTAAGGAAAGAATGACCGTGTTCTAACCTATGACACCACGTTATGTCTACTTAACATACTTTCTTATGTCAAAGTAACTTTACATTACATTGAACTAAGCTAAAATAGATTACATGTGTAGAAGTATGATATGAACATAGATAGCTCTAAGGATCAAACTAGGCTTCATAACTCAACGATAATAGCTCACGACGGGTTAACTAATAGATAAAACTTCTAGATTAAGGAAAGAATGACCGTGTTCAAACCTTTAACACCACCTTATATCGGCTTAACACACTTTCTTATGTCAAAGTAACCTTACATTGCATTGAACTAAGCTAAAAGAGATTACATGTGTAGAAGTATGATATGAACATGGAAAGCTCTAAGGATCAAACTCGGCTTCATAACTCAACGAATGTAGCTCACGACGGGTTCGCCTATTGACAAAACTTCTAGATTAAGGAAAGAATGACCACGTTCCAACCTATAACACCACCTTATGTCGGCTTAACACACTTTCTTATGTCAAAGTACCCTTACATTGCATTGAACTAAGTTAAAAGAGATTACATGTGTAAATGTATAATATCAACATGGAAAGCTCTAATGATCAAACTCTGCTTCATAACTCAACGAAAGTAGCTCAAGACGGGTTCGCCTATTGACAAAACTTCTAGATTAAGAAAAGAATGACCATATTCCAACCTATGATTCCACCTTATGTCGGCTTAACACTCTTTCTTATGTCAAAGTAACCTTACATTGCATTGAACTAAGCTAAAAGAGATTACATGTGTAGAAGTATGATATGAACATGGAAAGCTCTAAGGATCAAACTTGGCTTCATAAATCAAGGAAAGTACCTCACGACGGGTTCTCCTATTGAAAAACTTCCAGATTAAGGAAAGAATGACCGTGTTCCATCCTATGACACCACCTTATATCGGCTTAACACACTTTCTTATGTCAAAGTAACATTACATTGCATTGAACTAAGCTAAAAGAGATTACATGTGTAGAAGTATGATATGAACATGGAAAGCTCTACGGATCAAACTTGGCTTCATAACTCAAGGAAAGTAGCTCAAAACGGGTTCGCCTATTGAAAAACTTCTAGATTAAGGAAAGAATGACAGTATTCCAACCTATGACACCACGTTATGTCTGCTTAACATACTTTCTTATGTCAAAGTAACTTTACATTACATTGAACTAAGCTAAAATAGATTACATGTGTAGAAGTATGATATCAACATGGAAAGCTCTAATGATCAAACTCGGCTTCATAACTCAACGAAAGTAGCTTACGACGGGTTCGCCTACTGACAAAACTTCTAGATTAAGGAAAGAATGATCGTGTTCAAACCTTTAACACCACCTTATGTCGGCTTAACACACTTTCTTATGTCAAAGTAACCTTACATTGCATTGAACTAAGCTAAAAGGGATTAAATGTGTAGAAGTATGATATGAACATGGAAAGCTCTAAGGATCAAACTCGGCTTCATAACTCAACGAAAGTAGCTCACGACGGGTTCGCCTATTGACAAAACTTCTAGATTAAGGAAAGAATGACTGTGTTCCAACCTATGACACCACCTTATGTCGGCTTAACACACTTTCTTATGTCAAAGTACCCTTACATTGCATCGAACTAAGCTAAAAGAGATTACATGTGTAAATGTATAATATCAACATGGAAAGCTCTAATGATCAAACTCGGTTTCATAACTCAACGAAAGTGCTTACGACGGGTTCGCCTATTGACAAAACTTCTAGATTAAATAAAGAATGACCACGTTCCAACCTATGACACCACCTTATGTCGGCTTAACACTCTTTCTTATGTCAAAGTAACCTTACATTGTATTGAACAAAGCTAAAAGAGATTACATGTGTAGAAGTATGATATGAACATGGAAAGCTCTAAGGATCAAACTTGGCTTCATAACTCAAGGAAAGTAGCTCACGACGGGTTTGCCTATTGAAAAACTTCTAGATTAAGGAAATAATGACCGTGTTCCATTCTATGACACCACCTAATGTCGGCTTAACACACTTTCTTATGTCAAAATAACCTTACATTGCAGTGAACTAAGCTAAAAGAGATTACATGTGTAGAAGTATGATATGAACATGGAAAGCTCTAAGGATCAAACTTGGCTTCATAACTCAACGAAAGTAGCTCACGACGGGTTCGCCTATTGACAAAACTTCTATATTAAGAAAAGAATGACCGTATTCCAACCTATGACACCGCCTTATGTCGGCTTAAAACACTTCTTATGTCAAAGTAACATTACATTGCATTGAATTAAGCTAAAAGAGATTAGATGTGTAGAAGTATGATATGAACATGGAAAGCTCTAAGGATCAAACTTGGCTTCATAACTCAAGGAAAGTAGCTCACGACGGGTTCGCCTATTGAAAAACGTCCAGATTAAGGAAACAATGACCGTTTTCCATCCTATGACACCACCTTATGTCGGCTTAACACACTTTCTTATGTCAAAGTAACCTTACATTGCATTGAACTAAGCTAAAGAAATTACATGTGTAGAAGTATAAAATGAACATGGAAAGCTCTACGGATCAAACTCGGCTTCATAACTCAACGAAAGTAGCTAACAACGGGTTTACCTATAGACAAAACTTCTGGATTAAGGAAAGAATGACCGTGTTCCAACCTATGACACCATGTTATGTCTGCTTAACATACTTTCTTATGTCAAAGTAACCTTACATTACATTGAACTAAGCTAAAATAGATTACATGTGTAGCAGTATGATATGAACATAGATAGCTCTAGGGATCAAACTCAGCTTCATAACTCAACGATAGTAGCTCACGACGGGTTCACCAATAGATAAAACTTCTAGATTAAGGAAAGAATGACCGTGTTCAAACCTTTAACACCACCTTATGTCGACTTAACACACTTTCTTATGTCAAAGTAACCTTACATTGCATTGAACTAATGTAAAAGAGATTACATGTGTAGAAGTATGATATGAAAAAGGATAGCCCTAAGGATCAAACTCAGCTTCATAACTCAACGAAAGTAGCTCACGACGGGTTCACCTATAGACAAAACTTCTATATTAAGGAAAGAATGACTGTGTTCCAACCTATGATTCCACCTTATGTCGGCTTAACACACTTTCTTATGTCAAAGTAACATTACATTGCATTGAACTAAGCTAAATGAGATTACATGTGTAGAAGTATGATATGAACATGGAAAGCTCTAAGGATCAAACTTGGCTTCATAAATCAAGGAAAGTACCTCATGACGGGTTCGCCTATTGAAAAACTTCCAGATTAAGGAAAGAATGACCGTGTTCCATCCTATGACACCACCTTATGTCGGCTTAACACACTTTCTTATGTCAAAGTAAGCTTACATTGCATTGAACTAAGCTAAAATAGATTACATGTGTAGCAGTATGATATGAACATAGATAGCTCTAGGGATCAAACTCGGCTTCATAACTCAACGATAGTAGCTCACGACGGGTTCACCAATAGATAAAACTTCTAGATTAAGGAAAGAATGACCGTGTTCAAACCTTTAACACCACCTTATGTCGGCTTAACACACTTTCTTATGTCAAAGTAACCTTACATTGCATTGAACTAAGGTAAAAGAGATTACATGTTTAGAAGTATGATATGAAAAAGGATAGCCCTAAGGATCAAACTCAGCTTCATTACTCAACGAAAGTATCTCACGACGGGTTCACATGTAGACAAAACTTCTATATTAAGGAAAGAATGACTATGTTCCAACCTATGATTCCACCTTATGTCGGCTTAACACACTTTCTTATGTCAAAGTAACCTTACATTGCATTGAACAAAGCTAAAAGAGATTACATGTGTAGAAGTATGATATGAACATGGAAGCTCTAATGATCAAACTCGGCTTCATAACTCAACGAAAGTAGCTTACGACGGGTTCGCCTACTGACAAAACTTCTAGATTAAGGAAAGAATGACCACGTTCCAACCTATGACACCACCTTATGTCGGCTTAACACACTTTCTTATGTCAAAGTACCCTTACATTGCATTGAACTAAGCTAAAAGAGATTACATGTGTAGAAGTATAATATGAACATGGATAGCCCTAAGGATCAAACTCAGCTTCATAACTCAACGAAAGTAGCTCACGACGGGTTCACCTATAGACAAAACTTCTAGATTAAGGAAAGAATGACTGTGTTCCAACCTATGATTCCACCTTATGTCGGCTTAACACACTTTCTTATGTCAAAGTAATCTTACATTGCATCGAACTAAGCTAAATGAGAGTACATGTGTAGAAGTATGATATGAAAAAGGATAGCCCTAAGGATCAAACTTGGCTTCATTACTCAACGAAAGTGCTTACGACGGGTTCGCCTATTGACAAAACTTCTAGATTAAGGAAAGAATGACTATGTTCCAACCTATGATTCCACCTTATGTCGGCTTAACACACTTTCTTATGTCAAAGTAACCTTACATTGCATTGAACAAAGCTAAAAGAGATTACATGTGTATAAGTATGATATGAACATGGAAGCTCTAAAGATCAAACTTGGCTTCATAACTCAAGGAAAGTAGCTCACGACGGGTTCGCCTATTGAAAAACTTCTAGATTAAGGAAAGAATGACAGTATTCCAACCTATGACACCACCTTATGTCGGCTTAACACACTTCTTATGTCAAAGTAAGCTTACATTGCATTGAACTAAGCTAAAAGAGATTACATGTGTAGAAGTATGATATCAACATGGAAAGCTCTAATGATCAAACTCGGCTTCATAACTCAACGAAAGTAGCTTACGACGGGTTCGCCTACTGACAAAACTTCTAGATTAAGGAAAGAATGACCACGTTCCAACCTATGACACCACCTTATGTCGGCTTAACACAGTTTCTTATGTCAAAGTACCCTTACATTGCATTGAACTAAGCTAAAAGAGATTACATGTGTAGAAGTATAATATGAACATGGATAGCCCTAAGGATCAAACTCAGCTTCATAACTCAACGAAAGTAGCTCACGACGGGTTCACCTATAGACAAAACTTCTAGATTAAGGAAAGAATGACTGTGTTCCAACCTATGACACCACCTTATGTCGGCTTAACACACTTCTTATGTCAAAGTAACCTTACATTGCATTGAACTAAGCTAAAGAGATTACATGTGTAGAAGTATAAAATGAACATGGAAAGCTCTACAGATAAAACTTGGCTTCATAAATCAAGGAAAGTACCTCACGACGGGTTCGCCTATTGAAAAACTTCCAGATTAAGGAAAGAATGACCGTGTTCCAACCTATGACACCACGTTATGTCTGCTTAACATACATTCTTATGTCAAAGTAACCTTACATTACATTGAACTAAGCTAAAATAGATTACATGTGTAGCAGTATGATATGAACATAGATAGCTCTAGGGATCAAACTCGGCTTCATAACTCAACGATAGTAGCTCACGACGGGTTCACCAATAGATAAAACTTCTAGATTAAGGAAAGAATGACCGTGTTCAAACCTTTAACACCACCTTATGTCGGCTTAACACACTTTCTTATGTCAAAGTAACCTTACATTGCATTGAACTAAGGTAAAAGAGATTACATGTTTAGAAGTATGATATGAAAAAGGATAGCCCTAAGGATCAAACTCAGCTTCATTACTCAACGAAAGTATCTCACGACGGGTTCACATGTAGACAAAACTTCTATATTAAGGAAAGAATGACTATGTTCCAACCTATGATTCCACCTTATGTCGGCTTAACACACTTTCTTATGTCAAAGTAACCTTACATTGCATTGAACAAAGCTAAAAGAGATTACATGTGTAGAAGTATGATATGAACATGGAAGCTCTAATGATCAAACTCGGCTTCATAACTCAACGAAAGTAGCTTACGACGGGTTCGCCTACTGACAAAACTTCTAGATTAAGGAAAGAATGACCACGTTCCAACCTATGACACCACCTTATGTCGGCTTAACACACTTTCTTATGTCAAAGTACCCTTACATTGCATTGAACTAAGCTAAAAGAGATTACATGTGTAGAAGTATAATATGAACATGGATAGCCCTAAGGATCAAACTCAGCTTCATAACTCAACGAAAGTAGCTCACGACGGGTTCACCTATAGACAAAACTTCTAGATTAAGGAAAGAATGACTGTGTTCCAACCTATGATTCCACCTTATGTCGGCTTAACACACTTTCTTATGTCAAAGTAATCTTACATTGCATCGAACTAAGCTAAATGAGAGTACATGTGTAGAAGTATGATATGAAAAAGGATAGCCCTAAGGATCAAACTTGGCTTCATTACTCAACGAAAGTGCTTACGACGGGTTCGCCTATTGACAAAACTTCTAGATTAAGGAAAGAATGACTATGTTCCAACCTATGATTCCACCTTATGTCGGCTTAACACACTTTCTTATGTCAAAGTAACCTTACATTGCATTGAACAAAGCTAAAAGAGATTACATGTGTATAAGTATGATATGAACATGGAAGCTCTAAAGATCAAACTTGGCTTCATAACTCAAGGAAAGTAGCTCACGACGGGTTCGCCTATTGAAAAACTTCTAGATTAAGGAAAGAATGACAGTATTCCAACCTATGACACCACCTTATGTCGGCTTAACACACTTCTTATGTCAAAGTAAGCTTACATTGCATTGAACTAAGCTAAAAGAGATTACATGTGTAGAAGTATGATATCAACATGGAAAGCTCTAATGATCAAACTCGGCTTCATAACTCAACGAAAGTAGCTTACGACGGGTTCGCCTACTGACAAAACTTCTAGATTAAGGAAAGAATGACCACGTTCCAACCTATGACACCACCTTATGTCGGCTTAACACACTTTCTTATGTCAAAGTACCCTTACATTGCATTGAACTAAGCTAAAAGAGATTACATGTGTAGAAGTATGATATCAACATGGAAAGCTCTAATGATCAAACTCGGTTTCATAACTCAACGAAAGTAGCTCACGACGGGTTCGCCTATTGACAAAACTTCTATATTAAGAAAAGAATGACCGTATTCCAACCTATGACACCGCCTTATGTCGGCTTAAAACACTTCTTATGTCAAAGTAACATTACATTGCATTGAACTAAGCTAAAAGAGATTAGATGTGTAGAAGTATGATATGAACATGGAAAGCTCTAAGGATCAAACTTGGCTTCATAACTCAAGGAAAGTAGCTCACGACGGGTTCGCCTATTGAAAAACTTCTAGATTAAGGAAAGAATGACAGTATTCCAACCTATGACACCACCTTATGTCGGCTTAACACACTTCTTATGTCAAAGTAAGCTTACATTGCATTGAACTAAGCTAAAAGAGATTACATGTGTAGAAGTATGATATCAACATGGAAAGCTCTAATGATCAAACTAGGCTTCATAACTCAACGAACGGGTTCACCTATAGACAAAACTTCTAGATTAAGGAAAGAATGACTGTGTTCCAACCTATGATTCCACCTTATGTCGGCTTAACACACTTTCTTATGTCAAAGTAATCTTACATTGCATCGAACTAAGCTAAATGAGAGTACATGTGTAGAAGTATGATATCAACATGGAAAGCTCTAATGATCAAACTCGGCTTCATAACTCAACGAAAGTGCTTACGACGGGTTCGCCTATTGACAAAACTTCTAGATTAAGGAAAGAATGACCACGTTCCAACCTATGACACCACCTTATGTCGGCTTAACACAGTTTCTTATGTCAAAGTACCCTTACATTGCATTGAACTAAGCTAAAAGAGATTACATGTGTAGAAGTATAATATGAACATGGATAACCCTAAGGATCAAACTCAGCTTCATAACTCAACGAAAGTAGCTCACGACGGGTTCACCTATAGACAAAACTTCTAGATTAAGGAAAGAATGACCTTGTTTCATCCTATGACACCACCTAATGTCGGCTTAACACAGTTTCTTATGTCAAAATACCTTACATTGCATTGAACTAAGCTAAAAGAGATTACATGTGTAGAAGTATGATATCAACATGGAAAGCTCTAATGATCAAACTCGGTTTCATAACTCAACGAAAGTAGCTCACGACGGGTTCACCTATAGACAAAACTTCTAGATTAAGGAAAGAATGACTGTGTTCCAACCTATGATTCCACCTTATGTCGGCTTAACACACTTTCTTATGTCAAAGTAATCTTACATTGCATCGAACTAAGCTAAATGAGAGTACATGTGTAGAAGTATGATATCAACATGGAAAGCTCTAATGATCAAACTCGGCTTCATAACTCAACGAAAGTGCTTACGACGGGTTCGCCTATTGACAAAACTTCTAGATTAAGGAAAGAATGACCACGTTCCAACCTATGACACCACCTTATGTCGGCTTAACACAGTTTCTTATGTCAAAGTACCCTTACATTGCATTGAACTAAGCTAAAAGAGATTACATGTGTAGAAGTATAATATGAACATGGATAGCCCTAAGGATCAAACTCAGCTTCATAACTCAACGAAAGTAGCTCACGACGGGTTCACCTATAGACAAAACTTCTAGATTAAGGAAAGAATGACCTTGTTTCATCCTATGACACCACCTAATGTCGGCTTAACACACTTTCTTATGTCAAAATAACCTTACATTGCATTGAACTAAGCTAAAAGAGATTACATGTGTAGAAGTATGATATCAACATGGAAAGCTCTAATGATCAAACTCGGTTTCATAACTCAACGAAAGTAGCTCACGACGGGTTCGCCTATTGACAAAACTTCTATATTAAGAAAAGAATGACCGTATTCCAACCTATGACACCGCCTTATGTCGGCTTAAAACACTTCTTATGTCAAAGTAACATTACATTGCATTGAACTAAGCTAAAAGAGATTAGATGTGTAGAAGTATGATATGAACATGGAAAGCTCTAAGGATCAAACTTGGCTTCATAACTCAACGAAAGTAGCTCACGACGGGTTCGCCTATTGACAAAACTTCTATATTAAGAAAAGAATGACCGTATTCCAACCTATGACACCGCCTTATGTCGGCTTAAAACACTTCTTATGTCAAAGTAACATTACATTGCATTGAACTAAGCTAAAAGAGATTAGATGTGTAGAAGTATGATATGAACATGGAAAGCTCTAAGGAAAGTAGCTCACGACGGGTTCGCCTATTGAAAAACTTCTAGATTAAGGAAAGAATGACCGTGTTCCAACCTATGATTCCACCTTATGTCGGCTTAACACACTTTCTTATGTCAAAGTAATCTTACATTGCATCGAACTAAGCTAAATGAGAGTACATGTGTAGAAGTATGATATCAACATGGAAAGCTCTAATGATCAAACTCGGCTTCATAACTCAACGAAAGTGCTTACGACGGGTTCGCCTATTGACAAAACTTCTAGATTAAGGAAAGAATGACCACGTTCCAACCTATGACACCACCTTATGTCGGCTTAACACAGTTTCTTATGTCAAAGTACCCTTACATTGCATTGAACTAAGCTAAAAGAGATTACATGTGTAGAAGTATAATATGAACATGGATAGCCCTAAGGATCAAACTCAGCTTCATAACTCAACGAAAGTAGCTCACGACGGGTTCACCTATAGACAAAACTTCTAGATTAAGGAAAGAATGACCGTGTTTCATCCTATGACACCACCTAATGTCGGCTTAACACACTTTCTTATGTCAAAATAACCTTACATTGCATTGAACTAAGCTAAAAGAGATTACATGTGTAGAAGTATGATATGAACATGGAAGCTCTAAAGATCAAACTTGGCTTCATAACTCAAGGAAAGTAGCTCACGACGGGTTCGCCTATTGAAAAACTTCTAGATTAAGGAAAGAATGACAGTATTCCAATCTATGACACCACCTTATGTCGGCTTAACACACTTCTTATGTCAAAGTAAGCTTACATTGCATTGAACTAAGCTAAAAGAGATTACATGTGTAGAAGTATGATATCAACATGGAAAGCTCTAATGATCAAACTCGGCTTCATAACTCAACGAAAGTAGCTTACGACGGGTTCGCCTACTGACAAAACTTCTAGATTAAGGAAAGAATGACCACGTTCCAACCTATGACACCACCTTATGTCGGCTTAACACACTTTCTTATGTCAAAGTACCCTTACATTGCATTGAACTAAGCTAAAAGAGATTACATGTGTAGAAGTATAATATGAACATGGATAGCCCTAAGGATCAAACTCAGCTTCATAACTCAACGAAAGTAGCTCACGACGGGTTCACCTATAGACAAAACTTCTAGATTAAGGAAAGAATGACAGTGTTCCAACCTATCATTCCACCTTATGTCGGCTTAACACACTTTCTTATGTCAAAGTAATCTCACATTGCATCGAACTAAGCTAAATGAGAGTACATGTGTAGAAGTATGATATCAACATGGAAAGCTCTAATGATCAAACTTGGCTTCATAACTCAACGAAAGTGCTTACGACGGGTTCGCCTATTGACAAAACTTCTAGATTAAGGAAAGAATGACCATTTTCCATCCTATGACACCACCTTATGTCGGCTTAACACAGTTTCTTATGTCAAAGTACCCTTACATTGCATTGAACTAAGCTAAAAGAGATTACATGTGTAGAAGTATAATATGAACATGGATAGCCCTAAGGATCAAACTCAGCTTCATAACTCAACGAAAGTAGCTCACGACGGGTTCACCTATAGACAAAACTTCTAGATTAAGGAAAGAATGACCGTGTTCCAACCTATGATTCCACCTTATGTCGGCTTAACACACTTTCTTATGTCAAAGTAATCTTACATTGCATCGAACTAAGCTAAATGAGAGTACATGTGTAGAAGTATGATATCAACATGGAAAGCTCTAATGATCAAACTCGGCTTCATAACTCAACGAAAGTGCTTACGACGGGTTCGCCTATTGACAAAACTTCTAGATTAAGGAAAGAATGACCACGTTCCAACCTATGACACCACCTTATGTCGGCTTAACACAGTTTCTTATGTCAAAGTACCCTTACATTGCATTGAACTAAGCTAAAAGAGATTACATGTGTAGAAGTATAATATGAACATGGATAGCCCTAAGGATCAAACTCAGCTTCATAACTCAACGAAAGTAGCTCACGACGGGTTCACCTATAGACAAAACTTCTAGATTAAGGAAAGAATGACCGTGTTTCATCCTATGACACCACCTAATGTCGGCTTAACACACTTTCTTATGTCAAAATAACCTTACATTGCATTGAACTAAGCTAAAAGAGATTACATGTGTAGAAGTATGATATGAACATGGAAGCTCTAAAGATCAAACTTGGCTTCATAACTCAAGGAAAGTAGCTCACGACGGGTTCGCCTATTGAAAAACTTCTAGATTAAGGAAAGAATGACAGTATTCCAACCTATGACACCACCTTATGTCGGCTTAACACACTTCTTATGTCAAAGTAAGCTTACATTGCATTGAACTAAGCTAAAAGAGATTACATGTGTAGAAGTATGATATCAACATGGAAAGCTCTAATGATCAAACTCGGCTTCATAACTCAACGAAAGTAGCTTACGACGGGTTCGCCTACTGACAAAACTTCTAGATTAAGGAAAGAATGACCACGTTCCAACCTATGACACCACCTTATGTCGGCTTAACACACTTTCTTATGTCAAAGTACCCTTACATTGCATTGAACTAAGCTAAAAGAGATTACATGTGTAGAAGTATAATATGAACATGGATAGCCCTAAGGATCAAACTCAGCTTCATAACTCAACGAAAGTAGCTCACGACGGGTTCACCTATAGACAAAACTTCTAGATTAAGGAAAGAATGACAGTGTTCCAACCTATCATTCCACCTTATGTCGGCTTAACACACTTTCTTATGTCAAAGTAATCTCACATTGCATCGAACTAAGCTAAATGAGAGTACATGTGTAGAAGTATGATATCAACATGGAAAGCTCTAATGATCAAACTTGGCTTCATAACTCAACGAAAGTGCTTACGACGGGTTCGCCTATTGACAAAACTTCTAGATTAAGGAAAGAATGACCATGTTCCATCCTATGACACCACCTTATGTCGGCTTAACACAGTTTCTTATGTCAAAGTACCCTTACATTGCATTGAACTAAGCTAAAAGAGATTACATGTGTAGAAGTATAATATGAACATGGATAGCCCTAAGGATCAAACTCAGCTTCATAACTCAACGAAAGTAGCTCACGACGGGTTCACCTACAGACAAAACTTCTAGATTAAGGAAAGAATGACCGTGTTCCAACCTATGATTCCACCTTATGTCGGCTTAACACACTTTCTTATGTCAAAGTAATCTTACATTGCATCGAACTAAGCTAAATGAGAGTACATGTGTAGAAGTATGATATCAACATGGAAAGCTCTAATGATCAAACTCGGCTTCATAACTCAACGAAAGTGCTTACGACGGGTTCGCCTATTGACAAAACTTCTAGATTAAGGAAAGAATGACCACGTTCCAACCTATGACACCACCTTATGTCGGCTTAACACAGTTTCTTATGTCAAAGTACCCTTACATTGCATTGAACTAAGCTAAAAGAGATTACATGTGTAGAAGTATAATATGAACATGGATAGCCCTAAGGATCAAACTCAGCTTCATAACTCAACGAAAGTAGCTCACGACGGGTTCACCTATAGACAAAACTTCTAGATTAAGGAAAGAATGACCGTGTTTCATCCTATGACACCACCTAATGTCGGCTTAACACACTTTCTTATGTCAAAATAACCTTACATTGCATTGAACTAAGCTAAAAGAGATTACATGTTTAGAAGTATGATATGAAAAAGGATAGCCCTAAGGATCAAACTCAGCTTCATTACTCAACGAAAGTATCTCACGACGGGTTCACATGTAGACAAAACTTCTATATTAAGGAAAGAATGACTATGTTCCAACCTATGATTCCACCTTATGTCGGCTTAACACACTTTCTTATGTCAAAGTAACCTTACATTGCATTGAACAAAGCTAAAAGAGATTACATGTGTAGAAGTATGATATGAACATGGAAGCTCTAATGATCAAACTCGGCTTCATAACTCAACGAAAGTAGCTTACGACGGGTTCGCCTACTGACAAAACTTCTAGATTAAGGAAAGAATGACCACGTTCCAACCTATGACACCACCTTATGTCGGCTTAACACACTTTCTTATGTCAAAGTACCCTTACATTGCATTGAACTAAGCTAAAAGAGATTACATGTGTAGAAGTATAATATGAACATGGATAGCCCTAAGGATCAAACTCAGCTTCATAACTCAACGAAAGTAGCTCACGACGGGTTCACCTATAGACAAAACTTCTAGATTAAGGAAAGAATGACTGTGTTCCAACCTATGATTCCACCTTATGTCGGCTTAACACACTTTCTTATGTCAAAGTAATCTTACATTGCATCGAACTAAGCTAAATGAGAGTACATGTGTAGAAGTATGATATGAAAAAGGATAGCCCTAAGGATCAAACTTGGCTTCATTACTCAACGAAAGTGCTTACGACGGGTTCGCCTATTGACAAAACTTCTAGATTAAGGAAAGAATGACTATGTTCCAACCTATGATTCCACCTTATGTCGGCTTAACACACTTTCTTATGTCAAAGTAACCTTACATTGCATTGAACAAAACTAAAAGAGATTACATGTGTATAAGTATGATATGAACATGGAAGCTCTAAAGATCAAACTTGGCTTCATAACTCAAGGAAAGTAGCTCACGACGGGTTCGCCTATTGAAAAACTTCTAGATTAAGGAAAGAATGACAGTATTCCAACCTATGACACCACCTTATGTCGGCTTAACACACTTCTTATGTCAAAGTAAGCTTACATTGCATTGAACTAAGCTAAAAGAGATTACATGTGTAGAAGTATGATATCAACATGGAAAGCTCTAATGATCAAACTCGGCTTCATAACTCAACGAAAGTAGCTTACGACGGGTTCGCCTACTGACAAAACTTCTAGATTAAGGAAAGAATGACCACGTTCCAACCTATGACACCACCTTATGTCGGCTTAACACAGTTTCTTATGTCAAAGTACCCTTACATTGCATTGAACTAAGCTAAAAGAGATTACATGTGTAGAAGTATAATATGAACATGGATAGCCCTAAGGATCAAACTCAGCTTCATAACTCAACGAAAGTAGCTCACGACGGGTTCACCTATAGACAAAACTTCTAGATTAAGGAAAGAATGACTGTGTTCCAACCTATGACACCACCTTATGTCGGCTTAACACACTTCTTATGTCAAAGTAACCTTACATTGCATTGAACTAAGCTAAAGAGATTACATGTGTAGAAGTATAAAATGAACATGGAAAGCTCTACAGATAAAACTTGGCTTCATAAATCAAGGAAAGTACCTCACGACGGGTTCGCCTATTGAAAAACTTCCAGATTAAGGAAAGAATGACCGTGTTCCAACCTATGACACCACGTTATGTCTGCTTAACATACATTCTTATGTCAAAGTAACCTTACATTACATTGAACTAAGCTAAAATAGATTACATGTGTAGCAGTATGATATGAACATAGATAGCTCTAGGGATCAAACTCGGCTTCATAACTCAACGATAGTAGCTCACGACGGGTTCACCAATAGATAAAACTTCTAGATTAAGGAAAGAATGACCGTGTTCAAACCTTTAACACCACCTTATGTCGGCTTAACACACTTTCTTATGTCAAAGTAACCTTACATTGCATTGAACTAAGGTAAAAGAGATTACATGTTTAGAAGTATGATATGAAAAAGGATAGCCCTAAGGATCAAACTCAGCTTCATTACTCAACGAAAGTATCTCACGACGGGTTCACATGTAGACAAAACTTCTATATTAAGGAAAGAATGACTATGTTCCAACCTATGATTCCACCTTATGTCGGCTTAACACACTTTCTTATGTCAAAGTAACCTTACATTGCATTGAACAAAGCTAAAAGAGATTACATGTGTAGAAGTATGATATGAACATGGAAGCTCTAATGATCAAACTCGGCTTCATAACTCAACGAAAGTAGCTTACGACGGGTTCGCCTACTGACAAAACTTCTAGATTAAGGAAAGAATGACCACGTTCCAACCTATGACACCACCTTATGTCGGCTTAACACACTTTCTTATGTCAAAGTACCCTTACATTGCATTGAACTAAGCTAAAAGAGATTACATGTGTAGAAGTATAATATGAACATGGATAGCCCTAAGGATCAAACTCAGCTTCATAACTCAACGAAAGTAGCTCACGACGGGTTCACCTATAGACAAAACTTCTAGATTAAGGAAAGAATGACTGTGTTCCAACCTATGATTCCACCTTATGTCGGCTTAACACACTTTCTTATGTCAAAGTAATCTTACATTGCATCGAACTAAGCTAAATGAGAGTACATGTGTAGAAGTATGATATGAAAAAGGATAGCCCTAAGGATCAAACTTGGCTTCATTACTCAACGAAAGTGCTTACGACGGGTTCGCCTATTGACAAAACTTCTAGATTAAGGAAAGAATGACTATGTTCCAACCTATGATTCCACCTTATGTCGGCTTAACACACTTTCTTATGTCAAAGTAACCTTACATTGCATTGAACAAAGCTAAAATAGATTACATGTGTATAAGTATGATATGAACATGGAAGCTCTAAAGATCAAACTTGGCTTCATAACTCAAGGAAAGTAGCTCACGACGGGTTCGCCTATTGAAAAACTTCTAGATTAAGGAAAGAATGACAGTATTCCAACCTATGACACCACCTTATGTCGGCTTAACACACTTCTTATGTCAAAGTAAGCTTACATTGCATTGAACTAAGCTAAAAGAGATTACATGTGTAGAAGTATGATATCAACATGGAAAGCTCTAATGATCAAACTCGGCTTCATAACTCAACGAAAGTAGCTTACGACGGGTTCGCCTACTGACAAAACTTCTAGATTAAGGAAAGAATGACCACGTTCCAACCTATGACACCACCTTATGTCGGCTTAACACACTTTTTTATGTCAAAGTACCCTTACATTGCATTGAACTAAGCTAAAAGAGATTACATGTGTAGAAGTATGATATCAACATGGAAAGCTCTAATGATCAAACTCGGTTTCATAACTCAACGAAAGTAGCTCACGACGGGTTCGCCTATTGACAAAACTTCTATATTAAGAAAAGAATGACCGTATTCCAACCTATGACACCGCCTTATGTCGGCTTAAAACACTTCTTATGTCAAAGTAACATTACATTGCATTGAACTAAGCTAAAAGAGATTAGATGTGTAGAAGTATGATATGAACATGGAAAGCTCTAAGGATCAAACTTGGCTTCATAACTCAAGGAAAGTAGCTCACGACGGGTTCGCCTATTGAAAAACTTCTAGATTAAGGAAAGAATGACAGTATTCCAACCTATGACACCACCTTATGTCGGCTTAACACACTTCTTATGTCAAAGTAAGCTTACATTGCATTGAACTAAGCTAAAAGAGATTACATGTGTAGAAGTATGATATCAACATGGAAAGCTCTAATGATCAAACTCGGCTTCATAACTCAACGAACGGGTTCACCTATAGACAAAACTTCTAGATTAAGGAAAGAATGACTGTGTTCCAACCTATGATTCCACCTTATGTCGGCTTAACACACTTTCTTATGTCAAAGTAATCTTACATTGCATCGAACTAAGCTAAATGAGAGTACATGTGTAGAAGTATGATATCAACATGGAAAGCTCTAATGATCAAACTCGGCTTCATAACTCAACGAAAGTGCTTACGACGGGTTCGCCTATTGACAAAACTTCTAGATTAAGGAAAGAATGACCACGTTCCAACCTATGACACCACCTTATGTCGGCTTAACACAGTTTCTTATGTCAAAGTACCCTTACATTGCATTGAACTAAGCTAAAAGAGATTACATGTGTAGAAGTATAATATGAACATGGATAACCCTAAGGATCAAACTCAGCTTCATAACTCAACGAAAGTAGCTCACGACGGGTTCACCTATAGACAAAACTTCTAGATTAAGGAAAGAATGACCTTGTTTCATCCTATGACACCACCTAATGTCGGCTTAACACAGTTTCTTATGTCAAAATACCTTACATTGCATTGAACTAAGCTAAAAGAGATTACATGTGTAGAAGTATGATATCAACATGGAAAGCTCTAATGATCAAACTCGGTTTCATAACTCAACGAAAGTAGCTCACGACGGGTTCACCTATAGACAAAACTTCTAGATTAAGGAAAGAATGACTGTGTTCCAACCTATGATTCCACCTTATGTCGGCTTAACACACTTTCTTATGTCAAAGTAATCTTACATTGCATCGAACTAAGCTAAATGAGAGTACATGTGTAGAAGTATGATATCAACATGGAAAGCTCTAATGATCAAACTCGGCTTCATAACTCAATGAAAGTGCTTACGACGGGTTCGCCTATTGACAAAACTTCTAGATTAAGGAAAGAATGACCACGTTCCAACCTATGACACCACCTTATGTCGGCTTAACACAGTTTCTTATGTCAAAGTACCCTTACATTGCATTGAACTAAGCTAAAAGAGATTACATGTGTAGAAGTATAATATGAACATGGATAGCCCTAAGGATCAAACTCAGCTTCATAACTCAACGAAAGTAGCTCACGACGGGTTCACCTATAGACAAAACTTCTAGATTAAGGAAAGAATGACCTTGTTTCATCCTATGACACCACCTAATGTCGGCTTAACACACTTTCTTATGTCAAAATAACCTTACATTGCATTGAACTAAGCTAAAAGAGATTACATGTGTAGAAGTATGATATCAACATGGAAAGCTCTAATGATCAAACTCGGTTTCATAACTCAACGAAAGTAGCTCACGACGGGTTCGCCTATTGACAAAACTTCTATATTAAGAAAAGAATGACCGTATTCCAACCTATGACACCGCCTTATGTCGGCTTAAAACACTTCTTATGTCAAAGTAACATTACATTGCATTGAACTAAGCTAAAAGAGATTAGATGTGTAGAAGTATGATATGAACATGGAAAGCTCTAAGGATCAAACTTGGCTTCATAACTCAACGAAAGTAGCTCACGACGGGTTCGCCTATTGACAAAACTTCTATATTAAGAAAAGAATGACCGTATTCCAACCTATGACACCGCCTTATGTCGGCTTAAAACACTTCTTATGTCAAAGTAACATTACATTGCATTGAACTAAGCTAAAAGAGATTAGATGTGTAGAAGTATGATATGAACATGGAAAGCTCTAAGGAAAGTAGCTCACGACGGGTTCGCCTATTGAAAAACTTCTAGATTAAGGAAAGAATGACCGTGTTCCAACCTATGATTCCACCTTATGTCGGCTTAACACACTTTCTTATGTCAAAGTAATCTTACATTGCATCGAACTAAGCTAAATGAGAGTACATGTGTAGAAGTATGATATCAACATGGAAAGCTCTAATGATCAAACTCGGCTTCATAACTCAACGAAAGTGCTTACGACGGGTTCGCCTATTGACAAAACTTCTAGATTAAGGAAAGAATGACCACGTTCCAACCTATGACACCACCTTATGTCGGCTTAACACAGTTTCTTATGTCAAAGTACCCTTACATTGCATTGAACTAAGCTAAAAGAGATTACATGTGTAGAAGTATAATATGAACATGGATAGCCCTAAGGATCAAACTCAGCTTCATAACTCAACGAAAGTAGCTCACGACGGGTTCACCTATAGACAAAACTTCTAGATTAAGGAAAGAATGACCGTGTTTCATCCTATGACACCACCTAATGTCGGCTTAACACACTTTCTTATGTCAAAATAACCTTACATTGCATTGAACTAAGCTAAAAGAGATTACATGTGTAGAAGTATGATATGAACATGGAAGCTCTAAAGATCAAACTTGGCTTCATAACTCAAGGAAAGTAGCTCACGACGGGTTCGCCTATTGAAAAACTTCTAGATTAAGGAAAGAATGACAGTATTCCAACCTATGACACCACCTTATGTCGGCTTAACACACTTCTTATGTCAAAGTAAGCTTACATTGCATTGAACTAAGCTAAAAGAGATTACATGTGTAGAAGTATGATATCAACATGGAAAGCTCTAATGATCAAACTCGGCTTCATAACTCAACGAAAGTAGCTTACGACGGGTTCGCCTACTGACAAAACTTCTAGATTAAGGAAAGAATGACCACGTTCCAACCTATGACACCACCTTATGTCGGCTTAACACACTTTCTTATGTCAAAGTACCCTTACATTGCATTGAACTAAGCTAAAAGAGATTACATGTGTAGAAGTATAATATGAACATGGATAGCCCTAAGGATCAAACTCAGCTTCATAACTCAACGAAAGTAGCTCACGACGGGTTCACCTATAGACAAAACTTCTAGATTAAGGAAAGAATGACAGTGTTCCAACCTATCATTCCACCTTATGTCGGCTTAACACACTTTCTTATGTCAAAGTAATCTCACATTGCATCGAACTAAGCTAAATGAGAGTACATGTGTAGAAGTATGATATCAACATGGAAAGCTCTAATGATCAAACTTGGCTTCATAACTCAACGAAAGTGCTTACGACGGGTTCGCCTATTGACAAAACTTCTAGATTAAGGAAAGAATGACCACGTTCCATCCTATGACACCACCTTATGTCGGCTTAACACAGTTTCTTATGTCAAAGTACCCTTACATTGCATTGAACTAAGCTAAAAGAGATTACATGTGTAGAAGTATAATATGAACATGGATAGCCCTAAGGATCAAACTCAGCTTCATAACTCAACGAAAGTAGCTCACGACGGGTTCACCTATAGACAAAACTTCTAGATTAAGGAAAGAATGACCGTGTTCCAACCTATGATTCCACCTTATGTCGGCTTAACACACTTTCTTATGTCAAAGTAATCTTACATTGCATCGAACTAAGCTAAATGAGAGTACATGTGTAGAAGTATGATATCAACATGGAAAGCTCTAATGATCAAACTCGGCTTCATAACTCAACGAAAGTGCTTACGACGGGTTCGCCTATTGACAAAACTTCTAGATTAAGGAAAGAATGACCACGTTCCAACCTATGACACCACCTTATGTCGGCTTAACACAGTTTCTTATGTCAAAGTACCCTTACATTGCATTGAACTAAGCTAAAAGAGATTACATGTGTAGAAGTATAATATGAACATGGATAGCCCTAAGGATCAAACTCAGCTTCATAACTCAACGAAAGTAGCTCACGACGGGTTCACCTATAGACAAAACTTCTAGATTAAGGAAAGAATGACCGTGTTTCATCCTATGACACCACCTAATGTCGGCTTAACACACTTTCTTATGTCAAAATAACCTTACATTGCATTGAAGTAAGCTAAAAGAGATTACATGTGTAGAAGTATGATATGAACATGGAAGCTCTAAAGATCAAACTTGGCTTCATAACTCAAGGAAAGTAGCTCACGACGGGTTCGCCTATTGAAAAACTTCTAGATTAAGGAAAGAATGACAGTATTCCAACCTATGACACCACCTTATGTCGGCTTAACACACTTCTTATGTCAAAGTAAGCTTACATTGCATTGAACTAAGCTAAAAGAGATTACATGTGTAGAAGTATGATATCAACATGGAAAGCTCTAATGATCAAACTCGGCTTCATAACTCAACGAAAGTAGCTTACGACGGGTTCGCCTACTGACAAAACTTCTAGATTAAGGAAAGAATGACCACGTTCCAACCTATGACACCACCTTATGTCGGCTTAACACACTTTCTTATGTCAAAGTACCCTTACATTGCATTGAACTAAGCTAAAAGAGATTACATGTGTAGAAGTATAATATGAACATGGATAGCCCTAAGGATCAAACTCAGCTTCATAACTCAACGAAAGTAGCTCACGACGGGTTCACCTATAGACAAAACTTCTAGATTAAGGAAAGAATGACAGTGTTCCAACCTATCATTCCACCTTATGTCGGCTTAACACACTTTCTTATGTCAAAGTAATCTCACATTGCATCGAACTAAGCTAAATGAGAGTACATGTGTAGAAGTATGATATCAACATGGAAAGCTCTAATGATCAAACTTGGCTTCATAACTCAACGAAAGTGCTTACGACGGGTTCGCCTATTGACAAAACTTCTAGATTAAGGAAAGAATGACCATGTTCCAACCTATGACACCACCTTATGTCGGCTTAACACACTTTCTTATGTCAAAGTACCCTTACATTGCATTGAACTAAGCTAAAAGAGATTACATGTGTAGAAGTATAATATGACCATGGATAGCCCTAAGGATCAAACTCAGCTTCATAACTCAACGAAAGTAGCTCACGACGGGTTCACCTATAGACAAAACTTCTAGATTAAGGAAAGAATGACTGTGTTCCAACCTATGATTCCACCTTATGTCGGCTTAACACACTTTCTTATGTCAAAGTAATCTTACATTGCATCGAACTAAGCTAAATGAGAGTACATGTGTAGAAGTATGATATCAACATGGAAAGCTCTAATGATCAAACTCGGCTTCATAACTCAACGAAAGTGCTTACGACGGGTTCGCCTATTGACAAAACTTCTAGATTAAGGAAAGAATGACCACGTTCCAACCTATGACACCACCTTATGTCGGCTTAACACAGTTTCTTATGTCAAAGTACCCTTACATTGCATTGAACTAAGCTAAAAGAGATTACATGTGTAGAAGTATAATATGAACATGGATAGCCCTAAGGATCAAACTCAGCTTCATAACTCAACGAAAGTAGCTCACGACGGGTTCACCTATAGACAAAACTTCTAGATTAAGGAAAGAATGACTGTGTTCCAACCTATGATTCCACCTTATGTCGGCTTAACACACTTTCTTATGTCAAAGTAATCTTACATTGCATCGAACTAAGCTAAATGAGAGTACATGTGTAGAAGTATGATATCAACATGGAAAGCTCTAATGATCAAACTCGGCTTCATAACTCAACGAAAGTGCTTACGACGGGTTCGCCTATTGACAAAACTTCTAGATTAAGGAAAGAATGACCACGGTCCAACCTATGACACCATCTTATGTCGGCTTAACACAGTTTCTTATGTCAAAGTACCCTTACATTGCATTGAACTAAGCTAAAAGAGATTACATGTGTAGAAGTATAATATGAACATGGATAGCCCTAAGGATCAAACTCAGCTTCATAACTCAACGAAAGTAGCTCACGACGGGTTCACCTATAGACAAAACTTCTAGATTAAGGAAAGAATGACCGTGTTTCATCCTATGACACCACCTAATGTTGGCTTAACACACTTTCTTATGTCAAAATAACCTTACATTGCATTGAACTAAGCTAAAAGAGATTACATGTGTAGAAGTATGATATCAACATGGAAAGCTCTAATGATCAAACTCGGTTTCATAACTCAACGAAAGTAGCTCACGACGGGTTCGCCTATTGACAAAACTTCTATATTAAGAAAAGAATGACCGTATTCCAACCTATGACACCGCCTTATGTCGGCTTAAAACACTTCTTATGTCAAAGTAACATTACATTGCATTGAACTAAGCTAAAAGAGATTAGATGTGTAGAAGTATGATATGAACATGGAAAGCTCTAAGGATCAAACTTGGCTTCATAACTCAAGGAAAGTAGCTCACGACGGGTTCGCCTATTGAAAAACTTCTAGATTAAGGAAAGAATGACAGTATTCCAACTTATGACACCACCTTTTGTCGGCTTAACACACTTCTTATGTCAAAGTAAGCTTACATTGCATTGAACTAAGCTAAAAGAGATTACATGTGTAGAAGTATGATATCAACATGGAAAGCTCTAATGATCAAACTCGGCTTCATAACTCAACGAAAGTAGCTTACGACGGGTTCGCCTACTGACAAAACTTCTAGATTAAGGAAAGAATGACCACGTTCCAACCTATGACACCACCTTATGTCGGCTTAACACACTTTCTTATGTCCAAGTACCCTTACATTGCATTGAACTAAGCTAAAAGAAATTACATGTGTAGAAGTATAATATGAACATGGATAGCCCTAAGGATCAAACTCAGCTTCATAACTCAACGAAAGTAGCTCACGACGGGTTCACCTATAGACAAAACTTCTAGATTAAGGAAAGAATGACTGTGTTCCAACCTATGATTCCACCTTATGTCGGCTTAACACACTTTCTTATGTCAAAGTAACCTTACATTGCATTAAACAAAGCTAAAAGAGATTACATGTGTATAAGTATGATATGAACATGGAAGCTCTAAAGATCAAACTTGGCTTCATAACTCAAGGAAAGTAGCTCACGACGGGTTCGCCTATTGAAAAACTTCTAGATTAAGGAAAGAATGACAGTATTCCAACCTATGACACCACCTTATGTCGGCTTAACACACTTCTTATGTCAAAGTAAACTTACATTGCATTGAACTAAGCTAAAAGAGATTACATGTGTAGAAGTATGATATCAACATGGAAAGCTCTAATGATCAAACTCGGCTTCATAACTCAACGAAAGTAGCTTACGACGGGTTCGCCAACTGACAAAACTTCTAGATTAAGGAAAGAATGACCACGTTCCAACCTATGACACCACCTTATGTCGGCTTAACAAACTTTCTTATGTCAAAGTACCCTTACATTGCATTGAACTAAGCTAAAAGAGATTACATGTGTAGAAGTATAATATGAACATGGATAGCCCTAAGGATCAAACTCAGCCTTATAACTCAACGAAAGTAGCTCACGACGGGTTCACCTATAGACAAAACTTCTAGATTAAGGAAAGAATGACTGTTTTCAACCTATCATTCCACCTTATGTCGGCTTAACACACTTTCTTATGTCAAAGTAATCTTACATTGCATCGAACTAAGCTAAATGAGAGTACATGTGTAGAAGTATGATATCAACATGGAAAGCTCTAATGATCAAACTTGGCTTCATAACTCAACGAAAGTGCTTACGACGGGTTCGCCTATTGAAAAAACTTCTAGATTAAGGAAAGAATGACCATGTTCCATCCTATGACACCACCTTATGTCGGCTTAACACAGTTTCTTATGTCAAAGTACCCTTACATTGCATTGAACTAAGCTAAAAGAGATTACATGTGTAGAAGTATAATATGAACATGGATAGCCCTAAGGATCAAACTCAGCTTCATAACTCAACGAAAGTAGCTCACGACGGGTTCACCTATAGACAAAACTTCTAGATTAAGGAAAGAATGACCGTGTTTCATCCTATGACACCACCTAATGTCGGCTTAACACACTTTCTTATGTCAAAATAATCTTACATTGCATTGAACTAAGCTAAAAGAGATTACATGTGTAGAAGTATGATATCAACATGGAAAGCTCTAATGATCAAACTCGGCTTCATAACTCAACGAAAGTAGCTTACGACGGGTTCGCCTACTGACAAAACTTCTAGATTAAGGAAAGAATGACCACGTTCCAACCTATGACACCACCTTATGTCGGCTTAACACACTTTCTTATGTCCAAGTACCCTTACATTGCATTGAACTAAGCTAAAAGAGATTACATGTGTAGAAGTATAATATGAACATGGATAGCCCTAAGGATCAAACTCAGCTTCATAACTCAACGAAAGTAGCTCACGACGGGTTCACCTATAGACAAAACTTCTAGATTAAGGAAAGAATGACTGTGTTCCAACCTATGATTCCACCTTATGTCGGCTTAACACACTTTCTTATGTCAAAGTAACCTTACATTGCATTAAACAAAGCTAAAAGAGATTACATGTGTATAAGTATGATATGAACATGGAAGCTCTAAAGATCAAACTTGGCTTCATAACTCAAGGAAAGTAGCTCACGACGGGTTCGCCTATTGAAAAACTTCTAGATTAAGGAAAGAATGACAGTATTCCAACCTATGACACCACCTTATGTCGGCTTAACACACTTCTTATGTCAAAGTAAACTTACATTGCATTGAACTAAGCTAAAAGAGATTACATGTGTAGAAGTATGATATCAACATGGAAAGCTCTAATGATCAAACTCGGCTTCATAACTCAACGAAAGTAGCTTACGACGGGTTCGCCAACTGACAAAACTTCTAGATTAAGGAAAGAATGACCATGTTCCAACCTATGACACCACCTTATGTCGGCTTAACAAACTTTCTTATGTCAAAGTACCCTTACATTGCATTGAACTAAGCTAAAAGAGATTACATGTGTAGAAGTATAATATGAACATGGATAGCCCTAAGGATCAAACTCAGCCTTATAACTCAACGAAAGTAGCTCACGACGGGTTCACCTATAGACAAAACTTCTAGATTAAGGAAAGAATGACTGTATTCCAACCTATCATTCCACCTTATGTCGGCTTAACACACTTTCTTATGTCAAAGTAATCTTACATTGCTTCGAACTAAGCTAAATGAGAGTACATGTGTAGAAGTATGATATCAACATGGAAAGCTCTAATGATCAAACTTGGCTTCATAACTCAATGAAAGTAGCTTACGACGGGTTCGCCTATTGAAAAAACTTCTAGATTAAGGAAAGAATGACCATGTTCCATCCTATGACACCACCTTATGTCGGCTTAACACAGTTTCTTATGTCAAAGTACCCTTACATTGCATTGAACTAAGCTAAAAGAGATTACATGTGTAGAAGTATAATATGAACATGGATAGCCCTAAGGATCAAACTCAGCTTCATAACTCAACGAAAGTAGCTCACGACGGGTTCACCTATAGACAAAACTTCTAGATTAAGGAAAGAATGACCGTGTTTCATCCTATGACACCACCTAATGTCGGCTTAACACACTTTCTTATGTCAAAATAATCTTACATTGCATTGAACTAAGCTAAAAGAGATTACATGTGTAGAAGTATGATATCAACATGGAAAGCTCTAATGATCAAACTCGGTTTCATAACTCAACGAAAGTAGCTCACGACGGGTTCGCCTATTGACAAAACTTCTATATTAAGAAAAGAATGACCGTATTCCAACCTATGACACCGCCTTATGTCGGCTTAAAACACTTCTTATGTCAAAGTAACATTACATTGCATTGAACTAAGCTAAAAGAGATTAGATGTGTAGAAGTATGATATGAACATGGAAAGCTATAAGGATCAAACTTGGCTTCATAACTCAAGGAAAGTAGCTCACGACGGGTTCGCCTATTGAAAAACGTCCAGATTAAGGAAACAATGACCGTGTTCCATCCTATGACACCACCTTATGTCGGCTTAACACACTTTCTTATGTCAAAGTAACCTTACATTGCATTGAACTAAGCTAAAGAAATTACATGTGTAGAAGTATAAAATGAACATGGAAAGCTCTACGGATCAAACTCGGCTTCATAACTCAACGAAAGTAGCTAACAACGGGTTTACCTATAGACAAAACTTCTAGATTAAGGAAAGAATGATCGTGTTCCAACCTATGACACCATGTTATGTCTGCTTAACATACTTTCTTATGTCAAAGTAACCTTACATTACATTGAACTAAGCTAAAATAGATTACATGTGTAGCAGTATGATATGAACATAGATAGCTCTAGGGATCAAACTCGGCTTCATAACTCAACGATAGTAGCTCACGACGGGTTCACCAATAGATAAAACTTCTAGATTAAGGAAAGAATGACCGTGTTCAAACCTTTAACACCACCTTTTGTCGGCTTAACACACTTTCTTATGTCAAAGTAACCTTACATTGCATTGAACTAAGGTAAAAGAGATTACATGTGTAGAAGTATGATATGAAAAAGGATAGCCCTAAGGATCAAACTCAGCTTCATAACTCAACGAAAGTAGCTCACGACGGGTTCACCTATAGACAAAACTTCTAGATTAAGGAAAGAATGACTGTGTTCCAACCTATGATTCCACCTTATGTCGGCTTAACACACTTTCTTATGTCAGAGTAACCTTACATTACATTGAACAAAGCTAAAAGAGATTACATGTGTAGAAGTATGATATGAACATGGAAGCTCTAAAGATCAAACTTGGCTTCATAACTCAAGGAAAGTAGCTCACGACGGGTTCGCCTATTGAAAAACTTCTAGATTAAGGAAAGAATGACAATATTCCAACCTATGACACCACCTTATGTCGGTTTAACACACTTCTTATGTCAAAGTAACCTTACATTGCATTGAACTAAGCTAAAAGAGATTACATGTGTAGAAGTATGATATCAACATGGAAAGCTCTAATGATCAAACTCGACTTCATAACTCAACGAAAGTAGCTTACGACGGGTTCGCCTACTGACAAAACTTCTAGATTAAGGAAAGAATGACCACGTTCCAACCTATGACACCACCTTATGTCGGCTTAACACACTTTCTTATGTCAAAGTACCCTTACATTGCATTGAACTAAGCTAAAAGAGATTACATGTGTAGAAGTATAATATGAACATGGATAGCCCTAAGGATCAAACTCAGCTTCATAACTCAACGAAAGTAGCTCACGACGGGTTCACCTATAGACAAAACTTCTAGATTAAGGAAAGAATGACTGTGTTCCAACCTATCATTCCACCTTATGTCGGCTTAACACACTTTCTTATGTCAAAGTAATCTTACATTGCATCGAACTAAGCTAAATGAGAGTACATGTGTAGAAGTATGATATCAACATGGAAAGCTCTAATGATCAAACTTGGCTTCATAACTCAACGAAAGTAGCTTACGACGGGTTCGCATATTGACAAAACTTCTAGATTAAGGAAAGAATGACCACGTTCCAACCTATGACACCACCTTATGTCGGCTTAACACAGTTTCTTATGTCAAAGTACCCTTACATTGCATTGAACTAAGCTAAAAGAGATTACATGTGTAGAAGTATAATATGAACATGGATAGCCCTAAGGATCAAACTCAGCTTCATAACTCAACGAAAGTAGCTCACGACGGGTTCACCTATAGACAAAACTTCTAGATTAAGGAAAGAATGACCGTGTTTCATCCTATGACACCACCTAATGTCGGCTTAACACACTTTCTTATGTCAAAATAACCTTACATTGCATTGAACTAAGCTAAAAGAGATTACATGTGTAGAAGTATGATATCAACATGGAAAGCTCTAATGATCAAACTCGGTTTCATAACTCAACGAAAGTAGCTCACGACGGGTTCGCCTATTGACAAAACTTCTATATTAAGAAAAGAATGACCGTATTCCAACCTATGACACCGCCTTATGTCGGCTTAAAACACTTCTTATGTCAAAGTAACATTACATTGCATTGAACTAAGCTAAAAGAGATTAGATGTGTAGAAGTATGATATGAACATGGAAAGCTCTAAGGATCAAACTTGGCTTCATAACTCAAGGAAAGTAGCTCACGACGGGTTCGCCTATTGAAAAACGTCCAGATTAAGGAAACAATGACCGTGTTCCATTCTATGACACCACCTTATGTCGGCTTAACAGACTTTCTTATGTCAAAGTAACCTTACATTGCATTAAACTAAGCTAAAGAAATTACATGTGTAGAAGTTTAAAATGAACATGGAAAGCTCTACGGATCAAACTCGGCTTCATAACTCAACGGAAGTAGCTAACAACGGGTTTACCTATAGACAAAACTGCTGGATTAAGGAAAGAATGACCGTGTTCCAACCTATGACACCATGTTATGTCTGCTTAACATACTTTCTTATGTCAAAGTAACCTTACATTACATTGAAGTAAGCGAAAATAGATTACATGTGTAGAAGTATGATATGAACATAGATAGCTCTAAGGATCAAACTCGGCTTCATAACTCAACGATAATAGCTCACAACGGGTTCACCAATAGATAAAACTTCTAGATTAAGGAAAGAATGACCGTGTTCAAACCTTTAACACCACCTTATGTCGGCTTAACACACTTTCTTATGTCAAAGTAACCTTACATTGCATTGAACTAAGGTAAAAGAGATTACATGTGTAGAAGTATGATATGAACATGGAAAGCTCTAAGGATCAGACTCGGCTTCATAACTCAACGAAAGTAGCTCACGACGGGTTCGCCTATTGAAAAACGTCCAGATTAAGGAAACAATGACCGTGTTCCAACCTATGACACCACCTTATGTCGGCTTAACACACTTCTTATGTCAAAGTAACATTACATTGCATTGAACTAAGCTAAAAGAGATTACATGTGTAGAAGTATGATATGAACATGGAAAGCTCTAAGGATCAAACTTGGCTTTATAAATCAAGGAAAGTACCTCACGACGGGTTCGCCTATTGAAAAACTTCCAGATTAAGGAAAGAATGACCGTGTTCCATCCTATAACACCACCTTATGTCGGCTTAACACACTTTCTTATGTCAAAGTAACCTTACATTGCATTGAACTAAGCTAAAGAGATTACATGTGTAGAAGTATAAAATGAACATGGAAAGCTCTACAGATCAAACTCGGCTTCATAACTCAACGAAAGTAGCTAACAACGGGTTTACCTATAGACAAAACTTCTGGATTAAGGAAAGAATGACCGTGTTCCAACCTATGACACCACGTTATGTCTGCTTAACATACTTTCTTATGTCAAAGTAACCTTACATTACATTGAACTAAGCTAAAATAGATTACATGTGTAGCAGTATGATATGAATATAGATAGCTCTAGGGATCAAACTCGGCTTCATAACTCAACGATAATAGCTCACGACGGGTTCACCAATAGATAAAACTTCTAGATTAAGGAAAGAATGACCGTGTTCAAACCCTTAACACCACCTTATGTCGGCTTAACACACTTTCTTATGTCAAAGTAACCTTACATTGCATTGAACTAAGGTAAAAGAGATTACATGTGTAGAAGTATGATATGAAAAAGGATAGCCCTAAGGATCAAACTCAGCTTCATAACTCAACGAAAGTAGCTCACGACGGGTTCACCTATAGACAAAACTTCTAAATTAAGGAAAGAATGACTGTGTTCCAACCTATGATTCCACCTTATGTCGGCTTAACACACTTTCTTATGTCAAAGTAACATTACATTGCATTGAACTAAGCTAAATGAGATTACATGTGTAGAAGTATGATATGAACATGGAAGCTCTAAAGATCAAACTTGGGTTCATAACTCAAGGAAAGTAGCTCACGACGGGTTCACCTATAGACAAAACTTCTAGATTAAGGAAAGAATGACTGTGTTCCAACCTATGATTCCACCTTATGTCGGCTTAACACACTTTCTTATGTCAAAGTAACATTACATTGCATTGAACTAAGCTAAATGAGATTACATGTGTAGAAGTATGATATGAACATGGAAAGCTCTAAGGATCAAACTTGGCTTCATAAATCAAGGAAAGTACCTCACGACGGGTTCGCCTATTGAAAAACTTCCAGATTAAGGAAAGAATGACCGTGTTCCATCCTCTGACACCACCTTATGTCGGCTTAACACACTTTCTTATGTCAAAGTAACCTTACATTGCATTGAACTAAGCTAAAGAGATTACATGGGTAGAAGTATAAAATGAACATGAAAAGCTCTACAGATCAAACTCTGCTTCATAACTCAACGAAAGTAGCTAACAACGGGTTTACCTATAGACAAAACTTCTGGATTAAGGAAAGAATGACCGTGTTCCAACCTATGACACCACGTTATGTCTGCTTAACGTACATTCTTATGTCAAAATAACCTAACATTACATTTAACTAAGCTAAAACAGATTACATGTGTAGCAGTATGATATGAACATAGATAGCTCTAGGGACCAAACTCGGCTTCATAACTCAACGATAATAGCTCACGACGGGTTCACCAATAGATAAAACTTCTAGATTAAGGAAAGAATGACCGTGTTCAAACCTTTAACACCACCTTATGTCAGCTTAACACACTTTCTTATGTCAAAGTAACCTTACATTGCATTGAACTAAGGTAAAAGAGATTACATGTGTAGAACTATGATATGAAAAAGGATAGCCCTAAGGATCAAACTCGGCTTCATAACTCAACCAAAGTAGCTCACGACGGGTTCCCTATAGACAAAACTTCTAGATTAAGGAAAGAATGACTGTGTTCCAACCTATGATTCCACCTTATGTCGGCTTAACACACTTTCTTATGTCAAAGTAACCTTACATAACATTGAACAAAGCTAAAAGAGATTACATGTGTAGAAGTATGATATGAACATGGAAGCTCTAAAGATCAAACTTGGCCTCATAACTCAAGGAAAGTAGCTCACGACGGGTTCGCCTATTGAAAAACTTCTAGATTAAGGAAAGAATGACAGTATTCCAACCTATGACACCACCTTATGTCGGCTTAACACACTTCTTATGTCAAAGTAACCTTACATTGCATTGAACTAAGCTAAAAGAGATTACATGTGTAGAAGTATGATATCAACATGGAAAGCTCTAATGATCAAACTCGGCTTCATAACTCAACGAAAGTAGCTTACGACGGGTTCGCCTACTGACAAAATTTCTAGATTAAGGAAAGAATGACCACGTTCCAACCTATGACACCACCTTATGTCGGCTTAACACACTTTCTTATGTCAAAGTACCCTTACATTGCATTGAACTAAGCTAAAAGAGATTACATGTGTAGAAGTATAATATGAACATGGATAGCCCTAAGGATCAAACTCAGCTTCATAACTCAACGAAAGTAGCTCACGACGGGTTCACCTATAGACAAAACTTCTAGATTAAGGAAAGAATGACTGTGTTCCAACCTATGATTCCACCTTATGTCGGCTTAACACACTTTCTTATGTCAACGTAACCTTACATTGCATTGAACAAAGCTAAAAGAGATTACATGTGTAGAAGTATGATATGAACATGGAAGCTCTAAAGATCAAACTTGGCTTCATAACTCAAGGAAAGTAGCTCACGACGGGTTCGCCTATTGAAAAACTTCTAGATTAAGGAAAGAATGACAGTATTCCAACCTATGACACCACCTTATGTCGGCTTAACACACTTCTTATGTCAAAGTAACCTTACATTGCATTGAACTAAGCTAAAAGAGATTACATGTGTAGAAGTATGATATCAACATGGAAAGCTCTAATGATCAAACTCGGCTTCATAACTCAACGAAAGTAGCTTACGACGGGTTCGCCTACTAACAAAACTTCTAGATTAAGGAAAGAATGACCACGTTCCAACCTATGACACCACCTTATGTCGGCTTAACACACTTTCTTATGTCAAAGTACCCCTGCATTGCATTGAACTAAGCTAAAAGAGATTACATGTGTAGTAGTATAATATGAACATGGATAGCCCTAAGGATCAAACTCAGCTTCATAACTCAACGAAAGTAGCTCACGACGGGTTCACCTATAGACAAAACTTCTAGATTAAGGAAAGAATGACTGTGTTCCAACCTATGATTCCACCTTATGTCGGCTTAACACACTTTCTTATGTCAAAGTAACCTTACATTGCATCGAACTAAGCTAAATGAGAGTACATGTGTAGAAGTATGATATCAACATGGAAAGCTCTAATGATCAAACTTGGCTTCATAACTCAACGAAAGTAGCTTACGACGGGTTCGCCTATTGACAAAACTTCTAGATTAAGGAAAGAATGACCACGTTCCAACCTATGACACCACCTTATGTCGGCTTAACACAGTTTCTTATGTCAAAGTACCCTTACATTGCATTGAACTAAGCTAAAAGAGATTACATGTGTAGAAGTATAATATGAACATGGATAGCCCTAAGGATCAAACTCAGCTTCATAACTCAACGAAAGTAGCTCACGACGGGTTCACCTATAGACAAAACTTCTAGATTAAGGAAAGAATGACCGTGTTTCATCCTATGACACCACTTAATGTCGGCTTAACACACTTTCTTATGTCAAAATAACCTTACATTGCATTGAACTAAGCTAAAAGAGATTACATGTGTAGAAGTATGATATCAACATGGAAAGCTCTAATGATCAAACTCGGTTTCATAACTCAACGAAAGTAGCTCACGACGGGTTCGCCTATTGACAAAACTTCTAGATTAAGAAAAGAATGACCGTATTCCAACCTATGACACCGCTTTATGTCGGCTTAAAACACTTCTTATGTCAAAGTAACAATACATTGCATTGAACTAAGCTAAAAGAGATTACATGTGTAGAAGTATGATATGAACATGGAAAGCTCTAAGGATCAAACTTGGCTTCATAACTCAAGGAAATTGGCTCACCACGGGTTCGCCTATTGAAAAACGTCCAGATTAAGGAAACAATGACCGTGTTCCATTCTATGACACCACCTTATGTCGGCTTAACAGACTTTCTTATGTCAAAGTAACCTTACATTGCATTGAACTAAGCTAAAGAAATTACATGTGTAGAAGTATAAAATGAACATGGAAAGCTCTACGGATCAAACTCGGCTTCATAACTCAACGGAAGTAGCTAACAACGGGTTTACCTATAGACAAAGCTGCTGGATTAAGGAAAGAATGACCGTGTTCCAACCTATGACACCATGTTATGTCTGCTTAACACACTATCTTATGTCAAAGTAACCTTACATTGCATTCAACTAAGTTAAAAGAGATTACATGTGTAGAAGTATGATATCAACATGGAAAGCTCTAATGATCAAAGTCGGCTTTATAACTCAACGAAAGTAGCTCACGACAAGTTCGCCTATTGAGAAAAATTCTAGATTAAGAAAAGAATGACCGTATTCCAACCTATGACACCACCTTATGTCGGCTTAACACACTTCTTATGTCAAAGTAACCTTACATTTCATTGAACTAAGCTAAAAGAGATTACATGTGTAGAAGTATGATATGAACATTGAAAGCTCTAAGGATCAAACTTGGCTTCATAACTCAAGGAAAGTAGCTCACGAAGGGTTCGCCTATTGAAAAACTTCTAGATTAAAGAAAGAATGACCGTGTTCCATCCTATGATACCACCTTATGTCGGCTTAACACACTTTCTTATGTCAAAGTAACCTTACATTGCATTGAACTAAGCTAAAGAGATTACATCTGTAGAAGTATAAAATGAACATGAAAAGCTCTAAGGATCAAACTCGGCTTCATAACTCAACAAAAGTAGCTAACGACGGGTTTACCTATAGACAAAACTTCTAGATTAAGGAAAGAAGGACCGTGTTCCAACCTATGACACCACGTTATGTCTGCTTAACACACTTTCTTATCTCAAAATACCCTTACATTGCATTGAACTAAGCTAAAAGAGATTACATGTGTAGAAGTATGATATCAACATGGAAAGCTCTAATGATCAAACTCGGCTTCATAACTCAACGAAAGTAGCTCACCACAGATTCGCCTATTGACAAAACTTCTAGATTAAAAAAAGAATGACCACGTTCCAACCTATGACACCACCTTATGTCGGCTTAACACACTTTCTTATCTCAAAATACCCTTACATTGCATTGAACTAAGCTAAAAGAGATTACATGTGTAGAAGTATGATATCAACATGGAAAGCTCTAATGATCAAACTCGGCTTCATAAATCAAGGAAAGTAGCTCACGACAGGTTCGCCTATTGAAAAACTTCCAGATTAAGGAAAGAATGACCGTGTTCCATCCTATGACACCAACTTATGTCGACTTAACACACTTTCTTATGTCAAAGTAACCTTACATTGCATTGAACTAAGCTAAAGAGATTACATGTGTAGAAGTATAAAATGAACACGGAAAGCTCTACGGATCAAACTCGGCATCATAACTCAACGAAAGTAGCTAACAACGGGTTTACCTATAGACAAAACTTCTGGATTAAGGAAAGAATGACCGTGTTCCAACCTATGACACCACGTTATGTCTGCTTAACATACATTCTTATGTCAAAGTAACCTTACATTACATTGAACTAAGCTAAAATAGATTTCATGTGTAGATGTATGATATGAACATAGATAGCTCTAGGGATCAAACTCGGCTTCATAACTCAACGATAATAGCTCACGACGGGTTCACCAATAGATAAAACTTCTAGATTAAGGAAAGAATGACCGTGTTCAAACCTTTAACACCACCTTATGTCGGCTTAACACACTTTCTTATGTCAAAGTAACCTTACATTGCATTGAACTAAGGTAAAAGAGATTACATGTGTAGAAGTATGATATGAACAAGGATAGCCCTAAGGATCAAACTCAGCTTCATAACTCAACGAAAGTAGCTCACGATGGGTTCTCCTATAGACAAAACTTCTAGATTAACGAAAGAATGACCGTATTCCAACCTATGAAACCACCTTATGTCGGCTTAACACACTTCTTATGTCAAAGTAATCTTACATTGCTTTGAACTAAGCTAAATGAGATTACATGTGTAGAAGTATGATATCAACATGGCAAGCTCTAATGATTAAACTCGACTTCATAACTCAACGAAAGTAGCTCACGACAGGTTCGCCTATTAATAAAAATTCTAGATTAAGGAAAGAATGACCGTGTTCCTTCCTATGACACCACCTTATGTCGGCTTAACACACTTTCTTATGTCAAAGTACCATTACATTGCATTGAACAAAGCTAAAAGAGATTACATGTGTAGAAGTATGATATGAACATGGATGCTCTAAAGATCAAACTTGGCTTCATAACTTAAGGAAAGTAGCTCACGACGGGTTCGCCTATTGAAAAACTCATAGATTAAGGAAAGAATGACCGTATTCCAACCTATGACACCACCTTATGTCGGCTTAACACACTTCTTCTGTCAAAGTAACCTTACATTGCATTGAACTAAGCTAAAAGAGATTACATGTGCAGAAGTATGATATCAACATGGAAAGCTCTAATGATCAAACTCGGCTTCATAACTCAACGAAAGTAGCTTACGACGGGTTCGCCTACTGGCAAAACTTATAGATTAAGGAAAGAATGAACATGTTCCAACCTATGACACCACCGTATGTCGGCTTAACACAGTTTCTTATGTCAAAGTACCCTTACTTTGCATTGAACCAAGCTAAAAGAGATTACATGTGTAGAAGTATAATATGAACATGGATAGCCCTAAGGATCAAACTCAGCTTCATACCTCAACGAAAGTAGCTCACGACAGGTTCACCTATATAGACAAAACTTCTAGATTAAGGAAAGAATGACTGTGTTCCAACCTATGATTCCACCTTATGTCGGCTTAACACAATTTCTTATGTCAAAGTAACCTTACATTGCATCGAACTAAGCTAAATGAGAGTACATGTGTAGAAGTATGATATCAACATGGAAAGCTCTAATGATCAAACTCGGCTTCATAACTCAACGAAAGTAGCTTACGTCGGGTTCGCCTATTGACAAAACTTCTAGATTAAGGAAAGAATGACCACGTTCCAACCTATGACACCACTTTATGTCGGCTTAACACAGTTTCTTATGTCAAAGTACCCTTACATTGCATTGAACTAAGCTAAAAGAGATTACATGTGTAGAAGTATAATATGAACATGGATAGCCCTAAGGATCAAACTTAGCTTCATAACTCAACGAAAGTAGCTCACGACGGGTTCACCTATAGACAAAACTTCTAGATTAAGGAAAGAATGACCGTGTTTCATCCTATGACACCACCTTATGTCGGCTTAACACACTTTCTTATGTCAAAATAACCTTACATTGCATTGAACTAAGGTAAAAGAGATTATATGTGTAGAAGTATGATATCAACATGGAAAGCTCTAATGATCAAACTCGGCTTCATAACTCAACGAAAGTAGCTTACGACGGGTTTGCCTATTGACAAAACATCTAGATTAAGGAAAGAATGACCACGTTCCAACCTATGACACCACCTTATGTCGGCTTAACACACTTTCTTATGTCAAAGTACCATTACATTGCATTGAACTAAGCTAAAAGAGATTACATGTGTAGAAGTATAATATCAACATAGATAGCCGTAAGGATCAAACTCAGCTTCATAACTCAACAAAAGTAGCTCACGACGGGTTCACCTATAGACAAAACTTCTAGATTAAGGAAAGAATGACCGTGTTCCAATCTATGATTCCACCTTATGTCGGCTTAACACACTTTCTTATGTCAAAGTAACCTTACATTGCATTGAACTAAGCTAAAGAGATTACATCTGTAGAAGTATAAAATGAACATGAAAAGCTCTAAGGATCAAACTCGGCTTCATAACTCAACAAAAGTAGCTAACGACGGGTTTACCTATAGACAAAACTTCTAGATTAAGGAAAGAAGGACCGTGTTCCAACCTATGACACCACGTTATGTCTGCTTAACACACTTTCTTATCTCAAAATACCCTTACATTGCATTGAACTAAGCTAAAAGAGATTACATGTGTAGAAGTATGATATCAACATGGAAAGCTCTAATGATCAAACTCGGCTTCATAACTCAACGAAAGTAGCTCACCACAGATTCGCCTATTGACAAAACTTCTAGATTAAAAAAAGAATGACCACGTTCCAACCTATGACACCACCTTATGTCGGCTTAACACACTTTCTTATCTCAAAATACCCTTACATTGCATTGAACTAAGCTAAAAGAGATTACATGTGTAGAAGTATGATATCAACATGGAAAGATCTAATGATCAAACTCGGCTTCATAAATCAAGGAAAGTAGCTCACGACAGGTTCGCCTATTGAAAAACTTCCAGATTAAGGAAAGAATGACCGTGTTCCATCCTATGACACCAACTTATGTCGACTTAACACACTTTCTTATGTCAAAGTAACCTTACATTGCATTGAACTAAGCTAAAGAGATTACATGTGTAGAAGTATAAAATGAACACGGAAAGCTCTACGGATCAAACTCGGCATCATAACTCAACGAAAGTAGCTAACAACGGGTTTACCTATAGACAAAACTTCTGGATTAAGGAAAGAATGACCGTGTTCCAACCTATGACACCACGTTATGTCTGCTTAACATACATTCTTATGTCAAAGTAACCTTACATTACATTGAACTAAGCTAAAATAGATTTCATGTGTAGATGTATGATATGAACATAGATAGCTCTAGGGATCAAACTCGGCTTCATAACTCAACGATAATAGCTCACGACGGGTTCACCAATAGATAAAACTTCTAGATTAAGGAAAGAATGACCGTGTTCAAACCTTTAACACCACCTTATGTCGGCTTAACACACTTTCTTATGTCAAAGTAACCTTACATTGCATTGAACTAAGGTAAAAGAGATTACATGTGTAGAAGTATGATATGAACAAGGATAGCCCTAAGGATCAAACTCAGCTTCATAACTCAACGAAAGTAGCTCACGATGGGTTCTCCTATAGACAAAACTTCTAGATTAACGAAAGAATGACCGTATTCCAACCTATGAAACCACCTTATGTCGGCTTAACACACTTCTTATGTCAAAGTAATCTTACATTGCTTTGAACTAAGCTAAATGAGATTACATGTGTAGAAGTATGATATCAACATGGCAAGCTCTAATGATTAAACTCGACTTCATAACTCAACGAAAGTAGCTCACGACAGGTTCGCCTATTAATAAAAATTCTAGATTAAGGAAAGAATGACCGTGTTCCTTCCTATGACACCACCTTATGTCGGCTTAACACACTTTCTTATGTCAAAGTACCATTACATTGCATTGAACAAAGCTAAAAGAGATTACATGTGTAGAAGTATGATATGAACATGGAAGCTCTAAAGATCAAACTTGGCTTCATAACTCAAGGAAAGTAGCTCACGACGGGTTCGCCTATTGAAAAACTCATAGATTAAGGAAAGAATGACCGTATTCCAACCTATGACACCACCTTATGTCGGCTTAACACACTTCTTCTGTCAAAGTAACCTTACATTGCATTGAACTAAGCTAAAAGAGATTACATGTGCAGAAGTATGATATCAACATGGAAAGCTCTAATGATCAAACTCGGCTTCATAACTCAACGAAAGTAGCTTACGACGGGTTCGCCTACTGGCAAAACTTATAGATTAAGGAAAGAATGAACATGTTCCAACCTATGACACCACCGTATGTCGGCTTAACACAGTTTCTTATGTCAAAGTACCCTTACTTTGCATTGAACCAAGCTAAAAGAGATTACATGTGTAGAAGTATAATATGAACATGGATAGCCCTAAGGATCAAACTCAGCTTCATACCTCAACGAAAGTAGCTCACGACAGGTTCACCTATATAGACAAAACTTCTAGATTAAGGAAAGAATGACTGTGTTCCAACCTATGATTCCACCTTATGTCGGCTTAACACAATTTCTTATGTCAAAGTAACCTTACATTGCATCGAACTAAGCTAAATGAGAGTACATGTGTAGAAGTATGATATCAACATGGAAAGCTCTAATGATCAAACTCGGCTTCATAACTCAACGAAAGTAGCTTACGTCGGGTTCGCCTATTGACAAAACTTCTAGATTAAGGAAAGAATGACCACGTTCCAACCTATGACACCACTTTATGTCGGCTTAACACAGTTTCTTATGTCAAAGTACCCTTACATTGCATTGAACTAAGCTAAAAGAGATTACATGTGTAGAAGTATAATATGAACATGGATAGCCCTAAGGATCAAACTTAGCTTCATAACTCAACGAAAGTAGCTCACGACGGGTTCACCTATAGACAAAACTTCTAGATTAAGGAAAGAATGACCGTGTTTCATCCTATGACACCACCTTATGTCGGCTTAACACACTTTCTTATGTCAAAATAACCTTACATTGCATTGAACTAAGGTAAAAGAGATTATATGTGTAGAAGTATGATATCAACATGGAAAGCTCTAATGATCAAACTCGGCTTCATAACTCAACGAAAGTAGCTTACGACGGGTTTGCCTATTGACAAAACATCTAGATTAAGGAAAGAATGACCACGTTCCAACCTATGACACCACCTTATGTCGGCTTAACACACTTTCTTATGTCAAAGTACCATTACATTGCATTGAACTAAGCTAAAAGAGATTACATGTGTAGAAGTATAATATCAACATGGATAGCCGTAAGGATCAAACTCAGCTTCATAACTCAACAAAAGTAGCTCACGACGGGTTCACCTATAGACAAAACTTCTAGATTAAGGAAAGAATGACCGTGTTCCAATCTATGATTCCACCTTATGTCGGCTTAACACACTTTCTTATGTCAAAGTAACCTTACATTGCATTGAACTAAGCTAAAAGAGATTACATGTGTAGAACTATGATATCAACATGGAAAGCTCTAATGATCAAATTCGGCTTCATAACTAAACGAAAGTAGCTTACGATGGGTTCGCCTATTGACAAAACTTCTAGATTAAGGAAAGAATGACTGTGTTCCAACCTATGATTCCACCTTATGTCGGCTTAACACACTATCTTATGTCAAAGTAACCTTACATTGCATTGAACTAAGCTAAAAGAGATTACATGTGTAGAAGTATAATATCATACTGGAAAGCTCTAATGATCAAACTCGGCTTTATAACTCAACGAAAGTAGCTCACGACAGGTTCGCCTATTGACAAAAATTCTAGATTAAGAAAAAAATGACCGTATTCCAACCTATGACACCACCTTATGTCGGCTTAACACACTTCTTATGTCAAAGTAACCTTACATTTCATTGAACTAAGATAAAAGAGATTACATGTGTAGAAGTATGATATGAACATGGAAAGCTCTAAGGATCAAACTTGGCTTCATAAGTCAAGGAAACTAGCTCACGACGGGTTCGCCTATTGAAAAACTTCTAGATTAAAGAAAGAATGACCGTGTTCCATCCTATGACACCACCTTATGTCGGCTTAACACACTTTCTTATGTCAAAGTAACCTTACATTGCATTGAACTAAGCTAAAGAGATTACATGTGTAGAAGTATAAAATGAACATGGAAAGCTCTAAGGATCAAACTCGGCTTCATAACTCAACGAAAGTAGCTAACGACGGGTTTACCTATAGACAAAACTTCTAGATTAAGGAAAGAAGGACCGTGTTCCAACCTATGACACCACGTTATATCTGCTTAACACACTTTTTTATCTCAAAATACCCTTACATTGCATTGAACTAAGCTAAAAGAGATTACATGTGTACAAGTATGATATCAACATGGAAAGTTCTAATGATCAAACTCGGCTTCATAACTCAACGAAAGTGGCTCACCACGGATTCGCCTATTGACAAAACTTCTAGATTAAGAAAAGAATGACCACGTTCCAACCTATGACACCACCTTATGTCGGCTTAACACACTTTCTTATCTCAAAATACCCTTACATTGCATTGAACTAAGCTAAAAGAGATTACATGTGTAGAAGTATGATATGAACATGGAAAGCTCTAAAGATCAAACTCAGCTTCATAACTCAACGAAAGTAGCTCACGACGGGTTCGCCTATTGACAAAACTTCTAGATTAAGGAAAGAATGACTGTGTTCCAACCTATGATTCCACCTTATGTCGGCTTAACATACTTTCTTATGTCAAAGTAACCTTACATTGTATCGAACTAAGCTAAATGAGAGTACATGTGTAGAAGTATGATATCAACATGGAAAGCTCTAATGATCAAACTCGGCTTCATAACTCAACGAAAGTAGCTTACGTCGGGTCCGCCTATTGACAAAACTTCTAGATTAAGGAAAGAATGACCACGTTCCAACCTATGACACCACCTTATGTCGGTTTAACACAGTTTCTTATGTCAAAGTACCCTTACATTGCACTGAACTAAGATAAAAGAGATTACATGTGTAGAAGTATAATATGAACATGGATAGCCCTAAGGATCAAACTCAGCTTCATAACTCAACAAAAGTAGCTCACGACGGGTTCGCCTATTGATAAAACTTCTTGATTAAGGAAAGAATGACCACGTTCCAACCTATGACACCACCTTATGTCGGCTTAACACAGTTTCTTATGTCAAAGTACCTTTACATTGCATTGAACTACGCTAAAAGAGATTACATGTGTAGAAGTATAATATTGACATGGATAGCCTTAAGGATCAAACTCAGCTTCATAACTCAATGAAAGTAGCTCACGACGGGTTCACCTATTGACAAAACTTCTAGATTAAGGAAAGAATGACCGTATTCCAACCTATGACACCACCTTATGTCGGCTTAACACACTTTCTTAAGTCAAAGTACCATTACATTGCATTGAACTAAGCTAAAAGAGATTACATGTGTAGAAGTATAATATCAACATGGATAGCCGTAAGGATCAAACTCAGCTTCATAACTCAACAAAAGTAGCTCACGACGGGTTCACCTATAGACAAAACTTCTAGATTAAGGAAAGAATGACCGTGTTCCAATCTATGATTCCACCTTATGTCGGCTTAACACACTTTCTTATGTCAAAATAACCTTACATTGCATTGAATTAAGCTAAAAGAGATTACATGTGTAGAAGTATGATATCAACATGGAAAGCTCTAATGATCAAACTCGGCTTCATAACTAAACGAAAGTAGCTTACGAGGGGTTCGCCTATTGACAAAACTTCTAGATTAAGGAAAGAATGACTGTGTTCCAACCTATGATTCCACCTTATGTCGGCTTAACACACTTTCTTATGTCAAAGTAACATTACAGTGCATTGAACTAAGCTAAATGAGATTACATGTGTAGAAGTATGATATCAACATGGAAAGCTCTAATGATCAAACTCGGCTTCATAACTCAACAAAGTTTGCTCACGACGGGTTCGGCTATTGACAAAACTTCTAGATTAAGAAAAGAATGACCGAATTCCAACCTATGACACCACCTTATGTCGGCTTAACACACTTCTTATATCAAAAGTACCCTTACATTGCATTGAACTAAGCTAAAAGGGATTACATGTGTAGAAGTATGATATCAACATGGAAAGCTCTAATGAACCAACTCGGCTTCATAACTCAACGAAAGTAGCTCACGACGGGTTCGCTTATTGAAAAAACTTCTAGATTAAAGAAAGAATGACCGTGTTCCATCCTATGACACCACCTTATGTCGGCTTAACACACTTCTTATGTCAAAGTAACCTTACATTGCATTGAACTAAGCTAAAAGAGATTACATGTGTAGAAGTATGATATCAACATGGAAAGCTCTAATGATCATACTCGGCTTCATAATCAACGAAAGTAGCTCACGATGGGTTCGCCTATTGACAAAACTTCTAGATTAAGAAAAGAATGACCGCATTCCAACCTATGACACCACCTTATGTCGGCTTAACACACTTCTTATGTCAAAGTAACCTTACATTGCATTGAAATAAGCTAAAAGAGATTACATGTATAGAAGTATGATATCAACATGGAAAGCTCTAAGGATCACACTCGGCTTCATAACTCAACAAAAGTAGCTCACGACGGGTTCGCCTATTGACAAAAGTTCTAGATTAAGAAAAGAATGATTGTGTTCCATCCTATGACACCACCTTATGTCGGCTTAACACACTTCTTATGTCAAAGTAACCTTACATTGCATTGAACTAAGCTAAAAGAGATTACATGTGTAGAAGTATAATATGAACATGGAAAGCTCTAAGGATCAAATTTGGCTTCATAACTCAAGGAAAGTAGCTCACGACGGGTTCAACTATTGAAAAACTTCTAGATTAAGGAAAGAATGACCGTATTCCAACTTATGACACCACCTTATGTCGGCTACAAACACTTTCTTATGTCAAAGTACCCTTACATTGCATTGAACTAAGCTAAAAGAGATTACATGTGTAGAAGTATAATATGAACATGGAAACCTCTAAGGATCAAACTTGGCTTCATAAGTCAAGGAAAGTAGCTCACGACGGGTTCGCCTATTGAAAAACTTCTAGATTAAAGAAAGAATGACCGCGTTCCATCCTATGACACCACCTTATGTCGGCTTAACACACTTTCTTATGTCAAAGTAACCTTACATTGCATTGAACTAAGCTAAAGAGATTACATGTGTAGAAGTATAAAATGAACATGGAAACCTCGAAGGATCAAACTCGGCTTCATAACTCAACGAAAGTAGCTAACGACGGGTTTACCTATAGACAAAACTTCTAGATTAAGGAAAGAAGGACCGTGTTCCAACCTATGACACCACATTATATCTGCTTAACACACTTTCTTATCTCAAAATACCCTTACATTGCATTGAACTAAGCTAAAAGAGATTACATGTGTAGAAGTATGATATCAACATGGAAAGCTCTAATGATCAAACTCGGCTTCATAACTCAACGAAAGTAGCTCACGACGGATTCGCCTATTGACAAAACTTCTAGATTAAGAAAAGAATGACCACGTTCCAACCTATGACACCACCTTATGTTGGCTTAACACACTTTCTTATCTCAAAATACCCTTACATTGCATTGAAATAAGCTAAAAGAGATTACATGTGTAGAAGTATGATATCAACATGGAAAGCTCTAATGATCAAACTCGGCTTCATAACTCAACAAAAGTAGCTTACGTCGGGTTCGCCTATTGACAAAAGTTCTAGATTAAGGAAAGAATGACTGTGTTCCAACCTATGACACCACCTTATGTCGGCTTAACACACTATCTTATGTCAAAGTAACCTTACATTGCATTGAACTAAGCTAAAAGAGATTACATGTGTAGAAGTATAATATCATACTGGAAAGCTCTAATGATCAAATTTGGCTTTATAACTCAACGAAAGTAGCTCACGACAGGTTCGCCTATTGACAAAAATTCTAGATTAAGAAAAGAATGACCGTATTCCAACCTATGACACCACCTTATGTCGGCTTAACACACTTCTTATGTCAAAGTAACCTTACATTGCATTGAACTAAGATAAAAGAGATTACATGTGTAGAAGTATGATATGAACATGGAAAGCTCTAAGGATCAAACTTGGCTTCATAAGTCAAGGAAAGTAGCTCACGACGGGTTTGCGTATTGAAAAACTTCTAGATTAAAGAAAGAATGACCGCGTTCCATCCTATGACACCACCTTATGTCGGCTTAACACACTTTCTTATGTCAAAGTAACCTTACATTGCATTGAACTAAGCTAAAGAGATTACATGTGTAGAAGTATAAAATGAACATGGAAAGCTCTAAGGATCAAATTCGGCTTCATAACTCAACGAAAGTAGCTAACGACGAGTTTACCTATAGACAAAACTTCTAGATTAAGGAAAGAAGGACCGTGTTCCAACCTATGACACCACGTTATATCTGCTTAACACACTTTTTTATCTCAAAATACCCTTACATTGCATTGAACTAAGCTAAAAGAGATTACATGTGTAGAAGTATGATATCAACATGGAAAGCTCTAATGATCAAACTCGGCTTCATAACTCAACGAAAGTAGCTTACGTCGGGTTCGCCTATTGACCAAACTTCTAGATTAAGGAAAGAATGACCACGTTCCAACCTATGACACCACCTTATGTCGGCTTAACACAGTTTCTTATGTCAAAGTACCCTTACATTGCATTGAACTAAGCTAAAAGAGATTACATGTGTAGAAGTATAATATGAACATGGATAGCCCTAAGGATCAAACTTAGCTTCATAACTCAACGAAAGTAGCTCACGACGGGTTCACCTATAGACAAAATTCTAGATTAAGGAAAGAATGACCGTGTTTCATCCTATGACACCACCTTATGTCGGCTTAACACACTTTCTTATGTCAAAATAACCTTACATTGCATTGAACTAAGGTAAAAGAGATTATATGTGTAGAAGTATGATATCAACATGGAAAACTCTAATGATCAAACTCGGCTTCATAACTCAACGAAAGTAGCTTACGACGGGTTTGCCTATTGACAAAACTTCTAGATTAAGGAAAGAATGACCACGTTCCAACCTATGACACCACCTTATGTCGGCTTAACACACTTTCTTATGTCAAAGTACCATTACATTGCATTGAACTAAGCTAAAAGAGATTACATGTGTAGAAGTATAATATCAACATGGATAGCCGTTATGATGCGGCCATCTACACCACACCAAGCCGGATCGCGGACAGCCGATCCGTTCCATTCATACCAAATGAGATCATGACAAGGGGCAAGGCTCAAAAACTTAAAGGGAAGATCCAGACTTTCATCCACAAGCTACGAGAACAAGAAGAAGAAGTGGATCGCAGCAGCTACCCCGCGACCGAGCTAGAACCCGCGACCATACAATACGCGTTGGCCCACACCTCGGACTTAACACACTTAAGGTCTCGGACATGCAGCCTTGGGGACAAGGTCTTGTGTGTTCTCACAATCCATCCGTGAGAACACAACCAAAAAGACCTTGGATTATTAGAGTACTCTTTCCCTACCCCTAGTTCACCGTGTTGGGATCTAGGGAAGGGTTTTAACGAGGCTTGAACATCTAAGGCATCACATCTCTTATCCCACTTAAGACTCACTTGGAAACATTGGAGTGACAAGTATGATCTTAAGGAGATGTGATTCTATCTAGGAAAACACTCTACCATTTTTTCCTTTGTTTATTTTCGGTCTTTGTTGTTAGTTTTACTTTGTGACCGTTGGGAGCGTTGTTGACCAAAGGGTTGACTAGGGCAATCCCTTGGGTTTTCTTGTAGCCTATTTAAAGGCAAACACTCTTTTATTCAAGGGTAACCACTTAAGAAAAGAATTGAAACAAGGCCACAAGCCTTCCTTCTTTCCTCTCTATTGAGTTTTCCTCTAGATTGGACCCTCCTTGAAGCTAGATTGAGTGTGTCTCTCTTCTTCTCGGCCGAGGCTGTATCAAGGGTTTACCACCCCCCTTGTGGTTCGCTTCATCACTCCTCCATCTATCTCATATTCGTACGCTCAAGCTATCACCAACACCATCAGATTTCAAGAGATTGAACCACATCTCTCTTGAATCCTCCTTCCGCCATCACCGTCATCTTCTATACGGATCCAAGGGCTCAAGCTCGGACCTCGGATCATATCATTTTGGTATCAGAGCCAAAACATCCTAAAGGTGGCATCTTTCCTCACTAAAGCTTCCACCTTTCTCTCATTGTCGGATTTTTGCTAGTTCTTGATAAAACTTGAACCTTTGAGCTTGTTTGAGTGTTGAATCTAGCTAGGGTGTTTAGCTTTGCTTGCTGAGGTTGTTTACACTTGATTTAAGGTTAATAGGTCTAGAAATTTTGAGTTTCAAGCTGGTTCAAATCGTTTGTTTGCTGATTTCTAAAGACTCAATATTTCCTTCTAAAACTTGCTCCGTTAAAGCCATTTGCTAGCTTAGGCCAATTTGTGAACTTGAGATGTGTTTGCTGTTATTGTTATTCATGTTAGCTAGGTTGTTTCCTCTGGTTTTTAGCAGCTTAAACCGCCATTGTTGAAGCTCTCTCCAAAGAGAGGGCCTTTGTGCAATTTTGTAAAAAGTGGTGTGGACCACTTTGTACTAGTTTGTCTTCTTGTGAGTGCTGGCAAAACCAAGTGGTCCTGCCTTGGTGGAGCCCAAAATTTGAATTGTTACTGCAGTAACTCCCTCTTGCTTGTGGTTAAATCCTTAGGCCCCTAAAATTTATCCGCACCCTATCATTTTAATCCCGCGGAAGCTTATTATCCATAATTTGTACGGACCGCACTAAGATTGTTTTGAACTTTCTTTCTTTGCAAGGTACGTGTGATGGCCGAACCACCAGACCTCTCAGCCCTCCTCACGGGCATTCAAGCCCAACTCCAACAGCTTGGAGAACGCCTAGGCCGAGTCGAACAGCCGCGACCACAAGCACCTCCACCAAACGTTGATCCGGGCGTTGAGGGACTATCCGAGGAAGATTACTTCCAGCCTCCTCCTTTTAGGAGATCAAGGCCAAGAGAAGGTCGAAATCATGATGAAAGAGGACAACAAGGCCAGCCCCGAGCTCTCTCACCTCACTTGCGGATCACACCACCAACCTTCGCGGGTAAAGTGGATCCGGAAGCTTACCTTGATTGGGAGCGTAGGATGGATCACATCTTTGAAGTCTACCGCTATGAAGAGCCAAGAAAGGTGTCCTACGCAGCCGCACAACTCACTGATCACGCCCTAACCTGGTGGGATAGAGATGCGGCCAAGAGAAGAAGGAATGGCGATGTTCCGGTCCAATCGTGGGAGATCATGAAGTTCATGATGAAGGCTAGATATGTACCTCCCCTTTACCACCGAGAGCTCCAAAGGAAGTTTAGAAAACTTGTGCAAGGCAGTAAGAGCGTAGAGGAGTACTATGAGGAGTTTGAACACTTACGGAACCGTCTCAACTTGGAAGACACGGAAGAAACTCTCATGGCTCGATTCCTTGACGGTCTTCAAGATCGGATCGCACATAAGGTGGAGATGCACACCTACAGCGACTTCAACGAGCTCCTCCACCTAGCTATTCAGGTTGAGGGTCACCTCAAGAAGAAGTCCCGGACCAGACCACTCACCAATTCTCCATGGAAGGCTCAAGCCTCCGGTTCAAACCCGAACCCTCCTAAGTACCAAGATAGGGGTAAAGGAGTGGCCAATGAAACTCGGGTTCCTTTTAAGCCCCGAGAGCCTACTACTGAGCCTAGAGCTGACCCAAGAGGAGCCTCCACGATCCAAAAGACTCGAGACATCATGTGCTACAAGTGTAGAGGCCGCGGACACTACGCTAGAGAGTGTCCCAATCCGAGAGCCATGATCATCACTTCCGCCGGTGAATATGAGTCTCAAGACGAGATGGAACATCAAGATGAGGAAGTTGATGACGAGGAAGAGATTGAGTATCCGGATGTAGGTGACATCTTAGTCACCATGAGGGCTTTAAGTGCAACGCAAGGACCGGATGAGACCGCTCAACGTGAGAACATCTTTCATACAAGATGTACGGTAAGAGGAAAGGTTTGCTCCCTTATCATTGATGGTGGCTCTTGCACTAATGTGGCTAGCTCATACATGGTAGAAAAATTACAGCTAGACACCACGAAACATCCGCATCCATATAAACTTAGGTGGCTAAATGATAAAACCGAATTAAAAATTAATGAACAAGTCAAGATATCATTTAGTATTGGAAAGTATTGTGATGAAGTGTTGTGTGATGTTGTCCCTATGCAAGCTACTCATATTTTGTTAGGTCGGCCATGGCAATTTGATAGGGAAGTTGTGCATGATGGTAGAACTAATAGGTACTCATTGATGCATGATAAAAGACGGATTAGTTTAGCGCCTTTGTTGCCTTCTCAAGTCCGTGAAATGCAATTGAAGTTGTCTAAGGAGAAGTGTAGTTCTAAGCCTAATTTCCTCATTACTTCTAGTAATATTAGGAAAGCAATTCATGATCCTACTTGTCATGTGGTATTAATGGTCTACAAAGAACTTTTGAGTGTAGGTGAATCCGAGATCACATTGCCAAAGGAAGTGCAACAAGTCCTTGATCGATTTAAGGAAGTGTTTCCTGAAGAGCTACCGCCGGGGCTGCCTCCTCAAAGGGGTATTGAACACCAAATAGACTTCATTCCCGGGGCACAACTACCTAATCGACCAGCCTATAGGGTCAATCCAAACGAAGCCAAGGAGCTCGAGAAACAAGTCCGAGACTTGATGGATAAGGGATATGTGCGGGAAAGCTTGAGCCCTTGTGCCGTTCCGGTCTTGTTGGTACCTAAGAAAGATGGTACATACCGAATGTGTGTGGATTGCCGAGCCATCAACAACATCACTATCAAATATAGGCATCCCATACCGCGGCTAGACGACATGTTGGACGAGCTAAGTGGAGCGACCCTCTTCTCCAAAATTGATCTCAAGAGTGGATACCACCAAGTACGCATGAAAGAAGGAGATGAGTGGAAGACCGCTTTCAAAACCAAGCATGGCCTATACGAATGGCTTGTGATGCCTTTCGGCCTCACCAATGCACCGAGTACCTTCATGAGGCTCATGAACCATATCCTTCGACCATATATAAGTAAATTCGTAGTAGTTTACTTTGATGATATATTGATCTATAGTACTTGCTTGGTTGATCATGTGGAACATTTAGGACTAGTCTTAGAAGCGCTTAGGTTGGAAGGTCTATATGCGAATCTTAAGAAGTGTACGTTTTGTGCTAGTGAGCTTGTTTTTCTTGGCTTTGTGGTTAGCTCACAGGGACTTCGAGTGGACTTAGAAAAGATTGAAGCCATTAGGGGCTGGCCTAGACCTACTAACATCAGCCAAGTTCGGAGCTTCCACGGCTTAGCAAGTTTCTACCGCCGGTTTGTGAAAGATTTCAGCACATTGGCCGCACCTTTGACATCGGTGATCAAGAAGAGTGTTGGCTTTGAGTGGGGAGAAGCTCAAGAGAGGTCATTCTTAGACCTCAAGTACCGTCTCACACATGCTCCCATACTCGTCTTGCCAGATTTCAACAAGACTTTTGAAGTGGAATATGATGCCTCCGGTGTAGGTATTGGTGCTGTTTTGACTCAAGGAGGCAAGCCGGTTGCATACTTTAGTGAGAAGCTAAGTGGGGCTTCTCTCAACTACCCCACTTATGACAAGGAACTCTATGCCTTGGTGCGGGCAATGCAAACATGGCAGCACTACCTCTTGTCCAAAGAATGTGTCATCCATACCGATCACGAGACACTACAACATCTAAGGGGTCAAACCACTTTGAAGAAACGCCATGCTAAGTGGCTGGAGTTCATAGAGACCTTCCCTTATGTCATCAAGTACAAGAAAGGCAAAGAAAATGTGGTGGCCGATGCACTTTCTAGGAGACATACGCTTATCACCACCATGGAATCGAAGATGCTTGGGTTTGAGTCACTTAAGAGTTTATATGAAGAAGACCCAGACTTGAAGGATGCGTTTACAGGACATGGAGCCAATTCTTACACTAAGTTTTACATCCATGATGGCTTCCTATTCAAGGACAAGCGGCTATGCATCCCCCAAAGCTCAATAAGGGAGTTGTTGGTCAAAGAGGCTCACGGTGGAGGATTAATGGGACACTTTGGTGTTGAGAAGACGTTAAGTGTGTTGAAGGAACATTTTTATTGGCCAAGGATGAAAAAGATGGTGGTAACTCATTGTGATCGATGCGTGGTTTGCAAAAGGGCCAAGTCTAAGGTTCACCCGCACGGGTTATACCTTCCATTGCCGATTCCTACATTACCTTGGGTGGACATCTCTATGGACTTCGTTTTGGGGCTGCCTAAGGTACATCATAAGGACTCAATCTTTGTGGTGGTTGATAGGTTTTCCAAGATGGCTCACTTCATCCCATGCGCCAAGACTAATGACGCATCACAAACCGCCACTCTATTCTTCAAGGAAGTGGTGCGGCTTCATGGCATTCCTAGAACCATCGTCTCCGACCGGGACACAAAATTCTTATCACACTTTTGGAGAACCTTGTGGAAGAAACTAGGGACTAAACTGCTGTTCTCTACCACATGTCATCCTCAAACGGACGGCCAAACCGAAGTAGTCAACCGCACACTTGGAGCTCTTCTCCGATCTACGATTGGCAGCAACTTGAACAATTGGGTTGAGTGTCTTCCCCTTGTGGAGTTCGCATATAACTCGGCTAGACACTCGACAACTAGGCTATCACCTTTTGAAGTGGTGTATGGACGTAACCCGGACACTCCTTTGAGCCTTACACCATTGCCACCAGCCGAGCAAATGGACGTTGAAGGGTCCACCAAAGCCGAGACCATGAAGAAGCTCTTCGAGAAGGTGTTCGATAATATAGAGAAGTGGAATGAACAAGTCATGGCCCGGGTCAATAAAAGGAGGAAGCAAGTCTTGTTCTAGCCAGGAGATTGGGTGTGGTTGCACATGAGACCCGAGAGATTTCCCACCAAAAGGAAACACAAGCTCGACTATCGCGGAGACGGACCATTCAAAGTGGTCGAGAAAATCAATGACAACGCCTACCGCCTCGAACTTCCGGGTGAGTTTAATGTCTCTACCACATTTAATGTTACTGACTTGACTCCTTTTGATGTAGGAGATGTTAAACCTTTGGAGACCAAAGATCTTGAAGAGGGAGGGAATGATGCGGCCATCTACACCACACCAAGCCGGATCGCGGACAGCCGATCCGTTCCATTCATACCAAATGAGATCATGACAAGGGGCAAGGCTCAAAAACTTAAAGGGAAGATCCAGACTTTCATCCACAAGCTACGGGAACAAGAAGAAGAAGTGGATCGCAGCAGCCACCCCGCGACCGAGCTAGAACCCGCGACCATACAATACGCGTTGGCCCACACCTCGGACTTAACACACTTAAGGTCTCGGACATGTAGCCTTGAGGACAAGGTCTTGTGTGTTCTCACAATCCATCCGTGAGAACACAACCAAAAAGACCTTGGATTATTAGAGTACTCTTTCCCTACCCCTAGTTCACCGTGTTGGGATCTAGGGAAGGGTTTTAACGAGGCTTGAACATCTAAGGCATCACATCTCTTATCCCACTTAAGACTCACTTGGAAACATTGGAGTGACAAGTATGATCTTAAGGAGATGTGATTCTATCTAGGAAAACACTCTACCATTTTTTCCTTTGTTTATTTTCGGTCTTTGTTGTTAGTTTTACTTTGTGACCGTTGGGAGCGTTGTTGACCAAAGGGTTGACTAGGGCAATCCCTTGGGTTTTCTTGTAGCCTATTTAAAGGCAAACACTCTTTTATTCAAGGGTAACCACTTAAGAAAAGAATTGAAACAAGGCCACAAGCCTTCCTTCTTTCCTCTCTATTGAGTTTTCCTCTAGATTGGACCCTCCTTGAAGCTAGATTGAGTGTGTCTCTCTTCTTCTCGGCCGAGGCTGTATCAAGGGTTTACCACCCCCCTTGTGGTTCGCTTCATCACTCCTCCATCTATCTCATATTCGTACGCTCAAGCTATCACCAACACCATCGGATTTCAAGAGATTGAACCACATCTCTCTTGAATCCTCCTTCCGCCATCACCGTCATCTTCTATACGGATCCAAGGGCTCAAGCTCGGACCTCGGATCATATCACGTAAGGATCAAACTCAGCTTCATAACTCAACAAAAGTAGCTCACGACGGGTTCATCTATAGACAAAACTTCTAGATTCAGGAAAGAATGACCGTGTTCCAATCTATGATTCCACCTTATGTCGGCTTAACACACTTTCTTATGTCAAAGTAACCTTACATTGCATTGAACTAAGCTAAAAGAGATTACATAAGTAGAAGTTTGATATCAACATGGAAAGCTCTAATGATCAAACTCGGCTTCATAACTAAACGAAAGTAGCTTACGACGGGTTCGCCTATTGACAAAACTTCTAGATTAAGGAAAGAATGACTGTGTTCCAACCTATGATTCCACCTTATGTCGGCTTAACACACTATCTTATGTCAAAGTAACCTTACATTGCATTGAACTAAGCTAAAAGAGATTACATGTGTAGAAGTATAATATCAACATGGAAAGCTCTAATGATCAAACTCGGCTTTATAACTCAAAGAAAGTAGCGCACGACAGGTTCGCCTATTGACAAAAATTCTAGATTAAGAAAAGAATGACCGTATTCCAACCTATGACACCACCTTATGTCGGCTTAACACACTTCTTATGTCAAAGTAACCTTACATTTCATTGAACTAAGATAAAAGAGATTACATGTGTAGAAGTATGATATGAACATGGAAAGCTCTAAGGATCAAACTTGGCTTCATAAGTCAAGGAAAGTAGCTCACGACGGGTTCGCCTATTGAAAAACTTCTAGATTAAAGAAAGAATGACTGTGTTCCATCCTATGACACCACCTTATGTCGGCTTAACACACTTTCTTATGTCAAAGTAACCTTACATTGCATTGAACTAAGCTAAAGAGATTACATGTGTAGAAGTATGATATCAACATGGAAAGCTCTAATGATCAAACTCAGCTTCATAACTCAACGAAAGTAGCTTACGACGGGTTTGCCTATTGACAAAACTTCTAGATTAAGGAAAGAATGACCACGTTCCAACCTATGACACCACCTTATGTCGGCTTAACACACTTTCTTATGTCAAAGTACCATTACATTGCATTGAACTAAGCTAAAAGAGATTACATGTGTAGAAGTATAATATCAACATGGATAGCCGTAAGGATCAAACTCAGCTTCATAACTCAACAAAAGTAGCTCACGACGGGTTCATCTATAGACAAAACTTCTAGATTAAGGAAAGAATGACCGTGTTCCAATCTATGATTCCACCTTATGTCGGCTTAACACACTTTCTTATGTCAAAGTAACCTTACATTGCATGGAACTAAGCTAAAAGAGATTACATGTGTAGAAGTATGATATCAACATGGAAAGCTCTAATGATCAAACTCGGCTTCATAACTAAACGAAAGTAGCTTACGACGGGTTCGCCTATTGACAAAACTTCTAGATTAAGGAAAGAATGACTGTGTTCCAACCTATGATTCCACCTTATGTCGGCTTAACACACTATCTTATGTCAAAGTAACCTTACATTGCATTGAACTAAGCTAAAAGAGATTACATGTGTAGAAGTATAATATCAACATGGAAAGCTCTAATGATCAAACTCGGCTTTATAACTCAACGAAAGTAGCTCACGACAGGTTCGCCTATTGACAAAAATTCTAGATTAAGAAAAGAATGACCGTATTCCAACCTATGACACCACCTTATGTCGGCTTAACACACTTCTTATGTCAAAGTAACCTTACATTTCATTGAACTAAGATAAAAGAGATTACATGTGTAGAAGTATGATATGAACATGGAAAGCTCTAAGGATCAAACTTAGCTTCATAACTCAACGAAAGTAGCTCACGACCGGTTCGCCTATTGAAAAACTTCTAGATTAAAGAAAGAATGACCGTGTTCCATCCTATGACACCACCTTATGTCGGCTTAACACACTTTCTTATGTCAAAGTAACCTTACATTGCATTGAACTAAGCTAAAGAGATTACATGTGTAGAAGTATAAAATGAACATGGAAAGCTCTAAGGATCAAACTCGGCTTCATAACTCAACGAAAGTAGCTAACGACAGGTTTACCTATAGACAAAACTTCTAGATTAAGGAAAGAAGGACCGTGTTCCAACCTATGACACCACGTTATGTCTGCTTAACACACTTTCTTATCTCAAAATACCCTACATTGCATTGAACTAAGTTAAAAGAGATTACATGTGTAGAAGTATGATATCAACATGGAAAGCTCTAATGATCAAACTTGGCTTCATAACTCAACGAAAGTAACTTACGTCGGGTTCGCCTATTGACCAAACTTCTAGATTAACGAAAGAATGACCACGTTCCAACCTATGACACCACCTTATGTCGGCTTAACACAGTTTCTTATGTCAAAGTACCCTTACATTGCATTGAACTAAGCTAAAAGAGATTACATGTGTAAAAGTATAATATGAACATGGATAGCCCTAAGGATCAAACTTAGCTTCATAACTCAACGAAAGTAGCTCACGACGGGTTCACCTATAGACAAAACTTCTAGATTAAGGAAAGAATGACCGTGTTTCATCCTATGACACCACCTTATGTCGGCTTAACACACTTTCTTATGTCAAAATAACCTTACATTGCATTGAACTAAGGTAAAAGAGATTATATGTGTAGAAGTATGATATCAACATGGAAAGCTCTAATGATTAAACTCGGCTTCATAACTCAACGAAAGTAGCTTACGACGGGTTTGCCTATTGACAAAACTTCTAGATTAAGGAAAGAATGACCACGTTCCAACCTATGACACCACCTTATGTCGGCTTAACACACTTTCTTATGTCAAAGTACCATTACATTGCATTGAACTAAGCTAAAAGAGATTACATGTGTAGAAGTATAATATCAACATGGATAGCCGTAAGGATCAAACTCAGCTTCATAACTCAACAAAAGTAGCTCACGACGGGTTCATCTATAGACAAAACTTCTAGATTAAGGAAAGAATGACCGTGTTCCAATCTATGATTCCACCTTATGTCGGCTTAACACACTTTCTTATGTCAAAGTAACCTTACATTGCATTGAACTAAGCTAAAAGAGATTACATGTGTAGAAGTGTGATATCAACATGGAAAGCTCTAATGATCAAACTCGGCTTCATAACTAAACGAAAGTAGCTTACGACGGGTTCGCCTATTGACAAAACTTCTAGATTAAGGAAAGAATGACTGTGTTCCAACCTATGATTCCACCTTATGTCGGCTTAACACACTATCTTATGTCAAAGTAACCTTACATTGCATTGAACTAAGCTAAAAGAGATTACATGTGTAGAAGTATAATATCAACATGGAAAGCTCTAATGATCAAACTCGGCTTTATAACTCAACGAAAGTAGCTCACGACAGGTTCGCCTATTGACAAAAATTCTAGATTAAGAAAAGAATGACCGTATTCCAACCTATGACACCACCTTAAGTCGGCTTAACACACTTCTTATGTCAAAGTAACCTTACATTTCATTGAACTAAGATAAAAGAGATTACATGTGTAGAAGTATGATATGAACATGGAAAGCTCTAAGGATCAAACTTGGCTTCATAAGTCAAGGAAAGTAGCTCACGACGGGTTCGCCTATTGAAAAACTTCTAGATTAAAGAAAGAATGACCGTGTTCCATCCTATGACACCACCTTATGTCGGCTTAACACACTTTCTTATGTCAAAGTAACCTTACATTGCATTGAACTAAGCTAAAGAGATTACATGTGTAGAAGTATAAAATGAACATGGAAAGCTCTAAGGATCAAACTCGGCTTCATAACTCAACGAAAGTAGCTAACGACAGGTTTACCTATAGACAAAACTTCTAGGTTAAGGAAAGAAGGACCGTGTTCCAACCTATGACACCACGTTATGTCGGCTTAACACACTTTCTTATGTCAAAATACCTTTACATTGCATTGAACTAAGTTAAAAGAGATTACATGTGTAGAAGTATGATATCAACATGGAAAGCTCTAATGATCAAACTCGGCTTCATAACTCAACGAAAGTAGCTCACGACGGATTCGCCTATTGACAAAACTTCTAGATTAAGAAAAGAATGACCACGTTCCAACCTATGACACCACCTTATGTCGGCTTAACACACTTTCTTATCTCAAAATACCCTTACATTGCATTGAACTAAGCTAAAAGAGATTACATGTGTAGAAGTATGATATGAACATGGAAAGCTCTAAAGATCAAACTCAGCTTCATAACTCAACGAAAGTAGCTCACGACGGGTTCGCCTATTGACAAAACTTCTAGATTAAGGAATGAATGACCACGTTCCAACCTATGACATCACCTTATGTCAGCTTAACACACTTTCTTATCTCAAAATACCCTTACATTGCATTGAACTAAGGTAAAAGAGATTACATGTGTAGAAGTATGATATCAACATGGAAAGCTCTAATGATCAAACTCGGCTTCATAACTCAACGAAAGTAGCTCACGACGGATTCGCCTATTGACAAAACTTCTAGATTAAGAAAAGAATGACCATATTCCAACCTATAACACCACCTTATGTCGGCTTAACACTCTTTATTATGTCAAAGTAACCTTACATTGCATAGAACAAAGCTACAAGAGATTACATGGTAGAAGTATAATATGAACATGGATAGCCCTAAGGATCAAACTCAGCTTCATAACTCAACGAAAGTAGCTCACGAAGGGTTCACCTATAGACAAAACTTCTAGATTAAGGAAAGAATGACTATGTTCCAACCTATGATTCCACCTTATGTCGGCTTAACACACTTTCTTATGTCAAAGTAACATTACAGTGCATTGAACTAAGCTAAATGAGATTACATGTGTAGAAGTATGATATCAACATGGAAAGCTGTAATGATCAAACTCGGCTTCATAACTCAACAAAGGTAGCTCACGACGGGTTCGGCTATTGACAAAACTTCTAGATTAAGAAAAGAATAACCGTATTCCAACCTATGACACCACCTTATGTCGGCTTAACACACTTCTTATGTCAAAAGTACCCTTACATTACATTGAACTAAGCTCAAAGGGATTACATGTGTAGAAGTATGACATCAACATGGAAAGCTCTAATAAACCAACTCGGCTTCATAACTCAACGAAAGTAGCTCACGACGGGTTCGCCTATTGAAAAACTTCTAGATTAAAGAAAGAATGACCGTGTTCCATCCTATGACACCACCTTATGTCGGCTTAACACACTTCTTATGTCAAAGTAACCTTACATTGCATTGAACTAAGCTAAAAGAGATTACATGTGTAGAAGTATGATATCAACATGGAAAGCTCTAATGATCAAACTCGGCTTCATAACTCAACGAAAGTAGATCACGATGGGTTCGCCTATTGACAAACCTTCTAGATTAAGGAAAGAATTACCACGTTCCATCCTATGACACCACCTTATGTCGGCTTAACACACTTCTTATGTCAAAGTAACCTTACATTGCATTGAACTAAGCTAAAAGAGATTACATGTGTAGAAGTATGATATCAACATGGAAAGCTCTAAGGATCACACTCGGCTTCATAACTCAACAAAAGTAGCTCACGACGGGTTCGCCTATTGACAAAAGTTCTAGATTAAGAAAAGAATGATTGTGTTCCATCCTATGACACCACCTTATGTCGGCTTAACACACTTCTTATGTCAAAGTAACCTTACATTGCATTGAACTAAGCTAAAAGAGATTACATGTGTAGAAGTATGATATCAACATGGAAAGCTCTAAGGATCACACTCGGCTTCATAACTCAACGAAAGTAGCTCACGATGGGTTCGCCTATTGATAAACCTTCTAGATTAAGGAAAGAATGACCACGTTCCATCCTATGACACCACCTTATGTCGGCTTAACACACTTCTTATGTCAAAGTAACCTTACATTGCATTGAACTAAGCTAAAAGAGATTACATGTGTAGAAGTATGATATCAACATGCAAAGCTCTAAGGATCACACTCGGCTTCATAACTCAACAAAAGTAGCTCACGACGGGTTCGCCTATTGACAAAAGTTCTAGATTAAGAAAAGAATGACTGTGTTCCATCCTATGACACCACCTTATGTCGGCTTAACACACTTCTTATGTCAAAGTAACCTTACATTGCATTGAACTAAGCTAAAAGAGATTACATGTGTAGAAGTATGATATCAACATGGAAAGCTCTAAGGATCACACTCGGCTTCATAACTCAACAAAAGTAGCTCACGACGGGTTCGCCTATTGACAAAATTTCTAGATTAAGAAAATAATGACCGTGTTCCATCGTATGACACCACCTTATGTCGGCTTAACACACTTCTTATGTCAAAGTAACCTTACATTGCATTGAACTAAGCTAAAAGAGATTACATGTGTAGAAGTACGATATCAACATGGAAAGCTCTAATGATCAAACTCGGCTTCATAACTCAACGAAAGTAGCTCACGACGGGTTTGCCTATTGACAAAACTTCTAGATTAAGAAAAGAATGACCGTATTCCAACCTATGACACCACCTTGTGTCGGCTTAACACACTTTCTTATGTCAAAGTAACTTTACATTGCATTGAACTAAGCTAAAAGAGATTACATGTGTAGAAGTATGATATGAACATGGAAAGCTCTAAGGATCACACTCGGCTTCATAACTCAACAAAAGTAGTCTCACGACGGGTTCGCCTATTGACAAATTTTCTAGATTAAGAAAATAATGACCGTGTTCCATCCTATGACACCACCTTATGTCGGCTTAACACACTTCTTATGTCAAAGTAACCTTACATTGCATTGAACTAAGCTAAAAGAGATTACATGTGTAGAAGTATGATATCAACATGGAAAGCTCTAAGGATCAAACTCGGCTTCATAACTCAACGAAAGTAGCTCATAACGGGTTCGCCTATTGACAAAACTTCTAAATTAAGAAAAGAATGACCGTATTCCAACCTATGACACCACCTTATGTCGGCTTAACACACTTTCTTATGTCAAAATAACCTTACATTGCATTGAACTAAGGTAAAAGAGATTATATGTGTAGAAGTATGATATCAACATGGAAAGCTCTAATGATTAAACTCGGCTTCATAACTCAACGAAAGTAGCTTACGACGGGTTTGCCTATTGACAAAACTTCTAGATTAAGGAAAGAATGACCACGTTCCAACCTATGACACCACCTTATGTCGGCTTAACACACTTTCTTATGTCAAAGTACCATTACATTGCATTGAACTAAGCTAAAAGAGATTACATGTGTAGAAGTATAATATCAACATGGATAGCCGTAAGGATCAAACTCAGCTTCATAACTCAACAAAAGTAGCTCACGACGGGTTCATCTATAGACAAAACTTCTAGATTAAGGAAAGAATGACCGTGTTCCAATCTATGATTCCACCTTATGTCGGCTTAACACACTTTCTTATGTCAAAGTAACCTTACATTGCATTGAACTAAGCTAAAAGAGATTACATGTGTAGAAGTGTGATATCAACATGGAAAGCTCTAATGATCAAACTCGGCTTCATAACTAAACGAAAGTAGCTTACGACGGGTTCGCCTATTGACAAAACTTCTAGATTAAGGAAAGAATGACTGTGTTCCAACCTATGATTCCACCTTATGTCGGCTTAACACACTATCTTATGTCAAAGTAACCTTACATTGCATTGAACTAAGCTAAAAGAGATTACATGTGTAGAAGTATAATATCAACATGGAAAGCTCTAATGATCAAACTCGGCTTTATAACTCAACGAAAGTAGCTCACGACAGGTTCGCCTATTGACAAAAATTCTAGATTAAGAAAAGAATGACCGTATTCCAACCTATGACACCACCTTAAGTCGGCTTAACACACTTCTTATGTCAAAGTAACCTTACATTTCATTGAACTAAGATAAAAGAGATTACATGTGTAGAAGTATGATATGAACATGGAAAGCTCTAAGGATCAAACTTGGCTTCATAAGTCAAGGAAAGTAGCTCACGACGGGTTCGCCTATTGAAAAACTTCTAGATTAAAGAAAGAATGACCGTGTTCCATCCTATGACACCACCTTATGTCGGCTTAACACACTTTCTTATGTCAAAGTAACCTTACATTGCATTGAACTAAGCTAAAGAGATTACATGTGTAGAAGTATAAAATGAACATGGAAAGCTCTAAGGATCAAACTCGGCTTCATAACTCAACGAAAGTAGCTAACGACAGGTTTACCTATAGACAAAACTTCTAGGTTAAGGAAAGAAGGACCGTGTTCCAACCTATGACACCACGTTATGTCGGCTTAACACACTTTCTTATGTCAAAATACCTTTACATTGCATTGAACTAAGTTAAAAGAGATTACATGTGTAGAAGTATGATATCAACATGGAAAGCTCTAATGATCAAACTCGGCTTCATAACTCAACGAAAGTAGCTCACGACGGATTCGCCTATTGACAAAACTTCTAGATTAAGAAAAGAATGACCACGTTCCAACCTATGACACCACCTTATGTCGGCTTAACACACTTTCTTATCTCAAAATACCCTTACATTGCATTGAACTAAGCTAAAAGAGATTACATGTGTAGAAGTATGATATGAACATGGAAAGCTCTAAAGATCAAACTCAGCTTCATAACTCAACGAAAGTAGCTCACGACGGGTTCGCCTATTGACAAAACTTCTAGATTAAGGAATGAATGACCACGTTCCAACCTATGACATCACCTTATGTCAGCTTAACACACTTTCTTATCTCAAAATACCCTTACATTGCATTGAACTAAGGTAAAAGAGATTACATGTGTAGAAGTATGATATCAACATGGAAAGCTCTAATGATCAAACTCGGCTTCATAACTCAACGAAAGTAGCTCACGACGGATTCGCCTATTGACAAAACTTCTAGATTAAGAAAAGAATGACCATATTCCAACCTATAACACCACCTTATGTCGGCTTAACACTCTTTATTATGTCAAAGTAACCTTACATTGCATAGAACAAAGCTACAAGAGATTACATGGTAGAAGTATAATATGAACATGGATAGCCCTAAGGATCAAACTCAGCTTCATAACTCAACGAAAGTAGCTCACGAAGGGTTCACCTATAGACAAAACTTCTAGATTAAGGAAAGAATGACTATGTTCCAACCTATGATTCCACCTTATGTCGGCTTAACACACTTTCTTATGTCAAAGTAACATTACAGTGCATTGAACTAAGCTAAATGAGATTACATGTGTAGAAGTATGATATCAACATGGAAAGCTGTAATGATCAAACTCGGCTTCATAACTCAACAAAGGTAGCTCACGACGGGTTCGGCTATTGACAAAACTTCTAGATTAAGAAAAGAATAACCGTATTCCAACCTATGACACCACCTTATGTCGGCTTAACACACTTCTTATGTCAAAAGTACCCTTACATTACATTGAACTAAGCTCAAAGGGATTACATGTGTAGAAGTATGACATCAACATGGAAAGCTCTAATAAACCAACTCGGCTTCATAACTCAACGAAAGTAGCTCACGACGGGTTCGCCTATTGAAAAACTTCTAGATTAAAGAAAGAATGACCGTGTTCCATCCTATGACACCACCTTATGTCGGCTTAACACACTTCTTATGTCAAAGTAACCTTACATTGCATTGAACTAAGCTAAAAGAGATTACATGTGTAGAAGTATGATATCAACATGGAAAGCTCTAATGATCAAACTCGGCTTCATAACTCAACGAAAGTAGATCACGATGGGTTCGCCTATTGACAAACCTTCTAGATTAAGGAAAGAATTACCACGTTCCATCCTATGACACCACCTTATGTCGGCTTAACACACTTCTTATGTCAAAGTAACCTTACATTGCATTGAACTAAGCTAAAAGAGATTACATGTGTAGAAGTATGATATCAACATGGAAAGCTCTAAGGATCACACTCGGCTTCATAACTCAACAAAAGTAGCTCACGACGGGTTCGCCTATTGACAAAAGTTCTAGATTAAGAAAAGAATGATTGTGTTCCATCCTATGACACCACCTTATGTCGGCTTAACACACTTCTTATGTCAAAGTAACCTTACATTGCATTGAACTAAGCTAAAAGAGATTACATGTGTAGAAGTATGATATCAACATGGAAAGCTCTAAGGATCACACTCGGCTTCATAACTCAACGAAAGTAGCTCACGATGGGTTCGCCTATTGATAAACCTTCTAGATTAAGGAAAGAATGACCACGTTCCATCCTATGACACCACCTTATGTCGGCTTAACACACTTCTTATGTCAAAGTAACCTTACATTGCATTGAACTAAGCTAAAAGAGATTACATGTGTAGAAGTATGATATCAACATGCAAAGCTCTAAGGATCACACTCGGCTTCATAACTCAACAAAAGTAGCTCACGACGGGTTCGCCTATTGACAAAAGTTCTAGATTAAGAAAAGAATGACTGTGTTCCATCCTATGACACCACCTTATGTCGGCTTAACACACTTCTTATGTCAAAGTAACCTTACATTGCATTGAACTAAGCTAAAAGAGATTACATGTGTAGAAGTATGATATCAACATGGAAAGCTCTAAGGATCACACTCGGCTTCATAACTCAACAAAAGTAGCTCACGACGGGTTCGCCTATTGACAAAATTTCTAGATTAAGAAAATAATGACCGTGTTCCATCGTATGACACCACCTTATGTCGGCTTAACACACTTCTTATGTCAAAGTAACCTTACATTGCATTGAACTAAGCTAAAAGAGATTACATGTGTAGAAGTACGATATCAACATGGAAAGCTCTAATGATCAAACTCGGCTTCATAACTCAACGAAAGTAGCTCACGACGGGTTTGCCTATTGACAAAACTTCTAGATTAAGAAAAGAATGACCGTATTCCAACCTATGACACCACCTTGTGTCGGCTTAACACACTTTCTTATGTCAAAGTAACTTTACATTGCATTGAACTAAGCTAAAAGAGATTACATGTGTAGAAGTATGATATGAACATGGAAAGCTCTAAGGATCACACTCGGCTTCATAACTCAACAAAAGTAGTCTCACGACGGGTTCGCCTATTGACAAATTTTCTAGATTAAGAAAATAATGACCGTGTTCCATCCTATGACACCACCTTATGTCGGCTTAACACACTTCTTATGTCAAAGTAACCTTACATTGCATTGAACTAAGCTAAAAGAGATTACATGTGTAGAAGTATGATATCAACATGGAAAGCTCTAAGGATCAAACTCGGCTTCATAACTCAACGAAAGTAGCTCATAACGGGTTCGCCTATTGACAAAACTTCTAAATTAAGAAAAGAATGACCGTATTCCAACCTATGACACCACCTTATGTCGGCTTAACACACTTTCTTATGTCAAAGTAACTTTACATTGCATTGAACTAAGCTAAAAGAGATTCCATGTGTAGAAGCATGATATAAACATGGAAAGCTCTAATGATCAAACTTGACTTCATAACTCAACGAAAGTAGCTCATGACGGGTTCGCCTATTGACAAAACTTCTAGATTAAGAAAAGAATGACCGTATTCCAACCTATGACACGACCTTATGTCGGCTTAACACACTTTCTTATGTCAAAGTAACTTTACATTGCATTGAACTAAGCTAAAAGAGATTACATGTGTAGAAGTATGATATGAATATGGAAAGCTCTAAGGATCACACTCGGCTTCATAACTCAACGAAAGTAGCTAGCGACGGGTTCGACTATTGACAAAACTTCTAGATTAAGAAAAGAATGACCGTATTCCAACCTATGACACCACCTTATGTCGGCTTAACACACTTTCTTATGTCAAAGTAACTTTACATTGCATTAAACTAAGCTAAAAGAGATTACATGTGTTGAAGTATGATATAAACATGGAAAGCTCTAAGGATCAAACTCGGCTTCATAACTCAACGAAAGTAGCTCACGACGGGTTCGCCTATTGACAAAACTTCTAGATTAAGAAAAGAATGACTGTATTCCAACCTATGACACTACCTTATGTCGGCTTAACACACTTTCTTATGTCAAAGTAACTTTACATTGCATTGAACTAAGCTAAAAGAGATTACATGTGTAGAAGTATGATATGAACATGGAAAGCTCTAAGGATCACACTCGACTTCATAACTCCACAAAAGTAGCTCACGACGGGTTCGCCTATTGACAAAATTTCTGTATTAAGAAAATAATGACCGTGTTCCATCCTATGACACCACCTTATGTCGGCTTAACACACTTCTTATGTCAAAGTAACCGTACATTGCATTGAACTAAGCTAAAAGAGATTACATGTGTAGAAGTATGATATCAACATGGAAAGCTCTAATGATCAAACTCGGCTTCATAACTCAACGAAAGTAACTCACGATGGGTTCGCCTATTGACAAACCTTCTAGATTAAGGAAAGAATGACCACGTTCCATCCTATGACACCACCTTATGTCGTCTTAACACACTTCTTATGTCAAAGTAACCTTACATTGCATTGAACTAAGCTAAAAGAGATTACATGTGTAGAAGTATGATATGAACATGGAAAGCTCTAAGGATCACACTCGGCTTCATAACTCAACGAAAGTAGCTCAAGACGGGTTCGCCTATTGACAAAACTTCTAGATTAAGAAAAGAATGATTGTGTTCCATCCTATGACACCACCTTATGTTGGCTTAACACACTTTCTTAGGTCAAAGTAAGCGTACATTGCATTGAACTAAGCTAAAAGAGATTACATGTGTAGAAGTATGATATCAACATGGAAAGCTCTAAGGATCAAACTCGGCTTCATAACTCAACGAAAGTAGCTCACGACGGGTTCGCCTATTGACAAAACTTCTAGATTAAGAAAAGAATGACCGTATTCCATCCTATGACACCACCTTATGTCGGCTTAACAAAAATTTCTTATGTCAAAGTAACCTTACATTGCATTGAACTAAGCTAAAAGAGATTACATGTGTAGAAGTATGATATGAACATGGAAAGCTCTAAGGATCAAACTCGGCTTCATAACTCAACGAAAGTAGCTCACGACGGGTTCGCCTATTGACAAAACTTCTAGATTAAGAAAAGAATGACCGTATTCCATCCTATGACACCACCTTATGTCGGCTTAACAAAAATTTCTTATGTCAAAGTAACCTTACATTGCATTGAACTAAGCTAAAAGAGATTACATGTGTAGAAGTATGATATGAACATGGAAAGCTCTAAGTATCAAACTCGGCTTCATAACTCAACGAAAGTAGCTCACGATGGGTTCGCCTATTGACAAACCTTCTAGATTAAGGAAAGAATGACCACGTTCCAACCTATGACACCACCTTATGTCCCCTTAACACACTTTCTTATGTCAAAGTACCTTTACATTGCATTGAACTAAGCTAAAAGAGATTACATGTGTAGAAGTATGATATCAACATGGAAAGCTCTAATGGTCAAACTCGGCTTCATAACTCAACGAAAGTATCTCACGACGGGTTCGCCTATTGACAAAACTTCTAGATTAAGAAAAGAATGACTGTATTCCAACCTATGACACTACCTTATGTCGGCTTATAACACTTTCTTATGTCAAAGTAACTTTACATTGCATTGAACTAAGCTAAAAGAGATTACATGTGTAGAAGTATGATATGAACATGGAAAGCTCTAAGGATCACACTCGGCTTCATAACTCAACGAAAGTAGCTCACGACGGGTTCGCCTATCGACAAAACTTCTAGATTAAGAAAAGAATGATTGTGGTCCATCCTATGACACCACCTTATGTTGGCTTAACACACTTTCTTAGGTCAAAGTAACCTTACATTGCATTGAACTAAGGTAAAAGAAATTACATGTGTAGAAGTATGATATCAACATGAAAAACTCTAATAATCAAACTCACCTTCATAACTCAATGAAAGTAGCTCACGATGGGTTCGCCTATTGACAAACCTTCTAGATTAAGGAAAGAATGACCACGTTCCAACCTATGACACCACCTTATGTCCCCTTAACACACTTTCTTATGTCAAAGTAACCTTACATTGCATTGAACTAAGCTAAAAGAGATTACATGTGTAGAAGTATGATATCAATATGGAAAGCTCTAAGGATCAAACTCGGCTTCATAACTCAACGAAAGTAGCTCACGACAGGTTCGCCTATTGACAAAACTTCTAGATTAAGAAAAGATTGACCGTATTCTAACCTATGACACCACCTTATGTCGGCTTTACACACTTTCTTATGTCAAAGTAACCTTACATTGCATTGAATTAAGCTAAAAGAGATTACATGTGTAGAAGTATGATATGAACATGGAAAGCACTAAGGATCAAACTCGGTTTCATAACTCAACGAAAGTAGCTCACGACGGGTTCGCCTAATGACAAAACTTCTAGATTAAGGAAAGAATGATCACGTTTCAACCTATGACACCACCTTATGTCGGTTTAACACACTTTCTTATGTCAAAGTACCCTTACATTGCATTGAACTAAGCTAAAAGAGATTACATGTGTAGAAGTATGATATCAACATGGAAAGCTCTAATGATCAAACCCGGTTTCATAACTCAACGAAAGTAGCTCACGACGGGTTTGCCTACTAACAAAACTTCTATATTAAGAAAAGAATGACCGTGTTCCATCCTATGACACCACCTTATGTGGGCTTAACACACTCTCTTATGTCAAAGTAACCTTACATTGCATTGAACTAAGCTAAAAGAGATTACATGTGTAGAAGTATGATATGAATATGGAAAGCTCTAAGGATCAAACTCGGCTTCATAACTCAACGAAAGTAGCTCACGACGGGTTCGCGTATTGACAAAACTTCTAGAGTAAGAAAATAATGCCCGTGTTCCATCCTATGACACCACCTTATGTCGGCTTAACACACTTTCTTATGTCAAAGTAACCTCACATTGCATTGAACTAAGCTAAAAGAGATTACATGTGTAGAAGTATGATATGAACATGGAAAGCTCTAAGGATCACACTCGGCTTCATAAATCAACGAAAGTAGCTCACGACGGGTTCGCCTATTGACAAAACTTCTAGATTAAGAAAAGAATGACCGTTTTCCATCCTATGACACCACCTTATGTCGGCTTAACACACTTTCTTATGTCAAAGTACCCTTACATTGCATTGAACTAAGCTCAAAGGGATTACATGTGTAGAAGTATGATATCAACATGGAAAGCTCTAATGAACCAACTCGGCTTCATAACTCAACGAAAGTAGCTAACGACGGGTTCGCCTATTGACGAAACTTCTAGATTAAGAAAAGAATGACCGTGTTCCATCCTATGACACCACCTTATGTCGGTTAACACACTTCTTATGTCAAAGTAACCTTACATTGCATTGAACTAAGCTAAAAGAAATTACATGTGTAGAAGTACGATATCAACATGGAAAGCTCTAATGATCAAACTCGGCTTCATAACTCAACGAAAGTAGCTCACGACGGGTTTGCCTATTGACAAAACTTCTAGATTAAGAAAAGAATGACCGTATTCCAACCTATGACACCACCTTATGTCGGCTTAACACACTTTCTTATGTCAAAGCAACTTTACATTGCATTGTACTAAGCTAAAAGAGATTACATGTGTAGAAGTATGATAGGAACATGGAAAGCTCTAAGGATCACACTCGGCTTCATAACTCAACAAAAGTAGCTCACGACGGGTTTGCCTATTGACAAAACTTCTAGATTAAGAAAAGAATGACCGTATTCCAACCTATGACACCACCTTGTGTCGGCTTAACACACTTTCTTATGTCAAAGTAACTTTACATTGCATTGAACTAAGCTAAAAGAGATTACATGTGTAGAAGTATGATATGAACATGGAAAGCTCTAAGGATCACACTCGGCTTCATAACTCAACAAAAGTAGTCTCACGACGGGTTCGCCTATTGACAAATTTTCTAGATTAAGAAAATAATGACCGTGTTCCATCCTATGACACCACCTTATGTCGGCTTAACACACTTCTTATGTCAAAGTAACCTTACATTGCATTGAACTAAGCTAAAAGAGATTACATGTGTAGAAGTATGATATCAACATGGAAAGCTCTAAGGATCAAACTCGGCTTCATAACTCAACGAAAGTAGCTCATAACGGGTTCGCCTATTGACAAAACTTCTAGATTAAGAAAAGAATGACCGTAATCCAACCTATGACACCACCTTATGTCGGCTTAACACACTTTCTTATGTCAAAGTAACTTTACATTGCATTGAACTAAGCTAAAAGAGATTCCATGTGTAGAAGCATGATATAAACATGGAAAGCTCTAATGATCAAACTTGACTTCATAACTCAACGAAAGTAGCTCATGACGGGTTCGCCTATTGACAAAACTTCTAGATTAAGAAAAGAATGACCGTATTCCAACCTATGACACGACCTTATGTCGGCTTAACACACTTTCTTATGTCAAAGTAACTTTACATTGCATTGAACTAAGCTAAAAGAGATTACATGTGTAGAAGTATGATATGAATATGGAAAGCTCTAAGGATCACACTCGGCTTCATAACTCAACGAAAGTAGCTAGCGACGGGTTCGACTATTGACAAAACTTCTAGATTAAGAAAAGAATGACCGTATTCCAACCTATGACACCACCTTATGTCGGCTTAACACACTTTCTTATGTCAAAGTAACTTTACATTGCATTAAACTAAGCTAAGAGAGATTACATGTGTTGAAGTATGATATAAACATGGAAAGCTCTAAGGATCAAACTCGGCTTCATAACTCAACGAAAGTAGCTCACGACGGGTTCGCCTATTGACAAAACTTCTAGATTAAGAAAAGAATGACTGTATTCCAACCTATGACACTACCTTATGTCGGCTTAACACACTTTCTTATGTCAAAGTAACTTTACATTGCATTGAACTAAGCTAAAAGAGATTACATGTGTAGAAGTATGATATGAACATGGAAAGCTCTAAGGATCACACTCGACTTCATAACTCAACAAAAGTAGCTCACGACGGGTTCGCCTATTGACAAAATTTCTGTATTAAGAAAATAATGACCGTGTTCCATCCTATGACACCACCTTATGTCGGCTTAACACACTTCTTATGTCAAAGTAACCGTACATTGCATTGAACTAAGCTAAAAGAGATTACATGTGTAGAAGTATGATATCAACATGGAAAGCTCTAATGATCAAACTCGGCTTCATAACTCAACGAAAGTAACTCACGATGGGTTCGCCTATTGACAAACCTTCTAGATTAAGGAAAGAATGACCACGTTCCATCCTATGACACCACCTTATGTCGTCTTAACACACTTCTTATGTCAAAGTAACCTTACATTGCATTGAACTAAGCTAAAAGAGATTACATGTGTAGAAGTATGATATGAACATGGAAAGCTCTAAGGATCACACTCGTCTTTATAACTCAACGAAAGTAGCTCAAGACGGGTTCGCCTATTGACAAAACTTCTAGATTAAGAAAAGAATGATTGTGTTCCATCCTATGACACCACCTTATGTTGGCTTAACACACTTTCTTAGGTCAAAGTAAGCGTACATTGCATTGAACTAAGCTAAAAGAGATTACATGTGTAGAAGTATGATATCAACATGGAAAGCTCTAAGGATCAAACTCGGCTTCATAACTCAACGAAAGTAGCTCACGACGGGTTCGCCTATTGACAAAACTTCTAGATTAAGAAAAGAATGACCGTATTCCATCCTATGACACCACCTTATGTCGGCTTAACAAAAATTTCTTATGTCAAAGTAACCTTACATTGCATTGAACTAAGCTAAAAGAGATTACATGTGTAGAAGTATGATATGAACATGGAAAGCTCTAAGGATCAAACTCGGCTTCATAACTCAACGAAAGTAGCTCACGACGGGTTCGCCTATTGACAAAACTTCTAGATTAAGAAAAGAATGACCGTATTCCATCCTATGACACCACCTTATGTCGGCTTAACAAAAATTTCTTATGTCAAAGTAACCTTACATTGCATTGAACTAAGCTAAAAGAGATTACATGTGTAGAAGTATGATATGAACATGGAAAGCTCTAAGGATCAAACTCGGCTTCATAACTCAACGAAAGTAGCTCACGATGGGTTCGCCTATTGACAAACCTTCTAGATTAAGGAAAGAATGACCACGTTCCAACCTATGACACCACCTTATGTCCCCTTAACACACTTTCTTATGTCAAAGTACCTTTACATTGCATTGAACTAAGCTAAAAGAGATTACATGTGTAGAAGTATGATATCAACATGGAAAGCTCTAATGGTCAAACTCGGCTTCATAACTCAACGAAAGTATCTCACGACGGGTTCGCCTATTGACAAAACTTCTAGATTAAGAAAAGAATGACTGTATTCCAACCTATGACACTACCTTATGTCGGCTTATAACACTTTCTTATGTCAAAGTAACTTTACATTGCATTGAACTAAGCTAAAAGAGATTACATGTGTAGAAGTATGATATGAACATGGAAAGCTCTAAGGATCACACTCGGCTTCATAACTCAACGAAAGTAGCTCACGACGGGTTCGCCTATCGACAAAACTTCTAGATTAAGAAAAGAATGATTGTGGTCCATCCTATGACACCACCTTATGTTGGCTTAACACACTTTCTTAGGTCAAAGTAACCTTACATTGCATTGAACTAAGGTAAAAGAAATTACATGTGTAGAAGTATGATATCAACATGAAAAACTCTAATAATCAAACTCACCTTCATAACTCAATGAAAGTAGCTCACGATGGGTTCGCCTATTGACAAACCTTCTAGATTAAGGAAAGAATGACCACGTTCCAACCTATGACACCACCTTATGTCCCCTTAACACACTTTCTTATGTCAAAGTAACCTTACATTGCATTGAACTAAGCTAAAAGAGATTACATGTGTAGAAGTATGATATCAATATGGAAAGCTCTAAGGATCAAACTCGGCTTCATAACTCAACGAAAGTAGCTCACGACAGGTTCGCCTATTGACAAAACTTCTAGATTAAGAAAAGATTGACCGTATTCCAACCTATGACACCACCTTATGTCGGCTTTACACACTTTCTTATGTCAAAGTAACCTTACATTGCATTGAATTAAGCTAAAAGAGATTACATGTGTAGAAGTATGATATGAACATGGAAAGCACTAAGGATCAAACTCGGTTTCATAACTCAACGAAAGTAGCTCACGACGGGTTCGCCTAATGACAAAACTTCTAGATTAAGGAAAGAATGATCACGTTTCAACCTATGACACCACCTTATGTCGGTTTAACACACTTTCTTATGTCAAAGTACCCTTACATTGCATTGAACTAAGCTAAAAGAGATTACATGTGTAGAAGTATGATATCAACATGGAAAGCTCTAATGATCAAACCCGGTTTCATAACTCAACGAAAGTAGCTCACGACGGGTTTGCCTACTAACAAAACTTCTATATTAAGAAAAGAATGACCGTGTTCCATCCTATGACACCACCTTATGTGGGCTTAACACACTCTCTTATGTCAAAGTAACCTTACATTGCATTGAACTAAGCTAAAAGAGATTACATGTGTAGAAGTATGATATGAATATGGAAAGCTCTAAGGATCAAACTCGGCTTCATAACTCAACGAAAGTAGCTCACGACAGGTTCGCCTATTGACAAAACTTCTAGATTAAGAAAAGATTGACCGTATTCCAACCTATGACACCACCTTATGTCGGCTTTACACACTTTCTTATGTCAAAGTAACCTTACATTGCATTGAATTAAGCTAAAAGAGATTACATGTGTAGAAGTATGATATGAACATGGAAAGCTCTAAGGATCAAACTCGGTTTCATAACTCAACGAAAGTAGCTCACGACGGGTTCGCCTATTGACAAAACTTCTAGATTAAGAAAAGAATGACCGTATTCCATCCTATGACACCACCTTATATCGGCTTAACAAAAATTTCTTATGTCAAAGTAACCTTACATTGCATTGAACTAAGCTAAAAGAGATTACATGTGTAGAAGTATGATATCAACATGGAAAGCTCTAAGGATCAAACTCGGCTTCATAACTCAACGAAAGTAGCTCACGACGGGTTCGCCTATTGACAAAACTTCTAGATTAAGAAAAGAATGACCGTATTCCATCCTATGACACCACCTTATGTCGGCTTAACAAAAATTTCTTATGTCAAAGTAACCTTACATTGCATTGAACTAAGCTAAAAGAGATTACATGTGTAGAAGTATGATATGAACATGGAAAGCTCTAAGGATCAAACTCGGCTTCATAACTCAACGAAAGTAGCTCACGATGGGTTCGCCTATTGACAAACCTTCTAGATTAAGGAAAGAATGACCACGTTCCAACCTATGACACCACCTTATGTCCCCTTAACACACTTTCTTATGTCAAAGTACCTTTACATTGCATTGAACTAAGCTAAAAGAGATTACATGTGTAGAAGTATGATATCAACATGGAAAGCTCTAATGGTCAAACTCGGCTTCATAACTCAACGAAAGTATCTCACGACGGGTTCGCCTATTGACAAAACTTCTAGATTAAGAAAAGAATGACTGTATTCCAACCTATGACACTACCTTATGTCGGCTTATAACACTTTCTTATGTCAAAGTAACTTTACATTGCATTGAACTAAGCTAAAAGAGATTACATGTGTAGAAGTATGATATGAACATGGAAAGCTCTAAGGATCACACTCGGCTTCATAACTCAACGAAAGTAGCTCACGACGGGTTCGCCTATCGACAAAACTTCTAGATTAAGAAAAGAATGATTGTGGTCCATCCTATGACACCACCTTATGTTGGCTTAACACACTTTCTTAGGTCAAAGTAACCTTACATTGCATTGAACTAAGGTAAAAGAAATTACATGTGTAGAAGTATGATATCAACATGAAAAACTCTAATAATCAAACTCACCTTCATAACTCAATGAAAGTAGCTCACGATGGGTTCGCCTATTGACAAACCTTCTAGATTAAGGAAAGAATGACCACGTTCCAACCTATGACACCACCTTATGTCCCCTTAACACACTTTCTTATGTCAAAGTAACCTTACATTGCATTGAACTAAGCTAAAAGAGATTACATGTGTAGAAGTATGATATCAATATGGAAAGCTCTAAGGATCAAACTCGGCTTCATAACTCAACGAAAGTAGCTCACGACAGGTTCGCCTATTGACAAAACTTCTAGATTAAGAAAAGATTGACCGTATTCCAACCTATGACACCACCTTATGTCGGCTTTACACACTTTCTTATGTCAAAGTAACCTTACATTGCATTGAATTAAGCTAAAAGAGATTACATGTGTAGAAGTATGATATGAACATGGAAAGCACTAAGGATCAAACTCGGTTTCATAACTCAACGAAAGTAGCTCACGACGGGTTCGCCTAATGACAAAACTTCTAGATTAAGGAAAGAATGATCACGTTTCAACCTATGACACCACCTTATGTCGGTTTAACACACTTTCTTATGTCAAAGTACCCTTACATTGCATTGAACTAAGCTAAAAGAGATTACATGTGTAGAAGTATGATATCAACATGGAAAGCTCTAATGATCAAACCCGGTTTCATAACTCAACGAAAGTAGCTCACGACGGGTTTGCCTACTAACAAAACTTCTATATTAAGAAAAGAATGACCGTGTTCCATCCTATGACACCACCTTATGTGGGCTTAACACACTCTCTTATGTCAAAGTAACCTTACATTGCATTGAACTAAGCTAAAAGAGATTACATGTGTAGAAGTATGATATGAATATGGAAAGCTCTAAGGATCAAACTCGGCTTCATAACTCAACGAAAGTAGCTCACGACGGGTTCGCGTATTGACAAAACTTCTAGAGTAAGAAAATAATGCCCGTGTTCCATCCTATGACACCACCTTATGTCGGCTTAACACACTTTCTTATGTCAAAGTAACCTCACATTGCATTGAACTAAGCTAAAAGAGATTACATGTGTAAAAGTATGATATCAACATGGAAAGCTCTAAGGATCACACTCGGCTTCATAAATCAACGAAAGTAGCTCACGACGGGTTCGCCTATTGACAAAACTTCTAGATTAAGAAAAGAATGACCGTTTTCCATCCTATGACACCACCTTATGTCGGCTTAACACACTTTCTTATGTCAAAGTACCCTTACATTGCATTGAACTAAGCCCAAAGGGATTACATGTGTAGAAGTATGATATCAACATTGAAAGCTCTAATGAACCAACTCGGCTTCATAACTCAACGAAAGTAGCTAACGACGGGTTCGCCTATTGACAAAACTTCTAGATTAAGAAAAGAATGACCGTGTTCCATCCTATGACACCACCTTATGTCGGTTAACACACTTCTTATGTCAAAGTAACCTTACATTGCATTGAACTAAGCTAAAAGAGATTACATGTGTAGAAGTATGATATCAACATGGAAAGCTCTAATGATCAAACTAGGCTTCATAACTCAACGAAAGTAGCTCACGATGGGTTCGCCTATTGACAAACCTTCTAGATTAAGGAAAGAATGACCGTGTTCCATCCTATGACACCACCTTATGTCGGCTTAACACACTTTCTTATGTCAAAGTAACCTTACATTACATTGAACTAAGCTAAAAGAGATTACATGTGTAGAAGTATGATATGAATATGGAAAGCTCTAAGGATCAAACTCGGCTTCATAACTCAACGAAAGTAGCTCACGACGGGTTCGCGTATTGACAAAACTTCTAGAGTAAGAAAATAATGACCGTGTTCCATCCTATGACACCACCTTATGTCGGCTTAACACACTTTCTTATGTCAAAGTAACCTCACATTGCATTGAACTAAGCTAAAAGAGATTACATGTGTAAAAGTATGATATGAACATGGAAAGCTCTAAGGATCACACTCGACTTCATAAATCAACGAAAGTAGCTCACGACGGGTTCGCCTATTGACAAAAGTTCCAGATTAAGAAAAGAATGACCGTTTTCCATCCTATGACATCACCTTATGTCGGCTTAACAAAAATTTCTTATGTCAAAGTAACCTTACATTGCATTGAACTAAGCTAAAAGAGATTACATGTGTAGAAGTATGATATGAACATGGAAAGCTCTAAGGATCAAACTCGGCTTCATAACTCAACGAAAGTAGCTCACGATGGGTTCGCCTATTGACAAACCTTCTAGATTAAGGAAAGAATGACCACGTTCCAACCTATGACACCACCTTATGTCCCCTTAACACACTTTCTTATGTCAAAGTACCTTTACATTGCATTGAACTAAGCTAAAAGAGATTACATGTGTAGAAGTATGATATCAACATGGAAAGCTCTAATGGTCAAACTCGGCTTCATAACTCAACGAAAGTATCTCACGACGGGTTCGCCTATTGACAAAACTTCTAGATTAAGAAAAGAATGACTGTATTCCAACCTATGACACTACCTTATGTCGGCTTATAACACTTTCTTATGTCAAAGTAACTTTACATTGCATTGAACTAAGCTAAAAGAGATTACATGTGTAGAAGTATGATATGAACATGGAAAGCTCTAAGGATCACACTCGGCTTCATAACTCAACGAAAGTAGCTCACGACGGGTTCGCCTATCGACAAAACTTCTAGATTAAGAAAAGAATGATTGTGGTCCATCCTATGACACCACCTTATGTTGGCTTAACACACTTTCTTAGGTCAAAGTAACCTTACATTGCATTGAACTAAGGTAAAAGAAATTACATGTGTAGAAGTATGATATCAACATGAAAAACTCTAATAATCAAACTCACCTTCATAACTCAATGAAAGTAGCTCACGATGGGTTCGCCTATTGACAAACCTTCTAGATTAAGGAAAGAATGACCACGTTCCAACCTATGACACCACCTTATGTCCCCTTAACACACTTTCTTATGTCAAAGTAACCTTACATTGCATTGAACTAAGCTAAAAGAGATTACATGTGTAGAAGTATGATATCAATATGGAAAGCTCTAAGGATCAAACTCGGCTTCATAACTCAACGAAAGTAGCTCACGACAGGTTCGCCTATTGACAAAACTTCTAGATTAAGAAAAGATTGACCGTATTCCAACCTATGACACCACCTTATGTCGGCTTTACACACTTTCTTATGTCAAAGTAACCTTACATTGCATTGAATTAAGCTAAAAGAGATTACATGTGTAGAAGTATGATATGAACATGGAAAGCACTAAGGATCAAACTCGGTTTCATAACTCAACGAAAGTAGCTCACGACGGGTTCGCCTAATGACAAAACTTCTAGATTAAGGAAAGAATGATCACGTTTCAACCTATGACACCACCTTATGTCGGTTTAACACACTTTCTTATGTCAAAGTACCCTTACATTGCATTGAACTAAGCTAAAAGAGATTACATGTGTAGAAGTATGATATCAACATGGAAAGCTCTAATGATCAAACCCGGTTTCATAACTCAACGAAAGTAGCTCACGACGGGTTTGCCTACTAACAAAACTTCTATATTAAGAAAAGAATGACCGTGTTCCATCCTATGACACCACCTTATGTGGGCTTAACACACTCTCTTATGTCAAAGTAACCTTACATTGCATTGAACTAAGCTAAAAGAGATTACATGTGTAGAAGTATGATATGAATATGGAAAGCTCTAAGGATCAAACTCGGCTTCATAACTCAACGAAAGTAGCTCACGACGGGTTCGCGTATTGACAAAACTTCTAGAGTAAGAAAATAATGCCCGTGTTCCATCCTATGACACCACCTTATGTCGGCTTAACACACTTTCTTATGTCAAAGTAACCTCACATTGCATTGAACTAAGCTAAAAGAGATTACATGTGTAGAAGTATGATATGAACATGGAAAGCTCTAAGGATCACACTCGGCTTCATAAATCAACGAAAGTAGCTCACGACGGGTTCGCCTATTGACAAAACTTCTAGATTAAGAAAAGAATGACCGTTTTCCATCCTATGACACCACCTTATGTCGGCTTAACACACTTTCTTATGTCAAAGTACCCTTACATTGCATTGAACTAAGCCCAAAGGGATTACATGTGTAGAAGTATGATATCAACATTGAAAGCTCTAATGAACCAACTCGGCTTCATAACTCAACGAAAGTAGCTAACGACGGGTTCGCCTATTGACAAAACTTCTAGATTAAGAAAAGAATGACCGTGTTCCATCCTATGACACCACCTTATGTCGGTTAACACACTTCTTATGTCAAAGTAACCTTACATTGCATTGAACTAAGCTAAAAGAGATTACATGTGTAGAAGTATGATATCAACATGGAAAGCTCTAATGATCAAACTAGGCTTCATAACTCAACGAAAGTAGCTCACGATGGGTTCGCCTATTGACAAACCTTCTAGATTAAGGAAAGAATGACCGTGTTCCATCCTATGACACCACCTTATGTCGGCTTAACACACTTTCTTATGTCAAAGTAACCTTACATTACATTGAACTAAGCTAAAAGAGATTACATGTGTAGAAGTATGATATGAATATGGAAAGCTCTAAGGATCAAACTCGGCTTCATAACTCAACGAAAGTAGCTCACGACGGGTTCGCGTATTGACAAAACTTCTAGAGTAAGAAAATAATGACCGTGTTCCATCCTATGACACCACCTTATGTCGGCTTAACACACTTTCTTATGTCAAAGTAACCTCACATTGCATTGAACTAAGCTAAAAGAGATTACATGTGTAAAAGTATGATATGAACATGGAAAGCTCTAAGGATCACACTCGGCTTCATAAATCAACGAAAGTAGCTCACGACGGGTTCGCCTATTGACAAAAGTTCCAGATTAAGAAAAGAATGACCGTTTTCCATCCTATGACATCACCTTATGTCGGCTTAACACACTTTCTTATGTCAAAGTACCCTTACATTGCATTGAACTAAGCTAAAAGGGATTACATGTGTAGAAGTATGATATCAACATGGAAAGCTCTAATGAACCAACTCGGCTTCATAACTCAACGAAAGTAGCTAACGACGGGTTCGCCTATTGACAAAACTTCTAGATTAAGAAAAGAATGACCGTGTTCCATCCTATGACACCACCTTATGTCGGTTAACACACTTCTTATGTCAAAGTAACCTTACATTGCATTGAACTAAGCTAAAAGAGATTACATGTGTAGAAGTATGATATCAACATGGAAAGCTCTAATGATCAAACTAGGCTTCATAACTCAACGAAAGTAGCTCACGATGGGTTCGCCTATTGACAAACCTTCTAGATTAAGGAAAGAACGACCGTGTTCCATCCTATGACACCACCTTATGTCGGCTTAACACACTTCTTATGTCAAAGTAACCTTACATTGCATTGAACTAAGCTAAAAGAGATTACATGTGTAGAAGTATGATATCAACATGGAAAGCTCTAAGGATCACACTCGGCTTCATAACTCAACAAAAGTAGCTCACGATGGGTTCGCCTATTGACAAACCTTCTAGATTAAGGAAAGAACGACCGTGTTCCATCCTATGACACCACCTTATGTCGGCTTAACACACTTCTTATGTCAAAGTAACCTTACATTGCATTGAACTAAGCTAAAAGAGATTACATGTGTAGAACTATGATATCAACATGGAAAGCTCTAAGGATCACACTCGGCTTCATAACTCAACAAAAGTAGCTCACGATGGGTTCGCCTATTGACAAACCTTCTAGATTAAGGAAAGAATGACCGTGTTCCATCCTATGACACCACCTTATGTCGGCTTAACACACTTTCTTATGTCAAAGTAACCTTACATTACATTGAACTAAGCTAAAAGAGATTACATGTGTAGAAGTATGATATGAATATGGAAAGCTCTAAGGATCAAACTCGGCTTCATAACTCAACGAAAGTAGCTCACGACGGGTTCGCGTATTGACAAAACTTCTAGAGTAAGAAAATAATGACCGTGTTCCATCCTATGACACCACCTTATGTCGGCTTAACACACTTTCTTATGTCAAAGTAACCTCACATTGCATTGAACTAAGCTAAAAGAGATTACATGTGTAGAAGTATGATATGAACATGGAAAGCTCTAAGGATCACACTCGGCTTCATAAATCAACGAAAGTAGCTCACGACGGGTTCGCCTATTGACAAAACTTCCAGATTAAGAAAAGAATGACCGTTTTCCATCCTATGACACCACCTTATGTCGGCTTAACACACTTTCTTATGTCAAAGTACCCTTACATTGCATTGAACTAAGCTAAAAGGGATTACATGTGTAGAAGTATGATATCAACATGGAAAGCTCTAATGAACCAACTCGGCTTCATAACTCAACGAAAGTAGCTAACGACGGGTTCGCCTATTGACAAAACTTCTAGATTAAGAAAAGAATGACCGTGTTCCATCCTATGACACCACCTTATGTCGGTTAACACACTTCTTATGTCAAAGTAACCTTACATTGCATTGAACTAAGCTAAAAGAGATTACATGTGTAGAAGTATGATATCAACATGGAAAGCTCTAATGATCAAACTAGGCTTCATAACTCAACGAAAGTAGCTCACGATGGGTTCGCCTATTGACAAACCTTCTAGATTAAGGAAAGAACGACCGTGTTCCATCCTATGACACCACCTTATGTCGGCTTAACACACTTCTTATGTCAAAGTAACCTTACATTGCATTGAACTAAGCTAAAAGAGATTACATGTGTAGAAGTATGATATCAACATGGAAAGCTCTAAGGATCACACTCGGCTTCATAACTCAACAAAAGTAGCTCACGACGGGTTCGCCTATTGACAAAAGTTCTAGATTAAGAAAAGAATGACTGTGTTCCATCCTATGACAACGCCTTATGTCGGCTTAACACACTTCTTATGTCGAAGTAACCTTACATTGCATTGAACTAAGCTAAAAGAGATTACTTGTGTAGAAGTACGATATCAACATGGAAAGCTCTAATGATCAAACTCGGCTTCATAACTCAACGAAAGTAGCTCACGACGGGTTTGCCTATTGACAAAACTTCTAGATTAAGAAAAGAATGACCGTATTCCAACCTATGACACCACCTTATGCCGGCTTAACACACTTTCTTATGTCAAAGTAACTTTACATTACATTGAACTAAGCTAAAAGAGATTACATGTGTAGAAGTATGATATGAACATGGAAAGCTCTAAGGATCACACTCGGCTTCATAACTCAACGAAAGTAGCTCACGACGGGTTCACCTATTGACAAAACTTCTAGATTAAGAAAAGAATGACCGTTTTCCATCCTATGACACCACCTTATGTCGGCTTAACACACTTTCTTATGTCAAAGTAACTTTACATTGCATTGAACTAAGCTAAAAGAGATTACATGTGTAGAAGTATGATATGAACATGGAAAGCTCTAAGGATAAAACTCAGCTTCATAATCAACTAAAGTAGCTCACGATGGGTTCGCCTATTGACAAACCTTCTAGATTAAGGAAAGAATGACCGTGTTCCAACCAATGACACTACCTTATGTCGGCTTAACACACTTTCTTATGTCAAAGTAACTTTACATTGCATTGAACTAAGCTAAAAGAGATTACATGTGTAGAAGTATGATATGAACATGGAAAGCTCTAAGGATCACACTCGGCTTCATAACTTAACGAACGTAGCTCACGACGGGTTCGCCTATTGACAAAACTTCTAGATTAAGAAAAGAATGACCGTGTTCCATCCTATGATACCACCTTATGTTGGCTTAACACACTTTCTTATGTCAAAGTAACCCTACATTGCATTGAACTAAGCTAAAAGAGATTACATGTGTAGAAGTATGATATCAACATGGAAAGCTCTAAGGATCAAACTTGGCTTCATAACGCAAGGAAAGTAGCTCACGACGGGTTCGCCTATTGAAAAACTTCTAGATTAAGGAAAGAATGACCGTGTTCCATCCTATGATACCACCTTATGTCAGCTTAACACACTTTCTTATGTTAAAATAATCTTACATTGCATTGAACTAAGCTAAAAGAGATTACATGTGTAGAAGTATGATATGAACATGGAAAGCTCTAAGGATAAAACTCGGCTTCATAACTCAACGAAAGTAGCTCACGACGGGTTCGCCTATTGACAAAACTTCTAGATTAAGAAAAGAATGACCGTATTCCAACCTATGACACCATCTTATGTTGGCTTAACGCACTTCTTATGTCAAAGTAACCTTACATTGCATTGAACTAAGCTAAAAGACATTACATGTGTAGAAGTATGATATCAACATGGAAAGCTCTAATGATCAAACTCGGCTTCATAACTCAACGAAAGTAGCTCACGACAGGTTCGCCTATTGACAAAACTTCTAGATTAAGAAAAGTATGACCGTATTCCATCCTATGACACCACCTTATGTCAGCTTAACACACTATCTTATGTCAAAGTAACCTTACATTGCATTGAACTAAGCTAAAAGATATTACATGTGTAGAAGTATTATATGAACATGGAAAGCTCTAAGGATAAAACTCGGCTTCATAATCAACGAAAGTAGCTCACGATGGGTTCGCCTATTGACAAAACTTCTAGATTAAGGAAAGAATGACTGTATTCCAACCTATGACACCACCTTATGTCAGCTTAACACACTTCTTATGTTAAAGTAAACTTACATTGCATTGAACTAAGCTAAAAGAGATTACATGTGTAGAAGTATGATATCAACATGGAAAGCTCTAATGATCAAACTCGGCTTCATAACTCAACGAAAGTAGCTCACGACGGGTTCGCCTATTGACAAAACTTCTAGATTAAGAAAAGAATGACCGTATTCCATCCTATGACACCACCTTATGTCAGCTTAACACACTATCTTATGTCAAAGTAACCTTACATTGCATTGAACTAAGCTAAAAGAGATTACATGTGTAGAAGTATGATATGAACATGGAAAGCTCTAAGGATAAAACTCGGCTTCATAATCAACGAAAGTAGCTCACGATGGGTTCACCTATTGACAAAACTTCTAGATTAAGAAAAGAATGACCGCATTCCAACCTATGACACCACCTTATGTCGGCTTAACACACTTCTTTTGTCAAAGTACCCTTACATTGCATTGAACTAAGCTAAAAGAGATTACATGTGTAGAAGTATGATATCCACATGGAAAGCTCTAATGATCAAACTCGGCTTCATAACTCAACGAAAGTAGCTCACGATGGGTTCGCCTATTGACAAACCTTCTAGATTAAGGAAAGAATGACCGAGTTCCATCCTATGACACCACCTTATGTCGGCTTAACACACTTCTTATGTCAAAGTAACCTTACATTGCATTGAACTAAGCTAAAAGAGATTACATGTGTAGAAGTATGATATCAACATGGAAAGTTCTAAGGATCACACTCGGCTTCATAACTCAACAAAAGTAGCTCACGACGGGTTTGCCTATTGACAAAACTTCTAGATTAAGAAAAGAATGACCGTATTCCAACCTCTAACACCATCTTATGTTGGCTTAACACACTTTCTTATGTCAAAGTAACTTTACATTGCATTGAACTAAGATAAAAGAGATTACATGTGTAGAAGTTTGATATGAACATGGAAAGCTCTAAGGATAAAACTCGGCTTCATAACTCAACGAAAGTTGCTCAGGACGGGTTTGCCTATTGACAAAACTTCTAGATTAAGAAAAAAATGATCGTATTCCAACCTATGACACCATCTAATGTCGGCTTAACACACTTTCTTATGTCAAAATAACCTTACATTGCATTGAGCAAAGCTAAAAGAGATTACATGTGTAGAAGTATGATATCAACATGGAAAGCTCTAGTGATCAAACTCGGCTTCATAACTCAACGAAAGTAGCTCATGACGGGTTCGCCTATTGACAAAACTTCTAGATTAAGAAAAAAATGACCGTATTCCAACCTATGACACCACATTATGTCGGCTTAACTCACTTTCTTTTGTCAAAGTACCCTTACATTGCATTGAACTAAGCTAAAAGAGATTACATGTGTAGAAGTATGATATCAACATGGAAAGCTCTAATGATCAAACTCGGCTTCATAATCAACGAAAGTAGCTCACGACGAGTTCGCCTATTGACAAAACTTCTAGATTAAGGAAAGAATGACCGTGTTCTATCCTATGACACCACCTAATGTCGGCTTAACACACTTTCTTATGTCAAAATAACCTTACATTGCATTAAACTAAGCTAAAAGAGATTACATGTGTAGAAGTATGATATGAATATGGAAACCTCTAAGGATCACACTCGGCTTCATAACTCAAAGAAAGTAGCTCGCGACGGGTTCGCCTATTGACAAAACTTCTAGATTAAGAAAAAAATGACCGTATTCCAACCTATGACACCACCTTATGTCGGCTTAACACACTTTCTTATGTCAAAGTACCCTTACATTGCATTGAACTAAGCTAAAAGAGATTACATGTGTAGAAGTATGATATGAGCATGGAAAGCTCTAAGGATCAAATTTGGCTTCATAACTCAAGGAAAGTAGCTCACGACGAGTTCGCCTATTGACAAAACTTCTAGATTAAGGAAAGAATGACCGTGTTCTATCCTATGACACCACCTAATGTCGGCTTAACACACTTTCTTATGTCAAAATAACCTTACATTGCATTGAGCAAAGCTAAAAGAGATTACATGTGTAGAAGTATGATATCAACATGGAAAGCTCTAGTGATCAAACTCGGCTTCATAACTCAACGAAAGTAGCTCATGACGGGTTCGCCTATTGACAAAACTTCTAGATTAAGAAAAAAATGACTGTATTCCAACCTATGACACCACATTATGTCGGCTTAACTCACTTTCTTTTGTCAAAGTACCCTTACATTGCATTGAACTAAGCTAAAAGAGATTACATGTGTAGAAGTATGATATCAACATGGAAAGCTCTAAGGATCAAATTTGGCTTCATAACTCAAGGAAAGTAGCTCACGACGAGTTCGCCTATTGACAAAACTTCTAGATTAAGGAAAGAATGACCGTGTTCTATCCTATGACACCACCTAATGTCGGCTTAACACACTTTCTTATGTCAAAATAACCTTACATTGCATTGAGCAAAGCTAAAAGAGATTACATGTGTAGAAGTATGATATCAACATGGAAAGCTCTAGTGATCAAACTCGGCTTCATAACTCAACGAAAGTAGCTCATGACGGGTTCGCCTATTGACAAAACTTCTAGATTAAGAAAAAAATGACTGTATTCCAACCTATGACACCACATTATGTCGGCTTAACTCACTTTCTTTTGTCAAAGTACCCTTACATTGCATTGAACTAAGCTAAAAGAGATTACATGTGTAGAAGTATGATATCAACATGGAAAGCTCTAATGATCAAACTCGGCTTCATAATCAACGAAAGTAGCTCACGACGAGTTCGCCTATTGACAAAACTTCTAGATTAAGGAAAGAATGACCGTGTTCTATCCTATGACACCACCTAATGTCGGCTTAACACACTTTCTTATGTCAAAATAACCTTACATTGCATTAAACTAAGCTAAAAGAGATTACATGTGTAGAAGTATGATATGAATATGGAAACCTCTAAGGATCACACTCGGCTTCATAACTCAAAGAAAGTAGCTCGCGACGGGTTCGACTATTGACAAAACATCTAGATTAAGAAAAGAATGACCGTATTCCAACCTATGACACCACCTTATGTCGGCTTAACACACTTTCTTATGTCAAAGTAACCTTACATTGCACTGAACTAAGCTAAAAGAGATTCCATGTGTAGAAGCACGATATAAACATGGAAAGCTCTAATGATCAAACTCGACTTCATAACTCAACGAAAGTAGCTCACGACTGGTTCGCCTATTGACAAAACTTCTAGATTAAGAAAAGAATGATTGTGTTCCATCCTATGACACTACCTTATGTCGGCTTAACACACTTTCTTATGTCAAAGTAACCTTACATTGCTTTGAACTAAGCTAAAAGAGATTACATGTGTAGAAGTACGATATGAACATGAAAAGCTCTAAGGATCAAACTCGGCTTCATAACTCAACAAAAGTAGCTCACGACGGGTTCGACTATTGACAAAACTTCTAGATTAAGAAAATAATGACTGTGTTACATCCTATGACACCACCTTATGTCGGCTTAACACACTTTCTTATGTCAAAGTAACCTTACATTGCATTGAACTAAGCTAAAAGAGATTACATGTGTAGAAGTACGATATGAACATGGAAAGCTCTAAGGATCAAACTCGGCTTCATAACTCAACGAAAGTAGCTCACGACGGGTTCTACTATTGACAAAACTTCTAGATTAAGAAAATAATGACTGTGTTCCATCCTATGACACCACCTTATGTCGGCTTAACACACTTTCTTATGTCAAAGTAACCTTACATTGCATTGAACTAAGCTAAAAGAGATTACATGTGTAGAAGTATGATATCAACATGGAAAGCTCTAATGATCAAACTCGGCTTCATAATCAACGAAAGTAGCTCACGACGGGTTCGACTATTGACAAAACTTCTAGATTAAGAAAAGAATGACTGTGTTCCATCCTATGACACTACCTTATGTCGGCTTAACACACTTTCTTATGTCAAAGTAACCTTACATTGCATTGAACTAAGCTAAAAGAGATTACATGTGTAAAAGTATTATATTAACATGGAAAGCTCTAAGGATCAAACTCGGCTTCATAACTCAACGAAAGTAGCTCACAACGGGTTCGCCTATTGACAAAACTTCTAGATTAAGAAATGAATGACCGTATTCCAACCTATGACACCATCTTATGTCGGCTTAAGACACTTTCTTATGTCAAAGTAACTTTACATTGCATTGAACTAAGCTAAAAGAGATTACATGTGTAGAAGTATGATATCAACATGGAAAGCTCTAAGGAAAAAACTCGGCTTCATAACTCAACGAAAGTAGCTCACGACGGGTTCACCTATTGACAAAACTTCTAGATTAAGAAAAAAATGACCGTATTCCAACCTATGACACCACATTATGTCGGCTTAACTCACTTTCTTTTGTCAAAGTACCCTTACATTGTATTGAACTAAGCTAAAAGAGATTACATGTGTAGAAGTATGATATCAACATGGAAAGCTCTAATGATCAAACTCGGCTTCATAACTCAACGAAAGTAGCTCACAACGGGTTCGCCTATTGAAAAACTTCTAGATTAAGAAAAGAATGACCGTATTCCAACCTATGACACCGTCTTATGTCGGCTTAACACAATTTCTTATGTCAAAGTAACTTTACATTGCATTGAACTAAGCTAAAAGAGATTACATGTGTAGAAGTATGATATGAACACGGAAAGCTCTAAGGATCACACTCGGCTTCATAACTCAACGAAAGTAGCTCACGACGGGTTCGCCTATTGACAAAACTTCTAGATTAAGAAAAGAATGACCGTTTTCCATCCTATGACACCACCTTATGTCGGCTTAACACACTTTCTTATGTCAAAGTAACCTTACATTGCATTGAACTAAGCTAAAAGAGATTCCATGTGTAGAAGCATGATATAAACATGGAAAGCTCCAATGATTAAACTCGACTTCATAACTCAACGAAAGTAGCTCACGACGGGTTCGCCTATTGACAAAACTTCTAGATTAAGAAAAGAATGACCGTATTCCAACCTATGACACCATCTTATGTTGGCTTAACACACTTCTTATGTCAAAGTAACCTTACATTGCATTGAACTAAGCTAAAAGAGATTACATGTGTAGAAGTATGATATCAATATGGAAAGCTCTAATGATCAAACTCGCCTTCATAACTCAACGAAATTAGCTCACGACGGGTTCGACTATTGACAAAACTTCTAGATTAAGGAAAGAATGACCGTGTTCCAACCAATGACACCACCTTATGTCGGCTTAACACACTTTCTTATGTCAAAGTAACTTTACATTGCATTGAACTAAGCTAAAAGAGATTACATGTGTAGAAGTATGATATGAACATGGAAAGTTCTAAGGATCACACTCGGCTTCATAACTCAACGAAAGTAGCTCACGACGGGTTCGACTATTGACAAAACTTCTAGATTAAGAAAATAATGACTGTGTTCCATCCTATGACACCACCTTATGTCGGCTTAACACACTTTCTTATGTCAAAGTAACCTTACATTGCATTGAACTAAGCTAAAAGAGATTACATGTGTAGAAGTATGATATCAACATGGAAAGCTCTAATGATCAAACTCGGCTTCATAATCAACGAAAGTAGCTCACGACGGGTTCGACTATTGACAAAACTTCTAGATTAAGAAAAGAATGACTGTGTTCCATCCTATGACACTACCTTATGTCGGCTTAACACACTTTCTTATGTCAAAGTAACCTTACATTGCATTGAACTAAGCTAAAAGAGATTACATGTGTAGAAGTATTATATTAACATGGAAAGCTCTAAGGATCAAACTCGGCTTCATAACTCAACGAAAGTAGCTCACAACGGGTTCGCCTATTGACAAAACTTCTAGATTAAGAAATGAATGACCGTATTCCAACCTATGACACCACATTATGTCGGCTTAACTCACTTTCTTATGTCAAAGTAACTTTACATTGCATTGCACTAAGCTAAAAGAGATTACATGTGTAGAAGTATGATATCAACATGGAAAGCTCTAAGGAAAAAACTCGGCTTCATAACTCAACGAAAGTAGCTCACGACGGGTTCGCCTATTGACAAAACTTCTAGATTAAGAAAAAAATGACCGTATTCCAACCTATGACACCACATTATGTCGGCTTAACTCACTTTCTTTTGTCAAAGTACCCTTACATTGCATTGAACTAAGCTAAAAGAGATTACATGTGTAGAAGTATGATATCAACATGGAAAGCTCTTATGATCAAACTCGGCTTCATAACTCAACGAAAGTAGCTCACAACGGGTTCGCCTATTGAAAAACTTCTAGATTAAGAAAAGAATGACCGTATTCCAACCTATGACACCGTCTTATGTCGCCTTAACACACTTTCTTATGTCAAAGTAACTTTACATTGCATTGAACTAAGCTAAAAGAGATTACATGTGTAGAAGTATGATATGAACACGGAAAGCTCTAAGGATCACACTCGGCTTCATAACTCAACGAAAGTAGCTCACGACGGGTTCGCCTATTGACAAAACTTCTAGATTAAGAAAAGAATGACCGTTTTCCATCCTATGACACCACCTTATGTCGGCTTAACACACTTTCTTATGTCAAAGTAACCTTACATTGCATTGAACTAAGCTAAAAGAGATTCCATGTGTAGAAGCATGATATAAACATGGAAAGCTCTAATGATTAAACTCGACTTCATAACTCAATGAAAGTAGCTCACGACGGGTTCGCCTATTGACAAAACTTCTAGATTAAGGAAAGAATGACCGTGTTCCAACCAATGACACCACCTTATGTCGGCTTAACACACTTTCTTATGTCAAAGTAACTTTACATTGCATTGAACTAAGCTAAAAGAGATTACATGTGTAGAAGTATGATATGAACATGGAAAGTTCTAAGGATCACACTCGGCTTCATAACTCAACGAAAGTAGCTCACGACGGGTTCGACTATTGACAAAACTTCTAGATTAAGAAAATAATGACTGTGTTCTATCCTATGACACCACCTTATGTCGGCTTAACACACTTTCTTATGTCAAAGTAACCTTACATTGCATTGAACTAAGCTAAAAGAGATTACATGTGTAGAAGTATGATATGAACATGGAAAGCTCTAATGATCAAACTCGACTTCATAACTCAACGAAAGTAGCTCACGACGGGTTCGCCTATTGACAAAACTTCTAGATTAAGAAAAGAATGACCGTATTCCAACCTATGACACCATCTTATGTTGGCTTAACACACTTCTTATGTCAAAGTAACCTTACATTGCATTGAACTAAGCTAAAAGAGATTACATGTGTAGAAGTATGATATCAATATGGAAAGCTCTAATGATCAAACTCGCCTTCATAACTCAACGAAATTAGCTCACGACGGGTTCGGCTATTGACAAAACTTATAGATTAAGAAAAGAATGACTGTATTCCAATCTATGACACCACCTTATGTCGGCTTAACACACTTTCTTATGTCAAAGTACCCTTACATTGCATTGAACTAAGCTAAAAGAGATTACATGTGTAGAAGTATGATATGAACATGGAAAGCTCTAAGGATAAAATTCGCCTTCATAACTTAACGAAAGTAGCTCACGACGGGTTTGGCTATTGACAAAACTTCTAGATTAAGAAAAGAATGACGGTATTCCAACCTATGACACCACCTTATGTCCCCTTAACACACTTTCTTATGTCAAAGTACCTTTACATTGCATTGAACTAAGCTAAAAGAGATTACATGTGTAGAAGTATGATATCAACATGGAAAGCTCTAAGGATAAAACTCGGCTTCATAACTCAACGAAAGTAGCTCACGAAGGGTTCGCCTATTGACAAAACTTCTAGATTAAGAAAAAAATGACTGTATTCCAACCTATGACACCACATTATGTCGGCTTAACTCACTTTCTTTTGTCAAAGTAACCTTACATTGCATTGAACTAAGCTAAAAGAGATTACATGTGTAGAAGTATGATATCAACATGGAAAGCTCTAATGATCAAACTCGGCTTCATAACTCAACGAAAGTAGCTCACGACGGGTTTGCCTATTGACAAAACTTCTAGATTAAGAAAAGAATGATTGTATTCCAACCTATGACACCACCTTATGTCGGCTTAACACACTTTCTTATGTGAAAGTACCCTTACATTGCATTGAACTAAGCTAAAAGAGATTACATGTGTAGAAGTATGATATGAACATGGAAAGCTCTAAGGATAAAATTCGCCTTCATAACTTAACGAAAGTAGCTCACGACGGGTTCGGCTATTGACAAAACTTCTAGATTAAGAAAAGAATGACGGTATTCCAACCTATGACACCACCTTATGTCGGCTTAACACACTTTCTTATGTCAAAGTAACTTTACATTGCATTGAACTAAGCTAAATGAGATTACATGTGTAGAAGTATGATATGAATATGGAAAGCTCTAAGGATCACACTCGGCTTCATAACTCAACGAAAGTAGCTCACGACGGGTTCGACTATTGACAAAACTTCTAGATTAAGAAAAGAATGACCGTATTCCAACCTATGACACCACCTTACGTCGGCTTAACACACTTTCTTATGTCAAAGTAACCTTACATTGCATTGAACTAAGCTAAAAGAGATTCTATGTGTAGAAGCATGATATAAACATGGAAAGCTATAATGATCAAACTCGACTTCATAACTCAACGAAAGTAGCTCACGACGGGTTCGCCTATTGACAAAACTTCTATATTAAGAAAAGAATGACTGTGTTCCATCCTATGACACTACCTTATGTCGGCTTAACACACTTTCTTATGTTAAAGTAACCTTACATTGCATTGAACTAAGCTAAAAGAGATTACATGTGTAGAAGTATGATATTAACATGGAAAGCTCTAAGGATCAAACTCGGCTTCATAACTCAACGAAAGTAGCTCACAACGGGTTCGCCTATTGACAAAACTTCTAGATTAAGAAAAGAATGACCGTATTCCAACCTATGACACCATCTTATGTTGGCTTAACACACTTCTTATGTCAAAGTAACCTTACATTGCATTGAACTAAGCTAAAAGAGATTACATGTGTAGAAGTATGATATCAACATGGAAAGCTCTAATGATCAAACTCGCCTTCATAACTCAACGAAATTAGCTCACGACGGGTTCGGCTATTGACAAAACTTCTAGATTAAGAAAAGAATGATTGTATTCCAACCCATGACACCACTTTATGTCGGCTTAACACACTTTCTTATGTCAAAGTACCCTTACATTGCATTGAACTAAGCTAAAAGAGATTACATGTGTAGAAGTATGATATCAACATGGAAAGCTTTAATGATCAAACTCGGCTTCATAACTCAACGAAAGTAGCTCACAACGGGTTCGCCTATTGACAAAACTTCTAGATTAAGAAAAGAATGACCGTATTCTAACCTATGACACTACCTTATGTCGGCTTAACACACTTTCTTATGTAAAAGTAACCTTACATTGCATTGAACTAAGGTAAAAGAGATTACATGTGTAGAAGTATGATATGAACATGGAAAGCTCTAAGGATAAAACTCGACTTCATAACTCAACGAAAGTAGCTCACGACGGGTTCGACTATTGACAAATCTTCTAGATTAAGAAAATAATGACTGTGTTCCATCCTATGGCACCACCTTATGTCGGCTTAACACACTTTCTTATGTCAAAGTAACCTTACATTGCATTGAACTAAGCTAAAAGAGATTACATGTGTAGAAGTACGATATGAACATGGAAAGCTCTAAGGATCAAACTCGGCTTCATAACTCAACGAAAGTAGCTCACGACAGGTTCGACTATTGACAAAACTTTTAGATTAAGAAAATAATGAATGCGTTCCATCCTATGACACCACCTTATGTTGGCTTAACACACTTTCTTATGTCAAAGTAACCTTACATTGCATTGAACTAAGCTAAAAGAGATTACATGTGTAGAAGTATGATATCAACATGGAAAGCTCTAAGGATCAAACTCGGCTTCATAACTCAACGAAAGTAGCTCACGACGGGTTCGACTATTGACAAAACTTCTAGATTAAGAAAATAATGACTGTGTTCTATCCTATGACACCACCTTATGTCGGCTTAACACACTTTCTTATGTCAAAGTAACCTTACATTGCATTGAATTAAGCTAATAGAGATTACATGTGTAGAAGTACGATATGAACATGGAAAGCTCTAAGGATCAAACTCGGCTTCATAACTCAACGAAAGTAGCTCACGACGGGTTCGACTATTGACAAAACTTCTAGATTAAGAAAATAATGAATGTGTTCTATCCTATGACACCACCTTATGTCGGCTTAACACACTTTCTTATGTCAAAGTAACCTTACATTGCATTGAACTAAGCTAAAAGAGATTACATGTGTAGAAGTATGATATGAACATGGAAAGCTCTAATGATCAAACTCGGCTTCATAACTCAACGAAAGTAGCTCACAACGGGTTCGCCTATTGACAAAACTTCTAGATTAAGAAAAGAATGACCGTATTCCAACCTATGACACCATCTTATGTTGGCTTAACACACTTCTTATGTCCAAGTAACCTTACATTGCATTGAACTAAGCTAAAAGAGATTACATGTGTAGAAGTATGATATCAACATGGAAAGCTCTAATGATCAAACTCGCCTTCATAACTCAACGAAATTAGCTCACGACGGGTTCGGCTATTGACAAAACTTCTAGATTAAGAAAAGAATGACTGTGTTCCATCCTATGACACCACTTTATGTCGGCTTAACACACTTTCTTATGTCAAAGTACCCTTACATTGCATTGAACTAAGCTAAAAGAGATTACATGTGTAGAAGTATGATATCAACATAGAAAGCTCTAATGATCAAACTCGGCTTCATAACTCAACGAAAGTAGCTCACAACGGGTTCGCATATTGACAAAACTTCTAGATTAAGAAAAGAATGACCGTATTCCAACCTATGACACTACCTTATGTCGGCTTAACACACTTTCTTATGTCAAAGTAACCTTACATTGCATTGAACTAAGCTAAAAGAGATTACATGTGTAGAAGTACGATATGAACATGGAAAGCTCTAAGGATCAAACTCGGCTTCATAACTCAACGAAAGTAGCTCACGACGGGTTCGACTATTGACAAAACTTCTAGATTAAGAAAATAATGACTGTGTTCCATCCTATGACACCACCTTATGTCGGCTTAACACACTTTCTTATGTCAAAGTAACCTTACATTGCATTGAACTAAGCTAAAAGTGATTACATGTGTAGAAGTACGATATGAACATGGAAAGCTCTAAGGATCAAACTCGGCTTCATAACTCAACGAAAGTAGCTCACGACGGGTTCGACTATTGACAAAACTTCTAGATTAAGAAAATAATGACTGCGTTCCATCCTATGACACCACCTTATGTTGGCTTAACACACTTTCTTATGTCAAAGTAACCTTACATTGCATTGAACTAAGCTAAAAGAGATTACATGTGTAGAAGTATGATATCAACATGGAAAGCTCTAAGGATCAAACTCGGCTTCATAACTCAACGAAAGCAGCTCACGACGAGTTCGACTATTGACAAAACTTCTAGATTAAGAAAATAATGACTGTGTTCCATCCTATGACACCACCTTATGTCGGCTTAACACACTTTCTTATGTCAAAGTAACCTTACATTGCATTGAATTAAGCTAATAGAGATTACATGTGTAGAAGTACGATATGAACATGGAAAGCTCTAAGGATCAAACTCGGCTTCATAACTCAACGAAAGTAGCTCACGACGGGTTCGACTATTGACAAAACTTCTAGATTAAGAAAATAATGAATGTGTTCTATCCTATGACACCACCTTATGTCGGCTTAACACACTTTCTTATGTCAAAGTACCCTTACATTGCATTGAACTAAGCTAAAAAAGATTACATGTGTAGAAGTATGATATGAACATGGAAAGCTCTAATGATTTAACTCGACTTCATAACTCAACGAAAGTAGCTCACGACGGGTTCGCCTATTGACAAAAGTTCTAGATTAAGAAAAGAATGACCGTATTCCAACCTATGACACCATCTTATGTTGGCTTAACACACTTCTTATGTCAAAGTAACCTTACATTGCATTGAACTAAGCTAAAAGAGATTACATGTGTAGAAGTATGATATCAACATCGAAAGCTCTAATGATCAAACTCGGCTTCATAACTCAACGAAAGTAGCTCACAACGGGTTCGCCTATTGACAAAACTTCTAGATTAAGAAAAGAATGACCGTATTCCAACCTATGACACCATCTTATGTTGGCTTAACACACTTCTTATGTCCAAGTAACCTTACATTGCATTGAACTAAGCTAAAAGAGATTACATGTGTAGAAGTATGATATCAACATGGAAAGCTCTAATGATCAAACTCGCCTTCATAACTCAACGAAATTAGCTCACGACGGGTTCGGCTATTGACAAAACTTCTAGATTAAGAAAAGAATGACTGTGTTCCATCCTATGACACCACTTTATGTCGGCTTAACACACTTTCTTATGTCAAAGTACCCTTACATTGCATTGAACTAAGCTAAAAGAGATTACATGTGTAGAAGTATGATATCAACATAGAAAGCTCTAATGATCAAACTCGGCTTCATAACTCAACGAAAGTAGCTCACAACGGGTTCGCATATTGACAAAACTTCTAGATTAAGAAAAGAATGACCGTATTCCAACCTATGACACTACCTTATGTCGGCTTAACACACTTTCTTATGTCAAAGTAACCTTACATTGCATTGAACTAAGCTAAAAGAGATTACATGTGTAGAAGTACGATATGAACATGGAAAGCTCTAAGGATCAAACTCGGCTTCATAACTCAACGAAAGTAGCTCACGACGGGTTCGACTATTGACAAAACTTCTAGATTAAGAAAATAATGACTGTGTTCCATCCTATGACACCACCTTATGTCGGCTTAACACACTTTCTTATGTCAAAGTAACCTTACATTGCATTGAACTAAGCTAAAAGTGATTACATGTGTAGAAGTACGATATGAACATGGAAAGCTCTAAGGATCAAACTTGGCTTCATAACTCAACGAAAGTAGCTCACGACGGGTTCGACTATTGACAAAACTTCTAGATTAAGAAAATAATGACTGCGTTCCATCCTATGACACCACCTTATGTTGGCTTAACACACTTTCTTATGTCAAAGTAACCTTACATTGCATTGAACTAAGCTAAAAGAGATTACATGTGTAGAAGTATGATATCAACATGGAAAGCTCTAAGGATCAAACTCGGCTTCATAACTCAACGAAAGCAGCTCACGACGAGTTCGACTATTGACAAAACTTCTAGATTAAGAAAATAATGACTGTGTTCCATCCTATGACACCACCTTATGTCGGCTTAACACACTTTCTTATGTCAAAGTAACCTTACATTGCATTGAATTAAGCTAATAGAGATTACATGTGTAGAAGTACGATATGAACATGGAAAGCTCTAAGGATCAAACTCGGCTTCATAACTCAACGAAAGTAGCTCACGACGGGTTCGACTATTGACAAAACTTCTAGATTAAGAAAATAATGAATGTGTTCTATCCTATGACACCACCTTATGTCGGCTTAACACACTTTCTTATGTCAAAGTACCCTTACATTGCATTGAACTAAGCTAAAAGAGATTACATGTGTAGAAGTATGATATGAACATGGAAAGCTCTAATGATTAAACTCGACTTCATAACTCAACGAAAGTAGCTCACGACGGGTTCGCCTATTGACAAAAGTTCTAGATTAAGAAAAGAATGACCGTATTCCAACCTATGACACCATCTTATGTTGGCTTAACACACTTCTTATGTCAAAGTAACCTTACATTGCATTGAACTAAGCTAAAAGAGATTACATGTGTAGAAGTATGATATCAACATCGAAAGCTCTAATGATCAAACTCGGCTTCATAACTCAACGAAAGTAGCTCACAACGGGTTCGCCTATTGACAAAACTTCTAGATTAAGAAAAGAATGACCGTATTCCAACCTATGACACCATCTTATGTCGGCTTAACACACTTTCTTATGTCAAAGTAACTTTACATTGCATTGAACTAAGCTAAAAGAGATTACATGTGTAGAAGTATGATATGAACATGGAAAGCTCTAAGGATAAAACTCGGCTTCATAACTCTAAGAAAGTAGCTCACGACAGGTTCGCCTATTGACAAAACTTCTAGATTAAGAAAAGAATGACTGTATTCCAACCTATGACACCATCTTATGTCGGCTTAACACACTTCTTATGTCAAAGTAACCTTACTTTGCATTGAACTAACCTAAAAGAGATTACATGTGTAGAAGGATGATATGAACATGGAAAGCTCTAATGATCAAACTAGGCTTCATAACTCAACGAAAGTAGCTCACAACGGGTTCGCCGATTGACAAAACTTCTAGATTAAGAAAAAAAATGACTGTATTCCAACCTATGACACCACCTTATGTCGGCTTAACACACTTTCTTATGTCAAAGTACCCTTACATTGCATTGAACTAAGCTAAAAGAGATTACATGTGTAAAAGTATGATATCAACATGGAAAGCTCTAATGATCAAACTAGGCTTCATAACTCAACGAAAGTAGCTCACAACGGGTTCGCCTATTGACAAAACTTCTAGATTAAGAAAAGAATGACCGTATTCCAACCTATGACACCATCTTATGTCGGCTTAACACACTTTCTTATGTCAAAGTAACTTTACATTGCATTGAACTAAGCTAAAAGAGATTACATGTGTAGAAGTATGATATGAACATGGAAAGCTCTAAGGATAAAACTCGGCTTCATAACTCAACGAAAGTAGCTCACAACGGGTTCGCCTATTGACAAAACTTCTAGATTAAGAAAAGAATGATCGTATTCCAACCTATGACACCATCTTATGTTGGCTTAACACACTTCTTATGTCAGAGTAACCTTACATTGCATTGAACTAAGCTAAAAGAGATAACATGTGTAGAAGGATGATATGAACATGGAAAGCTCTAATGATTAAACTCGCCTTCATAACTCAACGAAAGTAGCTCACGACGGGTTCGGCTATTGACAAAACTTCTAGATTAAGAAAAGAATGACTGTATTCCAACTTATGACACCATCTTATGTCAGCTTAACACACTTTCTTATGTCAAAGTAACTTTACATTGCATTGAACTAAGCTAAAAGAGATTACATGTGTAGAAGTATGATATGAACATGGAAAGCTCTAAGGATAAAACTCGGCTTCATAACTCAACGAAAGTAGCTCACGACGGGTTCGGCTATTGACAAAACTTCTAGATTAAGAAAAGAATGACCGTATTCCAACCTATGACACCATCTTATGTTGGCTTAACACACTTCTTATGTCAAAGTAACCTTACATTGCATTTAAATAAGCTAAAAGAGATTACATGTGTAGAAGTATGATATCAACATGAAAAGCTCTAATGATCAAACTCGCCTTCATAACTCAACAAAAGTAGCTCATGACGGGTTCGTCTATTGACAAAACTTCTAGATTAAGAAAAAAATGAACGTATTCCAACCTATGACACCACCTTATGTCGGCTTAACACACTTTCTTATGTCAAAGTACCCTTACATTGCATTGAACTAAGCTAAAAGAGATTACATGTGTAGAAGTATGATATCAACATGGAAAGCTCTAATGATCAATTTCGGCTTTATAACTCAAAGAAATTAGCTCACAACGGGTTCGCCTATTGACAAAACTTCTAGATTAAGAAAAGAATGATTGTATTCCAACCTATGACACCATCTTATGTCGGCTTAACACACTTTCTTATGTCAAAGTAACTTTACATTGCATTGAACTAAGCTAAAAGAAATTACATGTGTAGAAGTATGATATGAACATGGAAAGCTCAAAGGATAAAACTCGGCTTCATAACTCAACGAAAGTAGCTCACGACGGGTTCGCCAATTGACAAAACTTCTAGATTAAGAAAAGAATGACCGTATTCCAACTTATGACACCATCTTATGTCCGCTTAACACACTTCTTATGTCAAAGTAACCTTACTTTGCATTGAACTAACCTAAAAGAGATTACATGTGTAGAAGGATAATATGAACATGGAAAGCTCTAATGATCAAACTAGGCTTCATAACTCAACGAAAGTAGCTCACAACGGGTTCGCCGATTGACAAAACTTCTAGATTAAGAAAAAAAATGACTGTATTCCAACCTATGACACCACCTTATGTCGGCTTAACACACTTTCTTATGTCAAAGTACCCTTACATTGCATTGAACTAAGCTAAAAGAGATTACATGTGTAAAAGTATGATATCAACATGGAAAGCTCTAATGATCAAACTAGGCTTCATAACTCAACGAAAGTAGCTCACAACGGGTTCGCCTATTGACAAAACTTCTAGATTAAGAAAAGAATGATCGTATTCCAACCTATGACACCATCTTATGTTGGCTTAACACACTTCTTATGTCAGAGTAACCTTACATTGCATTGAACTAAGCTAAAAGAGATAACATGTGTAGAAGGATGATATGAACATGGAAAGCTCTAATGATTAAACTCGCCTTCATAACTCAACGAAAGTAGCTCACGACGGGTTCGGCTATTGACAAAACTTCTAGATTAAGAAAAGAATGACTGTATTCCAACTTATGACACCATCTTATGTCGGCTTAACACACTTTCTTATGTCAAAGTAACTTTACATTGCATTGAACTAAGCTAAAAGAGATAACATGTGTAGAAGGATGATATGAACATGGAAAGCTCTAATGATTAAACTCGCCTTCATAACTCAACGAAAGTAGCTCACGACGGGTTCGGCTATTGACAAAACTTCTAGATTAAGAAAAGAATGACTGTATTCCAACTTATGACACCATCTTATGTCGGCTTAACACACTTTCTTATGTCAAAGTAACTTTACATTGCATTGAACTAAGCTAAAAGAGATTACATGTGTAGAAGTATGATATGAACATGGAAAGCTCTAAGGATAAAACTCGGCTTCATAACTCAACGAAAGTAGCTCACGACGGGTTCGCCTATTGACAAAACTTCTAGATTAAGAAAAGAATGACCGTATTCCAACCTATGACACCATCTTATGTTGGCTTAACACACTTCTTATGTCAAAGTAACCTTACATTGCATTGAACTAAGCTAAAAGAGATTACATGTGTAGAAGTATGATATCAACATGGAAAGCTCTAATGATCAAACTCGCCTTCATAACTCAACAAAAGTAGCTCATGACGGGTTCGTCTATTGACAAAACTTCTAGATTAAGAAAAAAATGAACGTATTCCAACCTATGACACCACCTTATGTCGGCTTAACACACTTTCTTATGTCAAAGTACCCTTACATTGCATTGAACTAAGCTAAAAGAGATTACATGTGTAGAAGTATGATATCAACATGGAAAGCTCTAATGATCAATTTCGGCTTTATAACTCAAAGAAATTAGCTCACAACGGGTTCGCCTATTGACAAAACTTCTAGATTAAGAAAAGAATGACTGTATTCCAACCTATGACACCATCTTATGTCGGCTTAACACACTTTCTTATGTCAAAGTAACTTTACATTGCATTGAACTAAGCTAAAAGAGATTACATGTGTAGAAGTATGATATGAACATGGAAAGCTCAAAGGATAAAACTCGGCTTCATAACTCAACGAAAGTAGCTCACGACGGGTTCGCCTATTGACAAAACTTCTAGATTAAGAAAAGAATGACCGTATTCCAACTTATGACACCATCTTATGTTGGCTTAACACACTTCTTATGTCAGAGTAACCTTACATTGCATTGAACTAAGCTAAAAGAGATTACATATGTAGAAGTATGATATGAACATGGAAAGCTCTAAGGATAAAACTCGGCTTCATAACTCAACGAAAGTAGCTCACAACGGGTTCGCCTATTGACAAAACTTCTAGATTAAGAAAAGAATGATCGTATTCCAACCTATGACACCATCTTATGTTGGCTTAACACACTTCTTATGTCAGAGTAACCTTACATTGCATTGAACTAAGCTAAAAGAGATAACATGTGTAGAAGGATGATATGAACATGGAAAGCTCTAATGATTAAACTTGCCTTCATAACTCAACGAAAGTAGCTCACGACGGGTTCGGCTATTGACAAAACTTCTAGATTAAGAAAAGAATGACTGTATTCCAACTTATGACACCATCTTATGTCGGCTTAACACACTTTCTTATGTCAAAGTAACTTTACATTGCATTGAACTAAGCTAAAAGAAATTACATGTGTAGAAGTATGATATGAACATGGAAAGCTCTAAGGATAAAACTCGGCTTCATAACTCAACGAAAGTAGCTCACGACGGGTTCGCCTATTGACAAAACTTCTAGATTAAGAAAAGAATGACCGTATTCCAACCTATGACACCATCTTATGTTGGCTTAACACACTTCTTATGTCAAAGTAACCTTACATTGCATTGAACTAAGCTAAAAGAGATTACATGTGTAGAAGTATGATATCAACATGGAAAGCTCTAATGATCAAACTCGCCTTCATAACTCAACAAAAGTAGCTCATGACGGGTTCGTCTATTGACAAAACTTCTAGATTAAGAAAAAAATGAACGTATTCCAACCTATGACACCACCTTATGTCGGCTTAACACACTTTCTTATGTCAAAGTACCCTTACATTGCATTGAACTAAGCTAAAAGAGATTACATGTGTAGAAGTATGATATCAACATGGAAAGCTCTAATGATCAATTTCGGCTTTATAACTCAAAGAAACTAGCTCACAACGGGTTCGCCTATTGACAAAACTTCTAGATTAAGAAAAGAATGACTGTATTCCAACCTATGACACCATCTTATGTCGGCTTAACACACTTTCTTATGTCAAAGTAACTTTACATTGCATTGAACTAAGCTAAAAGAGATTACATGTGTAGAAGTATGATATGAACATGGAAAGCTCAAAGGATAAAACTCGGCTTCATAACTCAACGAAAGTAGCTCACGACGGGTTCGCCTATTGACAAAACTTCTAGATTAAGAAAAGAATGACCGTATTCCAACTTATGACACCATCTTATGTTGGCTTAACACACTTCTTATGTCAAAGTAACCTTACATTGCATTGAACTAAGCTAAAAGAGATTACATATGTAGAAGTATGATATCAACATGGAAAGCTCTAATGATCAAACTCGCCTTTATAACTCAACAAAAGTAGCTCACGACGGGTTCGGCTATTGACAAAACTTCTAGATTAAGAAAAGAATGACTGTATTCCTACCTATGACACCACCTTATGTCGGCTTAACACACTTTCTTATGTCAAAGTACCCTTACATTGCATTGAACTAAGCTAAAAGAGATTACATGTGTAGAAGTATGATATCAACATCGAAAGCTCTAATGATCAAACTCGGCTTCATAACTCAACGAAAGTAGCTCACAACGGGTTCGCCTATTGACAACACTTCTAGATTAAGAACAGAATGACTGTATTCCAACCTATGACACCATCTTATGTCGGCTTAACACACTTTCTTATGTCAAAGTAACTTTACATTGCATTGAAATAAGCTAAAAGAGATTACATGTGTAGAAGGATGATATGAACATGGAAAACTCTAAGGATCAAACTCGGTTTCATAACTCAACGAAAGTAGCTCACGACGGGTTCGACTATTGACAAAACTTCTAGATTAAGAAAAGAATGACCGTATTCCAACCTATGACACCATCTTATGTTGGCTTAGCACACTTATTATGTCAAAGTAACCTTACATTGCATTGAATTAAGCTAAAAGATATTACATGTGTAGAAGTATGATATCAACATGGAAAGCTCTAATGATCAAACTCGCCTTCATAACTCAACAAAAGTAGCTCACGACGGGTTCGGCTATTGACAAAACTTTTAGATTAAGAAAATAATGACTATATTCTAACCTATGACATCACCTTATGTCGGCTTAACACACTTTCTTATATCAAAGTAACCTTACATTGCATTGAACTAAGGTAAAAGAGATTACATGTGTAGAAGTATGATATCAACATGGAAAGCTCTAATGATTAAACTCGCCTTCATAACTCAACGAAAGTAGCTCACAACGGGTTCGCCTATTGACAAAACTTCTAGATTAAGAAAAGAATGACCGTATTCCAACCTATGACACCATCTTATGTCGGCTTAACACACTTTCTTATGTCAAAGTAACTTTACATTGCATTGAACTAAGCTAAAAGAGATTACATGTGTAGAAGTATGATATGAACATGGAAAGCTCTAAGGATAAAACTCGGCTTCATAACTCAACGAAAGTAGCTCACAACGGGTTCGCCTATTGACAAAACTTCTAGATTAAGAAAAGAATGACCGTATTCCAACCTATGACAGCATCTTATGTTGGCTTAACACACTTCTTATGTCAAAGTAACCTTACATTGCATTGAACTAAGCTAAAAGAGATTACATGTGTAGAAGAATGATATGAACATGGAAAGCTCTAAGGATAAAACTCGGCTTCATAACTCAACGAAACTAGCTCACGACGGGTTCGCCTATTGAAAAAACTTCTAGATTAAGAAAAGAATGACCGTATTCCAACCTATGACACCATCTTATGTTGGCTTAACACACTTCTTATGTCAAAGTAACCTTACATTGCATTGAACTAAGCTAAAAGAGATTACATGTGTAGAAGTATGATATCAACATGGAAAGCTCTAATGGTCAAACTCGCCTTCATAACTCAACAAAAGTAGCTCACGACGGGTTCGGCTATTGACAAAACTTCTAGATTAAGAAAAAAATGACCGTATTCTAACCTATGACACCACCTTATGTCGGCTTAACACACTTTCTTATGTCAAAGTACCCTTACATTGCATTGAACTAAGCTAAAAGAGATTACATGTGTAGAAGTATGATATCAACATGGAAAGCTCTAATGATCTATTTCGGCTTCATAACTCAACGAAATTAGCTCACAACGGGTTCGCCTATTGACAAATCTTCTAGATTAAGAAAAGAATGACCGTATTCCAACCTATGACACCACCTTATGTCGGCTTAACACACTTTCTTATGTCAAAGTAACTTTACATTGCATTGAACTAAGCTAAAAGAGATTACATGTGTAGATGTATGATATGAACATGGAAAGCTCTAAGGATAAAACTCGGCTTCATAACTCAACGAAAGTAGCTCACGACGGGTTCGCCTATTGACAAAACTTCTAGATTAAGAAAAGAATGACCGTATTCCAACCTATGACACCATCTTATGTTGGCTTAACACATTTCTTATGTCAAAGTAACCTTACATTGCATTGAACTAAGCTAAAAGAGATTACATGTTGAGAAGTATGATATCAACATGGAAAGCTCTAATGATCGAAATCGCCTTTATAACTCAACAAAAGTAGCTCACGACGGGTTCGGCTATTGACAAAACTTCTAGATTAAGAAAAGAATGACTGTATTCTAACCTATGACACCACCTTCTGTCGGCTTAACACACTTTCTTATGTCAAAGTACCCTTACATTGCATTGAACTAAGCTAAAAGAGATTACATGTGTAGAAGTATGATATCAACATGGAAAGCTCTAATGATCAAACTCGGCTTCATAACTCAACGAAAGTAGCTCACAACGAGTTTGCCTATTGACAACACTTCTAGATTAAGAAAAGAATGACTGTATTCCAACCTATGACACCATCTTATGTCGGCTTAACACACTTTCTTATGTCAAAGTAACTTTACATTGTATTGAACTAAGCTAAAAGAGATTACATGTGTAGAAGTACAATATGAACATGGAAAGCTCTAAGGATCAAACTCGGCTTCATAACTCAACGAAAGTAGCTCACGACGGGTTCGACTATTGACAAAACTTCTGGATTAAGAAAAGAATGACCGTATTCCAACCTATGACACCATCTTATGTTGACTTAACACACTTCTTATGTCAAAGTAACCTTACATTGCATTGAATTAAGCTAAAAGAGATTACATGTGTAGAAGTATGATATCAACATGGAAAGCTCTAAGGATCACACTCGGCTTCATAACTCAACAAAAGTAGCTCACGACGGGTTCGCCTATTGACGAAACTTCTAGATTAAGAAAATAATGACCGTGTTCCATCCTATGACACCACCTTATGTCGGCTTAACACACTTCTTATGTCAAAGTAACCTTACATTGCATTGAACTAAGCTAAAAAAGATTACATGTGTAGAAGTACGATATCAACATGGAAAGCTCTAATGATCAAACTCGGCTTCATAACTCAACGAAAGTAGCTCACAACGGGTTCGCCTATTGACAAAACTTCTAGATTAAGAAAAGAATGACCGTATTCCAACCTATGACACCATCTTATGTCGGCTTAACACACTTTCTTATGTCAAAATAACTTTACATTGCATTGAACTAAGCTAAAAGAGATTACATGTGTAGAAGTATGATATGAACATGGAAGGTTCTAAGGATCACACTCGGCTTAATAACTCAACGAAAGTAGCTCACGACGGGTTCGACTATTGACAAAACTTCTAGATTAAGAAAAGAATGACCGTATTCCAACCTATGACACCACCTTATGTCGGCTTAACACACTTTCTTATGTCAAAGTAACTTTACATTGCATTGAACTAAGCTAAAAGAGATTACATGTGTAGAAGGATGATATGAATATGGAAAACTCTAAGGATCACACTCGGCTTCATAACTCAACGAAAGTAGCTAGCGACGGGTTCGACTATTGACAAAACTTCTAGATTAAGAAAAGAATGACCGTATTCCAACCTATGACACCACCTTATGTCGGCTTAACACACTTTCTTATGTCAAAGTAACCTTACATTGCATTGAACTAAGCTAAAAGAGATTACATGTGTAGAAGTATAATATCAACATGGAAAGCTCTAATGATCAAACTCGCCTTCATAACTCAACAAAAGTAGCTCACGACGGGTTCGGCTATTGACAAAACTTCTAGATTAAGAAAAAAATGACCGTATTCCAACCTATGACACCACCTTATGTCGGCTTAACACACTTTCTTATGTCAAAGTAACCTTACATTGCATTGAACTAAGCTAAAAGAGATTACATGTGTAGAAGTATGATATCAACATGGAAAGCTCTAATGTTCGAAATCGCCTTTATAACTCAACAAAAGTAGCTCACAACGGGTTCGGCTATTGACAAAACTTCCAGATTAAGAAAAGAATGACTCTATTCTAACCTATGACACCACCTTATGTCGGCTTAACACACTTTCTTATGTCAAAGTACCCTTACATTGCATTGAACTAAGCTAAAAGAGATTACATGTGTAGAAGTATGATATCAACATGGAAAGCTCTAATGATCAAACTCGGCTTCATAACTCAACGAAAGTAGCTCACAACGGGTTTGCCTATTGACAACACTTCTAGATTAAGAAAAGAATGACTATATTCCAACCTATGACACCATCTTATGTCGGCTTAACACACTTTCTTATGTCAAAGTAACTTTACATTGTATTGAACTAAGCTAAAAGAGATTACATGTGTAGAAGTATGATATCAACATGGAAAGCTCTAATGATCAAACTCGGCTTCATAACTCAACGAAAGTAGCTCACGACGGGTTCGACTATTGACAAAACTTCTAGATTGAGAAAAGAATGACCGTATTCCAACCTATGACACCATCTTATGTTGGCTTAACACACTTCTTATGTCAAAGTAACCTTACATTGCATTGAATTAAGCTAAAAGAGATTACATGTGTAGAAGTATGATATCAACATGGAAAGCTCTAATGATCAAACTCGCCTTCATAACTCAACAAAAGTAGCTCACGACGGGTTCGGCTATTGACCAAACTTCTAGATTAAGAAAATAATGACTATATTCCAACCTATGACACCACCTTATGTCGGCTTAACACACTTTCTTATGTCAAAGTAACCTTACATTGCATTGAACTAAGCTAAAAGAGATTACATGTGTAGAAGTATGATATCAACATGGAAAGCTCTAATGATCAAACTCGGCTTCATAACTCAACGAAAGTAGCTCACAACGGGTTCGACTATTGACAAAACTTCTAGATTAAGAAAAGAATGACCGTATTCCAACCTATGACACCATCTTCTGTTGGCTTAACACATTTCTTATGTCAAAGTAACTTTACATTGCATTGAACTAAGCTAAAAGAGATTACATGTGTAGAAGTATGATATGAACATGGAAAGTTCTAATGATCAAACTCGCCTTCATAACTCAACAAAAGTAGCTCACGACGGGTTCGGCTATTGACAAAACTTCTAGATTAAGAAAAAAATGACCGTATTCCAACCTATGACACCACCTTATGTCGGCTTAACACACTTTCTTATGTCAAAGTAACCTTACATTGCATTGAACTAAGCTAAAAGAGATTACATGTGTAGAAGTATGATATCAACATGGAAAGCTCTAATGATCAAACTCGGCTTCATAACTCAACGAAAGTAGCTCACAACGGGTTCGACTATTGACAAAACTTCTAGATTAAGAAAAGAATGACCGTATTCCAACCTATGACACCATCTTCTGTTGGCTTAACACATTTCTTATGTCAAAGTAACCTTACATTGCATTGAACTAAGCTAAAAGAGATTACATGTGTAGAAGTATGATATCAACATGGAAAGCTCTAATGTTCGAAATCGCCTTTATAACTCAACAAAAGTAGCTCACAACGGGTTCGGCTATTGACAAAACTTCTAGATTAAGAAAAGAATGACTGTATTCTAACCTATGACACCACCTTATGTCGGCTTAACACACTTTCTTATGTCAAAGTACCCTTACATTGCATTGAACTAAGCTAAAAGAGATTACACGTGTAGAAGTATGATATCAACATGGAAACCTCTAATGATCAAACTCGGCTTCATAACTCAACGAAAGTAGCTCACAACGGGTTTGCCTATTGACAACACTTCTAGATTAAGAAAAGAATGACTGTATTCCAACCTATGACACCATCTTATGTCGGCTTAACACACTTTCTTATGTCAAAGTAACTTTACATTGTATTGAACTAAGCTAAAAGAGATTACATGTGTAGAAGTACAATATGAACATGGAAAGCTCTAAGGATCAAACTCGGCTTCATAACTCAACGAAAGTAGCTCACGACGGGTTCAACTATTGACAAAACTTCTAGATTGAGAAAAGAATGACCATATTCCAACCTATGACACCATCTTATGTTGACTTAACACACTTCTTATGTCAAAGTAACCTTACATTGCATTGAATTAAGCTAAAAGAGATTACATGTGTAGAAGTATGATATCAACATGGAAAGCTCTAAGGATCACACTCGGCTGCATAACTCAACAAAAGTAGCTCACGACGGGTTCGCCTATTGATGAAACTTCTAGATTAAGAAAATAATGACCGTGTTCCATCCTATGACACCACCTTATGTCGGCTTAACACACTTCTTATGTCAAAGTAACCTTACATTGCATTGAACTAAGCTAAAAAAGATTACATGTGTAGAAGTACGATATCAACATGGAAAGCTCTAATGATCAAACTCGGCTTCATAACTCAACGAAAGTAGCTCACAACGGGTTCGCCTATTGACAAAACTTCTAGATTAAGAAAAGAATGACCGTATTCCAACCTATGACACCATCTTATGTCGGCTTAACACACTTTCTTATGTCAAAATAACTTTACATTGCATTGAACTAAGCTAAAAGAGATTACATGTGTAGAAGTATGATATGAACATGGAAGGTTCTAAGGATCACACTCGGCTTCATAACTCAACGAAAGTAGCTCACGACGGGTTCGACTATTGACAAAACTTCTAGATTAAGAAAAGAATGACCGTATTCCAACCTATGACACCACCTTATGTCGGCTTAACACACTTTCTTATGTCAAAGTAACTTTACATTGCATTGAACTAAGCTAAAAGAGATTACATGTGTAGAAGGATGATATGAATATGGAAAACTCTAAGGATCACACTCGGCTTCATAACTCAACGAAAGTAGCTAGCGACGGGTTCGACTATTGACAAAACTTCTAGATTAAGAAAAGAATGACCGTATTCCAACCTATGACACCACCTTATGTCGGCTTAACACACTTTCTTATGTCAAAGTAACCTTACATTGCATTGAACTAAGCTAAAAGAGATTACATGTGTAGAAGTATGATATCAACATGGAAAGCTCTAATGATCAAACTCGCCTTCATAACTCAACAAAAGTAGCTCACGACGGGTTCGGCTATTGACAAAACTTCTAGATTAAGAAAAAAATGACCGTATTCCAACCTATGACACCACCTTATGTCGGCGTAACACACTTTCTTATGTCAAAGTAACCTTACATTGCATTGAACTAAGCTAAAAGAGATTACATGTGTAGAAGTATGATATCAACATGGAAAGCTCTAATGTTCGAAATCGCCTTTATAACTCAACAAAAGTAGCTCACAACGGGTTCGGCTATTGACAAAACTTCCAGATTAAGAAAAGAATGACTCTATTCTAACCTATGACACCACCTTATGTCGGCTTAACACACTTTCTTATGTCAAAGTACCCTTACATTGCATTGAACTAAGCTAAAAGAGATTACATGTGTAGAAGTATGATATCAACATGGAAAGCTCTAATGATCAAACTCGGCTTCATAACTCAACGAAAGTAGCTCACAACGGGTTTGCCTATTAACAACACTTCTAGATTAAGAAAAGAATGACTATATTCCAACCTATGACACCATCTTATGTCGGCTTAACACACTTTCTTATGTCAAAGTAACTTTACATTGTATTGAACTAAGCTAAAAGAGATTACATGTGTAGAAGTATGATATCAACATGGAAAGCTCTAAGGATCAAACTCGGCTTCATAACTCAACGAAAGTAGCTCACGACGGGTTCGACTATTGACAAAACTTCTGGATTAAGAAAAGAATGACCGTATTCCAACCTATGACACCATCTTATGTTGACTTAACACACTTCTTATGTCAAAGTAACCTTACATTGCATTGAATTAAGCTAAAAGAGATTACATGTGTAGAAGTATGATATCAACATGGAAAGCTCTAAGGATCACACTCGGCTTCATAACTCAACAAAAGTAGCTCACGACGGGTTCGCCTATTGACGAAACTTCTAGATTAAGAAAATAATGACCGTGTTCCATCCTATGACACCACCTTATGTCGGCTTAACACACTTCTTATGTCAAAGTAACCTTACATTGCATTGAACTAAGCTAAAAAAGATTACATGTGTAGAAGTACAATATCAACATGGAAAGCTCTAATGATCAAACTCGGCTTCATAACTCAACGAAATTAGCTCACAACGGGTTCGCCTATTGACAAAACTTCTAGATTAAGAAAAGAATGACCGTATTCCAACCTATGACACCATCTTATGTCGGCTTAACACACTTTCTTATGTCAAAATAACTTTACATTGCATTGAACTAAGCTAAAAGAGATTACATGTGTAGAAGTATGATATGAACATGGAAGGTTCTAAGGATCACACTCGGCTTCATAACTCAACGAAAGTAGCTCACGACGGGTTCGACTATTGACAAAACTTCTAGATTAAGAAAAGAATGACCGTATTCCAACCTATGACACCACCTTATGTCGGCTTAACACACTTTCTTATGTCAAAGTAACTTTACATTGCATTGAACTAAGCTAAAAGAGATTACATGTGTAGAAGGATGATATGAATATGGAAAACTCTAAGGATCACACTCGGCTTCATAACTCAACGAAAGTAGCTAGCGACGGGTTCGACTATTGACAAAACTTCTAGATTAAGAAAAGAATGACCGTATTCCAACCTATGACACCACCTTATGTCGGCTTAACACACTTTCTTATGTTAAAGTAACCTTACATTGCATTGAACTAAGCTAAAAGAGATTACATGTGTAGAAGTATGATATCAACATGGAAAGCTCTAATGATCAAACTCGCCTTCATAACTCAACAAAAGTAGCTCACGACGGGTTCGGCTATTGACAAAACTTCTAGATTAAGAAAAAAATGACCGTATTCCAACCTATGACACCACCTTATGTCGGCTTAACACACTTTCTTATGTCAAAGTAACCTTACATTGCATTGAACTAAGCTAAAAGAGATTACATGTGTAGAAGTATGATATCAACATGGAAAGCTCTAATGTTCGAAATCGCCTTTATAACTCAACAAAAGTAGCTCACAACGGGTTCGGCTATTGACAAAACTTCCAGATTAAGAAAAGAATGACTATATTCTAACCTATGACACCACCTTATGTCGGCTTAACACACTTTCTTATGTCAAAGTACCCTTACATTGCATTGAACTAAGCTAAAAGAGATTACATGTGTAGAAGTATGATATCAACATGGAAAGCTCTAATGATCAAACTCGGCTTCATAACTCAACGAAAGTAGCTCACAACGGGTTTGCCTATTGACAACACTTCTAGATTAAGAAAAGAATGACTATATTCCAACCTATGACACCATCTTATGTCGGCTTAACACACTTTCTTATGTCAAAGTAACTTTACATTGTATTGAACTAAGCTAAAAGAGATTACATGTGTAGAAGTATGATATCAACATGGAAAGCTCTAAGGATCAAACTCGGCTTCATAACTCAACGAAAGTAGCTCACGACGGGTTCGACTATTGACAAAACTTCTAGATTGAGAAAAGAATGACCGTATTCCAACCTATGACACCATCTTATGTTGGCTTAACACACTTCTTATGTCAAAGTAACCTTACATTGCATTGAATTAAGCTAAAAGAGATTACATGTGTAGAAGTATGATATCAACATGGAAAGCTCTAATGATCAAACTCGCCTTCATAACTCAACAAAAGTAGCTCACGACGGGTTCGGCTATTGACAAAACTTCTAGATTAAGAAAATAATGACTATATTCCAACCTATGACACCACCTTATGTCGGCTTAACACACTTTCTTATGTCAAAGTAACCTTACATTGCATTGAACTAAGCTAAAAGAGATTACATGTGTAGAAGTATGATATCAACATGGAAAGCTCTAATGATCAAACTCGGCTTCATAACTCAACGAAAGTAGCTCACAACGGGTTCGACTATTGACAAAACTTCTAGATTAAGAAAAGAATGACCGTATTCCAACCTATGACACCATCTTCTGTTGGCTTAACACATTTCTTATGTCAAAGTAACCTTACATTGCATTGAACTAAGCTAAAAGAGATTACATGTGTAGAAGTATGATATCAACATGGAAAGCTCTAATGTTCGAAATCGCCTTTATAACTCAACAAAAGTAGCTCACAACGGGTTCGGCTATTGACAAAACTTCTAGATTAAGAAAAGAATGACTGTATTCTAACCTATGACACCACCTTATGTCGGCTTAACACACTTTCTTATGTCAAAGTACCCTTACATTGCATTGAACTAAGCTAAAAGAGATTACACGTGTAGAAGTATGATATCAACATGGAAACCTCTAATGATCAAACTCGGCTTCATAACTCAACGAAAGTAGCTCACAACGGGTTTGCCTATTGACAACACTTCTAGATTAAGAAAAGAATGACTGTATTCCAACCTATGACACCATCTTATGTCGGCTTAACACACTTTCTTATGTCAAAGTAACTTTACATTGTATTGAACTAAGCTAAAAGAGATTACATGTGTAGAAGTACAATATGAACATGGAAAGCTCTAAGGATCAAACTCGGCTTCATAACTCAACGAAAGTAGCTCACGACGGGTTCAACTATTGACAAAACTTCTAGATTGAGAAAAGAATGACCATATTCCAACCTATGACTCCATCTTATGTTGGCTTAACACACTTCTTATGTCAAAGTAACCTTACATTGCATTGAATTAAGCTAAAAGCGATTACATGTGTAGAAGTATGATATCTACATGGAAAGTTCTAAGGATCACACTCGGCTTCATAACTCAACGAAAGTAGCTCACGACGGGTTCGACTATTGACAAAACTTCTAGATTAAGAAAAGAATGACCGTATTCCAACCTATGACACCACCTTATGTCGGCTTAACACACTTTCTTATGTCAAAGTAACTTTACATTGCATTGAACTAAGCTAAAAGAGATTACATGTGTAGAAGTATGATATGAATATGGAAAACTCTAAGGATCACACTCGGCTTCATAACTCAACGAAAGTAGCTAGCGACGGGTTCGACTATTGACAAAACTTCTAGATTAAGAAAAGAATGACCGTATTCCAACCTATGACACCACCTTATGTCGGCTTAACACACTTTCTTATGTCAAAGTAACCTTACATTGCATTGAACTAAGCTAAAAGAGATTACATGTGTAGAAGTATGATATCAACATGGAAAGCTCTAATGATCAAACTCGCCTTCATAACTCAACAAAAGTAGCTCACGACGGGTTCGGCTATTGACAAAACTTCTAGATTAAGAAAAAAATGACCGTATTCAAACCTATGACACCACCTTATGTCGGCTTAACACACTTTCTTATGTCAAAGTAACCTTACATTGCATTGAACTAAGCTAAAAGAGATTACATGTGTAGAAGTATGATATCAACATGGAAAGCTCTAATGTTCGAAATCGCCTTTATAACTCAACAAAAGTAGCTCACAACGGGTTCGGCTATTGACAAAACTTCTAGATTAAGAAAAGAATGACTGTATTCTAACCTATGACACCACCTTATGTCGGCTTAACACACTTTCTTATGTCAAAGTACCCTTACATTGCATTGAACTAAGCTAAAAGAGATTACACGTGTAGAAGTATGATATCAACATGGAAACCTCTAATGATCAAACTCGGCTTCATAACTCAACGAAAGTAGCTCACAACGGGTTTGCCTATTGACAACACTTCTAGATTAAGAAAAGAATGACTGTATTCCAACCTATGACACCATCTTATGTCGGCTTAACACACTTTCTTATGTCAAAGTAACTTTACATTGTATTGAACTAAGCTAAAAGAGATTACATGTGTAGAAGTACAATATGAACATGGAAAGCTCTAAGGATCAAACTCGGCTTCATAACTCAACGAAAGTAGCTCACGACGGGTTCAACTATTGACAAAACTTCTAGATTGAGAAAAGAATGACCATATTCCAACCTATGACTCCATCTTATGTTGGCTTAACACACTTCTTATGTCAAAGTAACCTTACATTGCATTGAATTAAGCTAAAAGAGATTACATGTGTAGAAGTATGATATCTACATGGAAAGCTCAAATGATCAAACTCGCCTTCATAACTCAACAAAAGTAGCTCACGACGGGTTCGGCTATTGACAAAACTTCTAGATTAAGAAAATAATGACTATATTCCAACCTATGACACCACCTTATGTCGGCTTAACACACTTTCTTATGTCAAAGTAACCTTACATTGCATTGAACTAAACTAAAAAAGATTACATGTGTAGAAGTATGATATCAACATGGAAAGCTCTAATGATCAAACTCGGCTTCATAACTCAACGAAAGTAGCTCACAACGGGTTCGCCTATTGACAAAACTTCTAGATTAAGAAAAGAATGACCGTATTCCAACCTATGACACCATCTTATGTCGGCTTAACACACTTTCTTATGTCAAAGTAACTTTACATTGCATTGAACTAAGCTAAAAGAGATTACATGTGTAGAAGTATGATATGAACATGGAAAGTTCTAAGGATCACACTCGGCTTCATAACTCAACGAAAGTAGCTCACGACGGGTTCGACTATTGACAAAACTTCTAGATTAAGAAAAGAATGATCGCATTCCAACCTATGACACCACCTTATGTCGGCTTAACACACTTTCTTATGTCAAAGTAACTTTACATTGCATTGAACTAAGCTAAAAGAGATTACATGTGTAGAAGTATGATATGAATATGGAAAACTCTAAGGATCACACTCGGCTTCATAACTCAACGAAAGTAGCTAGCGACGGGTTCGACTATTGACAAAACTTCTAGATTAAGAAAATAATGACTATATTCCAACCTATGACACCACCTTATGTCGGCTTAACACACTTTCTTATGTCAAAGTAACCTTACATTGCATTGAACTAAACTAAAAGAGATTACATGTGTAGAAGTATGATATCAACATGGAAAGCTCTAATGATCAAACTCGGCTTCATAACTCAACGAAAGTAGCTCACAACGGGTTCGCCTATTGACAAAACTTCTAGATTAAGAAAAGAATGACCGTATTCCAACCTATGACACCATCTTATGTCGGCTTAACACACTTTCTTATGTCAAAGTAACTTTACATTGCATTGAACTAAGCTAAAAGAGATTACATGTGTAGAAGTATGATATGAACATGGAAAGTTCTAAGGATCACACTCGGCTTCATAACTCAACGAAAGTAGCTCACGACGGGTTCGACTATTGACAAAACTTCTAGATTAAGAAAAGAATGATCGCATTCCAACCTATGACACCACCTTATGTCGGCTTAACACACTTTCTTATGTCAAAGTAACTTTACATTGCATTGAACTAAGCTAAAAGAGATTACATGTGTAGAAGTATGATATAATCATGGAAAACTCTAAGGATCACACTCGGCTTCATAACTCAACGAAAGTAGCTAGCGACGGGTTCGACTATTGACAAAACTTCTAGATTAAGAAAAGAATGACCGTATTCCAACCTATGACACCACCTTATGTCGGCTTAACACACTTTCTTATGTCAAAGTAACCTTACATTGCATTGAACTAAGCTAAAAGAGATTACATGTGTAGAAGCATGATATAAACATGGAAAGCTCTAATGATCAAACTCGGCTTCATAACTCAACAAAAGTAGCTCACGACGGGTTCGCCTATTGACAAAACTTCTAGATTAAGAAAATAATGACCGTGTTCTATCCTATGACACTACCTTATGTCGGCTTAACACACTTTCTTATGTCAAAGTAACCTTACATTGCACTGAACTAAGCTAAAAGAGATTCCATGTATAGAAGCATGATATAAACATGGAAAGCTCTAATGATCTATTTCGGCTTTATAACTCAACAAAATTAGCTCACAACGGGTTCGCCTATTGACAAAACTTCTAGATTAAGAAAAGAATGACCGTATTCCAACCTATGACACCATCTTATGTCGGCTTAACACACTTTCTTATGTAAAAGTAACTTTACATTGCATTGAACTAAGCTAAAAGAGATTACATGTGTAGAAGTATGATATCAACATCGAAAGCTCTAATGATCAAACTCGGCTTCATAACTCAACGAAAGTAGCTCACAACGGGTTCGCCTATTGACAAAACTTCTAGATTAAGAAAAGAATGACCGTATTCCAACCTATGACACCATCTTATGTCGGCTTAACACACTTTCTTATGTCAAAGTAACTTTACATTGCATTGAACTAAGCTAAAAGAGATTACATGTGTAGAAGTATGATATCAACATGGAAAGCTCTAATGTTCGAAATCGCCTTTATAACTCAACAAAAGTAGCTCACAACGGGTTCGGCTATTGACAAAACTTCTAGATTAAGAAAAGAATGACTGTATTCTAACCTATGACACCACCTTATGTCGGCTTAACACACTTTCTTATGTCAAAGTACCCTTACATTGCATTGAACTAAGCTAAAAGAGATTACACGTGTAGAAGTATGATATCAACATGGAAACCTCTAATGATCAAACTCGGCTTCATAACTCAACGAAAGTAGCTCACAACGGGTTCGCCTATTGACAAAACTTCTAGATTAAGAAAAGAATGACCGTATTCCAACCTATGACACCACCTTATGTCGGCTTAACACACTTTCTTATGTCAAAGTAACCTTACATTGCATTGAACTAAGCTAAAAGAGATTACATGTGTAGAAGTATGATATCAACATGGAAAGCTCTAATGTTCGAAATCGCCTTTATAACTCAACAAAAGTAGCTCACAACGGGTTCGGCTATTGACAAAACTTCTAGATTAAGAAAAGAATGACTGTATTCTAACCTATGACACCACCTTATGTCGGCTTAACACACTTTCTTATGTCAAAGTACCCTTACATTGCATTGAACTAAGCTAAAAGAGATTACACGTGTAGAAGTATGATATCAACATGGAAACCTCTAATGATCAAACTCGGCTTCATAACTCAACGAAAGTAGCTCACAACGGGTTCGCCTATTGACAAAACTTCTAGATTAAGAAAAGAATGACCGTATTCCAACCTATGACACCACCTTATGTCGGCTTAACACACTTTCTTATGTCAAAGTAACCTTACATTGCATTGAACTAAGCTAAAAGAGATTACATGTGTAGAAGTATGATATCAACATGGAAAGCTCTAATGTTCGAAATCGCCTTTATAACTCAACAAAAGTAGCTCACAACGGGTTCGGCTATTGACAAAACTTCTAGATTAAGAAAAGAATGACTGTATTCTAACCTATGACACCACCTTATGTCGGCTTAACACACTTTCTTATGTCAAAGTACCCTTACATTGCATTGAACTAAGCTAAAAGAGATTACACGTGTCGAAGTATGATATCAACATGGAAACCTCTAATGATCAAACTCGGCTTCATAACTCAACGAAAGTAGCTCACAACGGGTTTGCCTATTGACAACACTTCTAGATTAAGAAAAGAATGACTGTATTCCAACCTATGACACCATCTTATGTCGGCTTAACACACTTTCTTATGTCAAAGTAACTTTACATTGTATTGAACTAAGCTAAAAGAGATTACATGTGTAGAAGTACAATATGAACATGGAAAGCTCTAAGGATCAAACTCGGCTTCATAACTCAACGAAAGTAGCTCACGACAGGTTCAACTATTGACAAAACTTCTAGATTGAGAAAAGAATGACCATATTCCAACCTATGACTCCATCTTATGTTGGCTTAACACACTTCTTATGTCAAAGTAACCTTACATTGCATTGAATTAAGCTAAAAGAGATTACATGTGTAGAAGTATGATATCTACATGGAAAGCTCTAATGATCAAACTCGCCTTCATAACTCAACAAAAGTAGCTCACGACGGGTTCGGCTATTGACAAAACTTCTAGATTAAGAAAATAATGACTATATTCCAACCTATGACACCACCTTATGTCGGCTTAACACACTTTCTTATGTCAAAGTAACCTTACATTGCATTGAACTAAACTAAAAAAGATTACATGTGTAGAAGTATGATATCAACATGGAAAGCTCTAATGATCAAACTCGGCTTCATAACTCAACGAAATTAGCTCACAACGGGTTCGCCTATTGACAAAACTTCTAGATTAAGAAAAGAATGACCGTATTCCAACCTATGACACCATCTTATGTCGGCTTAACACACTTTCTTATGTAAAAGTAACTTTACATTGCATTGAACTAAGCTAAAAGAGATTACATGTGTAGAAGTATGATATCAACATCGAAAGCTCTAATGATCAAACTCGGCTTCATAACTCAACGAAAGTAGCTCACAACGGGTTCGCCTATTGACAAAACTTCTAGATTAAGAAAAGAATGACCGTATTCCAACCTATGACACCATCTTATGTCGGCTTAACACACTTTCTTATGTCAAAGTAACTTTACATTGCATTGAACTAAGCTAAAAGAGATTACATGTGTAGAAGTATGATATCAACATGGAAAGCTCTAATGTTCGAAATCGCCTTTATAACTCAACAAAAGTAGCTCACAACGGGTTCGGCTATTGACAAAACTTCTAGATTAAGAAAAGAATGACTGTATTCTAACCTATGACACCACCTTATGTCGGCTTAACACACTTTCTTATGTCAAAGTACCCTTACATTGCATTGAACTAAGCTAAAAGAGATTACACGTGTAGAAGTATGATATCAACATGGAAACCTCTAATGATCAAACTCGGCTTCATAACTCAACGAAAGTAGCTCACAACGGGTTCGCCTATTGACAAAACTTCTAGATTAAGAAAAGAATGACCGTATTCCAACCTATGACACCACCTTATGTCGGCTTAACACACTTTCTTATGTCAAAGTAACCTTACATTGCATTGAACTAAGCTAAAAGAGATTACATGTGTAGAAGTATGATATCAACATGGAAAGCTCTAATGTTCGAAATCGCCTTTATAACTCAACAAAAGTAGCTCACAACGGGTTCGGCTATTGACAAAACTTCTAGATTAAGAAAAGAATGACTGTATTCTAACCTATGACACCACCTTATGTCGGCTTAACACACTTTCTTATGTCAAAGTACCCTTACATTGCATTGAACTAAGCTAAAAGAGATTACACGTGTAGAAGTATGATATCAACATGGAAACCTCTAATGATCAAACTCGGCTTCATAACTCAACGAAAGTAGCTCACAACGGGTTCGCCTATTGACAAAACTTCTAGATTAAGAAAAGAATGACCGTATTCCAACCTATGACACCACCTTATGTCGGCTTAACACACTTTCTTATGTCAAAGTAACCTTACATTGCATTGAACTAAGCTAAAAGAGATTACATGTGTAGAAGTATGATATCAACATGGAAAGCTCTAATGTTCGAAATCGCCTTTATAACTCAACAAAAGTAGCTCACAACGGGTTCGGCTATTGACAAAACTTCTAGATTAAGAAAAGAATGACTGTATTCTAACCTATGACACCACCTTATGTCGGCTTAACACACTTTCTTATGTCAAAGTACCCTTACATTGCATTGAACTAAGCTAAAAGAGATTACACGTGTCGAAGTATGATATCAACATGGAAACCTCTAATGATCAAACTCGGCTTCATAACTCAACGAAAGTAGCTCACAACGGGTTTGCCTATTGACAACACTTCTAGATTAAGAAAAGAATGACTGTATTCCAACCTATGACACCATCTTATGTCGGCTTAACACACTTTCTTATGTCAAAGTAACTTTACATTGTATTGAACTAAGCTAAAAGAGATTACATGTGTAGAAGTACAATATGAACATGGAAAGCTCTAAGGATCAAACTCGGCTTCATAACTCAACGAAAGTAGCTCACGACAGGTTCAACTATTGACAAAACTTCTAGATTGAGAAAAGAATGACCATATTCCAACCTATGACTCCATCTTATGTTGGCTTAACACACTTCTTATGTCAAAGTAACCTTACATTGCATTGAATTAAGCTAAAAGAGATTACATGTGTAGAAGTATGATATCTACATGGAAAGCTCTAATGATCAAACTCGCCTTCATAACTCAACAAAAGTAGCTCACGACGGGTTCGGCTATTGACAAAACTTCTAGATTAAGAAAATAATGACTATATTCCAACCTATGACACCACCTTATGTCGGCTTAACACACTTTCTTATGTCAAAGTAACCTTACATTGCATTGAACTAAACTAAAAAAGATTACATGTGTAGAAGTATGATATCAACATGGAAAGCTCTAATGATCAAACTCGGCTTCATAACTCAACGAAAGTAGCTCACAACGGGTTCGCCTATTGACAAAACTTCTAGATTAAGAAAAGAATGACCGTATTCCAACCTATGACACCATCTTATGTCAGCTTAACACACTTTCTTATGTCAAAGTAACTTTACATTGCATTGAACTAAGCTAAAAGAGATAACATGTGTAGAAGTATGATATGAACATGGAAAGTTCTAAGGATCACACTCGGCTTCATAACTCAACGAAAGTAGCTCACGACGGGTTCGACTATTGACAAAACTTCTAGATTAAGAAAAGAATGATCGCATTCCAACCTATGACACCACCTTATGTCGGCTTAACACACTTTCTTATGTCAAAGTAACTTTACATTGCATTGAACTAAGCTAAAAGAGATTACATGTGTAGAAGTATGATATGAATATGGAAAACTCTAAGGATCACACTCGGCTTCATAACTCAACGAAAGTAGCTAGCGACGGGTTCGACTATTGACAAAACTTCTAGATTAAGAAAATAATGACTATATTCCAACCTATGACACCACCTTATGTCGGCTTAACACACTTTCTTATGTCAAAGTAACCTTACATTGCATTGAACTAAACTAAAAGAGATTACATGTGTAGAAGTATGATATCAACATGGAAAGCTCTAATGATCAAACTCGGCTTCATAACTCAACGAAAGTAGCTCACAACGGGTTCGCCTATTGACAAAACTTCTAGATTAAGAAAAGAATGACCGTATTCCAACCTATGACACCATCTTATGTCGGCTTAACACACTTTCTTATGTCAAAGTAACTTTACATTGCATTGAACTAAGCTAAAAGAGATTACATGTGTAGAAGTATGATATGAACATGGAAAGTTCTAAGGATCACACTCGGCTTCATAACTCAACGAAAGTAGCTCACGATGGGTTCGACTATTGACAAAACTTCTAGATTAAGAAAAGAATGATCGCATTCCAACCTATGACACCACCTTATGTCGGCTTAACACACTTTCTTATGTCAAAGTAACTTTACATTGCATTGAACTAAGCTAAAAGAGATTACATGTGTAGAAGTATGATATCAACATCGAAAGCTCTAATGATCAAACTCGGCTTCATAACACAACGAAAGTAGCTCACAACGGGTTCGCCTATTGACAAAACTTCTAGATTAAGAAAAGAATGACCGTATTCCAACCTATGACACCATCTTATGTCGGCTTAACACACTTTCTTATGTCAAAGTAACTTTACATTGCATTGAACTAAGCTAAAAGAGATTACATGTGTAGAAGTATGATATGAACATGGAAAGCTCTAAGGATAAAACTCGGCTTCATAACTCAACGAAAGTAGCTCACGACGGGTTCGCCTATTGACAAAACTTCTAGATTAAGAAAAGAATGACCGTATTCCAACCTATGACACCATCTTATGTTGGCTTAACACACTTCTTATGTCAAAGTAACCTTACATTGCATTGAACTAAGCTAAAAGAGATTACATGTGTAGAAGTATGATATCAACATGGAAAGCTCTAATGATCAAACTCGCCTTCATAACTCAACAAAAGTAGCTCACAACGGGGTCGGCTATTGACAAAACTTCTAGATTAAGAAAAAAATGACCGTATTCCAACCTATGACACCACCTTATGTCGGCTTAACACACTTTCTTATGTCAAAGTACCCTTACATTGCATTGAACTAAGCTAAAAGAGATTACATGTGTAGAAGTATGATATCAACATGGAAAGCTCTAATGATCTATTTCGGCATCATAACTCAATGAAATTAGCTCACAACGGGTTCGCCTATTGACAAAACTTCTAGATTAAGAAAAGAATGACCGTATTCCAACCTATGACACCATCTTATGTCGGCTTAACACACTTTCTTATGTCAAAGTAACTTTACATTGCATTGAACTAAGCTAAAAGAGATTACATGTGTAGAAGTATGATATGAACATGGAAAGCTCTAAGGATAAAACTCGGCTTCATAACTCAACAAAAGTAGCTCACGACGGGTTCGCCTATTGACAAAACTTGTAGATTAAGAAAAGAATGACCGTATTCCAACCTATGACACCATCTTATGTTGGCTTAACACACTTCTTATGTCAAAGTAACCTTACATTGCATTGAACTAAGCTAAAAGATATTACATGTGTAGAAGTATGATATCAACATGGAAAGCTCTAATGATCAAACTCGCCTTCATAACTCAACAAAAGTAGTTCACGACGGGTTCGGCTATTGACAAAACTTCTAGATTAAGAAAAAAATGACCGTATTCCAACCTATGACACCACCTTATGTCGGCTTAACACACTTTCTTATGTCAAAGTACCCTTACATTGCATTGAACTAAGCTAAAAGAGATTACATGTGTAGAAGTATGATATCAATATGGAAAGCTCTAATGATCTATTTCGGCTTCATAACTCAACGAAATTAGCTCACAACGGGTTCGCCTATTGACAAAACTTCTAGATTAAGAAAAGAATGACCGTATTCCAACCTATGACACCATCTTATGTCGGCTTAACACACTTTCTTATGTCAAAGTAACTTTACATTGCATTGAACTAAGCTAAAAGAGATTACATGTGTAGAAGTATGATATGAACATGGAAAGCTCAAAGGATAAAACTCGGCTTCATAACCCAACGAAAGTAGCTCACGACGGGTTCGCCTATTGACAAAACTTCTAGATTAAGAAAACAATGACCGTATTCCAACCTATGACACCATCTTATGTTGGCTTAACACATTTCTTATGTCAAAGTAACCATACATTGCATTGAACTAAGCTAAAAGAGATTACATGTGTAGAAGTATGATATCAACATGGAAAGCTCAAAGGATAAAACTCGGCTTCATAACCCAACGAAAGTAGCTCACGACGGGTTCGACTATTGACAAAACTTCTAGATTAAGAAAAGAATGATCGCATTCCAACCTATGACACCACCTTATGTCGGCTTAACACACTTTCTTATGTCAAAGTAACTTTACATTGCATTGAACTAAGCTAAAAGAGATTACATGTGTAGAAGTATGATATGAATATGGAAAACTCTAAGGATCACACTCGGCTTCATAACTCAACGAAAGTAGCTAGCGACGGGTTCGACTATTGACAAAACTTCTAGATTAAGAAAAGAATGACCGTATTCCAACCTATGACACCACCTTATGTCGGCTTAACAAACTTTCTTATGTCAAAGTAACCTTACATTGCATTGAACTAAGATAAAAGAGATTACATGTGTAGAAGCATGATATAAACATGGAAAGCTCTAATGATCAAACTCGGCTTCATAACTCAACAAAAGTAGCTCACGACGGGTTCGCCTATTGACAAAACTTCTAGATTAAGAAAATAATGACCGTGTTCTATCCTATGACACTACCTTATGTCGGCTTAACACACTTTCTTATGTCAAAGTAACCTTACATTGCACTGAACTAAGCTAAAAGAGATTCCATGTATAGAAGCATGATATAAACATGGAAAGCTCTAATGATCTATTTCGGCTTTATAACTCAACAAAATTAGCTCACAACGGGTTCGCCTATTGACAAAACTTCTAGATTAAGAAAAGAATGACCGTATTCCAACCTATGACACCATCTTATGTCGGCTTAACACACTTTCTTATGTAAAAGTAACTTTACATTGCATTGAACTAAGCTAAAAGAGATTACATGTGTAGAAGTATGATATCAACATCGAAAGCTCTAATGATCAAACTCGGCTTCATAACACAACGAAAGTAGCTCACAACGGGTTCGCCTATTGACAAAACTTCTAGATTAAGAAAAGAATGACCGTATTCCAACCTATGACACCATCTTATGTCGGCTTAACACACTTTCTTATGTCAAAGTAACTTTACATTGCATTGAACTAAGCTAAAAGAGATTACATGTGTAGAAGTATGATATGAACATGGAAAGCTCTAAGGATAAAACTCGGCTTCATAACTCAACGAAAGTAGCTCACGACGGGTTCGCCTATTGACAAAACTTCTAGATTAAGAAAAGAATGACCGTATTCCAACCTATGACACCATCTTATGTTGGCTTAACACACTTCTTATGTCAAAGTAACCTTACATTGCATTGAACTAAGCTAAAAGAGATTACATGTGTAGAAGTATGATATCAACATGGAAAGCTCTAATGATCAAACTCGCCTTCATAACTCAACAAAAGTAGCTCACAACGGGGTCGGCTATTGACAAAACTTCTAGATTAAGAAAAAAATGACCGTATTCCAACCTATGACACCACCTTATGTCGGCTTAACACACTTTCTTATGTCAAAGTACCCTTACATTGCATTGAACTAAGCTAAAAGAGATTACATGTGTAGAAGTATGATATCAACATGGAAAGCTCTAATGATCTATTTCGGCTTCATAACTCAATGAAATTAGCTCACAACGGGTTCGCCTATTGACAAAACTTCTAGATTAAGAAAAGAATGACCGTATTCCAACCTATGACACCATCTTATGTCGGCTTAACACACTTTCTTATGTCAAAGTAACTTTACATTGCATTGAACTAAGCTAAAAGAGATTACATGTGTAGAAGTATGATATGAACATGGAAAGCTCTAAGGATAAAACTCGGCTTCATAACTCAACAAAAGTAGCTCACGACGGGTTCGCCTATTGACAAAACTTGTAGATTAAGAAAAGAATGACCGTATTCCAACCTATGACACCATCTTATGTTGGCTTAACACACTTCTTATGTCAAAGTAACCTTACATTGCATTGAACTAAGCTAAAAGATATTACATGTGTAGAAGTATGATATCAACATGGAAAGCTCTAATGATCAAACTCGCCTTCATAACTCAACAAAAGTAGTTCACGACGGGTTCGGCTATTGACAAAACTTCTAGATTAAGAAAAAAATGACCGTATTCCAACCTATGACACCACCTTATGTCGGCTTAACACACTTTCTTATGTCAAAGTACCCTTACATTGCATTGAACTAAGCTAAAAGAGATTACATGTGTAGAAGTATGATATCAACATGGAAAGCTCTAATGATCTATTTCGGCTTCATAACTCAATGAAATTAGCTCACAACGGGTTCGCCTATTGACAAAACTTCTAGATTAAGAAAAGAATGACCGTATTCCAACCTATGACACCATCTTATGTCGGCTTAACACACTTTCTTATGTCAAAGTAACTTTACATTGCATTGAACTAAGCTAAAAGAGATTACATGTGTAGAAGTATGATATGAACATGGAAAGCTCTAAGGATAAAACTCGGCTTCATAACTCAACAAAAGTAGCTCACGACGGGTTCGCCTATTGACAAAACTTGTAGATTAAGAAAAGAATGACCGTATTCCAACCTATGACACCATCTTATGTTGGCTTAACACACTTCTTATGTCAAAGTAACCTTACATTGCATTGAACTAAGCTAAAAGATATTACATGTGTAGAAGTATGATATCAACATGGAAAGCTCTAATGATCAAACTCGCCTTCATAACTCAACAAAAGTAGTTCACGACGGGTTCGGCTATTGACAAAACTTCTAGATTAAGAAAAAAATGACCGTATTCCAACCTATGACACCATCTTATGTCGGCTTAACACACTTTCTTATGTCAAAGTAACTTTACATTGCATTGAACTAAGCTAAAAGAGATTACATGTGTAGAAGTATGATATGAACATGGAAAGCTCAAAGGATAAAACTCGGCTTCATAACCCAACGAAAGTAGCTCACGACGGGTTCACCTATTGACAAAACTTCTACATTAAGAAAACAATGACCGTATTCCAACCTATGACACCATCTTATGTTGGCTTAACACATTTCTTATGTCAAAGTAACCATACATTGCATTGAACTAAGCTAAAAGAGATTACATGTGTAGAAGTATGATATCAACATGGAAAGCTCTAATGATCAAACTCGCCTTTATAACTCAACAAAAGTAGCTCACGACGGGTTCGGCTATTGACAAAACTTCTAGATTAAGAAAAGAATGACTGTATTCTAACCTATGACACCACCTTATGTCGGCTTAACACACTTTCTTATGTCAAAGTACCCTTACATTGCATTGAACTAAGCTAAAAGAGATTACATGTGTAGAAGTATGATATCAACATGGAAAGCTCTAATGATCAAACTCGGCTTCATAACTCAACGAAAGTAGCTCACAACGGGTTTGCCTATTGACAACACTTCTAGATTAAGAAAAGAATGACTGTATTCCAACCTATGACACCATCTTATGTCGGCTTAACACACTTTCTTATGTCAAAGTAACTTTACATTGCATTGAACTAAGCTGAAAGAGATTACATGTGTAGAAGTACAATATGAACATGGAAAGCTCTAAGGATCAAACTCGGCTTCATACTCAACGAAAGTAGCTCACGACGGGTTCGACTATTGACAAAACTTCTAGATTAAGAAAAGAATGACCGTATTCCAACCTATGACACCATCTTATGTTTGCTTAACACACTTCTTATGTCAAAGTAACCTTACATTGCATTGAATTAAGATAAAAGAGATTACATGTGTAGAAGTATGATATCAACATGGAAAGCTCTAATGATCAAACTCGCCTTCATAACTCAACAAAAGTAGCTCACGACGGGTTCGGCTATTGACAAAACTTCTAGATTAAGAAAAAAATGACCGTATTCCAACCTATGACACCACCTTATGTCGGCTTAACACACTTTTTTATGTCAAAGTAACCTTACATTGCATTGAACTAAGCTAAAAGAGATTACATGTGTAGAAGTATGATATCAACATGGAAAGCTCTAATGTTCGAAATCGCCTTTATAACTCAACAAAAGTAGCTCACAACGGGTTCGGCTATTGACAAAACTTCTAGATTAAGAAAAGAATGACTCTATTCTAACCTATGACACCACCTTATGTCGGCTTAACACACTTTCTTAAGTCAAAGTAACTTTACATTGCATTGAACTAAGCTAAAAGAGATTACATGTGTAGAAGTATGATATGATCATGGAAACCTCTAAGGATAAAACTCGGCTTCATAACTCAACGAAAGTAGCTCACGACGGGTTCGCCTATTGACAAAACTTCTAGATTAAGAAAAGAATGACCGTATTCCAACCTATGACACCATCTTATGTTGGCTTAACACACTTCTTATGTCAAAGTAACCTTACATTGCATTGAACTAAGCTAAAAGATATTACATGTGTAGAAGTATAATATCAACATGGAAAGCTCTAATGATCAAACTCGCCTTCATAACTCAACAAAAGTAGCTCACGACGGGTTTGGCTATTGACAAAACTTCTAGATTAAGAAAAAAATGACCGTATTCCAACCTATGACACCACCTTATGTCGGCTTAACACACTTCTTATGTCAAAGTAACCTTACATTGCATTGAACTAAGCTAAAAAAGATTACATGTGTAGAAGTACGATATCAACATGAAAAGCTCTAATGATCTATTTCGGCTTCATAACTCAACGAAATTAGCTCACAATGGGTTCGCCTATTGACAAAACTTCTAGATTAAGAAAAGAATGATCGTATTCCAACCTATGACACCATCTTATGTCGGCTTAACACACTTTCTTATGTCAAAGTAACTTTACATTGAATTGAACTAAGCTAAAAGAGATTACATGTGTAGAAGTATGATATGAACATGGAAAGCTCTAAGGATCACACTCGGCTTCATAACTCAACGAAAGTAGCTCACGACGGGTTCGACTATTGACAAAACTTCTAGATTAAGAAAAGAATGACCGTATTCCAACCTATGACACCACCTTATGTCGGCTTAACACACTTTCTTATGTCAAAGTAACTTTACATTGCATTGAACTAAGCTAAAAGAGATTACATGTGTAGAAGTATGATATGAATATGGAGAATTCTAAGGATCACACTCGGCTTCATAACTCAACGAAAGTAGCTAGCGACGGGTTCGACTATTGACAAAACTTCTAGATTAAGAAAAGAATGACCGTATTCCAACCTATGACACCACCTTATGTCGGCTTAACACACTTTCTTATGTCAAAGTAACCTTACATTGCATTGAACTAAGCTAAAAGAGATTACATGTGTAGAAGCATGATATAAACATGGAAAGCTCTAATGATCAAACTCGGCTTCATAACTCAACAAAAGTAGCTCACGACGGGTTCGCCTATTGACAAAACTTCTAGATTAAGAAAAAAATGACCGTATTCCAACCTATGACACCACCTTATGTCGGCTTAACACACTTATGTCAAAGTACCCTTACATTGCATTGAACTAAGCTAAAAGAAATTACATGTGTAGAAGTATGATATATACATGGAAAGCTCTAATGATCTGTTTCGGCTTCATAACTCAACGAAATTAGCTCACAACGGGTTCGCCTATTGACAAAACTTCTAGATTAAGAAAAGAATGACCGTATTCCAACCTATGACACCATCTTATGTCGGCTTAACACACTTTCTTATGTCAAAGTAACTTTACATTGCATTGAACTAAGCTGAAAGAGATTACATGTGTAGAAGTACAATATGAACATGGAAAGCTCTAAGGATCAAACTCGGCTTCATACTCAACGAAAGTAGCTCACGACGGGTTCGACTATTGACAAAACTTCTAGATTAAGAAAAGAATGACCGTATTCCAACCTATGACACCATCTTATGTTTGCTTAACACACTTCTTATGTCAAAGTAACCTTACATTGCATTGAATTAAGATAAAAGAGATTACATGTGTAGAAGTATGATATCAACATGGAAAGCTCTAATGATCAAACTCGCCTTCATAACTCAACAAAAGTAGCTCACGACGGGTTCGGCTATTGACAAAACTTCTAGATTAAGAAAAAAATGACCGTATTCCAACCTATGACACCACCTTATGTCGGCTTAACACACTTTCTTATGTCAAAGTAACCTTACATTGCATTGAACTAAGCTAAAAGAGATTACATGTGTAGAAGTATGATATCAACATGGAAAGCTCTAATGTTCGAAATCGCCTTTATAACTCAACAAAAGTAGCTCACAACGGGTTCGGCTATTGACAAAACTTCTAGATTAAGAAAAGAATGACTCTATTCTAACCTATGACACCACCTTATGTCGGCTTAACACACTTTCTTAAGTCAAAGTAACTTTACATTGCATTGAACTAAGCTAAAAGAGATTACATGTGTAGAAGTATGATATGATCATGGAAACCTCTAAGGATAAAACTCGGCTTCATAACTCAACGAAAGTAGCTCACGACGGGTTCGCCTATTGACAAAACTTCTAGATTAAGAAAAGAATGACCGTATTCCAACCTATGACACCATCTTATGTTGGCTTAACACACTTCTTATGTCAAAGTAACCTTACATTGCATTGAACTAAGCTAAAAGATATTACATGTGTAGAAGTATAATATCAACATGGAAAGCTCTAATGATCAAACTCGCCTTCATAACTCAACAAAAGTAGCTCACGACGGGTTCGGCTATTGACAAAACTTCTAGATTAAGAAAAAAATGACCGTATTCCAACCTATGACACCACCTTATGTCGGCTTAACACACTTCTTATGTCAAAGTAACCTTACATTGCATTGAACTAAGCTAAAAAAGATTACATGTGTAGAAGTACGATATCAACATGAAAAGCTCTAATGATCTATTTCGGCTTCATAACTCAACGAAATTAGCTCACAATGGGTTCGCCTATTGACAAAACTTCTAGATTAAGAAAAGAATGATCGTATTCCAACCTATGACACCATCTTATGTCGGCTTAACACACTTTCTTATGTCAAAGTAACTTTACATTGAATTGAACTAAGCTAAAAGAGATTACATGTGTAGAAGTATGATATGAACATGGAAAGCTCTAAGGATCACACTCGGCTTCATAACTCAACGAAAGTAGCTCACGACGGGTTCGACTATTGACAAAACTTCTAGATTAAGAAAAGAATGACCGTATTCCAACCTATGACACCACCTTATGTCGGCTTAACACACTTTCTTATGTCAAAGTAACTTTACATTGCATTGAACTAAGCTAAAAGAGATTACATGTGTAGAAGTATGATATGAATATGGAGAATTCTAAGGATCACACTCGGCTTCATAACTCAACGAAAGTAGCTAGCGACGGGTTCGACTATTGACAAAACTTCTAGATTAAGAAAAGAATGACCGTATTCCAACCTATGACACCACCTTATGTCGGCTTAACACACTTTCTTATGTCAAAGTAACCTTACATTGCATTGAACTAAGCTAAAAGAGATTACATGTGTAGAAGCATGATATAAACATGGAAAGCTCTAATGATCAAACTCGGCTTCATAACTCAACAAAAGTAGCTCACGACGGGTTCGCCTATTGACAAAACTTCTAGATTAAGAAAAAAATGACCGTATTCCAACCTATGACACCACCTTATGTCGGCTTAACACACTTATGTCAAAGTACCCTTACATTGCATTGAACTAAGCTAAAAGAAATTACATGTGTAGAAGTATGATATCAACATGGAAAGCTCTAATGATCTGTTTCGGCTTCATAACTCAACGAAATTAGCTCACAACGGGTTCGCCTATTGACAAAACTTCTAGATTAAGAAAAGAATGACCGTATTCCAACCTATGACACCATCTTATGTCGGCTTAACACACTTTCTTATGTCAAAGTAACTTTACATTGCATTGAACTATGCTAAAAGAGATTACATGTGTAGAAGTATGATATCAACATCGAAAGCTCTAAGGATAAAACTCGGCTTCATAACTCAACGAAAGTAGCTCACAACGGGTTCGCCTATTGACAAAACTTCTAGATTAAGAAAAGAATGACCGTATTCCAACCTATGACACCATCTTATGTCGGCTTAACACACTTTCTTATGTCAAAGTAACTTTACATTGCATTGAACTAAGCTAAAAGAGATTACATGTGTAGAAGTATGATATGAACATGGAAATCTCTAAGGATAAAACTCGGCTTCATAACTCAACGAAAGTAGCTCACGACGGGTTCGCCTATTGACAAAACTTCTAGATTAAGAAAAGAATGATCGTATTCCAACCTATGAAACCATCTTATGTTGGCTTAACACACTTCTTATGTCAAAATAACCTTACATTGCATTGAACTAAGCTAAAAGAGATTACATGTGTAGAAGTATGATATCAACATGGAAAGCTCTAATGATCAAACTCGCCTTCATAACTCAACAAAAGTAGCTCACGACGGGTTCGCCTATTGACAAAACTTCTAGATTAAGAAAAAAATGACCGTATTCCAACCTATGACACCACCTTATGTCGGCTTAACACACTTTCTTATGTCAAAGTACCCTTACATTGCATTGAACTAAGCTAAAAGAAATTACATGTCTAGAAGTATGATATCAACATGGAAAGCTCTAATGATCTGTTTCGGCTTCATAACTCAACGAAATTAGCTCACAACGGGTTCGCCTATTGACAAAACTTCTAGATTAAGAAAAGAATGATCGTATTCCAACCTATGACACCATCTTATGTCGGCTTAACACACTTTCTTATGTCAAAGTAACTTTACATTGCATTGAACTATGCTAAAAGAGATTACATGTGTAGAAGTATGATATCAACATCGAAAGCTCTAATGATCAAACTCGGCTTCATAACTCAACGAAAGTAGCTCACAACGGGTTCGCCTATTGACAAAACTTCTAGATTAAGAAAAGAATGACCGTATTCCAACCTATGACACCATCTTATGTCGGCTTAACACACTTTCTTATGTCAAAGTAACTTTACATTGCATTGAACTAAGCTAAAAGAGATTACATGTGTAGAAGTATGATATGAACATGGAAATCTCTAAGGATAAAACTCGGCTTCATAACTCAACGAAAGTAGCTCACGACGGGTTCGCCTATTGACAAAACTTCTAGATTAAGAAAAGAATGATCGTATTCCAACCTATGAAACCATCTTATGTTGGCTTAACACACTTCTTATGTCAAAATAACCTTACATTGCATTGAACTAAGCTAAAAGAGATTACATGTGTAGAAGTATGATATCAACATGGAAAGCTCTAATGATCAAACTCGCCTTCATAACTCAACAAAAGTAGCTCACGACGGGTTCGCCTATTGACAAAACTTCTAGATTAAGAAAAAAATGACCGTATTCCAACCTATGACACCACCTTATGTCGGCTTAACACACTTTCTTATGTCAAAGTACCCTTACATTGCATTGAACTAAGCTAAAAGAAATTACATGTGTAGAAGTATGATATCAACATGGAAAGCTCTAATGATCTGTTTCGGCTTCATAACTCAACGAAATTAGCTCACAACGGGTTCGCCTATTGACAAAACTTCTAGATTAAGAAAAGAATGACCGTATTCCAACCTATGACACCATCTTATGTCGGCTTAACACACTTTCTTATGTCAAAGTAACTTTACATTGCATTGAACTATGCTAAAAGAGATTACATGTGTAGAAGTATGATATCAACATCGAAAGCTCTAAGGATAAAACTCGGCTTCATAACTCAACGAAAGTAGCTCACAACGGGTTCGCCTATTGACAAAACTTCTAGATTAAGAAAAGAATGACCGTATTCCAACCTATGACACCATCTTATGTCGGCTTAACACACTTTCTTATGTCAAAGTAACTTTACATTGCATTGAACTAAGCTAAAAGAGATTACATGTGTAGAAGTATGATATGAACATGGAAATCTCTAAGGATAAAACTCGGCTTCATAACTCAACGAAAGTAGCTCACGACGGGTTCGCCTATTGACAAAACTTCTAGATTAAGAAAAGAATGATCGTATTCCAACCTATGAAACCATCTTATGTTGGCTTAACACACTTCTTATGTCAAAATAACCTTACATTGCATTGAACTAAGCTAAAAGAGATTACATGTGTAGAAGTATGATATCAACATGGAAAGCTCTAATGATCAAACTCGCCTTCATAACTCAACAAAAGTAGCTCACGACGGGTTCGCCTATTGACAAAACTTCTAGATTAAGAAAAAAATGACCGTATTCCAACCTATGACACCACCTTATGTCGGCTTAACACACTTTCTTATGTCAAAGTACCCTTACATTGCATTGAACTAAGCTAAAAGAAATTACATGTCTAGAAGTATGATATCAACATGGAAAGCTCTAATGATCTGTTTCGGCTTCATAACTCAACGAAATTAGCTCACAACGGGTTCGCCTATTGACAAAACTTCTAGATTAAGAAAAGAATGATCGTATTCCAACCTATGACACCATCTTATGTCGGCTTAACACACTTTCTTATGTCAAAGTAACTTTACATTGCATTGAACTATGCTAAAAGAGATTACATGTGTAGAAGTATGATATCAACATCGAAAGCTCTAATGATCAAACTCGGCTTCATAACTCAACGAAAGTAGCTCACAACGGGTTCGCCTATTGACAAAACTTCTAGATTAAGAAAAGAATGACCGTATTCCAACCTATGACACCATCTTATGTCGGCTTAACACACTTTCTTATGTCAAAGTAACTTTACATTGCATTGAACTAAGCTAAAAGAGATTACATGTGTAGAAGTATGATATGAACATGGAAATCTCTAAGGATAAAACTCGGCTTCATAACTCAACGAAAGTAGCTCACGACGGGTTCGCCTATTGACAAAACTTCTAGATTAAGAAAAGAATGATCGTATTCCAACCTATGAAACCATCTTATGTTGGCTTAACACACTTCTTATGTCAAAATAACCTTACATTGCATTGAACTAAGCTAAAAGAGATTACATGTGTAGAAGTATGATATCAACATGGAAAGCTCTAATGATCAAACTCGCCTTCATAACTCAACAAAAGTAGCTCACGACGGGTTCGCCTATTGACAAAACTTCTAGATTAAGAAAAAAATGACCGTATTCCAACCTATGACACCACCTTATGTCGGCTTAACACACTTTCTTATGTCAAAGTACCCTTACATTGCATTGAACTAAGCTAAAAGAAATTACATGTCTAGAAGTATGATATCAACATGGAAAGCTCTAATGATCTGTTTCGGCTTCATAACTCAACGAAATTAGCTCACAACGGGTTCGCCTATTGACAAAACTTCTAGATTAAGAAAAGAATGACCGTATTCCAACCTATGACACCATCTTATGTCGGCTTAACACACTTTCTTATGTCAAAGTAACTTTACATTGCATTGAACTATGCTAAAAGAGATTACATGTGTAGAAGTATGATATCAACATCGAAAGCTCTAATGATCAAACTCGGCTTCATAACTCAACGAAAGTAGCTCACAACGGGTTCGCCTATTGACAAAACTTCTAGATTAAGAAAAGAATGACCGTATTCCAACCTATGACACCATCTTATGTCGGCTTAACACACTTTCTTATGTCAAAGTAACTTTACATTGCATTGAACTAAGCTAAAAGAGATTACATGTGTAGAAGTATGATATGAACATGGAAATCTCTAAGGATAAAACTCGGCTTCATAACTCAACGAAAGTAGCTCACGACGGGTTCGCCTATTGACAAAACTTCTAGATTAAGAAAAGAATGATCGTATTCCAACCTATGAAACCATCTTATGTTGGCTTAACACACTTCTTATGTCAAAATAACCTTACATTGCATTGAACTAAGCTAAAAGAGATTACATGTGTAGAAGTATGATATCAACATGGAAAGCTCTAATGATCAAACTCGCCTTCATAACTCAACAAAAGTAGCTCACGACGGGTTCGCCTATTGACAAAACTTCTAGATTAAGAAAAAAATGACCGTATTCCAACCTATGACACCACCTTATGTCGGCTTAACACACTTTCTTATGTCAAAGTACCCTTACATTGCATTGAACTAAGCTAAAAGAAATTACATGTCTAGAAGTATGATATCAACATGGAAAGCTCTAATGATCTGTTTCGGCTTCATAACTCAACGAAATTAGCTCACAACGGGTTCGCCTATTGACAAAACTTCTAGATTAAGAAAAGAATGACCGTATTCCAACCTATGACACCATCTTATGTCGGCTTAACACACTTTCTTATGTCAAAGTAACTTTACATTGCATTGAACTATGCTAAAAGAGATTACATGTGTAGAAGTATGATATCAACATCGAAAGCTCTAATGATCAAACTCGGCTTCATAACTCAACGAAAGTAGCTCACAACGGGTTCGCCTATTGACAAAACTTCTAGATTAAGAAAAGAATGACCGTATTCCAACCTATGACACCATCTTATGTCGGCTTAACACACTTTCTTATGTCAAAGTAACTTTACATTGCATTGAACTAAGCTAAAAGAGATTACATGTGTAGAAGTATGATATGAACATGGAAATCTCTAAGGATAAAACTCGGCTTCATAACTCAACGAAAGTAGCTCACGACGGGTTCGCCTATTGACAAAACTTCTAGATTAAGAAAAGAATGATCGTATTCCAACCTATGAAACCATCTTATGTTGGCTTAACACACTTTCTTATGTCAAAGTAACTTTACATTGCATTGAACTAAGCTAAAAGAGATTACATGTGTAGAAGTATGATATCAACATGGAAAGCTCTAATGATCAAACTCGCCTTCATAACTCAACAAAAGTAGCTCACGACGGGTTCGCCTATTGACAAAACTTCTAGATTAAGAAAAAAATGACCGTATTCCAACCTATGACACCACCTTATGTCGGCTTAACACACTTTCTTATGTCAAAGTACCCTTACATTGCATTGAACTAAGCTAAAAGAAATTACATGTCTAGAAGTATGATATCAACATGGAAAGCTCTAATGATCTGTTTCGGCTTCATAACTCAACGAAATTAGCTCACAACGGGTTCGCCTATTGACAAAACTTCTAGATTAAGAAAAGAATGACCGTATTCCAACCTATGACACCATCTTATGTCGGCTTAACACACTTTCTTATGTCAAAGTAACTTTACATTGCATTGAACTATGCTAAAAGAGATTACATGTGTAGAAGTATGATATCAACATCGAAAGCTCTAATGATCAAACTCGGCTTCATAACTCAACGAAAGTAGCTCACAACGGGTTCGCCTATTGACAAAACTTCTAGATTAAGAAAAGAATGACCGTATTCCAACCTATGACACCATCTTATGTCGGCTTAACACACTTTCTTATGTCAAAGTAACTTTACATTGCATTGAACTAAGCTAAAAGAGATTACATGTGTAGAAGTATGATATGAACATGGAAATCTCTAAGGATAAAACTCGGCTTCATAACTCAACGAAAGTAGCTCACGACGGGTTCGGCTATTGACAAAACTTCTAGATTAAGAAAAGAATGATCGTATTCCAACCTATGACACCACCTTATGTCGGCTTAACACACTTTCTTATGTCAAAGTACCCTTACATTGCCTTGAACTAAGCAAAAAGAGATTACATGTGTAGAAGTATGATATCAACATGGAAAGCTCTAATGATCTATTTCGGCTTCATAACTCAACGAAATTAGCTCACAACGGGTTCGCCTATTGACAAAACTTCTAGATTAAGAAAAGAATGATCGTATTCCAACCTATGACACCATCTTATGTCGGCTTAACACACTTTCTTATGTCAAAGTAACTTTACATTGCATTGAACTAAGCTAAAAGAGATTACATGTGTAGAAGCATGATATAAACATGGAAAGCTCTAATGATCAAACTCGGCTTCATAACTCAACAAAAGTAGCTCACGACGGGTTCGCCTATTGACAAAACTTCTAGATTAAGAAAATAATGACCGTGTTCTATCCTATGACACTACCTTATGTCGGCTTAACACACTTTCTTATGTCAAAGTACCCTTACATTGCACTGAACTAAGCTAAAAGAGATTCCATGTGTAGAAGCATGATATAAACATGGAAAGCTCTAATGATATATTTCGGCTTCATAACTCAACGAAATTAGCTCACAACGGGTTCGCCTATTGACAAAACTTCTAGATTAAGAAAAGAATGACCGTATTCCAACCTATGACACCATCTTATGTCGGCTTAACACACTTTCTTATGTCAAAGTAACTTTACATTGCATTGAACTATGCTAAAAGAGATTGCATGTGTAGAAGTATGATATCAACATCGAAAGCTCTAATGATCAAACTCGGCTTCATAACTCAACGAAAGTAGCTCACAACGGGTTCGCCTATTGACAAAACTTCTAGATTAAGAAAAGAATGACCGTATTCCAACCTATGACACCATCTTATGTCGGCTTAACACACTTTCTTATGTCAAAGTAACTTTACATTGCATTGAACTAAGCTAAAAGAGATTACATGTGTAGAAGTATGATATGAACATGGAAATCTCTAAGGATAAAACTCGGCTTCATAACTCAACGAAAGTAGCTCACGACGGGTTCGCCTATTGACAAAACTTCTAGATTAAGAAAAGAATGATCGTATTCCAACCTATGAAACCATCTTATGTTGGCTTAACACACTTCTTATGTCAAAATAACCTTACATTGCATTGAACTAAGCTAAAAGAGATTACATGTGTAGAAGTATGATATCAACATGGAAAGCTCTAATGATCAAACTCGCCTTCATAACTCAACAAAAGTAGCTCACGACGGGTTCGCCTATTGACAAAACTTCTAGATTAAGAAAAAAATGACCGTATTCCAACCTATGACACCACCTTATGTCGGCTTAACACACTTTCTTATGTCAAAGTACCCTTACATTGCATTGAACTAAGCTAAAAGAAATTACATGTCTAGAAGTATGATATCAACATGGAAAGCTCTAATGATCTGTTTCGGCTTCATAACTCAACGAAATTAGCTCACAACGGGTTCGCCTATTGACAAAACTTCTAGATTAAGAAAAGAATGACCGTATTCCAACCTATGACACCATCTTATGTCGGCTTAACACACTTTCTTATGTCAAAGTAACTTTACATTGCATTGAACTATGCTAAAAGAGATTACATGTGTAGAAGTATGATATCAACATCGAAAGCTCTAATGATCAAACTCGGCTTCATAACTCAACGAAAGTAGCTCACAACGGGTTCGCCTATTGACAAAACTTCTAGATTAAGAAAAGAATGACCGTATTCCAACCTATGACACCATCTTATGTCGGCTTAACACACTTTCTTATGTCAAAGTAACTTTACATTGCATTGAACTAAGCTAAAAGAGATTACATGTGTAGAAGTATGATATGAACATGGAAATCTCTAAGGATAAAACTCGGCTTCATAACTCAACGAAAGTAGCTCACGACGGGTTCGCCTATTGACAAAACTTCTAGATTAAGAAAAGAATGATCGTATTCCAACCTATGAAACCATCTTATGTTGGCTTAACACACTTCTTATGTCAAAATAACCTTACATTGCATTGAACTAAGCTAAAAGAGATTACATGTGTAGAAGTATGATATCAACATGGAAAGCTCTAATGATCAAACTCGCCTTCATAACTCAACAAAAGTAGCTCACGACGGGTTCGCCTATTGACAAAACTTCTAGATTAAGAAAAAAATGACCGTATTCCAACCTATGACACCACCTTATGTCGGCTTAACACACTTTCTTATGTCAAAGTACCCTTACATTGCATTGAACTAAGCTAAAAGAAATTACATGTCTAGAAGTATGATATCAACATGGAAAGCTCTAATGATCTGTTTCGGCTTCATAACTCAACGAAATTAGCTCACAACGGGTTCGCCTATTGACAAAACTTCTAGATTAAGAAAAGAATGACCGTATTCCAACCTATGACACCATCTTATGTCGGCTTAACACACTTTCTTATGTCAAAGTAACTTTACATTGCATTGAACTATGCTAAAAGAGATTACATGTGTAGAAGTATGATATCAACATCGAAAGCTCTAATGATCAAACTCGGCTTCATAACTCAACGAAAGTAGCTCACAACGGGTTCGCCTATTGACAAAACTTCTAGATTAAGAAAAGAATGACCGTATTCCAACCTATGACACCATCTTATGTCGGCTTAACACACTTTCTTATGTCAAAGTAACTTTACATTGCATTGAACTAAGCTAAAAGAGATTACATGTGTAGAAGTATGATATGAACATGGAAATCTCTAAGGATAAAACTCGGCTTCATAACTCAACGAAAGTAGCTCACGACGGGTTCGGCTATTGACAAAACTTCTAGATTAAGAAAAGAATGATCGTATTCCAACCTATGACACCACCTTATGTCGGCTTAACACACTTTCTTATGTCAAAGTACCCTTACATTGCCTTGAACTAAGCAAAAAGAGATTACATGTGTAGAAGTATGATATCAACATGGAAAGCTCTAATGATCTATTTCGGCTTCGTAACTCAACGAAATTAGCTCACAACGGGTTCGCCTATTGACAAAACTTCTAGATTAAGAAAAGAATGATCGTATTCCAACCTATGACACCATCTTATGTCGGCTTAACACACTTTCTTATGTCAAAGTAACTTTACATTGCATTGAACTAAGCTAAAAGAGATTACATGTGTAGAAGCATGATATAAACATGGAAAGCTCTAATGATCAAACTCGGCTTCATAACTCAACAAAAGTAGCTCACGACGGGTTCGCCTATTGACAAAACTTCTAGATTAAGAAAATAATGACCGTGTTCTATCCTATGACACTACCTTATGTCGGCTTAACACACTTTCTTATGTCAAAGTACCCTTACATTGCACTGAACTAAGCTAAAAGAGATTCCATGTGTAGAAGCATGATATAAACATGGAAAGCTCTAATGATATATTTCGGCTTCATAACTCAACGAAATTAGCTCACAACGGGTTCGCCTATTGACAAAACTTCTAGATTAAGAAAAGAATGACCGTATTCCAACCTATGACACCATCTTATGTCGGCTTAACACACTTTCTTATGTCAAAGTAACTTTACATTGCATTGAACTATGCTAAAAGAGATTACATGTGTAGAAGTATGATATCAACATCGAAAGCTCTAATGATCAAACTCGGCTTCATAACTCAATGAAAGTAGCTCACAACGGGTTCGCCTATTGACAAAACTTCTAGATTAAGAAAAGAATGACCGTATTCCAACCTATGACACCATCTTATGTCGGCTTAACACACTTTCTTATGTCAAAGTAACTTTACATTGCATTGAACTAAGCTAAAAGAGATTACATGTGTAGAAGTATGATATGAACATGGAAATCTCTAAGGATAAAACTCGGCTTCATAACTCAACGAAAGTAGCTCACGACGGGTTCGCCTATTGACAAAACTTCTAGATTAAGAAAAGAATGATCGTATTCCAACCTATGAAACCATCTTATGTTGGCTTAACACACTTCTTATGTCAAAATAACCTTACATTGCATTGAACTAAGCTAAAAGAGATTACATGTGTAGAAGTATGATATCAACATGGAAAGCTCTAATGATCAAACTCGCCTTCATAACTCAACAAAAGTAGCTCACGACGGGTTCGGCTATTGACAAAACTTCTAGATTAAGAAAAAAATGACCGTATTCCAACCTATGACACCACCTTATGTCGGCTTAACACACTTTCTTATGTCAAAGTACCCTTACATTGCATTGAACTAAGCTAAAAGAGATTACATGTGTAGAAGTATGATATCAACATGGAAAGCTCTAATGATCTGTTTCGGCTTCATAACTCAACGAAATTAGCTCACAACGGGTTCGCCTATTGACAAAACTTCTAGATTAAGAAAAGAATGACCGTATTCCAACCTATGACACCATCTTATGTCGGCTTAACACACTTTCTTATGTCAAAGTAACTTTACATTGCATTGAACTATGCTAAAAGAGATTACATGTGTAGAAGTATGATATCAACATCGAAAGCTCTAATGATCAAACTCGGCTTCATAACTCAACGAAAGTAGCTCACAACGGGTTCGCCTATTGACAAAACTTATAGATTAAGAAAAGAATGACCGTATTCCAACCTATGACACCATCTTATGTCGGCTTAACACACTTTCTTATGTCAAAGTAACTTTACATTGCATTGAACTAAGCTAAAAGAGATTACATGTGTAGAAGTATGATTTGAACATGGAAATCTCTAAGGATAAAACTCGGCTTCATAACTCAACGAAAGTAGCTCACGACGGGTTCGGCTATTGACAAAACTTCTAGATTAAGAAAAGAATGATCGTATTCCAACCTATGACACCACCTTATGTCGGCTTAACACACTTTCTTATGTCAAAGTACCCTTACATTGCATTGAACTAAGCTAAAAGAGATTACATGTGTAGAAGTATGATATGAACATGGAAATCTCTAAGGATAAAACTCGGCTTCATAACTCAACGAAAGTAGCTCACGACGGGTTCGCCTATTGACAAAACTTCTAGATTAAGAAAAGAATGATCGTATTCCAACCTATGAAACCATCTTATGTTGGCTTAACACACTTCTTATGTCAAAATAACCTTACATTGCATTTAACTAAGCTAAAAGAGATTACATGTGTAGAAGTATGATATCAACATGGAAAGCTCTAATGATCAAACTCGCCTTCATAACTCAACAAAAGTAGCTCACGACGGGTTCGGCTATTGACAAAACTTCTAGATTAAGAAAAGAATAACCGTATTCCAACCTATGACACCATCTTATGTCGGCTTAACACACTTTCTTATGTCAAAGTAACTTTACATTGCATTGAACTATGCTAAAAGAGATTACATGTGTAGAAGTATGATATCAACATCGAAAGCTCTAATGATCAAACTCGGCTTCATAACTCAACGAAAGTAGCTCACAACGGGTTCGCCTATTGACAAAACTTATAGATTAAGAAAAGAATGACCGTATTCCAACCTATGACACCATCTTATGTCGGCTTAACACACTTTCTTATGTCAAAGTAACTTTACATTGCATTGAACTAAGCTAAAAGAGATTACATGTGTAGAAGTATGATTTGAACATGGAAATCTCTAAGGATAAAACTCGGCTTCATAACTCAACGAAAGTAGCTCACGACGGGTTCGGCTATTGACAAAACTTCTAGATTAAGAAAAGAATGATCGTATTCCAACCTATGACACCACCTTATGTCGGCTTAACACACTTTCTTATGTCAAAGTACCCTTACATTGCATTGAACTAAGCTAAAAGAGATTACATGTGTAGAAGTATGATATGAACATGGAAATCTCTAAGGATAAAACTCGGCTTCATAACTCAACGAAAGTAGCTCACGACGGGTTCGCCTATTGACAAAACTTCTAGATTAAGAAAAGAATGATCGTATTCCAACCTATGAAACCATCTTATGTTGGCTTAACACACTTCTTATGTCAAAATAACCTTACATTGCATTTAACTAAGCTAAAAGAGATTACATGTGTAGAAGTATGATATCAACATGGAAAGCTCTAATGATCAAACTCGCCTTCATAACTCAACAAAAGTAGCTCACGACGGGTTCGGCTATTGACAAAACTTCTAGATTAAGAAAAGAATAACCGTATTCCAACCTATGACACCATCTTATGTCGGCTTAACACACTTTCTTATGTCAAAGTAACTTTACATTGCATTGAACTAAGCTAAAAGAGATTACATGTGTAGAAGCATGATATAAACATGGAAAGCTCTAATGATCAAACTCGGCTTCATAACTCAACAAAAGTAGCTCACGACGGGTTCGCCTATTGACAAAACTTCTAGATTAAGAAAATAATGACCGTGTTCTATCCTATGACACTACCTTATGTCGGCTTAACACACTTTCTTATGTCAAAGTACCCTTACATTGCATTGAACTAAGCTAAAAGAGATTACATGTGTAGAAGTATGATATCAACATGGAAAGCTCTAATGATCTGTTTCGGCTTCATAACTCAACGAAATTAGCTCACAACGGGTTCGCCTATTGACAAAACTTCTAGATTAAGAAAAGAATGACCGTATTCCAACCTATGACACCATCTTATGTCGGCTTAACACACTTTCTTATGTCAAAGTAACTTTACATTGCATTGAACTATGCTAAAAGAGATTACATGTGTAGAAGTATGATATCAACATCGAAAGCTCTAATGATCAAACTCGGCTTCATAACTCAACGAAAGTAGCTCACAACGGGTTCGCCTATTGACAAAACTTCTAGATTAAGAAAAGAATGACCGTATTCCAACCTATGACACCATCTTATGTCGGCTTAACACACTTTCTTATGTCAAAGTAACTTTACATTGCATTGAACTAAGCTAAAAGAGATTACATGTGTAGAAGTATGATATGAACATGGAAATCTCTAAGGATAAAAATCGGCTTCATAACTCAACGAAAGTAGCTCACGACGGGTTCGGCTATTGACAAAACTTCTAGATTAAGAAAAGAATGATCGTATTCCAACCTATGACACCACCTTATATCGGCTTAACACACTTTCTTATGTCAAAGTACCCTTACATTGCATTGAACTAAGCTAAAAGAGATTACATGTGTAGAAGTATGATATCAACATCGAAAGCTCTAATGATCAAACTCGGCTTCATAACTCAACGAAAGTAGCTCACAACGGGTTCGCCTATTGACAAAACTTCTAGATTAAGAAAAGAATGACCGTATTCCAACCTATGACACCATCTTATGTCGGCTTAACACACTTTCTTATGTCAAAGTAACTTTACATTGCATTGAACTAAGCTAAAAGAGATTACATGTGTAGAAGTATGATATGAACATGGAAATCTCTAAGGATAAAACTCGGCTTCATAACTCAACGAAAGTAGCTCACGACGGGTTCGCCTATTGACAAAACTTCTAGATTAAGAAAAGAATGATCGTATTCCAACCTATGAAACCATCTTATGTTGGCTTAACACACTTCTTATGTCAAAATAACCTTACATTGCATTGAACTAAGCTAAAAGAGATTACATGTGTAGAAGTATGATATCAACATGGAAAGCTCTAATGATCTATTTCGGCTTCATAACTCAACGAAATTAGCTCACAACGGGTTCGCCTATTGACAAAACTTCTAGATTAAGAAAAGAATGACCGTATTCCAACCTATGACACCATCTTATGTCGGCTTAACACACTTTCTTATGTCAAAGTAACTTTACATTGCATTGAACTAAGCTAAAAGAGATTACATGTGTAGAAGTATGATATCAACATCGAAAGCTCTAATGATCAAACTCGGCTTCATAACTCAACGAAAGTAGCTCACAACGGGTTCGCCTATTGACAAAACTTCTAGATTAAGAAAAGAATGACCGTATTCCAACCTATGACACCATCTTATGTCGGCTTAACACACTTTCTTATGTCAAAGTAACTTTACATTGCATTGAACTAAGCTAAAAGAGATTACATGTGTAGAAGTATGATATGAACATGGAAATCTCTAAGGATAAAACTCGGCTTCATAACTCAACGAAAGTAGCTCACGACGGGTTCGCCTATTGACAAAACTTCTAGATTAAGAAAAGAATGACCGTATTCCAACCTATGACACCATCTTATGTCGGCTTAACACACTTTCTTATGTCAAAGTAACTTTACATTGCATTGAACTAAGCTAAAAGAGATTACATGTGTAGAAGTATGATATCAACATCGAAAGCTCTAATGATCAAACTCGGCTTCATAACTCAACGAAAGTAGCTCACAACGGGTTCGCCTATTGACAAAACTTCTAGATTAAGAAAAGAATGACCGTATTCCAACCTATGACACCATCTTATGTCGGCTTAACACACTTTCTTATGTCAAAGTAACTTTACATTGCATTGAACTAAGCTAAAAGAGATTACATGTGTAGAAGTATGATATGAACATGGAAATCTCTAAGGATAAAACTCGGCTTCATAACTCAACGAAAGTAGCTCACGACGGGTTCGCCTATTGACAAAACTTCTAGATTAAGAAAAGAATGATCGTATTCCAACCTATGAAACCATCTTATGTTGGCTTAACACACTTCTTATGTCAAAATAACCTTACATTGCATTGAACTAAGCTAAAAGAGATTACATGTGTAGAAGTATGATATCAACATGGAAAGCTCTAATGATCAAACTCGCCTTCATAACTCAACAAAAGTAGCTCACGACGGGTTCGGCTATTGACAAAAATTCTAGATTAAGAAAAAAATGACCGTATTCCAACCTATGACACCACCTTATGTCGGCTTAACACACTTTCTTATGTCAAAGTACCCTTACATTGCATTGAACTAAGCTAAAAGAGATTACATGTGTAGAAGTATGATATCAACATGGAAAGCTCTAATGATCTATTTCGGCTTCATAACTCAACGAAATTAGCTCACAACGGGTTCGCCTATTGACAAAACTTCTAGATTAAGAAAAGAATGACCGTATTCCAACCTATGACACCATCTTATGTCGGCTTAACACACTTTCTTATGTCAAAGTAACTTTACATTGCATTGAACTAAGCTAAAAGAGATTACATGTGTAGAAGTATGATATGAACATGGAAAGCTCTAAGGATAAAACTCGGCTTCATAACTCAACGAAAGTAGCTCACGACGGGTTCGCCTATTGACAAAACTTCTAGATTAAGAAAAGAATGACCGTATTCCAACCTATGACACCATCTTATGTCGGCTTAACACTTTCTTATGTCAAAGTAACTTTACATTGCATTGAACTAAGCTAAAAGAGATTACATGTGTAGAAGTATGATATGAACATGGAAAGCTCTAAGGATCACACTCGGCTTCATAACTCAACGAAAGTAGCTCACGACGGGTTCGGCTATTGACAAAACTTCTAGATTAAGAAAAGAATGACCGTATTCCAACCTATGACACCACCTTATGTCGGCTTAACACACTTTCTTATGTCAAAGTAACTTTACATTGCATTGAACTAAGCTAAAAGAGATTACATGTGTAGAAGTATGATATGAATATGGAGAACTCTAAGGATCACACTCGGCTTCATAACTCAACGAAAGTAGCTAGCGACTGGTTCGACTATTGACAAAACTTCTAGATTAAGAAAAGAATGACCGTATTCCAACCTATGACACCACCTTATGTCGGCTTAACACACTTTCTTATGTCAAAGTAACCTTACATTGCATTGAACTAAGCTAAAAGAGATTACATGTGTAGAAGCATGATATAAACATGGAAAGCTCTAATGATCAAACTTGGCTTCATAACTCAACAAAAGTAGCTCACGACGGGTTCGCCTATTGACAAAACTTCTAGATTAAGAAAATAATGACCGTGTTCTATCCTATGACACAACCTTATGTCGGCTTAACACACTTTCTTATGTCAAAGTAACTTTACATTGCATTGAACTAAGCTAAAAGAGATTACGTGTGTAGAAGTATGATATGAACATGGAAAGCTCTAATGATCAAACTCGCCTTCATAACTCAACAAAAGTAGCTCACGACGGGTTCGGCTATTGACAAAACTTCTAGATTAAGAAAAAAATGACCGTATTCTAACCTATGACACCATCTTATGTTGGCTTAACACACTTCTTATGTCAAAATAACCTTACATTGCATTGAACTAAGCTAAAAGAGATTACATGTGTAGAAGTATGATATCAACATGGAAAGCTCTAATGATCAAACTCGCCTTCATAACTCAACAAAAGTAGCTCACGACGGGTTCGCCTATTGACAAAACTTCTAGATTAAGAAAATAATGACCGTGTTCTATCCTATGACACAACCTTATGTCGGCTTAACACACTTTCTTATGTCAAAGTAACTTTACATTGCATTGAACTAAGCTAAAAGAGATTACGTGTGTAGAAGTATGATATGAACATGGAAAGCTCTAATGATCAAACTCGGCTTCATAACTCAAAGAAAGTAGCTCACAACGGGTTCGCCTATTGACAAAACTTCTAGATTAAGAAAAGAATGACCGTATTCCAACCTATGACACCATCTTATGTCGGCTTAACACACTTTCTTATGTCAAAGTAACTTTACATTGCATTGAACTAAGCTAAAAGAGATTACATGTGTAGAAGTATGATATCAACATGGAAAGCTCTAATGATCAAACTCGCCTTCATAACTCAACAAAAGTAGCTCACGACGGGTTCGGCTATTGACAAAACTTCTAGATTAAGAAAAAAATGACTGTATTCCAACCTATAACACCACCTTATGTCGGCTTAACACACTTTCTTATGTCAAAGTACCCTTACATTGCATTGAACTAAGCTAAAAGAGATTACATGTGTAGAAGTATGATATCAACATGGAAAGCTCTAATGATCTATTTCGGCTTCATAACTCAACGAAATTAGCTCACAACGGGTTCGCCTATTGACAAAACTTCTAGATTAAGAAAAGAATGACCGTATTCCAACCTATGACACCACCTTATGTCGGCTTAACAAACTTTCTTATGTCAAAGTAACCTTACATTGCATTGAACTAAGATAAAAGAGATTACATGTGTAGAAGCATGATATAAACATGGAAAGCTCTAATGATCAAACTCGGCTTCATAACTCAACAAAAGTAGCTCACGACGGGTTCGCCTATTGACAAAACTTCTAGATTAAGAAAATAATGACCGTGTTCTATCCTATGACACAACCTTATGTCGGCTTAACACACTTTCTTATGTCAAAGAAACCTTACATTGCACTGAACTAAGATAAAAGAGATTACATGTGTAGAAGCATGATATAAACATGGAAAGCTCTAATGATCTATTTCGGCTTCATAAATCAACGAAATTAGCTCACAACGGGTTCGCCTATTGACAAAACTTCTAGATTAAGAAAAGAATGACCGTATTCCAACCTATGACACCACCTTATGTCGGCTTAACACACTTTCTTATGTCAAAGTACCCTTACATTGCATTGAACTAAGCTAAAAGAGATTACATGTGTAGAAGTATGATATGAACATGGAAAGCTCTAAGGATAAAACTCGGCTTCATAACTCAACGAAAGTAGCTCACGACGGGTTCGCCTATTGACAAAACTTCTAGATTAAGAAAAGAATGACAGTATTCCAACCTATGACACCACCTTATGTCGGCTTAACACACTTTCTTATGTCAAAGTACCCTTACATTGCATTGAACTAAGCTAAAAGAGATTACATGTGTAGAAGTATGATATCAACATGGAAAGCTCTAATGATCTATTTCGGCTTCATAACTCAACGAAATTAGCTCACAACGGGTTCGCTTATTGACAAAACTTCTAGATTAAGAAAAGAATGACCGTATTCCAACCTACGACACCATATTATGTCGGCTTAACACACTTTCTTATGTCAAAGTAACTTTACATTGCATTGAACTAAGCTAAAAGAGATTACATGTGTAGAAGTATGATATCAACATGGAAAGCTCTAATGATCTATTTCGGCTTCATAACTCAACGAAATTAGCTCACAACGGGTTCGCCTATTGACAAAACTTCTAGATTAAGAAAAGAATGATCGTATTCCAACCTATGACACCATCTTATGTCGGCTTAACACACTTTCTTATGTCAAAGTAACTTTACATTGAATTGAACTAAGCTAAAAGAGATTACATGTGTAGAAGTATGATATGAACATGGAAAGCTCTAAGGATCACACTCGGCTTCATAACTCAACGAAAGTAGCTCACGACGGGTTCGACTATTGACAAAACTTCTAGATTAAGAAAAGAATGACCGTATTCCAACCTATAACACCACCTTATGTCGGCTTAACACACTTTCTTATGTCAGAGTAACTTTACATTGCATTGAACTAAGCTAAAAGAGATTACATGTGTAGAAGTATGATATGAATATGGAGAACTCTAAGGATCACACTCGGCTTCATAACTCAACGAAAGTAGCTAGCGACGGGTTCGACTATTGACAAAACTTCTAGATTAAGAAAAGAATGACCGTATTCCAACCTATGACACCACCTTATGTCGGCTTAACACACTTTCTTATGTCAAAGTAACCTTACATTGCATTGAACTAAGCTAAAAGAGATTACATGTGTAGAAGCATGATATAAACATGGAAAGCTCTAATGATCAAACTTGGCTTCATAACTCAACAAAAGTAGCTCACGACGGGTTCACCTATTGACAAAACTTCTAGATTAAGAAAATAATGACCGTGTTCTATCCTATGAAACAACCTTATGTCGGCTTAACACACTTTCTTATGTCAAAGTAACCTTACATTGCACTGAACTAAGCTAAAAGAGATTCCATGTGTAGAAGCATGATATAAACATGGAAAGCTCTAATGATCTATTTCGGCTTCATAACTCAACGAAATTAGCTCACAACGGGTTCGCCTATTGACCAAACTTCTAGATTAAGAAAAGAATGACCGTATTCCAACCTATGACACCATCTTATGTCGGCTTAACACACTTTCTTATGTCAAAGTAACTTTACATTGCATTGAACTAAGCTAAAAGAGATTACATGTGTAGAAGTATGATATCAACATCGAAAGCTCTAATGATCAAACTCGGCTTCATAACTCAACGAAAGTAGCTCACAACGGGTTCGCCTATTGACAAAATTTCTAGATTAAGAAAAGAATGACCGTATTCCAACCTATGACACCATCTTATGTCGGCTTAACACACTTTCTTATGTCAAAGTAACTTTACATTGCATTGAACTAAGCTAAAAGAGATTACATGTGTAGAAGTATGATATGAATATGGAGAACTCTAAGGATCACACTCGGCTTCATAACTCAACGAAAGTAGCTAGCGACGGGTTCGACTATTGACAAAACTTCTAGATTAAGAAAAGAATGACCGTATTCCAACCTATGACACCACCTTATGTCGGCTTAACACACTTTCTTATGTCAAAGTAACCTTACATTGCATTGAACTAAGCTAAAAGAGATTACATGTGTAGAAGCATGATATAAACATGGAAAGCTCTAATGATTAAACTTGGCTTCATAACTCAACAAAAGTAGCTCACGACGGGTTCGCCTATTGACAAAACTTCTAGATTAAGAAAATAATGACCGTGTTCTATCCTATGACACAACCTTATGTCGGCTTAACAACTTTCTTATGTCAAAGTAACCTTACATTGCACTGAACTAAGCTAAAAGAGATTCCATGTGTAGAAGCATGATATAAACATGGAAAGCTCTAATGATCTATTTCGGCTTCATAACTCAACGAAATTAGCTCACAACGGGTTCGCCTATTGACAAAACTTCTAGATTAAGAAAAGAATGACCGTATTCCAACCTATGACACCACCTTATGTCGGCTTAACACACTTTCTTATGTCAAAGTACCCTTACATTGCATTGAACTAAGCTAAAAGAGATTACATGTGTAGAAGTATGATATGAACATGGAAAGCTCTAAGGATAAAACTCGGCTTCATAACTCAACGAAAGTAGCTCACGACGGGTTCGCCTATTGACAAAACTTCTAGATTAAGAAAAGAATGACAGTATTCCAACCTATGACACAACCTTATGTCGGCTTAACACACTTTCTTATGTCAAAGTACCCTTACATTGCATTGAACTAAGCTAAAAGAGATTACATGTGTAGAAGTATGATATCAACATGGAAAGCTCTAATGATCTATTTCGGCTTCATAACTCAACGAAATTAGCTCACAACGGGTTCGCTTATTGACAAAACTTCTAGATTAAGAAAAGAATGACCGTATTCCAACCTACGACACCATATTATGTCGGCTTAACACACTTTCTTATGTCAAAGTAACTTTACATTGCATTGAACTAAGCTAAAAGAGATTACATGTGTAGAAGTATGATATCAACATGGAAAGCTCTAATGATCTATTTCGGCTTCATAACTCAACGAAATTAGCTCACAACGGGTTCGCCTATTGACAAAACTTCTAGATTAAGAAAAGAATGATCGTATTCCAACCTATGACACCATCTTATGTCGGCTTAACACAATTTCTTATGTCAAAGTAACTTTACATTGAATTGAACTAAGCTAAAAGAGATTACATGTGTAGAAGTATGATATGAACATGGAAAGCTCTAAGGATCACACTCGGCTTCATAACTCAACGAAAGTAGCTCACGACGGGTTCGACTATTGACAAAACTTCTAGATTAAGAAAAGAATGACCGTATTCCAACCTATAACACCACCTTATGTCGGCTTAACACACTTTCTTATGTCAGAGTAACTTTACATTGCATTGAACTAAGCTAAAAGAGATTACATGTGTAGAAGTATGATATGAATATGGAGAACTCTAAGGATCACACTCGGCTTCATAACTCAACGAAAGTAGCTAGCGACGGGTTCGACTATTGACAAAACTTCTAGATTAAGAAAAGAATGACCGTATTCCAACCTATGACACCACCTTATGTCGGCTTAACACACTTTCTTATGTCAAAGTAACCTTACATTGCATTGAACTAAGCTAAAAGAGATTACATGTGTAGAAGCATGATATAAACATGGAAAGCTCTAATGATCAAACTTGGCTTCATAACTCAACAAAAGTAGCTCACGACGGGTTCACCTATTGACAAAACTTCTAGATTAAGAAAATAATGACCGTGTTCTATCCTATGACACAACCTTATGTCGGCTTAACACACTTTCTTATGTCAAAGTAACCTTACATTGCACTGAACTAAGCTAAAAGAGATTCCATGTGTAGAAGCATGATATAAACATGGAAAGCTCTAATGATCTATTTCGGCTTCATAACTCAACGAAATTAGCTCACAACGGGTTCGCCTATTGACAAAACTTCTAGATTAAGAAAAGAATGACCGTATTCCAACCTATGACACCATCTTATATCGGCTTAACACACTTTCTTATGTCAAAGTAACTTTACATTGCATTGAACTAAGCTAAAAGAGATTACATGTGTAGAAGTATGATATCAACATCGAAAGCTCTAATGATCTATTTCGGCTTCATAACTCAACGAAAGTAGCTCACAACGGGTTCGCCTATTGACAAAATTTCTAGATTAAGAAAAGAATGACCGTATTCCAACCTATGACACCATCTTATGTCGGCTTAACACACTTTCTTATGTCAAAGTAACTTTACATTGCATTGAACTAAGCTAAAAGAGATTACATGTGTAGAAGTATGATATCAACATCGAAAGCTCTAAGGATAAAACTCGGCTTCATAACTCAACGAAAGTAGCTCACGACGGGTTCGCCTATTGACAAAACTTCTAGATTAAGAAAAGAATGACCGTATTCCAACCTATGACACCATCTTATGTTGGCTTAACACACTTCTTATGTCAAAGTAACCTTACATTGCATTGAACTAAGCTAAAAGAGATTACATGTGTAGAAGTATGATATGAACATGGAAAGCTCTAATGATCAAACTCGCCTTCATAACTCAACAAAAGTAGGTCACGACGGGTTCGGCTATTGACAAAACTTCTAGATTAAGAAAAGAATGACCGTATTCCAACCTATGACACCACCTTATTTTGGCTTAACACACTTCTTATGTCAAAGTAACCTTACATTGCATTGAACTAAGCTAAAAGAGATTACATGTGTAGAAGTATGATATCAACATGGAAAGCTCTAATGATCAAACTCGCCTTCATAACTCAACGAAATTAGCTCACAACGGGTTCGGCTATTGACAAAACTTCTAGATTAAGAAAAAAATGACCGTATTCCAACCTATGACACCACCTTATTTCGGCTTAACACACTTTCTTATGTCAAAGTACCCTTACATTGCATTGAACTAAGCTAAAAGAGATTACATGTGTAGAAGTATGATATCAACATGGAAAGCTCTAATGATCTATTTCGGCTTCATAACTCAACGAAATTAGCTCACAACGGGTTCGCCAATTGACAAAACTTCTAGATTAAGAAAAGAATGACCGTATTCCAACCTATGACACCATCTTATGTCGGCTTAACACACTTTCTTATGTCAAAGTAACTTTACCTTGCATTGAACTAAGCTAAAAGAGATTACATGTGTAGAAGTATGATATGAACATGGAAAGCTCTAAGGATAAAACTCGGCTTCATAACTCAACGAAATTAGCTCACGACGGGTTCGCCTATTGACAAAACTTCTAGATTAAGAAAAGAATGACCGTATTCCAACCTATGACACCATCTTATGTCGGCTTAACACACTTTCTTATGTCAAAGTAACTTTACATTGCATTGAACTAAGCTAAAAGAGATTACATGTGTAGAAGTATGATATGAACATGGAAAGCTCTAAGGATAAAACTCGGCTTCATAACTCAACGAAAGTAGCTCACGACGGGTTCGCCTATTGACAAAACTTCTAGATTAAGAAAAGAATGACAGTATTCCAACCTATGACACCACCTTATGTCGGCTTAACACACTTTCTTATGTCAAAGTACCCTTACATTGCATTGAACTAAGCTAAAAGAGATTACATGTGTAGAAGTATGATATCAACATGGAAAGCTCTAATGATCTATTTCGGCTTCATAACTCAACGAAATTAGCTCACAACGGGTTCGCTTATTGACAAAACTTCTAGATTAAGAAAAGAATGACCGTATTCCAACCTACGACACCATATTATGTCGGCTTAACACACTTTCTTATGTCAAAGTAACTTTACATTGCATTGAACTAAGCTAAAAGAGATTACATGTGTAGAAGTATGATATCAACATGGAAAGCTCTAATGATCTATTTCGGCTTCATAACTCAACGAAATTAGCTCACAACGGGTTCGCCTATTGATAAAACTTCTAGATTAAGAAAAGAATGATCGTATTCCAACCTATGACACCATCTTATGTCGGCTTAACACACTTTCTTATGTCAAAGTAACTTTACATTGAATTGAACTAAGCTAAAAGAGATTACATGTGTAGAAGTATGATATGAACATGGAAAGCTCTAAGGATCACACTCGGCTTCATAACTCAACGAAAGTAGCTCACGACGGGTTCGACTATTGACAAAACTTCTAGATTAAGAAAAGAATGACCGTATTCCAACCTATAACACCACCTTATGTCGGCTTAACACACTTTCTTATGTCAGAGTAACTTTACATTGCATTGAACTAAGCTAAAAGAGATTACATGTGTAGAAGTATGATATGAATATGGAGAACTCTAAGGATCACACTCGGCTTCATAACTCAACGAAAGTAGCTAGCGACGGGTTCGACTATTGACAAAACTTCTAGATTAAGAAAAGAATGACCGTATTCCAACCTATGACACCACCTTATGTCGGCTTAACACACTTTCTTATGTCAAAGTAACCTTACATTGCATTGAACTAAGCTAAAAGAGATTATATGTGTAGAAGCATGATATAAACATGGAAAGCTCTAATGATCAAACTTGGCTTCATAACTCAACAAAAGTAGCTCACGACGGGTTCACCTATTGACAAAACTTCTAGATTAAGAAAATAATGACCGTGTTCTATCCTATGACACAACCTTATGTCGGCTTAACACACTTTCTTATGTCAAAGTAACCTTACATTGCACTGAACTAAGCTAAAAGAGATTCCATGTGTAGAAGCATGATATAAACATGGAAAGCTCTAATGATCTATTTCGGCTTCATAACTCAACGAAATTAGCTCACAACGGGTTCGCCTATTGACAAAACTTCTAGATTAAGAAAAGAATGACCGTATTCCAACCTATGACACCATCTTATGTCGGCTTAACACACTTTCTTATGTCAAAGTAACTTTACATTGCATTGAACTAAGCTAAAAGAGATTACATGTGTAGAAGTATGATATCAACATCGAAAGCTCTAATGATCAAACTCGGCTTCATAACTCAACGAAAGTAGCTCACAACGGGTTCGCCTATTGACAAAATTTCTAGATTAAGAAAAGAATGACCGTATTCCAACCTATGACACCATCTTATGTCGGCTTAACACACTTTCTTATGTCAAAGTAACTTTACATTGCATTGAACTAAGCTAAAAGAGATTACATGTGTAGAAGTATGATATGAACATGGAAAGCTCTAAGGATAAAACTCGGCTTCATAACTCAATGAAAGTAGCTCACGACGGGTTCGCCTATTGACAAAACTTCTAGATTAAGAAAAGAATGACCGTATTCCAACCTATGACACAATCTTATGTTGGCTTAACACACTTCTTATGTCAAAGTAACCTTACATTGCATTGAACTAAGCTAAAAGAGATTACATGTGTAGAAGTATGATATCAACATGGAAAGCTCTAATGATCAAACTCGCCTTCATAACTCAACAAAAGTAGCTCACGACGGGTTCGGCTATTGACAAAACTTCTAGATTAAGAAAAAAATGACCGTATTCCAACCTATGACACCACCTTATTTCGGCTTAACACACTTTCTTATGTCAAAGTACCCTTACATTGCATTGAACTAAGCTAAAAGAGATTACATGTGTAGAAGTATGATATCAACATGGAAAGCTCTAATGATCTATTTCGGCTTCATAACTCAACGAAATTAGCTCACAACGGGTTCGCCAATTGACAAAACTTCTAGATTAAGAAAAGAATGACTGTATTCCAACCTATGACACCATCTTATGTCGGCTTAACACACTTTCTTATGTCAAAGTAACTTTACCTTGCATTGAACTAAGCTAAAAGAGATTACATGTGTAGAAGTATGATATGAACATGGAAAGCTCTAAGGATAAAACTCGGCTTCATAACTCAACGAAAGTAGCTCACGACGGGTTCGCCTATTGACAAAACTTCTAGATTAAGAAAAGAATGACCGTATTCCAACCTATGACACCACCTTATGTCGGCTTAACACACTTTCTTATGTCAAAATTACCTTACATTGCATTGAACTAAGCTAAAAGAGATTACATGTGTAGAAGCATGATATAAACATGGAAAGCTCTAATGATCAAACTCGGCTTCATAACTCAACAAAAGTAGCTCACGACGGGTTCGCCTATTGACAAAACTTCTAGATTAAGAAAAGAATGACCGTATTCCAACCTATGACACCATCTTATGTCGGCTTAACACACTTTCTTATGTCAAAGTAACTTTACATTGCATTGAACTAAGCTAAAAGAGATTACGTGTGTAGAAGTATGATATGAACATGGAAAGCTCTAATGATCAAACTCGGCTTCATAACTCAACGAAAGTAGCTCACAACGGGTTCGCCTATTGACAAAACTTCTAGATTAAGAAAAGAATGACCGTATTCCAACCTATGACACCATCTTATGTCGGCTTAACACACTTTCTTATGTCAAAGTAACTTTACATTGCATTGAACTAAGCTAAAAGAGATTACATGTGTAGAAGTATGATATCAACATGGAAAGCTCTAATGATCAAACTCGCCTTCATAACTCAACAAAAGTAGCTCACGACGGGTTCGGCTATTGACAAAACTTCTAGATTAAGAAAAAAATGACTGTATTCCAACCTATGACACCACCTTATGTCGGCTTAACACACTTTCTTATGTCAAAGTACCCTTACATTGCATTGAACTAAGCTAAAAGAGATTACATGTGTAGAAGCATGATATAAACATGGAAAGCTCTAATGATCAAACTCGGCTTCCTAACTCAACAAAAGTAGCTCACGACGGGTTCGACTATTGACAAAACTTCTAGATTAAGAAAAAAATGACCGTATTCCAACCTATGACACCACCTTATGTCGGCTTAACACACTTTCTTATGTCAAAGTACCCTTACATTGCATTGAACTAAGCTAAAAGAGATTACATGTGTAGAAGTATGATATCAACATGGAAAGCTCTAATGATCTATTTCGGCTTCATAACTCAACGAAATTAGCTCACAACGGGTTCGCTTATTGACAAAACTTCTAGATTAAGAAAAGAATGACCGTATTCCAACCTACGACACCATATTATGTCGGCTTAACACACTTTCTTATGTCAAAGTAACTTTACATTGCATTGAACTAAGCTAAAAGAGATTACATGTGTAGAAGTATGATATCAACATGGAAAGCTCTAATGATCTATTCGGCTTCATAACTCAACGAAATTAGCTCACAACGGGTTCGCCTATTGACAAAACTTCTAGATTAAGAAAAGAATGATCGTATTCCAACCTATGACACCATCTTATGTCGTCTTAACACACTTTCTTATGTCAAAGTAACTTTACATTGAATTGAACTAAGCTAAAAGAGATTACATGTGTAGAAGTATGATATGAACATGGAAAGCTCTAAGGATCACACTCGGCTTCATAACTCAACGAAAGTAGCTCACGACGGGTTCGACTATTGACAAAACTTCTAGATTAAGAAAAGAATGACCGTATTCCAACCTATAACACCACCTTATGTCGGCTTAACACACTTTCTTATGTCAAAGTAACTTTACATTGCATTGAACTAAGCTAAAAGAGATTACATGTGTAGAAGTATGATATGAATATGGAGAACTCTAAGGATCACACTCGGCTTCATAACTCAACGAAAGTAGCTAGCGACGGGTTCGACTATTGACAAAACTTCTAGATTAAGAAAAGAATGACCGTATTCCAACCTATGACACCACCTTATGTCGGCTTAACACACTTTCTTATGTCAAAGTAACCTTACATTGCATTGAACTAAGCTAAAAGAGATTACATGTGTAGAAGCATGATATAAACATGGAAAGCTCTAATGATCAAACTTGGCTTCATAACTCAACAAAAGTAGCTCACGACGGGTTCGCCTATTGACAAAACTTCTAGATTAAGAAAATAATGACCGTGTTCTATCCTATGACACAACCTTATGTCGGCTTAACACACTTTCTTATGTCAAAGTAACCTTACATTGCACTGAACTAAGCTAAAAGAGATTCCATGTGTAGAAGCATGATATAAACATGGAAAGCTCTAACGATCTATTTCGGCTTCATAACTCAACGAAATTAGCTCACAACGGGTTCGCCTATTGACAAAACTTCTAGATTAAGAAAAGAATGACCGTATTCCAACCTATGACACCACCTTATGTCGGCTTAACACACTTTCTTATGTCAAAGTACCCTTACATTGCATTGAACTAAGCTAAAAGAGATTACATGTGTAGAAGTATGATATGAACATGGAAAGCTCTAAGGATAAAACTCGGCTTCATAACTCAACGAAAGTAGCTCACGACGGGTTCGCCTATTGACAAAACTTCTAGATTAAGAAAAGAATGACCGTATTCCAACCTATGACACCATCTTATGTCGACTTAACACACTTTCTTATGTCAAAGTAACTTTACATTGCATTGAATTAAGCTAAAAGAGATTACATGTGTAGAAGTATGATATGAACATGGAAAGCTCTAAGGATAAAACTCGGCTTCATAACTCAACGAAAGTAGCTCACGACGGGTTCGCCTATTGACAAAACTTCTAGATTAAGAAAAGAATGACCGTATTCCAACCTATGACACCATCTTAGGTTGGCTTAACACACTTCTTATGTCAAAGTAACCTTACATTGCATTGAACTAAGCTAAAAGAGATTACATGTGTAGAAGTATGATATCAACATGGAAAGCTCTAATGATCAAACTCGCCTTCATAACTCAACAAAAGTAGCTCACGACGGGTTCGGCTATTGACAAAACTTCTAGATTAAGAAAAAAATGACCGTATTCCAACCTATGACACCACCTTATTTCGGCTTAACACACTTTCTTATGTCAAAGTACCCTTACATTGCATTGAACTAAGCTAAAAGAGATTACATGTGTAGAAGTATGATATCAACATGGAAAGCTCTAATGATCTATTTCGGCTTCATAACTCAACGAAATTAGCTCACAACGGGTTCGCCAATTGACAAAACTTCTAGATTAAGAAAAGAATGACCGTATTCCAACCTATCACACCATCTTATGTCGGCTTAACACACTTTCTTATGTCAAAGTAACTTTACCTTGCATTGAACTAAGCTAAAAGAGATTACATGTGTAGAAGTATGATATGAACATGGAAAGCTCTAAGGATAAAACTCGGCTTCATAACTCAACGAAAGTAGCTCACGACGGGTTCGCCTATTGACAAAACTTCTAGATTAAGAAAAGAATGACCGTATTCCAACCTATGACACCACCTTATGTCGGCTTAACACACTTTCTTATGTCAAAATAACCTTACATTGCATTGAACTAAGCTAAAAGAGATTACATGTGTAGAAGCATGATATAAACATGGAAAGCTCTAATGATCAAACTCGGCTTCATAACTCAACAAAAGTAGCTCACGACGGGTTCGCCTATTGACAAAACTTCTAGATTAAGAAAAGAATGACCGTATTCTAACCTATGACACCATCTTATGTCGGCTTAACACACTTTCTTATGTCAAAGTAACTTTACATTGCATTGAACTAAGCTAAAAGAGATTACGTGTGTAGAAGTATGATATGAACATGGAAAGCTCTAATGATCAAACTCGGCTTCATAACTCAACGAAAGTAGCTCACAACGGGTTCGCCTATTGACAAAACTTCTAGATTAAGAAAAGAATGACCGTATTCCAACCTATGACACCATCTTATGTCGGCTTAACACACTTTCTTATGTCAAAGTAACTTTACATTGCATTGAACTAAGCTAAAAGAGATTACATGTGTAGAAGCATGATATCAACATGGAAAGCTCTAATGATCAAACTCGCCTTCATAACTCAACGAAAGTAGCTCACGACGGGTTCGACTATTGACAAAACTTCTAGATTAAGAAAAGAATGACCGTATTCCAACCTATAACACCACCTTATGTCGGCTTAACACACTTTCTTATGTCAAAGTAACTTTACATTGCATTGAACTAAGCTAAAAGAGATTACATGTGTAGAAGTATGATATGAATATGGAGAACTCTAAGGATCACACTCGGCTTCATAACTCAACGAAAGTAGCTAGCGACGGGTTCGACTATTGACAAAACTTCTAGATTAAGAAAAGAATGACCGTATTCCAACCTATGACACCACCTTATGTCGGCTTAACACACTTTCTTATGTCAAAGTAACCTTACATTGCATTGAACTAAGCTAAAAGAGATTACATGTGTAGAAGCATGATATAAACATGGAAAGCTCTAATGATCAAACTTGGCTTCATAACTCAACAAAAGTAGCTCACGACGGGTTCGCCTATTGACAAAACTTCTAGATTAAGAAAATAATGACCGTGTTCTATCCTATGACACAACCTTATGTCGGCTTAACACACTTTCTTATGTCAAAGTAACCTTACATTGCACTGAACTAAGCTAAAAGAGATTCCATGTGTAGAAGCATGATATAAACATGGAAAGCTCTAACGATCTATTTCGGCTTCATAACTCAACGAAATTAGCTCACAACGGGTTCGCCTATTGACAAAACTTCTAGATTAAGAAAAGAATGACCGTATTCCAACCTATGACACCACCTTATGTCGGCTTAACACACTTTCTTATGTCAAAGTACCCTTACATTGCATTGAACTAAGCTAAAAGAGATTACATGTGTAGAAGTATGATATGAACATGGAAAGCTCTAAGGATAAAACTCGGCTTCATAACTCAACGAAAGTAGCTCACGACGGGTTCGCCTATTGACAAAACTTCTAGATTAAGAAAAGAATGACCGTATTCCAACCTATGACACCATCTTATGTCGACTTAACACACTTTCTTATGTCAAAGTAACTTTACATTGCATTGAATTAAGCTAAAAGAGATTACATGTGTAGAAGTATGATATGAACATGGAAAGCTCTAAGGATAAAACTCGGCTTCATAACTCAACGAAAGTAGCTCACGACGGGTTCGCCTATTGACAAAACTTCTAGATTAAGAAAAGAATGACCGTATTCCAACCTATGACACCATCTTAGGTTGGCTTAACACACTTCTTATGTCAAAGTAACCTTACATTGCATTGAACTAAGCTAAAAGAGATTACATGTGTAGAAGTATGATATGAACATGGAAAGCTCTAAGGATAAAACTCGGCTTCATAACTCAACGAAAGTAGCTCACGACGGGTTCGCCTATTGACAAAACTTCTAGATTAAGAAAAGAATGACAGTATTCCAACCTATGACACCACCTTATGTCGGCTTAACACACTTTCTTATGTCAAAGTACCCTTACATTGCATTGAACTAAGCTAAAAGAGATTACATGTGTAGAAGTATGATATCAACATGGAAAGCTCTAATGATCTATTTCGGCTTCATAACTCAACGAAATTAGCTCACGACGGGTTCGCCTATTGACAAAACTTCTAGATTAAGAAAAGAATGATCGTATTCCAACCTATGACACCATCTTATGTCGTCTTAACACACTTTCTTATGTCAAAGTAACTTTACATTGCATTGAACTAAGCTAAAAGAGATTACATGTGTAGAAGTATGATATGAATATGGAGAACTCTAAGGATCACACTCGGCTTCATAACTCAACGAAAGTAGCTAGCGACGGGTTCGACTATTGACAAAACTTCTAGATTAAGAAAAGAATGACCGTATTCCAACCTATGACACCACCTTATGTCGGCTTAACACACTTTCTTATGTCAAAGTAACCTTACATTGCATTGAACTAAGCTAAAAGAGATTATATGTGTAGAAGCATGATATAAACATGGAAAGCTCTAATGATCAAACTTGGCTTCATAACTCAACAAAAGTAGCTCACGACGGGTTCACCTATTGACAAAACTTCTAGATTAAGAAAATAATGACCGTGTTCTATCCTATGACACAACCTTATGTCGGCTTAACACACTTTCTTATGTCAAAGTAACCTTACATTGCACTGAACTAAGCTAAAAGAGATTCCATGTGTAGAAGCATGATATAAACATGGAAAGCTCTAATGATCTATTTCGGCTTCATAACTCAACGAAATTAGCTCACAACGGGTTCGCCTATTGACAAAACTTCTAGATTAAGAAAAGAATGACCGTATTCCAACCTATGACACCATCTTATATCGGCTTAACACACTTTCTTATGTCAAAGTAACTTTACATTGCATTGAACTAAGCTAAAAGAGATTACATGTGTAGAAGTATGATATCAACATCGAAAGCTCTAATGATCTATTTCGGCTTCATAACTCAACGAAAGTAGCTCACAACGGGTTCGCCTATTGACAAAATTTCTAGATTAAGAAAAGAATGACCGTATTCCAACCTATGACACCATCTTATGTCGGCTTAACACACTTTCTTATGTCAAAGTAACTTTACATTGCATTGAACTAAGCTAAAAGAGATTACATGTGTAGAAGTATGATATCAACATCGAAAGCTCTAAGGATAAAACTCGGCTTCATAACTCAACGAAAGTAGCTCACGACGGGTTCGCCTATTGACAAAACTTCTAGATTAAGAAAAGAATGACCGTATTCCAACCTATGACACCATCTTATGTTGGCTTAACACACTTCTTATGTCAAAGTAACCTTACATTGCATTGAACTAAGCTAAAAGAGATTACATGTGTAGAAGTATGATATGAACATGGAAAGCTCTAATGATCAAACTCGCCTTCATAACTCAACAAAAGTAGGTCACGACGGGTTCGCCTATTGACAAAACTTCTAGATTAAGAAAAGAATGACCGTATTCCAACCTATGACACCACCTTATTTTGGCTTAACACACTTCTTATGTCAAAGTAACCTTACATTGCATTGAACTAAGCTAAAAGAGATTACATGTGTAGAAGTATGATATCAACATGGAAAGCTCTAATGATCAAACTCGCCTTCATAACTCAACGAAATTAGCTCACAACGGGTTCGGCTATTGACAAAACTTCTAGATTAAGAAAAAAATGACCGTATTCCAACCTATGACACCACCTTATTTCGGCTTAACACACTTTCTTATGTCAAAGTACCCTTACATTGCATTGAACTAAGCTAAAAGAGATTACATGTGTAGAAGTATGATATCAACATGGAAAGCTCTAATGATCTATTTCGGCTTCATAACTCAACGAAATTAGCTCACAACGGGTTCGCCAATTGACAAAACTTCTAGATTAAGAAAAGAATGACCGTATTCCAACCTATGACACCATCTTATGTCGGCTTAACACACTTTCTTATGTCAAAGTAACTTTACCTTGCATTGAACTAAGCTAAAAGAGATTACATGTGTAGAAGTATGATATGAACATGGAAAGCTCTAAGGATAAAACTCGGCTTCATAACTCAACGAAATTAGCTCACGACGGGTTCGCCTATTGACAAAACTTCTAGATTAAGAAAAGAATGACCGTATTCCAACCTATGACACCATCTTATGTCGGCTTAACACACTTTCTTATGTCAAAGTAACTTTACATTGCATTGAACTAAGCTAAAAGAGATTACATGTGTAGAAGTATGATATGAACATGGAAAGCTCTAAGGATAAAACTCGGCTTCATAACTCAACGAAAGTAGCTCACGACGGGTTCGGCTATTGACAAAACTTCTAGATTAAGAAAAGAATGACCATGTTCCATCCTATGACACTACCTTATGTCGGCTTAACACACTTTCTTATGTCAAAGTAACCTTACATTGCATTGAACTAAGCTAAAAGAGATTACATGTGTAGAAGTATGATATTAACATGGAAAGCTCTAAGGATCACACTCGGCTTCATAACTCAACGAAAGTAGCTCACGACGGGTTCGACTATTGACAAAACTTCTAGATTAAGAAAAGAATGACCGTATTCCAACCTATAACACCACCTTATGTCGGCTTAACACACTTTCTTATGTCAGAGTAACTTTACATTGCATTGAACTAAGCTAAAAGAGATTACATGTGTAGAAGTATGATATGAATATGGAGAACTCTAAGGATCACACTCGGCTTCATAACTCAACGAAAGTAGCTAGCGACGGGTTCGACTATTGACAAAACTTCTAGATTAAGAAAAGAATGACCGTATTCCAACCTATGACACCACCTTATGTCGGCTTAACACACTTTCTTATGTCAAAGTAACCTTACATTGCATTGAACTAAGCTAAAAGAGATTATATGTGTAGAAGCATGATATAAACATGGAAAGCTCTAATGATCAAACTTGGCTTCATAACTCAACAAAAGTAGCTCACGACGGGTTCACCTATTGACAAAACTTCTAGATTAAGAAAATAATGACCGTGTTCTATCCTATGACACAACCTTATGTCGGCTTAACACACTTTCTTATGTCAAAGTAACCTTACATTGCACTGAACTAAGCTAAAAGAGATTCCATGTGTAGAAGCATGATATAAACATGGAAAGCTCTAATGATCTATTTCGGCTTCATAACTCAACGAAATTAGCTCACAACGGGTTCGCCTATTGACAAAACTTCTAGATTAAGAAAAGAATGACCGTATTCCAACCTATGACACCATCTTATGTCGGCTTAACACACTTTCTTATGTCAAAGTAACTTTACATTGCATTGAACTAAGCTAAAAGAGATTACATGTGTAGAAGTATGATATCAACATCGAAAGCTCTAATGATCAAACTCGGCTTCATAACTCAACGAAAGTAGCTCACAACGGGTTCGCCTATTGACAAAATTTCTAGATTAAGAAAAGAATGACCGTATTCCAACCTATGACACCATCTTATGTCGGCTTAACACACTTTCTTATGTCAAAGTAACTTTACATTGCATTGAACTAAGCTAAAAGAGATTACATGTGTAGAAGTATGATATGAACATGGAAAGCTCTAAGGATAAAACTCGGCTTCATAACTCAATGAAAGTAGCTCACGACGGGTTCGCCTATTGACAAAACTTCTAGATTAAGAAAAGAATGACCGTATTCCAACCTATGACACAATCTTATGTTGGCTTAACACACTTCTTATGTCAAAGTAACCTTACATTGCATTGAACTAAGCTAAAAGAGATTACATGTGTAGAAGTATGATATCAACATGGAAAGCTCTAATGATCAAACTCGCCTTCATAACTCAACAAAAGTAGCTCACGACGGGTTCGGCTATTGACAAAACTTCTAGATTAAGAAAAAAATGACCGTATTCCAACCTATGACACCACCTTATTTCGGCTTAACACACTTTCTTATGTCAAAGTACCCTTACATTGCATTGAACTAAGCTAAAAGAGATTACATGTGTAGAAGTATGATATCAACATGGAAAGCTCTAATGATCTATTTCGGCTTCATAACTCAACGAAATTAGCTCACAACGGGTTCGCCAATTGACAAAACTTCTAGATTAAGAAAAGAATGACTGTATTCCAACCTATGACACCATCTTATGTCGGCTTAACACACTTTCTTATGTCAAAGTAACTTTACCTTGCATTGAACTAAGCTAAAAGAGATTACATGTGTAGAAGTATGATATGAACATGGAAAGCTCTAAGGATAAAACTCGGCTTCATAACTCAACGAAAGTAGCTCACGACGGGTTCGCCTATTGACAAAACTTCTAGATTAAGAAAAGAATGACCGTATTCCAACCTATGACACCACCTTATGTCGGCTTAACACACTTTCTTATGTCAAAATTACCTTACATTGCATTGAACTAAGCTAAAAGAGATTACATGTGTAGAAGCATGATATAAACATGGAAAGCTCTAATGATCAAACTCGGCTTCATAACTCAACAAAAGTAGCTCACGACGGGTTCGCCTATTGACAAAACTTCTAGATTAAGAAAAGAATGACCGTATTCCAACCTATGACACCATCTTATGTCGGCTTAACACACTTTCTTATGTCAAAGTAACTTTACATTGCATTGAACTAAGCTAAAAGAGATTACGTGTGTAGAAGTATGATATGAACATGGAAAGCTCTAATGATCAAACTCGGCTTCATAACTCAACGAAAGTAGCTCACAACGGGTTCGCCTATTGACAAAACTTCTAGATTAAGAAAAGAATGACCGTATTCCAACCTATGACACCATCTTATGTCGGCTTAACACACTTTCTTATGTCAAAGTAACTTTACATTGCATTGAACTAAGCTAAAAGAGATTACATGTGTAGAAGTATGATATCAACATGGAAAGCTCTAATGATCAAACTCGCCTTCATAACTCAACAAAAGTAGCTCACGACGGGTTCGGCTATTGACAAAACTTCTAGATTAAGAAAAAAATGACTGTATTCCAACCTATGACACCACCTTATGTCGGCTTAACACACTTTCTTATGTCAAAGTACCCTTACATTGCATTGAACTAAGCTAAAAGAGATTACATGTGTAGAAGCATGATATAAACATGGAAAGCTCTAATGATCAAACTCGGCTTCCTAACTCAACAAAAGTAGCTCACGACGGGTTCGACTATTGACAAAACTTCTAGATTAAGAAAAAAATGACCGTATTCCAACCTATGACACCACCTTATGTCGGCTTAACACACTTTCTTATGTCAAAGTACCCTTACATTGCATTGAACTAAGCTAAAAGAGATTACATGTGTAGAAGTATGATATCAACATGGAAAGCTCTAATGATCTATTTCGGCTTCATAACTCAACGAAATTAGCTCACAACGGGTTCGCTTATTGACAAAACTTCTAGATTAAGAAAAGAATGACCGTATTCCAACCTACGACACCATATTATGTCGGCTTAACACACTTTCTTATGTCAAAGTAACTTTACATTGCATTGAACTAAGCTAAAAGAGATTACATGTGTAGAAGTATGATATCAACATGGAAAGCTCTAATGATCTATTCGGCTTCATAACTCAACGAAATTAGCTCACAACGGGTTCGCCTATTGACAAAACTTCTAGATTAAGAAAAGAATGATCGTATTCCAACCTATGACACCATCTTATGTCGTCTTAACACACTTTCTTATGTCAAAGTAACTTTACATTGAATTGAACTAAGCTAAAAGAGATTACATGTGTAGAAGTATGATATGAACATGGAAAGCTCTAAGGATCACACTCGGCTTCATAACTCAACGAAAGTAGCTCACGACGGGTTCGACTATTGACAAAACTTCTAGATTAAGAAAAGAATGACCGTATTCCAACCTATAACACCACCTTATGTCGGCTTAACACACTTTCTTATGTCAAAGTAACTTTACATTGCATTGAACTAAGCTAAAAGAGATTACATGTGTAGAAGTATGATATGAATATGGAGAACTCTAAGGATCACACTCGGCTTCATAACTCAACGAAAGTAGCTAGCGACGGGTTCGACTATTGACAAAACTTCTAGATTAAGAAAAGAATGACCGTATTCCAACCTATGACACCACCTTATGTCGGCTTAACACACTTTCTTATGTCAAAGTAACCTTACATTGCATTGAACTAAGCTAAAAGAGATTACATGTGTAGAAGCATGATATAAACATGGAAAGCTCTAATGATCAAACTTGGCTTCATAACTCAACAAAAGTAGCTCACGACGGGTTCGCCTATTGACAAAACTTCTAGATTAAGAAAATAATGACCGTGTTCTATCCTATGACACAACCTTATGTCGGCTTAACACACTTTCTTATGTCAAAGTAACCTTACATTGCACTGAACTAAGCTAAAAGAGATTCCATGTGTAGAAGCATGATATAAACATGGAAAGCTCTAACGATCTATTTCGGCTTCATAACTCAACGAAATTAGCTCACAACGGGTTCGCCTATTGACAAAACTTCTAGATTAAGAAAAGAATGACCGTATTCCAACCTATGACACCACCTTATGTCGGCTTAACACACTTTCTTATGTCAAAGTACCCTTACATTGCATTGAACTAAGCTAAAAGAGATTACATGTGTAGAAGTATGATATGAACATGGAAAGCTCTAAGGATAAAACTCGGCTTCATAACTCAACGAAAGTAGCTCACGACGGGTTCGCCTATTGACAAAACTTCTAGATTAAGAAAAGAATGACCGTATTCCAACCTATGACACCATCTTATGTCGACTTAACACACTTTCTTATGTCAAAGTAACTTTACATTGCATTGAATTAAGCTAAAAGAGATTACATGTGTAGAAGTATGATATGAACATGGAAAGCTCTAAGGATAAAACTCGGCTTCATAACTCAACGAAAGTAGCTCACGACGGGTTCGCCTATTGACAAAACTTCTAGATTAAGAAAAGAATGACCGTATTCCAACCTATGACACCATCTTAGGTTGGCTTAACACACTTCTTATGTCAAAGTAACCTTACATTGCATTGAACTAAGCTAAAAGAGATTACATGTGTAGAAGTATGATATCAACATGGAAAGCTCTAATGATCAAACTCGCCTTCATAACTCAACAAAAGTAGCTCACGACGGGTTCGGCTATTGACAAAACTTCTAGATTAAGAAAAAAATGACCGTATTCCAACCTATGACACCACCTTATTTCGGCTTAACACACTTTCTTATGTCAAAGTACCCTTACATTGCATTGAACTAAGCTAAAAGAGATTACATGTGTAGAAGTATGATATCAACATGGAAAGCTCTAATGATCTATTTCGGCTTCATAACTCAACGAAATTAGCTCACAACGGGTTCGCCAATTGACAAAACTTCTAGATTAAGAAAAGAATGACCGTATTCCAACCTATCACACCATCTTATGTCGGCTTAACACACTTTCTTATGTCAAAGTAACTTTACCTTGCATTGAACTAAGCTAAAAGAGATTACATGTGTAGAAGTATGATATGAACATGGAAAGCTCTAAGGATAAAACTCGGCTTCATAACTCAACGAAAGTAGCTCACGACGGGTTCGCCTATTGACAAAACTTCTAGATTAAGAAAAGAATGACCGTATTCCAACCTATGACACCACCTTATGTCGGCTTAACACACTTTCTTATGTCAAAATAACCTTACATTGCATTGAACTAAGCTAAAAGAGATTACATGTGTAGAAGCATGATATAAACATGGAAAGCTCTAATGATCAAACTCGGCTTCATAACTCAACAAAAGTAGCTCACGACGGGTTCGCCTATTGACAAAACTTCTAGATTAAGAAAAGAATGACCGTATTCTAACCTATGACACCATCTTATGTCGGCTTAACACACTTTCTTATGTCAAAGTAACTTTACATTGCATTGAACTAAGCTAAAAGAGATTACGTGTGTAGAAGTATGATATGAACATGGAAAGCTCTAATGATCAAACTCGGCTTCATAACTCAACGAAAGTAGCTCACAACGGGTTCGCCTATTGACAAAACTTCTAGATTAAGAAAAGAATGACCGTATTCCAACCTATGACACCATCTTATGTCGGCTTAACACACTTTCTTATGTCAAAGTAACTTTACATTGCATTGAACTAAGCTAAAAGAGATTACATGTGTAGAAGCATGATATCAACATGGAAAGCTCTAATGATCAAACTCGCCTTCATAACTCAACGAAAGTAGCTCACGACGGGTTCGACTATTGACAAAACTTCTAGATTAAGAAAAGAATGACCGTATTCCAACCTATAACACCACCTTATGTCGGCTTAACACACTTTCTTATGTCAAAGTAACTTTACATTGCATTGAACTAAGCTAAAAGAGATTACATGTGTAGAAGTATGATATGAATATGGAGAACTCTAAGGATCACACTCGGCTTCATAACTCAACGAAAGTAGCTAGCGACGGGTTCGACTATTGACAAAACTTCTAGATTAAGAAAAGAATGACCGTATTCCAACCTATGACACCACCTTATGTCGGCTTAACACACTTTCTTATGTCAAAGTAACCTTACATTGCATTGAACTAAGCTAAAAGAGATTACATGTGTAGAAGCATGATATAAACATGGAAAGCTCTAATGATCAAACTTGGCTTCATAACTCAACAAAAGTAGCTCACGACGGGTTCGCCTATTGACAAAACTTCTAGATTAAGAAAATAATGACCGTGTTCTATCCTATGACACAACCTTATGTCGGCTTAACACACTTTCTTATGTCAAAGTAACCTTACATTGCACTGAACTAAGCTAAAAGAGATTCCATGTGTAGAAGCATGATATAAACATGGAAAGCTCTAACGATCTATTTCGGCTTCATAACTCAACGAAATTAGCTCACAACGGGTTCGCCTATTGACAAAACTTCTAGATTAAGAAAAGAATGACCGTATTCCAACCTATGACACCACCTTATGTCGGCTTAACACACTTTCTTATGTCAAAGTACCCTTACATTGCATTGAACTAAGCTAAAAGAGATTACATGTGTAGAAGTATGATATGAACATGGAAAGCTCTAAGGATAAAACTCGGCTTCATAACTCAACGAAAGTAGCTCACGACGGGTTCGCCTATTGACAAAACTTCTAGATTAAGAAAAGAATGACCGTATTCCAACCTATGACACCATCTTATGTCGACTTAACACACTTTCTTATGTCAAAGTAACTTTACATTGCATTGAATTAAGCTAAAAGAGATTACATGTGTAGAAGTATGATATGAACATGGAAAGCTCTAAGGATAAAACTCGGCTTCATAACTCAACGAAAGTAGCTCACGACGGGTTCGCCTATTGACAAAACTTCTAGATTAAGAAAAGAATGACCGTATTCCAACCTATGACACCATCTTAGGTTGGCTTAACACACTTCTTATGTCAAAGTAACCTTACATTGCATTGAACTAAGCTAAAAGAGATTACATGTGTAGAAGTATGATATCAACATGGAAAGCTCTAATGATCAAACTCGCCTTCATAACTCAACAAAAGTAGCTCACGACGGGTTCGGCTATTGACAAAACTTCTAGATTAAGAAAAAAATGACCGTATTCCAACCTATGACACCACCTTATTTCGGCTTAACACACTTTCTTATGTCAAAGTACCCTTACATTGCATTGAACTAAGCTAAAAGAGATTACATGTGTAGAAGTATGATATCAACATGGAAAGCTCTAATGATCTATTTCGGCTTCATAACTCAACGAAATTAGCTCACAACGGGTTCGCCAATTGACAAAACTTCTAGATTAAGAAAAGAATGACCGTATTCCAACCTATCACACCATCTTATGTCGGCTTAACACACTTTCTTATGTCAAAGTAACTTTACCTTGCATTGAACTAAGCTAAAAGAGATTACATGTGTAGAAGTATGATATGAACATGGAAAGCTCTAAGGATAAAACTCGGCTTCATAACTCAACGAAAGTAGCTCACGACGGGTTCGCCTATTGACAAAACTTCTAGATTAAGAAAAGAATGACCGTATTCCAACCTATGACACCACCTTATGTCGGCTTAACACACTTTCTTATGTCAAAATAACCTTACATTGCATTGAACTAAGCTAAAAGAGATTACATGTGTAGAAGCATGATATAAACATGGAAAGCTCTAATGATCAAACTCGGCTTCATAACTCAACAAAAGTAGCTCACGACGGGTTCGCCTATTGACAAAACTTCTAGATTAAGAAAAGAATGACCGTATTCTAACCTATGACACCATCTTATGTCGGCTTAACACACTTTCTTATGTCAAAGTAACTTTACATTGCATTGAACTAAGCTAAAAGAGATTACGTGTGTAGAAGTATGATATGAACATGGAAAGCTCTAATGATCAAACTCGGCTTCATAACTCAACGAAAGTAGCTCACAACGGGTTCGCCTATTGACAAAACTTCTAGATTAAGAAAAGAATGACCGTATTCCAACCTATGACACCATCTTATGTCGGCTTAACACACTTTCTTATGTCAAAGTAACTTTACATTGCATTGAACTAAGCTAAAAGAGATTACATGTGTAGAAGCATGATATCAACATGGAAAGCTCTAATGATCAAACTCGCCTTCATAACTCGACAAAAGTAGCTCACGACGGGTTCGGCTATTGACAAAACTTCTTGATTAAGAAAATAATGACCGTATTCCAACCTATGACACCACCTTATGTCGGCTTAACATACTTTCTTATGTCAAAGTACCCTTACATTGCATTGAACTAAGCTAAAAGAGATTACATGTGTAGAAGTATGATATCAACATGGAAAGCTCTAATGATCTATTTCGGCTTCATAACTCAACGAAATTAGCTCACAACGGGTTCGCCTATTGACAATACTTCTAGATTAAGAAAAGAATGACCGTATTCCAACCTACGACACCATCTTATGTCGGCTTAACACACTTTCTTATGTCAAAGTAACTTTACATTGCATTGAACTAAGCTAAAAGAGATTACATGTGTAGAAGCATGATATAAACATGGAAAGCTCTAATGATCAAACTCGGCTTCATAACTCAACAAAAGTAGCTCACGACGGGTTCGCCTATTGAAAAAACTTCTAGATTAAGAAAAGAATGACCGTATTCCAACCTATGACACCACCTTATGTCGGCTTAACACACTTTCTTATGTCAAAGTACCCTTACATTGCATTGAACTAAGCTAAAAGAGATTACAAGTGTATAAGTATGATATCAACATGGAAAGCTCTAATGATCTATTTCGGCTTCATAACTCAACGAAATTAGCTCACAACGGGTTCGCCTATTGACAAAACTTCTAGATTAAGAAAAGAATGACCGTATTCCAACCTATGACACCATCTTATGTCGGCTTAACACACTTTCTTATGTCAAAGTAACTTTACATTGCATTGAACTAAGCTAAAAGAGATTACATGTGTAGAAGTATGATATGAACATGGAAAGCTCTAAGGATAAAACTCGGCTTCATAACTCAACGAAAGTAGCTCACGACGGGTTCGCCTATTGACAAAACTTCTAGATTAAGAAAAGAATGACCGTATTCCAACCTTTGACACCATCTTATGTTGGCTTAACACACTTCTTATGTCAAAGTAACCTTACATTGCATTGAACTAAGCTAAAAGAGATTACATGTGTAGAAGTATGATATCAACATGGAAATCTCTAATGATCAAACTCGCCTTCATAACTCAACAAAAGTAGCTCACGACGGGTTCGGCTATTGACAAAACTTCTAGATTAAGAAAAAAATGACCGTATTCCAACCTATGACACCACCTTATGTCGGCTTAACACACTTTCTTATGTCAAAGTACCCTTACATTGCATTGAACTAAGATAAAAGAGATTACATGTGTAGAAGTATGATATCAACATGGAAAGTTCTAATGATCTATTTCGGCTTCATAACTCAACGAAATTAGCTCACAACGGGTTCGCCTATTGACAAAACTTCTAGATTAAGAAAAGAATGACTGTATTCCAACCTATGACACCATCTTATGTCGGCTTAACACACTTTCTTATGTCAAAGTAACTTTACATTGCATTGAACTAAGCTAAAAGAGATTACATGTGTAGAAGTATGATATGAACATGGAAAGCTCTAAGGATAAAACTCGGCTTCATAACTCAACGAAAGTAGCTCACGACGGGTTCGCCTATTGAAAAAACTTCTAGATTAAGAAAAGAATGACCGTATTCCAACCTATGACACCATCTTATGTTGGCTTAACACACTTCTTATGTCAAAGTAACCTTACATTGCATTGAACTAAGCTAAAAGAGATTACATGTGTAGAAGTATGATATCAACATGGAAAGCTCTAATGATCAAACTCGCCTTCATAACTCAACAAAAGTAGCTCACGACGGGTTCGGCTATTAACAAAACTTCTAGATTAAGAAAAAAATGACTGTATTCCAACCTATGACACCACCTTATGTCGGCTTAACACACTTTCTTATGTCAAAGTACCCTTACATTGCATTGAACTAAGCTAAAAGAGATTACATGTGTAGAAGTATGATATCAACATGGAAAGCTCTAATGATCTATTTCGGCTTCATAACTCAACGAAATTAGCTCACAACGGGTTCCCCTATTGACAAAACTTCTAGATTAAGAAAAGAATGACCGTATTCCAACCTATGACACCATCTTATGTCGACTTAACACACTTTCTTATGTCAAAGTAACTTTACATTGCATTGAACTAAGCTAAAAGAGATTACATGTGTAGAAGTATGATATGAACATGGAAAGCTCTAAGGATAAAACTCGGCTTCATAACTCAACGAAAGTAGCTCACGACGGGTTCGCCTATTGACAAAACTTCTAGATTAAGAAAAGAATGACCGTATTCCAACCTATGACACCACCTTATGTCGGCTTAACACACTTTCTTATGTCAAAGTACCCTTACATTGCATTGAACTAAGCTAAAGAGATTACATGTGTAGAAGTATGATATCAACATGGAAAGCTCTAATGATCTATTTCGGCTTCATAACTCAACGAAATTAGCTCACAACGGGTTCGCTTATTGACAAAACTTCTAGATTAAGAAAAGAATGACCGTATTCCAACCTACGACACAGTCTTATGTCGGCTTAACACACTTTCTTATGTCAAAGTAACTTTACATTGCATTGAACTAAGCTAAAAGAGATTACATGTGTAGAAGCATGATATAAACATGGAAAGCTCTAATGATCAAACTCGGCTTCATAACTCAACAAAAGTAGCTCACGACGGGTTCGGCTATTGACAAAACTTCTAGATTAAGAAAAAAATGACCGTATTCCAACCTATGACACCACCTTATGTCGGCTTAACACACTTTCTTATGTCAAAGTACCCTTACATTGCATTGAACTAAGCTAAAAGAGATTACATGTGTAGAAGTATGATATCAACATGGAAAGCTCTAATGATCTATTTCGGCTTCATAACTCAACGTAATTAGCTCACAACGGGTTCGCCTATTGACAAAACTTCTAGATTAAGAAAAGAATGACTGTATTCCAACCTATGACACCATCTTATGTCGGCTTAACACACTTTCTTATGTCAAAGTAACTTTACATTGCATTGAACTAAGCTAAAAGAGATTACATGTGTAGAAGTATGATATGAACATGGAAAGCTCTAAGGATAAAACTCGGCTTCATAACTCAACGAAAGTAGCTCACGACGGGTTCGCCTATTGACAAAACTTCTAGATTAAGAAAAGAATGACCGTATTCCAACCTATGACACCATCTTATGTTGGCTTAACACACTTCTTATGTCAAAGTAACCTTACATTGCATTGAACTAAGCTAAAAGAGATTACATGTGTAGAAGTATGATATCAACATGGAAAGCTCTAATGATCTATTTCGGCTTCATAACTCAACGAAATTAGCTCACAACGGGTTCGCTTATTGACAAAACTTCTAGATTAAGAAAAGAATGACCGTATTCCAACCTACGACACAGTCTTATGTCGGCTTAACACACTTTCTTATGTCAAAGTAACTTTACATTGCATTGAACTAAGCTAAAAGAGATTACATGTGTAGAAGCATGATATAAACATGGAAAGCTCTAATGATCAAACTCGGCTTCATAACTCAACAAAAGTAGCTCACGACGGGTTCGGCTATTGACAAAACTTCTAGATTAAGAAAAAAATGACCGTATTCCAACCTATGACACCACCTTATGTCGGCTTAACACACTTTCTTATGTCAAAGTACCCTTACATTGCATTGAACTAAGCTAAAAGAGATTACATGTGTAGAAGTATGATATCAACATGGAAAGCTCTAATGATCTATTTCGGCTTCATAACTCAACGTAATTAGCTCACAACGGGTTCGCCTATTGACAAAACTTCTAGATTAAGAAAAGAATGACTGTATTCCAACCTATGACACCATCTTATGTCGGCTTAACACACTTTCTTATGTCAAAGTAACTTTACATTGCATTGAACTAAGCTAAAAGAGATTACATGTGTAGAAGTATGATATGAACATGGAAAGCTCTAAGGATAAAACTCGGCTTCATAACTCAACGAAAGTAGCTCACGACGGGTTCGCCTATTGACAAAACTTCTAGATTAAGAAAAGAATGACCGTATTCCAACCTATGACACCATCTTATGTTGGCTTAACACACTTCTTATGTCAAAGTAACCTTACATTGCATTGAACTAAGCTAAAAGAGATTACATGTGTAGAAGTATGATATCAACATGGAAATCTCTAATGATCAAACTCGCCTTCATAACTCAACAAAAGTAGCTCACGACGGGTTCGGCTATTGACAAAACTTCTAGATTAAGAAAAAAATGACCGTATTCCAACCTATGACACCACCTTATGTCGGCTTAACACACTTTCTTATGTCAAAGTACCCTTACATTGCATTGAACTAAGCTAAAAGAGATTACATGTGTAGAAGTATGATATCAACATGGAAAGCTCTAATGATCTATTTCGGCTTCATAACTCAACGAAATTAGCTCACAACGGGTTCGCCTATTGACAAAACTTCTAGATTAAGAAAAGAATGACTGTATTCCAACCTATGACACCATCTTATGTCGGCTTAACACACTTTCTTATGTCAAAGTAACTTTACATTGCATTGAACTAAGCTAAAAGAGATTACATGTGTAGAAGTATGATATGAACATGGAAAGCTCTAAGGATAAAACTCGGCTTCATAACTCAACGAAAGTAGCTCACGACGGGTTCGCCTATTGACAAAACTTCTAGATTAAGAAAAGAATGACCGTATTCCAACCTATGACACCATCTTATGTTGGCTTAACACACTTCTTATGTCAAAGTAACCTTACATTGCATTGAACTAAGCTAAAAGAGATTACATGTGTAGAAGTATGATATCAACATGGAAAGCTCTAATGATCAAACTCGCCTTCATAACTCAACAAAAGTAGCTCACGACGGGTTCGGCTATTGACAAAACTTCTAGATTAAGAATAAAATGACCGTATTCCAACCTATGACACCACCTTATGTCGGCTTAACACACTTTCTTATGTCAAAGTACCCTTACATTGCATTGAACTAAGCTAAAAGAGATTACATGTGTAGAAGTATGATATCAACATGGAAAGCTCTAATGATCTATTTCGGCTTCATAAGTCAACGAAATTAGCTCACAACGGGTTCGCCTATTGACAAAACTTCTAGATTAAGAAAAGAATGACCGTATTCCAACCTATGACACCATCTTATGTCGGCTTAACACACTTTCTTATGTCAAAGTAACTTTACATTGCATTGAACTAAGCTAAAAGAGATTACATGTGTAGAAGTAGGATATGAACATGGAAAGCTCTAAGGATAAAACTCGGCTTCATAACTCAACGAAAGTAGCTCACGACGGGTTCACCTATTGACAAAACTTCCAGATTAAGAAAAGAATGATCGTATTCCAACCTATGACACCATCTTATGTTGGCTTAACACACTTCTTATGTCAAAGTAACCTTACATTGCATTGAACTAAGCTAAAAGAGATTACATGTGTAGAAGTATGATATCAACATGGAAAGCTCTAATGATCAAACTCGCCTTCATAACTCAACAAAAGTAGCTCACGACGGGTTCGGCTATTGACAAAACTTCTAGATTAAGAAAAGAATGACCGTATTCCAACCTATGACACCATCTTATGTCGGCTTAACACACTTCTTATGTCAAAGTAACCATACATTGCATTGAACTAAGCTAAAAGAGATTACATGTGTAGAAGTATGATATCAACATGGAAAGCTCTAATGATCTATTTCGGCTTCATAACTCAACGAAATTAGCTCACAACGGGTTCGCCTATTGACAAAACTTCTAGATGAAGAAAAGAATGACCGTATTCCAACCTACGACACCATCTTATGTCGGCTTAACACACTTTCTTATGTCAAAGTAACTTTACATTGCATTGAACTAAGCTAAAAGAGATTACATGTGTAGAAGTATGATAAGAACATGGAAAGCTCTAAGGATCAAACTCTGCTTCATAACTCAATGAAATTAGCTCACGACGGGTTCGACTATTGACAAAACTTCTAGATTAAGAAAAGAATGACCGTATTCCAACCTATGACACCATCTTATGTTGGCTTAACACACTTCTTATGTCAAAGTAACCTTACATTGCATTGAATTAAGCTAAAAGAGATTACATGTGTAGAAGTATGATATCAACATGGAAAGCTCTAATAATCAAACTCGCCTTCATAACTCAACGAAAGTAGCTCACGACGGGTTCGCCTATTGACAAAACTTCTAGATTAAGAAAAGAATGACCGTATTCCAACCTATGACACCATCTTATGTTGGCTTAACACACTTCTTATGTCAAAGTAACCTTACATTGCATTGAACTAAGCTAAAAGAGATTACATGTGTAGAAATATGATATCAACATGGAAAGCTCTAATGATCAAACTCGCCTTCATAACTCAACAAAAGTAGCTCACGACGGGTTCGGCTATTGACAAAACTTCTAGATTAAGAAAAGAATGACTGTATTCCAACCTATGACACCACCTTATGTCGGCTTAACACACTTTCTTATGTCAAAGTAACCTTACATTGCATTGAACTAAGCTAAAAGATATTACATGTGTAGAAGCATGATATAAACATGGAAAGCTCTAACGATCAAACTCGGCTTCATAACTCAACAAAAGTAGCTCACGACGGGTTCGCCTATTGACAAAACTTCTAGATTAAGAAAATAATGACCGTGTTCCATCCTATGACACTACCTTATGTCGGCTTAACACACTTTCTTATGTCAAAGTAACCTTACATTGCACTGAACTAAGCTAAAAGAGATTCCATGTGTAGAAGCATGATATAAACATGGAAAGCTCTAATGATCTATTTCGGCTTCATAACTCAACGAAATTAGCTCACAACGGGTTCTCCTATTGACAAAACTTCTAGATTAAGAAAAGAATGACCGTATTCCAACCTATGACACCATCTTATGTCGGCTTAACACACTTTCTTATGTCAAAGTAACTTTACATTGCATTGAACTAAGTTAAAAGAGATTACATGTGTAGAAGTATGATATGAACATGGAAAGCTCTAATGATCAAACTCGGCTTCATAACTCAACGAAAGTAGCTCATAACGGGTTCGCCCATTGACAAAACTTCTAGATTAAGAAAAGAATGACCGTATTCCAACCTATGACACCATCTTATATCGGCTTAACAGACTTTCTTATGTCAAAGTAACTTTACATTGCATTGAACTAAGCTAAAAGAGATTACATGTGTAGAAGTATGATATGAACATGGAAAGCTCTAAGGATAAAACTCGGCTTCATAACTCAACGAAAGTAGCTCACGACGGGTTCGCCTATTGACAAAACTTCTAGATTAAGAAAATAATGACCGTGTTCCATCCTATGACACTACCTTATGTTGGCTTAACACACTTCTTATGTCAAAGTAACCTTACATTGCATTGAATTAAGCTAAAAGAGATTACATGTGTAGAAGTATGATATCAACATGGAAAGCTCTAATAATCAAACTCGCCTTCATAACTCAACGAAAGTAGCTCACGACGGGTTCGCCTATTGACAAAACTTCTAGATTAAGAAAAGAATGACCATATTCCAACCTATGACACCATCTTATGTTGGCTTAACACACTTCTTATGTCAAAGTAACCTTACATTGCATTGAACTAAGCTAAAAGAGATTACATGTGTAGAAGTATGATATCAACATGGAAAGCTCTAATGATCAAACTCGCCTTCATAACTCAACAAAAGTAGCTCACGAGGGGTTCGGCTATTGACAAAACTTCTAGATTAAGAAAAGAATGACTGTATTCCAACCTATAACACCACCTTATGTCGGCTTAACACACTTTCTTATGTCAAAGTAACCTTACATTGCATTGAACTAAGCTAAAAGAGATTACATGTGTAGAAGCATGATATAAACATGGAAAGCTCTAATGATCAAACTCGGCTTCATAACTCAACAAAAGTAGCTCACGACGGGTTCGCCTATTGACAAAACTTCTAGATTAAGAAAATAATGACCGTGTTCCAATCTATGACACTACCTTATGTCGGCTTAACACACTTTCTTATGTCAAAGTAACCTTACATTGCACTGAACTAAGCTAAAAGAGATTCCATGTGTAGAAGCATGATATAAACATGGAAAGCTCTAATGATCTATTTCGGCTTCATAACTCACCGAAATTAGCTCACAACGGGTTCTCGTATTGACAAAACTTCTAGATTAAGAAAAGAATGACCGTATTCCAACCTATGACACCATCTTATGTCGGCTTAACACACTTTCTTATGTCAAAGTAACTTTACATTGCATTGAACTAAGTTAAAAGAGATTACATGTGTAGAAGTATGATATGAACATGGAAAGCTCTAATGATCAAACTCGGCTTCATAACTCAACGAAAGTAGCTCATAACGGGTTCGCCCATTGACAAAACTTCTAGATTAAGAAAAGAATGACCGTATTCCAACCTATGACACCATCTTATATCGGCTTAACACACTTTCTTATGTCAAAGTAACTTTACATTGCATTGAACTAAGCTAAAAGAGATTACATGTGTAGAAGTATGATATGAACATGGAAAGCTCTAAGGATAAAACTCGGCTTCATAACTCAACGAAAGTAGCTCACGACGGGTTCGCCTATTGACAAAACTTCTAGATTAAGAAAAGAATGACCGTATTCCAACCTATGACACCATCTTATGTCGGCTTAACACACTTCTTATGTCAAAGTAACCTTACATTGCATTGAATTAAGCTAAAAGCGATTACATGTGTAGAAGTATGATATCAACATGGAAAGCTCTAATAATCAAACTCGCCTTCATAACTCAACGAAAGTAGCTCACGACAGGTTCGCCTATTGACAAAACTTCTAGATTAAGAAAAGAATGACCGTATTCCAACCTATGACACCATCTTATGTTGGCTTAACACACTTCTTATGTCAAAGTAACCTTACATTGCATTGAACTAAGCTAAAAGAGATTACATGTGTAGAAGTATGATATCAACATGGAAAGCTCTAATGATCAAACTCGCCTTCATAACTCAACAAAAGTAGCTCACGACGGGTTCGGCTATTGACAAAACTTCTAGATTAAGAAAAGAATGACTGTATTCCAACCTATGACACCACCTTATGTCGGCTTAACACACTTTCTTATGTCAAAGTAACCTTACATTGCATTGAACTAAGCTAAAAGAGATTACATGTGTAGAAGCATGATATAAACATGGAAAGCTCTAATGATCAAACTCGGCTTCATAACTCAACAAAAGTAGCTCACGACGGGTTCGCCTATTGACAAAACTTCTAGATTAAGAAAATAATGACCGTGTTCCATCCTATGACACTACCTTATGTCGGCTTAACACACTTTCTTATGTCAACGAAATTAGCTCACAACGGGTTCGCCTATTGACAAAACTTCTAGATTAAGAAAAGAATGACCGTATTCCAACCTATGACACCATCTTATGTCGGCTTTACACACTTTCTTATGTCAAAGTAACTTTACATTGCATTGAACTAAGCTAAAAGAGATTCCATGTGTAGAAGCATGATATAAACATGGAAAGCTCTAATGATCTATTTCGGCTTCATAACTCACCGAAATTAGCTCACAACGGGTTCTCGTATTGACAAAACTTCTAGATTAAGAAAAGAATGACCGTATTCCATCCTATGACACCATCTTATGTCGGCTTAACACACTTTCTTATGTCAAAGTAACTTTACATTGCATTGAACTAAGTTAAAAGAGATTACATGTGTAGAAGTATGATATGAACATGGAAAGCTCTAATGATCAAACTCGGCTTCATAACTCAACGAAAGTAGCTCATAACGGGTTCGCCCATTGACAAAACTTCTAGATTAAGAAAAGAATGACCGTATTCCAACCTATGACACCATCTTATATCGGCTTAACACACTTTCTTATGTCAAAGTAACTTTACATTGCATTGAACTAAGCTAAAAGAGATTACATGTGTAGAAGTATGATATGAACATGGAAAGCTCTAAGGATAAAACTCGGCTTCATAACTCAACGAAAGTAGCTCACGACGGGTTCGCCTATTGACAAAACTTCTAGATTAAGAAAAGAATGACCGTATTCCAACCTATGACACCATCTTATGTTGGCTTAACACACTTCTTATGTCAAAGTAACCTTACATTGCATTGAATTAAGCTAAAAGAGATTACATGTGTAGAAGTATGATATCAACATGGAAAGCTCTAATAATCAAACTCGCCTTCATAACTCAACGAAAGTAGCTCACGACGGGTTCGCCTATTGACAAAACTTCTAGATTAAGAAAAGAATGACCGTATTCCAACCTATGACACCATCTTATGTTGGCTTAACACACTTCTTATGTCAAAGTAACCTTACATTGCATTGAACTAAGCTAAAAGAGATTACATGTGTAGAAATATGATATCAACATGGAAAGCTCTAATGATCAAACTCGCCTTCATAACTCAACAAAAGTAGCTCACGACGGGTTCGGCTATTGACAAAACTTCTAGATTAAGAAAAGAATGACTGTATTCCAACCTATGACACCACCTTATGTCGGCTTAACACACTTTCTTATGTCAAAGTAACCTTACATTGCATTGAACTAAGCTAAAAGATATTACATGTGTAGAAGCATGATATAAACATGGAAAGCTCTAACGATCAAACTCGGCTTCATAACTCAACAAAAGTAGCTCACGACGGGTTCGCCTATTGACAAAACTTCTAGATTAAGAAAATAATGACCGTGTTCCATCCTATGACACTACCTTATGTCGGCTTAACACACTTTCTTATGTCAAAGTAACCTTACATTGCACTGAACTAAGCTAAAAGAGATTCCATGTGTAGAAGCATGATATAAACATGGAAAGCTCTAATGATCTATTTCGGCTTCATAACTCAACGAAATTAGCTCACAACGGGTTCTCCTATTGACAAAACTTCTAGATTAAGAAAAGAATGACCGTATTCCAACCTATGACACCATCTTATGTCGGCTTAACACACTTTCTTATGTCAAAGTAACTTTACATTGCATTGAACTAAGTTAAAAGAGATTACATGTGTAGAAGTATGATATGAACATGGAAAGCTCTAATGATCAAACTCGGCTTCATAACTCAACGAAAGTAGCTCATAACGGGTTCGCCCATTGACAAAACTTCTAGATTAAGAAAAGAATGACCGTATTCCAACCTATGACACCATCTTATATCGGCTTAACAGACTTTCTTATGTCAAAGTAACTTTACATTGCATTGAACTAAGCTAAAAGAGATTACATGTGTAGAAGTATGATATGAACATGGAAAGCTCTAAGGATAAAACTCGGCTTCATAACTCAACGAAAGTAGCTCACGACGGGTTCGCCTATTGACAAAACTTCTAGATTAAGAAAATAATGACCGTGTTCCATCCTATGACACTACCTTATGTTGGCTTAACACACTTCTTATGTCAAAGTAACCTTACATTGCATTGAATTAAGCTAAAAGAGATTACATGTGTAGAAGTATGATATCAACATGGAAAGCTCTAATAATCAAACTCGCCTTCATAACTCAACGAAAGTAGCTCACGACGGGTTCGCCTATTGACAAAACTTCTAGATTAAGAAAAGAATGACCATATTCCAACCTATGACACCATCTTATGTTGGCTTAACACACTTCTTATGTCAAAGTAACCTTACATTGCATTGAACTAAGCTAAAAGAGATTACATGTGTAGAAGTATGATATCAACATGGAAAGCTCTAATGATCAAACTCGCCTTCATAACTCAACAAAAGTAGCTCACGAGGGGTTCGGCTATTGACAAAACTTCTAGATTAAGAAAAGAATGACTGTATTCCAACCTATAACACCACCTTATGTCGGCTTAACACACTTTCTTATGTCAAAGTAACCTTACATTGCATTGAACTAAGCTAAAAGAGATTACATGTGTAGAAGCATGATATAAACATGGAAAGCTCTAATGATCAAACTCGGCTTCATAACTCAACAAAAGTAGCTCACGACGGGTTCGCCTATTGACAAAACTTCTAGATTAAGAAAATAATGACCGTGTTCCAATCTATGACACTACCTTATGTCGGCTTAACACACTTTCTTATGTCAAAGTAACCTTACATTGCACTGAACTAAGCTAAAAGAGATTCCATGTGTAGAAGCATGATATAAACATGGAAAGCTCTAATGATCTATTTCGGCTTCATAACTCACCGAAATTAGCTCACAACGGGTTCTCGTATTGACAAAACTTCTAGATTAAGAAAAGAATGACCGTATTCCAACCTATGACACCATCTTATGTCGGCTTAACACACTTTCTTATGTCAAAGTAACTTTACATTGCATTGAACTAAGTTAAAAGAGATTACATGTGTAGAAGTATGATATGAACATGGAAAGCTCTAATGATCAAACTCGGCTTCATAACTCAACGAAAGTAGCTCATAACGGGTTCGCCCATTGACAAAACTTCTAGATTAAGAAAAGAATGACCGTATTCCAACCTATGACACCATCTTATATCGGCTTAACACACTTTCTTATGTCAAAGTAACTTTACATTGCATTGAACTAAGCTAAAAGAGATTACATGTGTAGAAGTATGATATGAACATGGAAAGCTCTAAGGATAAAACTCGGCTTCATAACTCAACGAAAGTAGCTCACGACGGGTTCGCCTATTGACAAAACTTCTAGATTAAGAAAAGAATGACCGTATTCCAACCTATGACACCATCTTATGTCGGCTTAACACACTTCTTATGTCAAAGTAACCTTACATTGCATTGAATTAAGCTAAAAGCGATTACATGTGTAGAAGTATGATATCAACATGGAAAGCTCTAATAATCAAACTCGCCTTCATAACTCAACGAAAGTAGCTCACGACAGGTTCGCCTATTGACAAAACTTCTAGATTAAGAAAAGAATGACCGTATTCCAACCTATGACACCATCTTATGTTGGCTTAACACACTTCTTATGTCAAAGTAACCTTACATTGCATTGAACTAAGCTAAAAGAGATTACATGTGTAGAAGTATGATATCAACATGGAAAGCTCTAATGATCAAACTCGCCTTCATAACTCAACAAAAGTAGCTCACGACGGGTTCGGCTATTGACAAAACTTCTAGATTAAGAAAAGAATGACTGTATTCCAACCTATGACACCACCTTATGTCGGCTTAACACACTTTCTTATGTCAAAGTAACCTTACATTGCATTGAACTAAGCTAAAAGAGATTACATGTGTAGAAGCATGATATAAACATGGAAAGCTCTAATGATCAAACTCGGCTTCATAACTCAACAAAAGTAGCTCACGACGGGTTCGCCTATTGACAAAACTTCTAGATTAAGAAAATAATGACCGTGTTCCATCCTATGACACTACCTTATGTCGGCTTAACACACTTTCTTATGTCAACGAAATTAGCTCACAACGGGTTCGCCTATTGACAAAACTTCTAGATTAAGAAAAGAATGACCGTATTCCAACCTATGACACCATCTTATGTCGGCTTTACACACTTTCTTATGTCAAAGTAACTTTACATTGCATTGAACTAAGCTAAAAGAGATTCCATGTGTAGAAGCATGATATAAACATGGAAAGCTCTAATGATCTATTTCGGCTTCATAACTCAACGAAATTAGCTCACAACGGGTTCTCCTATTGACAAAACTTCTAGATTAAGAAAAGAATGACCGTATTCCAACCTATGACACCATCTTATGTCGGCTTAACACACTTTCTTATGTCAAAGTAACTTTACATTGCATTGAACTAAGTTAAAAGAGATTACATGTGTAGAAGTATGATATGAACATGGAAAGCTCTAATGATCAAACTCGGCTTCATAACTCAACGAAAGTAGCTCATAACGGGTTCGCCCATTGACAAAACTTCTAGATTAAGAAAAAAATGACCGTATTCCAACCTATGACACCACCTTATGTCGGCTTAACACACTTTCTTATGTCAAAGTACCCTTACATTGCATTGAACTAAGCTAAAAGAGATTACATGTGTAGAAGTATGATATCAACATGGAAAGCTCTAATGATCTATTTCGGCTTCATAACTCAACGAAATTAGCTCACAACGGGTTCGCCTATTGACAAAACTTCTAGATTAAGAAAAGAATGACCGTATTCCAACCTATGACACCATCTTATGTCGGCTTAACACACTTTCTTATGTCAAAGTAACTTTACATTGCATTGAACTAAGCTAAAAGAGATTACATGTGTAGAAGTAGGATATGAACATGGAAAGCTCTAAGGATAAAACTCGGCTTCATAACTCAACGAAAGTAGCTCACGACGGGTTCACCTATTGACAAAACTTCCAGATTAAGAAAAGAATGATCGTATTCCAACCTATGACACCATCTTATGTTGGCTTAACACACTTCTTATGTGAAAGTAACCTTACATTGCATTGAACTAAGCTAAAAGAGATTACATGTGTAGAAGTATGATATCAACATGGAAAGCTCTAATGATCAAACTCGCCTTCATAACTCAACAAAAGTAGCTCACGACGGGTTCGGCTATTGACAAAACTTCTAGATTAAGAAAAGAATGACCGTATTCCAACCTATGACACCATCTTATGTCGGCTTAACACACTTCTTATGTCAAAGTAACCATACATTGCATTGAACTAAGCTAAAAGAGATTACATGTGTAGAAGTATGATATCAACATGGAAAGCTCTAATGATCTATTTCGGCTTCATAACTCAACGAAATTAGCTCACAACGGGTTCGCCTATTGACAAAACTTCTAGGTGAAGAAAAGAATGACCGTATTCCAACCTACGACACCATCTTATGTCGGCTTAACACACTTTCTTATGTCAAAGTAACTTTACATTGCATTGAACTAAGCTAAAAGAGATTACATGTGTAGAAGTATGATATGAACATGGAAAGCTCTAAGGATCAAACTCTGCTTCATAACTCAATGAAATTAGCTCACGACGGGTTCGACTATTGACAAAACTTCTAGATTAAGAAAAGAATGACCGTATTCCAACCTATGACACCATCTTATGTTGGCTTAACACACTTCTTATGTCAAAGTAACCTTACATTGCATTGAATTAAGCTAAAAGAGATTACATGTGTAGAAGTATGATATCAACATGGAAAGCTCTAATAATCAAACTCGCCTTCATAACTCAACGAAAGTAGCTCACGACGGGTTCGCCTATTGACAAAACTTCTAGATTAAGAAAAGAATGACCGTATTCCAACCTATGACACCATCTTATGTTGGCTTAACACACTTCTTATGTCAAAGTAACCTTTCATTGCATTGAACTAAGCTAAAAGAGATTACATGTGTAGAAGTATGATATCAACATGGAAAGCTCTAATGATCAAACTCGCCTTCATAACTCAACAAAAGTAGCTCACGACGGGTTCAGCTATTGACAAAACTTCTAGATTAAGAAAAGAATGACTGTATTCCAACCTATGACACCACCTTATGTCGGCTTAACACACTTTCTTATGTCAAAGTAACCTTACATTGCATTGAACTAAGCTAAAAGAGATTACATGTGTAGAAGCATGATATAAACATGGAAAGCTCTAACGATCAAACTCGGCTTCATAACTCAACAAAAGTAGCTCACGACGGGTTCGCCTATTGACAAAACTTCTAGATTAAGAAAATAATGACCGTGTTCCATCCTATGACACTACCTTATGTCGGCTTAACACACTTTCTTATGTCAAAGTAACCTTACATTGCACTGAACTAAGCTAAAAGAGATTCCATGTGTAGAAGCATGATATAAACATGGAAAGCTCTAATGATCTATTTCGGCTTCATAACTCAACGAAATTAGCTCACAACGGGTTCTCCTATTGACAAAACTTCTAGATTAAGAAAAGAATGACCGTATTCCAACCTATGACCCCATCTTATGTCGGCTTAACACACTTTCTTATGTCAAAGTAACTTTACATTGCATTGAACTAAGTTAAAAGAGATTACATGTGTAGAAGTATGATATGAACATGGAAAGCTCTAATGATCAAACTCGGCTTCATAACTCAACGAAAGTAGCTCATAACGGGTTCGCCCATTGACAAAACTTCTAGATTAAGAAAAGAATGACCGTATTCCAACCTATGACACCATCTTATATCGGCTTAACACACTTTCTTATGTCAAAGTAACTTTACATTGCATTGAACTAAGCTAAAAGAGATTACATGTGTAGAAGTATGATATGAACATGGAAAGCTCTAAGGATAAAACTCGGCTTCATAACTCAACGAAAGTAGCTCACGACGGGTTCGCCTATTGACAAAACTTCTAGATTAAGAAAATAATGACCGTGTTCCATCCTATGACACTACCTTATGTTGGCTTAACACACTTCTTATGTCAAAGTAACCTTACATTGCATTGAATTAAGCTAAAAGAGATTACATGTGTAGAAGTATGATATCAACATGGAAAGCTCTAATAATCAAACTCGCCTTCATAACTCAACGAAAGTAGCTCACGACGGGTTCGCCTATTGACAAAACTTCTAGATTAAGAAAAGAATGACCATATTCCAACCTATGACACCATCTTATGTTGGCTTAACACACTTCTTATGTCAAAGTAACCTTACATTGCATTGAACTAAGCTAAAAGAGATTACATGTGTAGAAGTATGATATCAACATGGAAAGCTCTAATGATCAAACTCGCCTTCATAACTCAACAAAAGTAGCTCACGAGGGGTTCGGCTATTGACAAAACTTCTAGATTAAGAAAAGAATGACTGTATTCCAACCTATGACACCACCTTATGTCGGCTTAACACACTTTCTTATGTCAAAGTAACCTTACATTGCATTGAACTAAGCTAAAAGAGATTACATGTGTAGAAGCATGATATAAACATGGAAAGCTCTAATGATCAAACTCGGCTTCATAACTCAACAAAAGTAGCTCACGACGGGTTTGCCTATTGACAAAACTTCTAGATTAAGAAAATAATGACCGTGTTCCATCCTATGACACTACCTTATGTCGGCTTAACACACTTTCTTATGTCAAAGTAACCTTACATTGCACTGAACTAAGCTAAAAGAGATTCCATGTGTAGAAGCATGATATAAACATGGAAAGCTCTAATGATCTATTTCGGCTTCATAACTCAACGAAATTAGCTCACAACGGGTTCTCCTATTGACAAAACTTCTAGATTAAGAAAAGAATGACCGTATTCCAACCTATGACACCATCTTATGTCGGCTTAACACACTTTCTTATGTCAAAGTAACTTTACATTGCATTGAACTAAGTTAAAAGAGATTACATGTGTAGAAGTATGATATGAACATGGAAAGCTCTAATGATCAAACTCGGCTTCATAACTCAACGAAAGTAGCTCATAACGGGTTCGCCCATTGACAAAACTTCTAGATTAAGAAAAGAATGACCGTATTCCAACCTATGACACCATCTTATATCGGCTTAACACACTTTCTTATGTCAAAGTAACTTTACATTGCATTGAACTAAGCCAAAAGAGATTACATGTGTAGAAGTATGATATGAACATGGAAAGCTCTAAGGATAAAACTCGGCTTCATAACTCAACGAAAGTAGCTCACGACGGGTTCGCCTATTGACAAAACTTCTAGATTAAGAAAAGAATGACCGTATTCCAACCTATGACACCATCTTATGTCGGCTTAACACACTTCTTATGTCAAAGTAACCTTACATTGCATTGAATTAAGCTAAAAGAGATTACATGTGTAGAAGTATGATATCAACATGGAAAGCTCTAATAATCAAACTCGCCTTCATAACTCAACGAAAGTAGCTCACGACAGGTTCGCCTATTGACAAAACTTCTAGATTAAGAAAAGAATGACCGTATTCCAACCTATGACACCATCTTATGTTGGCTTAACACACTTCTTATGTCAAAGTAACCTTACATTGCATTGAACTAAGCTAAAAGAGATTACATGTGTAGAAGTATGATATCAACATGGAAAGCTCTAATGATCAAACTCGCCTTCATAACTCAACAAAAGTAGCTCACGAGGGGTTCGGCTATTGACAAAACTTCTAGATTAAGAAAAGAATGACTGTATTCCAACCTATGACACCACCTTATGTCGGCTTAACACACTTTCTTATGTCAAAGTAACCTTACATTGCATTGAACTAAGCTAAAAGAGATTACATGTGTAGAAGCATGATATAAACATGGAAAGCTCTAATGATCAAACTCGGCTTCATAACTCAACAAAAGTAGCTCACGACGGGTTCGCCTATTGACAAAACTTCTAGATTAAGAAAATAATGACCGTGTTCCATCCTATGACACTACCTTATGTCGGCTTAACACACTTTCTTATGTCAACGAAATTAGCTCACAACGGGTTCGCCTATTGACAAAACTTCTAGATTAAGAAAAGAATGACCGTATTCCAACCTATGACACCATCTTATGTCGGCTTTACACACTTTCTTATGTCAAAGTAACTTTACATTGCATTGAACTAAGCTAAAAGAGATTCCATGTGTAGAAGCATGATATAAACATGGAAAGCTCTAATGATCTATTTCGGCTTCATAACTCAACGAAATTAGCTCACAACGGGTTCTCCTATTGACAAAACTTCTAGATTAAGAAAAGAATGACCGTATTCCAACCTATGACACCATCTTATGTCGGCTTAACACACTTTCTTATGTCAAAGTAACTTTACATTGCATTGAACTAAGTTAAAAGAGATTACATGTGTAGAAGTATGATATGAACATGGAAAGCTCTAATGATCAAACTCGGCTTCATAACTCAACGAAAGTAGCTCATAACGGGTTCGCCCATTGACAAAACTTCTAGATTAAGAAAAAAATGACCGTATTCCAACCTATGACACCACCTTATGTCGGCTTAACACACTTTCTTATGTCAAAGTACCCTTACATTGCATTGAACTAAGCTAAAAGAGATTACATGTGTAGAAGTATGATATCAACATGGAAAGCTCTAATGATCTATTTCGGCTTCATAACTCAACGAAATTAGCTCACAACGGGTTCGCCTATTGACAAAACTTCTAGATTAAGAAAAGAATGACCGTATTCCAACCTATGACACCATCTTATGTCGGCTTAACACACTTTCTTATGTCAAAGTAACTTTACATTGCATTGAACTAAGCTAAAAGAGATTACATGTGTAGAAGTATGATATGCACATGGAAAGCTCTAAGGATAAAACTCGGCTTCATAACTCAACGAAAGTAGCTCACGACGGGTTCGCCTATTGACAAAACTTCTAGATTAAGAAAAGAATGACCGTATTCCAACCTATGACACCATCTTATGTCGTCTTAACACACTTCTGATGTCAAAGTAACCTTACATTGCATTGAACTAAGCTAAAAGAGATTAAATGTGTAGAAGTATGATATCAACATGGAAAGCTCTAATGATCAAACTCGCCTTCATAACTCAACAAAAGTAGCTCACGACGGGTTCGCCTATTGACAAAACTTCTAGATTAAGAAAAGAATGACTGTATTCCAACCTATGACACCACCTTATGTCGGCTTAACACACTTTCTTATGTCAAAGTAACCTTACATTGCATTGAACTAAGCTAAAAGAGATTACATGTGTAGAAGCATGATATAAACATGGAAAGCTCTAATGATCAAACTCGGCTTCATAACTCAACAAAAGTAGCTCACGACGGGTTCGCCTATTGACAAAACTTCTAGATTAAGAAAATAATGACCGTGTTCCATCCTATGACACTACCTTATGTCGGCTTAACACACTTTCTTATGTCAAAGTAACCTTACATTGCACTGAACTAAGCTAAAAGAGATTCCATGTGTAGAAGCATGATATAAACATGGAAAGCTCTAATGATCTATTTCGGCTTTATAACTCAACGAAATTAGCTCACAACGGGTTCTCCTATTGACAAAACTTCTAGATTAAGAAAAGAATGACCGTATTCCAACCTATGACACCATCTTATGTCGGCTTAACACACTTTCTTATGTCAAAGTAACTTTACATTGCATTGAACTAAGTTAAAAGAGATTACATGTGTAGAAGTATGATATGAACATGGAAAGCTCTAATGATCAAACTCGGCTTCATAACTCAACGAAAGTAGCTCATAACGGGTTCGCCCATTGACAAAACTTCTAGATTAAGAAAAGAATGACCGTATTCCAACCTATGACACCATCTTATATCGGCTTAACACACTTTCTTATGTCAAAGTAACTTTACATTGCATTGAACTAAGCCAAAAGAGATTACATGTGTAGAAGTATGATATGAACATGGAAAGCTCTAAGGATAAAACTCGGCTTCATAACTCAACGAAAGTAGCTCACGACGGGTTCGCCTATTGACAAAACTTCTAGATTAAGAAAAGAATGACCGTATTCCAACCTATGACACCATCTTATGTTGGCTTAACACACTTCTTATGTCAAAGTAACCTTACATTGCATTGAACTAAGCTAAAAGAGATTACATGTGTAGAAGTATGATATCAACATGGAAAGCTCTAATGATCAAACTCGCCTTCATAACTCAACAAAAGTAGCTCACGAGGGGTTCGGCTATTGACAAAACTTCTAGATTAAGAAAAGAATGACTGTATTCCAACCTATGACACCACCTTATGTCGGCTTAACACACTTTCTTATGTCAAAGTAACCTTACATTGCATTGAACTAAGCTAAAAGAGATTACATGTGTAGAAGCATGATATAAACATGGAAAGCTCTAATGATCAAACTCGGCTTCATAACTCAACAAAAGTAGCTCACGACGGGTTCGCCTATTGACAAAACTTCTAGATTAAGAAAATAATGACCGTGTTCCATCCTATGACACTACCTTATGTCGGCTTAACACACTTTCTTATGTCAAAGTAACCTTACATTGCACTGAACTAAGCTAAAAGAGATTCCATGTGTAGAAGCATGATATAAACATGGAAAGCTCTAATGATCTATTTCGGCTTCATAACTCAACGAAATTAGCTCACAACGGGTTCTCCTATTGACAAAACTTCTAGATTAAGAAAAGAATGACCGTATTCCAACCTATGACACCATCTTATGTCGGCTTAACACACTTTCTTATGTCAAAGTAACTTTACATTGCATTGAACTAAGTTAAAAGAGATTACATGTGTAGAAGTATGATATGAACATGGAAAGCTCTAATGATCAAACTCGGCTTCATAACTCAACGAAAGTAGCTCATAACGGGTTCGCCCATTGACAAAACTTCTAGATTAAGAAAAGAATGACCGTATTCCAACCTATGACACCATCTTATGTCGGCTTAACACACTTCTTATGTCAAAGTAACCTTACATTGCATTGAATTAAGCTAAAAGAGATTACATGTGTAGAAGTATGATATCAACATGGAAAGCTCTAATAATCAAACTCGCCTTCATAACTCAACGAAAGTAGCTCATGACAGGTTCGCCTATTGACAAAACTTCTAGATTAAGAAGTTGGAATACGGTCATTCTTTTCTTACATCTTATGTCGGCTTAACACACTTCTTATGTCAAAGTAACCTTACATTGCATTGAATTAAGCTAAAAGAGATTACATGTGTAGAAGTATGATATCAACATGGAAAGCTCTAATAATCAAACTCGCCTTCATAACTCAACGAAAGTAGCTCATGACAGGTTCGCCTATTGACAAAACTTCTAGATTAAGAAAAGAATGACCGTATTCCAACCTATGACACCACCTTATGTCGGCTTAACACACTTTCTTATGTCAAAGTAACCTTACATTGCATTGAACTAAGCTAAAAGAGATTACATGTGTAGAAGCATGATATAAACATGGAAAGCTCTAATGATCAAACTCGGCTTCATAACTCAACAAAAGTAGCTCACGACGGGTTCGCCTATTGACAAAACTTCTAGATTAAGAAAATAATGACCGTGTTCCATCCTATGACACTACCTTATGTCGGCTTAACACACTTTCTTATGTCAAAGTAACCTTACATTGCACTGAACTAAGCTAAAAGAGATTCCATGTGTAGAAGCATGATATAAACATGGAAAGCTCTAATGATCTATTTCGGCTTCATAACTCAACGAAATTAGCTCACAACGGGTTCTCCTATTGACAAAACTTCTAGATTAAGAAAAGAATGACCGTATTCCAACCTATGACACCATCTTATGTCGGCTTAACACACTTTCTTATGTCAAAGTAACTTTACATTGCATTGAACTAAGTTAAAAGAGATTACATGTGTAGAAGTATGATATGAACATGGAAAGCTCTAATGATCAAACTCGGCTTCATAACTCAACGAAAGTAGCTCATAACGGGTTCGCCCATTGACAAAACTTCTAGATTAAGAAAAGAATGACCGTATTCCAACCTATGACACCATCTTATGTCGGCTTAACACACTTCTTATGTCAAAGTAACCTTACATTGCATTGAATTAAGCTAAAAGAGATTACATGTGTAGAAGTATGATATCAACATGGAAAGCTCTAATAATCAAACTCGCCTTCATAACTCAACGAAAGTAGCTCATGACAGGTTCGCCTATTGACAAAACTTCTAGATTAAGAAAAGAATGACCGTATTCCAACCTATGACACCATCTTATGTTGGCTTAACACACTTCTTATGTCAAAGTAACCTTACATTGCATTGAACTAAGCTAAAAGAGATTACATGTGTAGAAGTATGATATCAACATGGAAAGCTCTAATGATCAAACTCGCCTTCATAACTCAACAAAAGTAGCTCACGAGGGGTTCGGCTATTGACAAAACTTCTAGATTAAGAAAAGAATGACTGTATTCCAACCTATGACACCACCTTATGTCGGCTTAACACACTTTCTTATGTCAAAGTAACCTTACATTGCATTGAACTAAGCTAAAAGAGATTACATGTGTAGAAGCATGATATAAACATGGAAAGCTCTAATGATCAAACTCGGCTTCATAACTCAACAAAAGTAGCTCACGACGGGTTCGCCTATTGACAAAACTTCTAGATTAAGAAAATAATGACCGTGTTCCATCCTATGACACTACCTTATGTCGGCTTAACACACTTTCTTATGTCAACGAAATTAGCTCACAACGGGTTCGCCTATTGACAAAACTTCTAGATTAAGAAAAGAATGACCGTATTCCAACCTATGACACCATCTTATGTCGGCTTTACACACTTTCTTATGTCAAAGTAACTTTACATTGCATTGAACTAAGCTAAAAGAGATTCCATGTGTAGAAGCATGATATAAACATGGAAAGCTCTAATGATCTATTTCGGCTTCATAACTCAACGAAATTAGCTCACAACGGGTTCTCCTATTGACAAAACTTCTAGATTAAGAAAAGAATGACCGTATTCCAACCTATGACACCATCTTATGTCGGCTTAACACACTTTCTTATGTCAAAGTAACTTTACATTGCATTGAACTAAGTTAAAAGAGATTACATGTGTAGAAGTATGATATGAACATGGAAAGCTCTAATGATCAAACTCGGCTTCATAACTCAACGAAAGTAGCTCATAACGGGTTCGCCCATTGACAAAACTTCTAGATTAAGAAAAAAATGACCGTATTCCAACCTATGACACCACCTTATGTCGGCTTAACACACTTTCTTATGTCAAAGTACCCTTACATTGCATTGAACTAAGCTAAAAGAGATTACATGTGTAGAAGTATGATATCAACATGGAAAGCTCTAATGATCTATTTCGGCTTCATAACTCAACGAAATTAGCTCACAACGGGTTCGCCTATTGACAAAACTTCTAGATTAAGAAAAGAATGACCGTATTCCAACCTATGACACCATCTTATGTCGGCTTAACACACTTTCTTATGTCAAAGTAACTTTACATTGCATTGAACTAAGCTAAAAGAGATTACATGTGTAGAAGTATGATATGCACATGGAAAGCTCTAAGGATAAAACTCGGCTTCATAACTCAACGAAAGTAGCTCACGACGGGTTCGCCTATTGACAAAACTTCTAGATTAAGAAAAGAATGACCGTATTCCAACCTATGACACCATCTTATGTCGTCTTAACACACTTCTGATGTCAAAGTAACCTTACATTGCATTGAACTAAGCTAAAAGAGATTAAATGTGTAGAAGTATGATATCAACATGGAAAGCTCTAATGATCAAACTCGCCTTCATAACTCAACAAAAGTAGCTCACGACGGGTTCGCCTATTGACAAAACTTCTAGATTAAGAAAAGAATGACTGTATTCCAACCTATGACACCACCATATGTCGGCTTAACACACTTTCTTATGTCAAAGTAACCTTACATTGCATTGAACTAAGCTAAAAGAGATTACATGTGTAGAAGCATGATATAAACATGGAAAGCTCTAATGATCAAACTCGGCTTCATAACTCAACGAAAGTAGCTCACGACGGGTTCGCCTATTGACAAAACTTCTAGATTAAGAAAAAAATGACCGTATTCCAACCTATGACACCACCTTATGTCGGCTTAACACACTTTCATATGTCAAAGTACCCTTACATTGCATTGAACTAAGCTAAAAGAGATTACATGTGTAGAAGTATGATATCAACATGGAAAGCTCTAATGATCTATTTCGGCTTCATAACTCAACGAAATTATCTCACAACGGGTTCGCCTGTTGACAAAACTTCTAGATTAAGAAAAGAATGACCGTATTCCAACCTATGACACCATCTTATATCGGCATAACACACTTTCTTATGTCAAAGTAACTTTACATTGCATTGAACTAAGCTAAAAGAGATTACATGTGTAGAAGTATGATATGAACATGGAAAGCTCTAAGGATAAAACTCGGCTTCATAACTCAACGAAAGTAGCTCACGACGGGTTCGCCTATTGACAAAACTTCTAGATTAAGAAAAGAATGACCGTATTCCAACCTATGACACCATCTTATGTCGGCTTAACACACTTCTTATGTCAAAGTAACCTTACATTGCATTGAATTAAGCTAAAAGAGATTACATGTGTAGAAGTATGATATCAACATGGAAAGCTCTAATAATCAAACTCGCCTTCATAACTCAACGAAAGTAGCTCACGACGGGTTCGCCTATTGACAAAACTTCTAGATTAAGAAAAGAATGACCGTATTCCAACCTATGACACCATCTTATGTTGGCTTAACACACTTCTTATGTCAAAGTAACCTTACATTGCATTGAACTAAGCTAAAAGAGATTACATGTGTAGAAGTATGATATCAACATGGAAAGCTCTAATTATCAAACTCGCCTTCATAACTCAACAAAAGTAGCTCACGACGGGTTCGGCTATTGACAAAACTTCTAGATTAAGAAAAGAATAACTGTATTCCAACCTATGACACCACCTTATGTCGGCTTAACACACTTTCTTATGTCAAAGTAACCTTACATTGCATTGAACTAAGCTAAAAGAGATTACATGTGTAGAAGCATGATATAAACATGGAAAGCTCTAATGATCAAACTCGGCTTCATAACTCAACAAAAGTAGCTCACGACGGGTTCGCCTATTGACAAAACTTCTAGATTAAGAAAATAATGACCGTGTTCCATCCTATGACACTACCTTATGTCGGCTTTACACACTTTCTTATGTCAACGAAATTAGCTCACAACGGGTTCGCCTATTGACAAAACTTCTAGATTAAGAAAAGAATGACCGTATTCCAACCTATGACACCATCTTATGTCGGCTTTACACACTTTCTTATGTCAAAGTAACTTTACATTGCATTGAACTAAGCTAAAAGAGATTCCATGTGTAGAAGCATGATATAAACATGGAAAGCTCTAATGATCTATTTCGGCTTCATAACTCAACGAAATTAGCTCACAACGGGTTCTCCTATTGACAAAACTTCTAGATTAAGAAAAGAATGACCGTATTCCAACCTATGACACCATCTTATGTCGGCTTAACACACTTTCTTATGTCAAAGTAACTTTACATTGCATTGAACTAAGTTAAAAGAGATTACATGTGTAGAAGTATGATATGAACATGGAAAGCTCTAATGATCAAACTCGGCTTTATAACTCAACGAAAGTAGCTCATAACGGGTGCGCCCATTGACAAAACTTCTAGATTAAGAAAAAAATGACCGTATTCCAACCTATGACACCACCTTATGTCGGCTTAACACACTTTCTTATGTCAAAGTACCCTTACATTGCATTGAACTAAGCTAAAAGAGATTACATGTGTAGAAGTATGATATCAACATGGAAAGCTCTAATGATCTATTTTGGCTTCATAACTCAACGAAATTAGCTCACAACGGATTCGCCTATTGACAAAACTTCTAGATTAAGAAAAGAATGACCGTATTCCAACCTATGACACCATCTTATGTCGGCTTAACACACTTTCTTATGTCAAAGTAACTTTACATTGCATTGAACTAAGCTAAAAGAGATTACATGTGTAGAAGTATGATATGCACATGGAAAGCTCTAAGGATTAAACTCGGCTTCATAACTCAACGAAAGTAGCTCACGACGGGTTCGCCTATTGACAAAACTTCTAGATTAAGAAAAGAATGACCGTATTCCAACCTATGACACCATCTTATGTCGTCTTAACACACTTCTGATGTCAAAGTAACCTTACATTGCATTGAACTAAGCTAAAAGAGATTACATGTGTAGAAGTATGATATCAACATGGAAAGCTCTAATGATCAAACTCGCCTTCATAACTCAACAAAAGTAGCTCACGACGGGTTCGCCTATTGACAAAACTTCTAGATTAAGAAAAGAATGACTGTATTCCAACCTATGACACCACCTTATGTCGGCTTAACACACTTTCTTATGTCAAAGTAACCTTACATTGCATTGAACTAAGCTAAAAGAGATTACATGTGTAGAAGCATGATATAAACATGGAAAGCTCTAATGATCAAACTCGGCTTCATAACTCAACGAAAGTAGCTCACGACGGGTTCGCCTATTGACAAAACTTCTAGATTAAGAAAAAAATGACCGTATTCCAACCTATGACACCACCTTATGTCGGCTTAACACACTTTCTTATGTCAAAGTACCCTTACATCGCATTGAACTAAGCTAAAAGAGATTACATGTGTAGAAGTATGATATCAACATGGAAAGCTCTAATGATCTATTTCGGCTTCATAACTCAACGAAATTAGCTCACAACGGGTTCGCCTATTGACAAAACTTCTAGATTAAGAAAAGAATGACCGTATTCCAACCTATGACACCATCTTATGTCGGCTTAACACACTTTCTTATGTCAAAGTAACTTTACATTGCATTGAACTAAGCTAAAAGAGATTACATGTGTAGAAGTATGATATGAACATGGAAAGCTCTAAGGATAAAACTCGGCTTCATAACTCAACGAAAGTAGCTCACGACGGGTTCGCCTATTGACAAAACTTCTAGATTAAGAAAAGAATGACCGTATTCCAACCTATGACACCATCTTATGTCGGCTTAACACTTTCTTATGTCAAAGTAACTTTACATTGCATTGAACTAAGCTAAAAGAGATTACATGTGTAGAAGTATGATATGAACATGGAAAGCTCTAAGGATAAAACTCGGCTTCATAACTCAACGAAAGTAGCTCACGACGGGTTCGCCTATTGACAAAACTTCTAGATTAAGAAAAGAATGACCGTATTCCAACCTATGACACCATCTTATGTTGGCTTAACACCCTTCTTATGTCAAAATAACCTTACATTGCATTGAACTAAGCTAAAAGAGATTACATGTGTAGAAGTATGATATCAACATGGAAAGCCTTAATGATCAAACTCGCCTTTATAATTCAACAAAATTAGCTCACGACGGGTTCGGCTATTGACAAAACTTCTAGATTAAGAAAAGAATGACTGTATTCCAGCCTATGACACCACCTTATGTCGGCTTAACACACTTTCTTATGTCAAAATACCCTTACATTGCATTGAACTAAGCTAAAAGAGATTACATGTGTAGACGTATGATATCAACATGGAAAGCTCTAATGATCTATTTCGGCTTCATAACTCAACGAAATTAGCTCACAACGGGTTCGCCTATTGACAAAACTTCTAGATTAAGAAAAGAATGACCGTATTCCAACCTATGACACCATCTTATGTCGGCTTTACACACTTTCTTATGTCAAAGTAACTTTACATTGCATTGAACTAAGCTAAAAGAGATTACATGTGTAGAAGTATGATATAACCATGGAAAGCTCTAATGATCAAACTCGCCTTCATAACTCAACAAAAGTAGCTCACGACGGGTTCGCCTATTGACAAAACTTCTAGATTAAGAAAAGAATGACTGTATTCCAACCTATGACACCACCTTATGTCAGCTTAACACACTTTCTTATGTCAAAGTAACCTTACATTGCATTGAACTAAGCTAAAAGAGATAACATGTGTAGAAGCATGATATAAACATGGAAAGCTCTAATGATCAAACTCGGCTTCATAACTCAACAAAATTAGCTCACGACGGGTTCGCCTATTGAAAAAACTTCTAGATTAAGAAAAGAATGACCGTATTCCAACCTATGACACCACCTTATGTCGGCTTAACACACTTTCTTATGTCAAAGTACCCTTACATTGCATTGAACTAAGCTAAAAGAGATTACATGTGTAGAAGTATGATATCAACATGGAAAGCTCTAATGATCTATTTCGGCTTCATAACTCAACGAAATTAGCTCACAACGGGTTCGCCTATTGACAAAACTTCTAGATTAAGAAAAGAATGACTGTATTCCAACCTATGACACCACCTTATGTCAGCTTAACACACTTTCTTATGTCAAAGTAACCTTACATTGCATTGAACTAAGCTAAAAGAGATTACATGTGTAGAAGCATGATATCAACATGGAAAGCTCTAATGATCAAACTCGCCTTCATAACTCAACAAAAGTAGCTCACGACGGGTTCGGCTATTGACAAAACTTCTAGATTAAGAAAAAAATGACCGTATTCCAATCTATGACACCACCTTATGTCGGCTTAACACACTTTCTTATGTCAAAGTACCCTTACATTGCATTGAACTAAGCTAAAAGAGATTACATGTGTAGAAGTATGATATCAACATGGAAAGCTCTAATGATCTATTTCGGCTTCATAACTCAACGAAATTAGCTCACAACGGGTTCGCCTATTGACAAAACTTCTAGATTAAGAAAAGAATGACCGTATTCCAACCTATGACACCATCTTATGTCGGCTTTACACACTTTCTTATGTCAAAGTAACTTTACATTGCATTGAACTAAGCTAAAAGAGATTACATGTGTAGAAGTATGATATAACCATGGAAAGCTCTAATGATCAAACTCGCCTTCATAACTCAACAAAAGTAGCTCACGACGGGTTCGCCTATTGACAAAACTTCTAGATTAAGAAAAGAATGACTGTATTCCAACCTATGACACCACCTTATGTCAGCTTAACACACTTTCTTATGTCAAAGTAACCTTACATTGCATTGAACTAAGCTAAAAGAGATTACATGTGTAGAAGCATGATATCAACATGGAAAGCTCTAATGATCAAACTCGCCTTCATAACTCAACAAAAGTAGCTCACGACGGGTTCGGCTATTGACAAAACTTCTAGATTAAGAAAAAAATGACCGTATTCCAATCTATGACACCACCTTATGTCGGCTTAACACACTTTCTTATGTCAAAGTACCCTTACATTGCATTGAACTAAGCTAAAAGTGATTACATGTGTAGAAGTATGATATCAACATGGAAAGCTCTAATGATCTATTTCGGCTTCATAACTCAACGAAATTAGCTCACAACGGGTTCGCCTATTGACAAAACTTCTAGATTAAGAAAAGAATGACCGTATTCCAACCTATGACACCATCTTATGTCGGCTTAACACACTTTCTTATGTCAAAGTAACTTTACATTGCATTGAACTAAGCTAAAAGAGATTACATGTGTAGAAGTATGATATGAACATGGAAAGCTCTAAGGATAAAACTCGGCTTCATAACTCAACGAAAGTAGCTCACGACGGGTTCGCCTATTGACAAAACTTCTAGATTAAGAAAAGAATGACCGTATTCCAACCTATGACACCATCTTATGTCGGCTTAACACACTTTCTTATGTCAGAGTAACCTTACATTGCATTGAACTAAGCTAAAAGAGATTACATGTGTAGAAGTATGATATGAACATGAAATGCTCTAAGGATCAAACTCGGCTTCATAACTCAACGAAAGTAGCTCACGACGGGTTCGCCTATTTTCAAAACTTCTAGATTAAGAAAAGAATGACCGTATTCCATCCTATGACACCACCTTATGTCGGCTTAAAACACTTCTTATGTCAAAGTAACCTAACATTGTATTGAACTAAGCTAAAAGAGATTACATGTGTAGAAGTATGATATCAACATGGAAAGCTCTAATGATCTAACTCGGCTTCATAACTCAACGAAAGTAGCTCACGACGGGTTTGCCTATTGACAAAACTTCTAGATTAAGAAAAGAATGACCGTATTCCAACCTATGACACCACCTTATGTCGGCTTAACACACTTTCTTATGTCAAAGTAACCATACATTGCATTGAACTAAGCTAAAAGAGATTACATGTGTAGAAGCATGATATAAACATGGAAAGCTCTAATGATCAAACTCAGCTTCATAACTCAACAAAAGTAGCTCACGACGGGTTCGCCTATTGACAAAACTTCTAGATTAAGAAAAGAATGACCATGTTCCATCCTATGACACTACCTTATGTCGGCTTAACACACTTTCTTATGTCAAAGTAACCTTACATTGCATTGAACTAAGCTAAAAGAGATTACATGTGTAGAAGTATGATATTAACATGGAAAGCTCTAAGGATCACACTCGGCTTCATAACTCAACGAAAGTTGCTCACGACGGGTTCGCCTATTGACAAAACTTCTAGATTAAGAAAAGAATGACCGTATTCCAACCTATGACACCACCTTATGTCGGCTTAAAACACTTCTTATGTCAAAGTAACCTTACATTGCATTGAACTAAGCTAAAAGAGATTACATGTGTAGAAGCATGATATGAACATGGAAAGCTCTAAGGATCAAACTTGGCTTCATAACTCAAGGAAAGTAGCTCACGACGGGTTCGCTTATTGAAAAACTTCTAGTTTAAGGAAAGAATGACTGTGTTCCATCCTATGACACCACCTAATGTCGGCTTAACACACTTTCTTATGTCAAAATAACCTTACATTGCATTGAACAAAGCTAAAAGAGATTACATGTGTAGAAGTATGATATCAACATGGAAAGCTCTAATGATCAAACTCGGCTTCATAACTCAAAGAAAGTAGCTCACGACGGGTTCGCCTATTGACAAAACTTCTAGATTAAGAAAATAATGACCATATTCCAACTTATGACACCACCTTATGTCGGCTTAACACACATTCTTATGTCAAAGTAACCATACATTGCATTGAACTAAGCTAAAAGAGATTACATGTGTAGAAGTATGATATGAACATGGAAAGCTCTAAGGATTAAACTTGGCTTCATAACTCAAGGAAAGTAGTTCACGACGGGTTCGACTATTGAAAAACTTCAAGATTAAGGAAAGAATGACTGTGTTCCATCCTATGACACCACCTAATGTCGGCTTAACACACTTTCTTATGTCAAAATAACCTTACATTGCATTGAACAAAGCTAAAAGAGATTACATGTGTAGAAGTATGATATCAACATGGAAAGCTCTAATGATCAAACTCGGCTTCATAACTCAACGAAAGTTGCTCACAACGGGTTCGCCTATTGACAAAACTTCTAGATTAAGAAAAGAATGACCGTATTCCAACCTATGACACCATCTAATGTCGGCTTAACACATTTTCTTATGTCAAAGTACCCTTACATTGCATTGAACTAAGCTAAAAGAGATTACATGTGTAGAAGTATGATATCAACATGGAAAGCTCTAATGATCAAACTCGGCTTCATAAGTACACGAAAGTAGCTCACGACGGGTTCGCCTATTGACAAAACTTCGAGATTAAGAAAAGAATGACCGTATTCCAACCTATGACACCACCTTATGTCGGCTTAAAACACTTCTTATGTCAAAGTGACCTTACATTGCATTAAACTAAGCTAAAAGAGATTACATGTGTAGAAGTATGATATGAACATGGAATGCTCTAAGGATCAAACTCGGCTTCATAACTCAACGAAAGTAGCTCACGACGGGTTCGCGTATTGACAAAACTTCTAGATTAAGAAAAGAATAACCGTGTTCCGTCCTATGACACCACCTTTTGTCGACTTAAAACACTTCTTATGTCAAAGTAACCTTACATTGCATTGAACTAAGCTAAAAGAGATTACATGTGTAGAAGTATGATATGAACATGGAAAGCTCTAAGGATCAAACTCGGCTTCATAACTCAACAAAAGTAGCTCACGACGGGTTCGCCTATTGACAAAACTTCTAGTTTAAGGAAAGAATGACCACGTTCCAACCTATGACACCACCTTATGTCGGCTTAACACACTTTCTTATGTCAGAGTAACCTTACATTGCATTGAACTAAGCTAAAAGAGATTACATGTGTAGAAGTATGATATGAACATGAAATGCTCTAAGGATCAAACTCGGCTTCATAACTCAACGAAAGTAGCTCACGACGGGTTCGCCTATTTTCAAAACTTCTAGATTAAGAAAAGAATGACCGTATTCCATCCTATGACACCACCTTATGTCGGCTTAAAACACTTCTTATGTCAAAGTAACCTAACATTGTATTGAACTAAGTTAAAAAAAATTACATGTGTAGAAGTATGATATGAACATGGAATGCTTTAAGGATCAAACTCCGCTTCATAACTCAACGAAAGTAGCTCACGACGGGTTCGACTATTGAAAAAACTTCTAGATTAAGGAAAGAATGACAACGTTCCAACCTATGACACCACTTTATGTCGGCTTAACACACTTTCTTATGTCAAAGTACCCTTACATTGCATTGAACTAAGCTAAAAGAGATTACATGTGTAGAAGTATGATATCAACATGGAAAGCTCTAATGATCTAACTCGGCTTCATAACTCAACGAAAGTAGCTCACGACGGGTTTGCCTATTGACAAAACTTCTAGATTAAGAAAAGAATGACCGTATTCCAACCTATGACACCACCTTATGTCGGCTTAACACACTTTCTTATGTCAAAGTAACCATACATTGCATTGAACTAAGCTAAAAGAGATTACATGTGTAGAAGCATGATATAAACATGGAAAGCTCTAATGATCAAACTCGGCTTCATAACTCAACAAAAGTAGCTCACGACGGGTTCGCCTATTGACAAAACTTCTAGATTAAGAAAAGAATGACCATGTTCCATCCTATGACACTACCTTATGTCGGCTTAACACACTTTCTTATGTCAAAGTAACCTTACATTGCATTGAACTAAGCTAAAAGAGATTACATGTGTAGAAGTATGATATTAACATGGAAAGCTCTAAGGATCACACTCGGCTTCATAACTCAACGAAAGTTGCTCACGACGGGTTCGCCTATTGACAAAACTTCTAGATTAAGAAAAGAATGACCGTATTCCAACCTATGACACCACCTTATGTCGGCTTAAAACACTTCTTATGTCAAAGTAACCTTACATTGCATTGAACTAAGCTAAAAGAGATTACATGTGTAGAAGCATGATATGAACATGGAAAGCTCTAAGGATCAAACTTGGCTTCATAACTCAAGGAAAGTAGCTCACGACGGGTTCGCTTATTGAAAAACTTCTAGTTTAAGGAAAGAATGACTGTGTTCCATCCTATGACACTACCTTATGTCGGCTTAACACACTTTCTTATGTCAAAGTAACCTTACATTGCATTGAACTAAGCTAAAAGAGATTACATGTGTAGAAGTATGATATTAACATGGAAAGCTCTAAGGATCACACTCGGCTTCATAACTCAACGAAAGTTGCTCACGACGGGTTCGCCTATTGACAAAACTTCTAGATTAAGAAAAGAATGACCGTATTCCAACCTATGACACCACCTTATGTCGGCTTAAAACACTTCTTATGTCAAAGTAACCTTACATTGCATTGAACTAAGCTAAAAGAGATTACATGTGTAGAAGCATGATATGAACATGGAAAGCTCTAAGGATCAAACTTGGCTTCATAACTCAAGGAAAGTAGCTCACGACGGGTTCGCTTATTGAAAAATTTCTAGTTTAAGGAAAGAATGACTGTGTTCCATCCTATGACACCACCTAATGTCGGCTTAACACACTTTCTTATGTCAAAATAACCTTACATTGCATTGAACAAAGCTAAAAGAGATTACATGTGTAGAAGTATGATATCAACATGGAAAGCTCTAATGATCAAACTCGGCTTCATAACTCAAAGAAAGTAGCTCACAACGGGTTCGCCTATTGACAAAACTTCTAGATTAAGAAAATAATGACCATATTCCAACTTATGACACCACCTTATGTCGGCTTAACACACATTCTTATGTCAAAGTAACCTTACATTGCATTGCACTAAGCTAAAAGAGATTACATGTGTAGAAGTATGATATCAACATGGAAAGCTCTAATGATCAAACTCGGCTTCATAACTCAACGAAAGTAGCTCACGACGGGTTTGCCTATTGACAAAACTTCTAGATTAAGAAAAGAATGACCGTATTCCAACCCATGACACCACCTTATGTCGGCTTAAAACACTTCTTATGTCAAAGTAACCATACATTGCATTGAACTAAGCTAAAAGAGATTACATGTGTAGAAGTATGATATGAACATGGAAAGCTCTAAGGATTAAACTTGGCTTCATAACTCAAGGAAAGTAGTTCACGACGGGTTCGACTATTGAAAAACTTCAAGATTAAGGAAAGAATGACTGTGTTCCATCCTATGACACCACCTAATGTCGGCTTAACACACTTTCTTATGTCAAAATAACCTTACATTGCATTGAACAAAGCTAAAAGAGATTACATGTGTAGAAGTATGATATCAACATGGAAAGCTCTAATGATCAAACTCGGCTTCATACCTCAACGAAAGTTGCTCACAACGGGTTCGCCTATTGACAAAACTTCTAGATTAAGAAAAGAATGACCGTATTCCAACCTCTGACACCATCTTATGTCGGCTTAACACACTTTCTTATGTCAAAGTACCCTTACATTGCATTGAACTAAGCTAAAAGAGATTACATGTGTAGAAGTATGATATCAACATGGAAAGCTCTAATGATCAAACTCGGCTTCATAAGTACACGAAAGTAGCTCACGACGGGTTCGCCTATTGACAAAACTTCGAGATTAAGAAAAGAATGACCGTATTCCAACCTATGACACCACCTTATGTCGGCTTAAAACACTTCTTATGTCAAAGTAACCTTACATTGCATTGAACTAAGCTAAAAGAGATTACATGTGTAGAAGTATGATATGAACATGGAATGCTCTAAGGATCAAACTCGGCTTCATAACTCAACGAAAGTAGCTCACGACGGGTTCGCGTATTGACAAAACTTCTAGATTAAGAAAAGAATAACCGTGTTCCGTCCTATGACACCACCTTATGTCGGCTTAAAACACTTCTTATGTCAAAGTAACCTTACATTGCATTGAACTAAGCTAAAAGAGATTACATGTGTAGAAGTATGATATGAACATGGAAAGCTCTAAGGATCAAACTCGGCTTCATAACTCAAGGAAAGTAGCTCACGACGGGTTCACCTATTGAAAAACTTTGAGATTAAGGAAAGAATGACCGTATTCCATCCTATGACACCACCTAATGTCGGCTTAACACACTTTCTTATGTCAAAATAACCTTACATTGCATTGAACAAAGCTAAAAGAGATTACATGTGTAGAAGTATGATATGAACATGGAAAGCTCTAAGGATCAAACTTGGCTTCATAACACAAGGAAAGTAGCTCACGACGGGTTCGCCTATTGAAAAACTTCTAGATTAAGGAAAGAATGACCGTGTTCCATCCTATGACACCACCTTATGTCGGCTTAAAACACTTCTTATGTCAAAGTAACCTAACATTGCATTGAACTAAGCTAAAAGAGATTACATGTGTAGAAGTATGATATGAACATGGAATGCTCTAAGGATCAAACTCGGCTTCATAACTCAAGGAAAGTAGCTCATGACGGGTTCGCCTATTGAAAAACTTCTAGATTAAGAAAAGAATGACCGTATTCCAACCTATGACACCATCTTATGTCGGCTTAACACACTTTCTTATGTCAAAGTACCCTTACATTGCATTGAACTAAGCTAAAAGAGATTACATGTGTAGAAGTATGATATCAACATGGAAAGCTCTAATGATCAAACTCGGCTTCATAAGTCAACGAAAGTAGCTCACGACGGGTTCGCCTATTGACAAAACTTCGAGATTAAGAAAAGAATGACCGTATTCCAACCTATGACACCACCTTATGTCGGCTTAAAACACTTCTTATGTCAAAGTAACCTTACATTGCATTGAACTAAGCTAAAAGAGATTACATGTGTAGAAGTATGATATGAACATGGAATGCTCTAAGGATCAAACTCGGCTTCATAACTCAACGAAAGTAGCTCACGACGGGTTCGCGTATTGACAAAACTTCTAGATTAAGAAAAGAATAACCGTGTTCCGTCCTATGACACCACCTTATGTCGGCTTAAAACACTTCTTATGTCAAAGTAACCTTACATTGCATTGAACTAAGCTAAAAGAGATTACATGTGTAGAAGTATGATATGAACATGGAAAGCTCTAAGGATCAAACTCGGCTTCATAACTCAAGGAAAGTAGCTCACGACGGGTTCACCTATTGAAAAACTTTGAGATTAAGGAAAGAATGACCGTATTCCATCCTATGACACCACCTAATGTCGGCTTAACACACTTTCTTATGTCAAAATAACCTTACATTGCATTGAACAAAGCTAAAAGAGATTACATGTGTAGAAGTATGATATGAACATGGAAAGCTCTAAGGATCAAACTTGGCTTCATAACACAAGGAAAGTAGCTCACGACGGGTTCGCCTATTGAAAAACTTCTAGATTAAGGAAAGAATGACCGTGTTCCATCCTATGACACCACCTTATGTCGGCTTAAAACACTTCTTATGTCAAAGTAACCTAACATTGCATTGAACTAAGCTAAAAGAGATTACATGTGTAGAAGTATGATATGAACATGGAATGCTCTAAGGATCAAACTCGGCTTCATAACTCAAGGAAAGTAGCTCATGACGGGTTCGCCTATTGAAAAACTTCTAGATTAAGAAAAGAATGACCGTATTCCAACCTATGACACCATCTTATGTCGGCTTAACACACTTTCTTATGTCAAAGTACCCTTACATTGCATTGAACTAAGCTAAAAGAGATTACATGTGTAGAAGTATGATATCAACATGGAAAGCTCTAATGATCAAACTCGGCTTCATAAGTCAACGAAAGTAGCTCACGACGGGTTCGCCTATTGACAAAACTTCGAGATTAAGAAAAGAATGACCGTATTCCAACCTATGACACCACCTTATGTCGGCTTAAAACACTTCTTATGTCAAAGTAACCTTACATTGCATTGAACTAAGCTAAAAGAGATTACATGTGTAGAAGTATGATATGAACATGGAATGCTCTAAGGATCAAACTCGGCTTCATAACTCAACGAAAGTAGCTCACGACGGGTTCGCATATTGACAAAACTTCTAGATTAAGAAAAGAATAACCGTGTTCCGTCCTATGACACCACCTTATGTCGGCTTAAAACACTTCTTATGTCAAAGTAACCTTACATTGCATTGAACTAAGCTAAAAGAGATTACATGTGTAGAAGTATGATATGAACATGGAAAGCTCTAAGGATCAAACTCGGCTTCATAACTCAAGGAAAGTAGCTCACGACGGGTTCACCTATTGAAAAACTTCGAGATTAAGGAAAGAATGACCGTATTCCATCCTATGACACCACCTAATGTCGGCTTAACACACTTTCTTATGTCAAAATAACCTTACATTGCATTGAACAAAGCTAAAAGAGATTACATGTGTAGAAGTATGATATCAACATGGAAAGCTCTAATGATCAAACTCGGCTTCATACCTCAACGAAAGTTGCTCACAACGGGTTCGCCTATTGACAAAACTTCTAGATTAAGAAAAGAATGACCGTATTCCAACCTCTGACACCATCTTATGTCGGCTTAACACACTTTCTTATGTCAAAGTACCCTTACATTGCATTGAACTAAGCTAAAAGAGATTACATGTGTAGAAGTATGATATCAACATGGAAAGCTCTAATGATCAAACTCGGCTTCATAAGTCAACGAAAGTAGCTCACGACGGGTTCGCCTATTGACAAAACTTCGAGATTAAGAAAAGAATGACCATATTCCAACCCATGACACCACCTTATGTCGGCTTAAAACACTTCTTATGTCAAAGTAACCATACATTGCATTGAACTAAGCTAAAAGAGATTACATGTGTAGAAGTATGATATGAACATGGAAAGCTCTAAGGATTAAACTTGGCTTCATAACTCAAGGAAAGTAGTTCACGACGGGTTCGACTATTGAAAAACTTCAAGATTAAGGAAAGAATGACTGTGTTCCATCCTATGACACCACCTAATGTCGGCTTAACACACTTTCTTATGTCAAAATAACCTTACATTGCATTGAACAAAGCTAAAAGAGATTACAGGTGTAGAAGTATGATATCAACATGGAAAGCTCTAATGATCAAACTCGGCTTCATACCTCAACGAAAGTTGCTCACAACGGGTTCGCCTATTGACAAAACTTCTAGATTAAGAAAAGAATGACTGTATTCCAACCTCTGACACCATCTTATGTCGGCTTAACACACTTTCTTATGTCAAAGTACCCTTACATTGCATTGAACTAAGCTAAAAGAGATTACATGTGTAGAAGTATGATATCAACATGGAAAGCTCTAATGATCAAACTCGGCTTCATAAGTCAACGAAAGTAGCTCACGACGGGTTCGCCTATTGACAAAACTTCGAGATTAAGAAAAGAATGACCGTATTCCAACCTATGACACCACCTTATGTCGGCTTAAAACACTTCTTATGTCAAAGTAACCTTACATTGCATTGAACTAAGCTAAAAGAGATTACATGTGTAGAAGTATGATATGAACATGGAATGCTCTAAGGATCAAACTCGGCTTCATAACTCAACGAAAGTAGCTCACGACGGGTTCGCGTATTGACAAAACTTCTAGATTAAGAAAAGAATAACCGTGTTCCGTCCTATGACACCACCTTATGTCGGCTTAAAACACTTCTTATGTCAAAGTAACCTTACATTGCATTGAACTAAGCTAAAAGAGATTACATGTGTAGAAGTATGATATGAACATGGAAAGCTCTAAGGATCAAACTCGGCTTCATAACTCAAGGAAAGTAGCTCACGACGGGTTCACCTATTGAAAAACTTCGAGATTAAGGAAAGAATGACCGTATTCCATCCTATGACACCACCTAATGTCGGCTTAACACACTTTCTTATGTCAAAATAACCTTACATTGCATTGAACAAAGCTAAAAGAGATTACATGTGTAGAAGTATGATATGAACATGGAAAGCTCTAAGGATCAAACTTGGCTTCATAACACAAGGAAAGTAGCTCACGACGGGTTCGCCTATTGAAAAACTTCTAGATTAAGGAAAGAATGACCGTGTTCCATCCTATGACACCACCTTATGTCGGCTTAAAACACTTCTTATGTCAAAGTAACCTAACATTGCATTGAACTAAGCTAAAAGAGATTACATGTGTAGAAGTATGATATGAACATGGAATGCTCTAAGGATCAAACTCGGCTTCATAACTCAAGGAAAGTAGCTCATGACGGGTTCGCCTATTGAAAAACTTCTAGATTAAGAAAAGAATGACCGTATTCCAACCTATGACACCATCTTATGTCGGCTTAACACACTTTCTTATGTCAAAGTACCCTTACATTGCATTGAACTAAGTTAAAAGAGATTACATGTGTAGAAGTATGATATCAACATGGAAAGCTCTAATGATCAAACTCGGCTTCATAAGTCAACGAAAGTAGCTCACGACGGGTTCGCCTATTGACAAAACTTCGAGATTAAGAAAAGAATGACCGTATTCCAACCTATGACACCACCTTATGTCGGCTTAAAACACTTCTTATGTCAAAGTAACCTTACATTGCATTGAACTAAGCTAAAAGAGATTACATGTGTAGAAGTATGATATGAACATGGAATGCTCTAAGGATCAAACTCGGCTTCATAACTCAACGAAAGTAGCTCACGACGGGTTCGCGTATTGACAAAACTTCTAGATTAAGAAAAGAATAACCGTGTTCCGTCCTATGACACCACCTTATGTCGGCTTAAAACACTTCTTATGTCAAAGTAACCTTACATTGCATTGAACTAAGCTAAAAGAGATTACATGTGTAGAAGTATGATATGAACATGGAAAGCTCTAAGGATCAAACTCGGCCTCATAACTCAAGGAAAGTAGCTCACGACGGGTTCACCTATTGAAAAACTTCGAGATTAAGGAAAGAATGACCGTATTCCATCCTATGACACCACCTAATGTCGGCTTAACACACTTTCTTATGTCAAAATAACCTTACATTGCATTGAACAAAGCTAAAAGAGATTACATGTGTAGAAGTATGATATGAAAATGGAAAGCTCTAAGGATCAAACTTGGCTTCATAACACAAGGAAAGTAGCTCACGACGGGTTCACCTATTGAAAAACTTCTAGATTAAGGAAAGAATGACCGTGTTCCATCCTATGACACCACCTTATGTCGGCTTAAAACACTTCTTATGTCAAAGTAACCTAACATTGCATTGAACTAAGCTAAAAGAGATTACATGTGTAGAAGTATGATATGAACATGGAATGCTCTAAGGATCAAACTCGGCTTCATAACTCAAGGAAAGTAGCTCACGACGGGTTCGCCTATTGAAAAACTTCTAGATTAAGGAAAGAATGACAGTGTTCCATCCTATGACACCACCTAATATCGGCTTAACACACTTCTTATGTCAAAGTAACCTAACATTGCATTGAACTAAGCTAAAAGAGATTACATGTGTAGAAGTATGATATGAACATGGAAAGCTCTAAGGATCAAACTCGGCTTCATAACTCAACAAAAGTAGCTCACGACGGGTTCGCCTATTGACAAAACTTCTAGTTTAAGGAAAGAATGACCACGTTCCAACCTATGACACCACCTTATGTCGGCTTAACACACTTTCTTATGTCAGAGTAACCTTACATTGCATTGAACTAAGCTAAAAGAGATTACATGTGTAGAAGTATGATATGAACATGGAATGCTCTAAGGATCAAACTCGGCTTCATAACTCAACGAAAGTAGCTCACGACGGGTTCGCCTATTGACAAAACTTCTAGATTAAGAAAAGAATGACCGTATTCCATCCTATGACACCACCTTATGTCGGCTTAAAACACTTCTTATGTCAAAGTAACCTAACATTGCATTGAACTAAGCTAAAAGAGATTACATGTGTAGAAGTATGATATGAACATGGAATGCTCTAAGGATCAAACTCGGCTTCATAACTCAAGGAAAGTAGCTCAGGACGGGTTCGCCTATTGAAAAACTTCTAGATTAAGGAAAGAATGACAGTGTTCCATCCTATGACACCACCTAATATCGGCTTAACACACTTCTTATGTCAAAGTAACCTTACATTGCATTGAACTAAGCTAAAAGAGATTACATGTGTAGAAGTATGATATGAACATGGAATGCTCTAAGGATCAAACTCGGCTTCATAACTCAACGAAAGTAGCTCACGACGGGTTCGCGTATTGACAAAACTTCTAGATTAAGAAAAGAATAACCGTGTTCCGTCCTATGACACCACCTTATGTCGGCTTAAAACACTTCTTATGTCAAAGTAACCTTACATTGCATTGAACTAAGCTAAAAGAGATTACATGTGTAGAAGTATGATATGAACATGGAAAGCTCTAAGGATCAAACTCGGCTTCATAACTCAAGGAAAGTAGCTCACGACGGGTTCACCTATTGAAAAACTTCGAGATTAAGGAAAGAATGACCGTATTCCATCCTATGACACCACCTAATGTCGGCTTAACACACTTTCTTATGTCAAAATAACCTTACATTGCATTGAACAAAGCTAAAAGAGATTACATGTGTAGAAGTATGATATGAACATGGAAAGCTCTAAGGATCAAACTTGGCTTCATAACACAAGGAAAGTAGCTCACGACGGGTTCGCCTATTGAAAAACTTCTAGATTAAGGAAAGAATGACCGTGTTCCATCCTATGACACCACCTTATGTCGGCTTAAAACACTTCTTATGTCAAAGTAACCTAACATTGCATTGAACTAAGCTAAAAGAGATTACATGTGTAGAAGTATGATATGAACATGGAATGCTCTAAGGATCAAACTCGGCTTCATAACTCAAGGAAAGTAGCTCAGGACGGGTTCGCCTATTGAAAAACTTCTAGATTAAGAAAAGAATGACCGTATTCCAACCTATGACACCATCTTATGTCGGCTTAACACACTTTCTTATGTCAAAGTACCCTTACATTGCATTGAACTAAGCTAAAAGAGATTACATGTGTAGAAGTATGATATCAACATGGAAAGCTCTAATGATCAAACTCGGCTTCATAAGTCAACGAAAGTAGCTCACGACGGGTTCGCCTATTGACAAAACTTCGAGATTAAGAAAAGAATGACCGTATTCCAACCTATGACACCACCTTATGTCGGCTTAAAACACTTCTTATGTCAAAGTAACCTTACATTGCATTGAACTAAGCTAAAAGAGATTACATGTGTAGAAGTATGATATGAACATGGAATGCTCTAAGGATCAAACTCGGCTTCATAACTCAACGAAAGTAGCTCACGACGGGTTCGCGTATTGACAAAACTTCTAGATTAAGAAAAGAATAACCGTGTTCCGTCCTATGACACCACCTTATGTCGGCTTAAAACACTTCTTATGTCAAAGTAACCTTACATTGCATTGAACTAAGCTAAAAGAGATTACATGTGTAGAAGTATGATATGAACATGGAAAGCTCTAAGGATCAAACTCGGCCTCATAACTCAAGGAAAGTAGCTCACGACGGGTTCACCTATTGAAAAACTTCGAGATTAAGGAAAGAATGACCGTATTCCATCCTATGACACCACCTAATGTCGGCTTAACACACTTTCTTATGTCAAAATAACCTTACATTGCATTGAACAAAGCTAAAAGAGATTACATGTGTAGAAGTATGATATGAAAATGGAAAGCTCTAAGGATCAAACTTGGCTTCATAACACAAGGAAAGTAGCTCACGACGGGTTCGCCTATTGAAAAACTTCTAGATTAAGGAAAGAATGACCGTGTTCCATCCTATGACACCACCTTATGTCGGCTTAAAACACTTCTTATGTCAAAGTAACCTAACATTGCATTGAACTAAGCTAAAAGAGATTACATGTGTAGAAGTATGATATGAACATGGAATGCTCTAAGGATCAAACTCGGCTTCATAACTCAAGGAAAGTAGCTCACGACGGGTTCGCCTATTGAAAAACTTCTAGATTAAGGAAAGAATGACAGTGTTCCATCCTATGACACCACCTAATATCGGCTTAACACACTTCTTATGTCAAAGTAACCTAACATTGCATTGAACTAAGCTAAAAGAGATTACATGTGTAGAAGTATGATATGAACATGGAAAGCTCTAAGGATCAAACTCGGCTTCATAACTCAACAAAAGTAGCTCACGACGGGTTCGCCTATTGACAATACTTCTAGTTTAAGGAAAGAATGACCACGTTCCAACCTATGACACCACCTTATGTCGGCTTAACACACTTTCTTATGTCAGAGTAACCTTACATTGCATTGAACTAAGCTAAAAGAGATTACATGTGTAGAAGTATGATATGAACATGGAATGCTCTAAGGATCAAACTCGGCTTCATAACTCAACGAAAGTAGCTCACGACGGGTTCGCCTATTGACAAAACTTCTAGATTAAGAAAAGAATGACCGTATTCCATCCTATGACACCACCTTATGTCGGCTTAAAACACTTCTTATGTCAAAGTAACCTAACATTGCATTGAACTAAGCTAAAAGAGATTACATGTGTAGAAGTATGATATGAACATGGAATGCTCTAAGGATCAAACTCGGCTTCATAACTCAAGGAAAGTAGCTCAGGACGGGTTCGCCTATTGAAAAACTTCTAGATTAAGGAAAGAATGACAGTGTTCCATCCTATGACACCACCTAATATCGGCTTAACACACTTCTTATGTCAAAGTAACCTAACATTGCATTGAACTAAGCTAAAAGAGATTACATGTGTAGAAGTATGATATGAACATGGAATGCTCTAAGGATCAAACTCGGCTTCATAACTCAAGGAAAGTAGCTCACGACGGGTTTGCCTATTGACAAAACTTCTAGTTTAAGGAAAGAATGACCACGTTCCAACCTATGACACCACCTTATGTCGGCTTAACACATTTTCTTATGTCAGAGTAACCTTACATTGCATTGAACTAAGCTAAAAGAGATTACATGTGTAGAAGTATGATATGAACATGGAATGCTCTAAGGATCAAACTCGGCTTCATAACTCAACGAAAGTAGCTCACGACGGGTTCGCCTATTAACAAAACTTCTAGATTAAGAAAAGAATGACCGTATTCCATCCTATGACACCACCTTATGTCGGCTTAAAACACTTCTTATGTCAAAGTACCCTTACATTGCATTGAACTAAGCTAAAAGAGATTACATGTGTAGAAGTATGATATCAACATGGAAAGCTCTAATGATCAAACTAGGCTTCATAACTCAACGAAAGTAGCTCACGACGGGTTTGCCTATTGACAAAACTTCTAGATTAAGAAAAGAATGACCGTATTCCAACCTATGACACCACCTTATGTCGGCTTAACACACTTTCTTATGTCAAAGTAACCATACATTGCATTGAACTAAGCTAAAAGAGATTACATGTGTAGAAGCATAATATAAACATGGAAAGCTCTAATGATCAAACTCGGCTTCATAACTCAACAAAAGTAGCTCACGACGGGTTCGCCTATTGAAAAAATTCTAGATTAAGAAAAGAATGACCATGTTCTATCCTATGACACCACCTTATGTCGTCTTAAAACACTTCTTATGTCAAAGTAACCTTACATTGCATTGAACTAAGCTAAAAGAGATTACATGTGTAGAAGTATGATATGAACATGGAAAGCTCTAAGGATCAAACTCGGCTTCATAACTCAAGGAAAGTAGCTCACGACGGGTTCACCTATTGAAAAACTTCGAGATTAAGGAAAGAATGACCGTATTCCATCCTATGACACCACCTAATGTCGGCTTAACACACTTTCTTATGTCAAAATAACCTTACATTGCATTGAACAAAGCTAAAAGAGATTACATGTGTAGAAGTATGATATGAACATGGAAAGCTCTAAGGATCAAACTTGGCTTCATAACACAAGGAAAGTAGCTCACGACGGGTTCGCCTATTGAAAAACTTCTAGATTAAGGAAAGAATGACCGTGTTCCATCCTATGACACCACCTTATGTCGGCTTAAAACACTTCTTATGTCAAAGTAACCTAACATTGCATTGAACTAAGCTAAAAGAGATTACATGTGTAGAAGTATGATATGAACATGGAATGCTCTAAGGATCAAACTCGGCTTCATAACTCAAGGAAAGTAGCTCACGACGGGTTCGCCTATTGAAAAACTTCTAGATTAAGGAAAGAATGACAGTGTTCCATCCTATGACACCACCTAATATCGGCTTAACACACTTCTTATGTCAAAGTAACCTAACATTGCATTGAACTAAGCTAAAAGAGATTACATGTGTAGAAGTATGATATGAACATGGAAAGCTCTAAGGATCAAACTCGGCTTCATAACTCAACAAAAGTAGCTCACGACGGGTTCGCCTATTGACAAAACTTCTAGTTTAAGGAAAGAATGACCACGTTCCAACCTATGACACCACCTTATGTCGGCTTAACACACTTTCTTATGTCAGAGTAACCTTACATTGCATTGAACTAAGCTAAAAGAGATTACATGTGTAGAAGTATGATATGAACATGGAATGCTCTAAGGATCAAACTCGGCTTCATAACTCAACGAAAGTAGCTCACGACGGGTTCGCCTATTGACAAAACTTCTAGATTAAGAAAAGAATGACCGTATTCCATCCTATGACACCACCTTATGTCGGCTTAAAACACTTCTTATGTCAAAGTAACCTAACATTGCATTGAACTAAGTTAAAAGAGATTACATGTGTAGAAGTATGATATGAACATGGAATGCTCTAAGGATCAAACTCGGCTTCATAACTCAAGGAAAGTAGCTCACGACGGGTTCGCCTATTGAAAAACTTCTAGATTAAGGAAAGAATAACAGTGTTCCATCCTATGACACCACCTAATATCGGCTTAACACACTTCTTATGTCAAAGTAACCTAACATTGCATTGAACTAAGCTAAAAGAGATTACATGTGTAGAAGTATGATATGAACATGGAATGCTCTAAGGATCAAACTCGGCTTCATAACTCAAGGAAAGTAGCTCACGACGGGTTCGCCTATTGACAAAACTTCTAGTTTAAGGAAAGAATGACCACGTTCCAACCTATGACACCACCTTATGTCGGCTTAACACACTTTCTTATGTCAGAGTAACCTTACATTGCATTGAACTAAGCTAAAAGAGATTACATGTGTAGAAGTATGATATGAACATGGAATGCTCTAAGGATCAAACTCGGCTTCATAACTCAACGAAAGTAGCTCACGACGGGTTCGCCTATTAACAAAACTTCTAGATTAAGAAAAGAATGACCGTATTCCATCCTATGACACCACCTTATGTCGGCTTAAAACACTTCTTATGTCAAAGTACCCTTACATTGCATTGAACTAAGCTAAAAGAGATTACATGTGTAGAAGTATGATATCAACATGAAAAGCTCTAATGATCAAACTCGGCTTCATAACTCAACGAAAGTAGCTCACGACGGGTTTGCCTATTGACAAAACTTCTAGATTAAGAAAAGAATGACCGTATTCCAACCTATGACACCACCTTATGTCGGCTTAACACACTTTCTTATGTCAAAGTAACCATACATTGCATTGAACTAAGCTAAAAGAGATTACATGTGTAGAAGCATAATATAAACATGGAAAGCTCTAATGATCAAACTCGGCTTCATAACTCAACAAAAGTAGCTCACGACGGGTTCGACTATTGAAAAAATTCTAGATTAAGAAAAGAATGACCATGTTCCATCCTATGACACTACCTTATGTCGGCTTAACACACTTTCTTATGTCAAAGTAACCTAACATTGCATTGAACTAAGCTAAAAGAGATTACATGTGTAGAACTATGATATGAACATGGAATGCTCTAAGGATCAACCTCGGCTTCATAACTCAAGGAAAGTAGCTCACGATGGGTTCGCCTATTGACAAAACTTCTAGTTTAAGGAAAGAATGACCACGTTCCAACCTATGACACCACCTTATGTCGGCTTAACACACTTTCTTATGTCAGAGTAACCTTACATTGCATTGAACTAAGCTAAAAGAGATTACATGTGTAGAAGTATGATATGAACATGGAATGCTCTAAGGATCAAACTCGGCTTCATAACTCAACGAAAGTAGCTCACGACGGGTTCGCCTATTGACAAAACTTCTAGATTAAGAAAAGAATGACCGTATTCCATCCTATGACACCACCTTATGTCGGCTTAAAACACTTCTTATGTCAAAGTAACCTAACATTGCATTGAACTAAGCTAAAAGAGATTACATGTGTAGAAGTATGATATGAACATGGAATGCTCTAAGGATCAAACTCGGCTTCATAACTCAACGAAAGTAGCTCACGACGGGTTCGACTATTGAAAAAACTTCTAGATTAAGGAAAGAATGACAACGTTCCAACCTATGACACCACTTTATGTCGGCTTAACACACTTTCTTATGTCAAAATACCCTTACATTGCATTGAACTAAGCTAAAAGAGATTACATGTGTAGAAGTATGATATCAACATGGAAAGCTCTAATGATCAAACTCGGCTTCATAACTCAACGAAAGTAGCTCACGACGGGTTTGCCTATTGACAAAACTTCTAGATTAAGAAAAGAATGACCGTATTCCAACCTATGACACCACCTTATGTCGGCTTAACACACTTTCTTATGTCAAAGTAACCATACATTGCATTGAACTAAGCTAAAAGAGATTACATGTGTAGAAGCATAATATAAACATGGAAAGCTCTAATGATCAAATTCGGCTTCATAACTCAACAAAAGTAGCTCACGACGGGTTCGCCTATTAACAAAATTTCTAGATTAAGAAAAGAATGACCATGTTCCATCCTATGACACTACCTTATGTCGGCTTAACACACTTTCTTATGTCAAAGTAACCTTACATTGCATTGAACTAAGCTAAAAGAGATTACATGTGTAGAAGTATGACATTAACATGGAAAGCTCTAAGGATCACACTCGGCTTCATAACTCAACGAAAGTTGCTCACGACGGGTTCGCTTATTGACAAAACTTCTAGATTAAGAAAAGAATGACCGTATTCCAACCTATGACACCACCTTATGTCGGCTTAAAACACTTCTTATGTCAAAGTAACCTTACATTGCATTGAACTAAGCTAAAAGAGATTACATGTGTAGAAGCATGATATAAACATGGAAAGCTCTAATGATCAAACTCGGCTTCATAACTCAACAAAAGTAGCTCACGACGGGTTCCCCTATTGACAAAACTTCTAGATTAAGAAAAGAATGACCATGTTCCATCCTATGACACTACCTTATGTCGGCTTAAAACACTTCTTATGTCAAAGTAACCTAACATTGCATTGAACTAAGCTAAAAGAGATTACATGTGTAGAAGTATGATATGAACATGGAAAGCTCTAAGGATCAAACTTGGCTTCATAACTCAAGGAAAGTAGCTCACGACGGGTTCGCTTATTGAAAAACTTCTAGTTTAAGGAAAGAATGACTGTGTTCCATCCTATGACACCACCTAATGTCGGCTTAACACACTTTCTTATGTCAAAATAACCTTACATTGCATTGAACAAAGCTAAAAGAGATTACATGTGTAGAAGTATGATATCAACATGGAAAGCTCTAATGATCAAACTCGGCTTCATAACTCAAAGAAAGTAGCTCACGACGGGTTCGCCTATTGACAAAACTTCTAGATTAAGAAAAGAATGACCGTATTCCAACCTATGACACCATCTTATGTCGGCTTAACACACTTTCTTATGTCAAAGTAACCTAACATTGCATTGAACTAAGCTAAAAGAGATTACATGTGTAGAAGTATGATATGAACATGGAATGCTCTAAGGATCACACTCGGCTTCATAACTCAACGAAAGTAGCTCACGACGGGTTCGACTATTGAAAAAACTTCTAGATTAAGGAAAGAATGACAACGTTCCAACCTATGACACCACTTTATGTCGGCTTAACACACTTTCTTATGTCAAAGTACCCTTACATTGCATTGAACTAAGCTAAAGGAGATTACATGTGTAGAAGTATGATATCAACATGGAAAGCTCTAATGATAAAACTCGGCTTCATAACTCAACAAAAGTAGCTCACGACGGGTTTGCCTATTGACAAAACTTCTAGATTAAGAAAAGAATGACCGTATTCTAACCTATGGCACCACCTTATGTCGGCTTAACACACTTTCTTATGTCAAAGTAACCATACATTGCATTGAACTAAGCTAAAAGAGATTACATGTGTAGAAGCATGATATAAACATGGAAAGCTCTAATGATCAAACTCGGCTTCATAACTCAACAAAAGTAGCTCACGACGGGTTCGCCTATTGACAAAACTTCTAGATTAAGAAAAGAATGACCATGTTCCATCCTATGACACTACCTTATGTCGGCTTAACACACTTTCTTATGTCAAAGTAACCTTACATTGCATTGAACTAAGCTAAAAGAGATTACATGTGTAGAAGTATGATATTAACATGGAAAGCTCTAAGGATCACACTCGGCTTCATAACTCAACGAAAATTGCTCACGACGGGTTCGCCTATTGACAAAACTTCTAGATTAAGAAAAGAATGACCGTATTCCAACCTATGACACCACCTTATGTCGGCTTAAAACACTTCTTATGTCAAAGTAACCTTACATTGCATTGAACTAAGCTAAAAGAGATTACATGTGTAGAAGCATGATATGAACATGGAAAGCTCTAAGGATCAAACTTGGCTTCATAACTCAACGAAAGTAGCTCACGACGGGTTTGCCTATTGACAAAACTTCTAGATTAAGAAAAGAATGACCGTATTCCATCATATGACACCACCTTATGTCGGCTTAAAACACTTCTTATGTCAAAGTAACCTTACATTGCATTGAACTAAGCTAAAAGAGATTACATGTGTAGAAGCATGATATGAACATGGAAAGCTTTAAGGATCACACTCGGCTTCATAACTCAACGAAAGTAGCTCACGACGGGTTCGCCTATTGACAAAACTTCTAGATTAAGAAAAGAATGACCGTATTCCAACCTATGACACCACCTTATGTCGGCTTAAAACACTTCTTATGTCAAAGTAACCTTACATTGCATTGAACAAAGCTAAAAGAGATTACATGTGTAGAAGTATGATATCAACATGGAAAGCTCTAATGATCAAACTCGGCTTCATAACTCAAAGAAAGTAGCTCACGATGGGTTCGCCTATTGACAAAACTTCTAGATTAAGAAAATAATGACCGTATTCCAACTTATGACACCACCTTATGTCGGCTTAACACACATTCTTATGTCAAAGTAACCTTACATTGCATTGCACTAAGCTAAAAGAGATTACATGTGTAGAAGTATGATATCAACATGGAAAGCTCTAATGATCAAACTCGGCTTCATAACTCAATGAAAGTAGCTCACGACAGGTTTGCCTATTGACAAAACTTCTAGATTAAGAAAAGAATGACCATATTCCAACCCATGACACCACCTTATGTCGGCTTAAAACACTTCTTATGTCAAAGTAACCATACATTGCATTGAACTAAGCTAAAAGAGATTACATGTGTAGAAGTATGATATGAACATGGAAAGCTCTAAGGATTAAACTTGGCTTCATAACTCAAGGAAAGTAGTTCACGACGGGTTCGACTATTGAAAAACTTCAAGATTAAGGAAAGAATGACTGTGTTCCATCCTATGACACCACCTAATGTCGGCTTAACACACTTTCTTATGTCAAAATAACCTTACATTGCATTGAATAAAGCTAAAAGAGATTACATGTGTAAAAGTATGATATCAACATGGAAAGCTCTAATGATCAAACTCGGCTTCATAACTCAACGAAAGTTGCTCAAAACGGGTTCGCCTATTGACAAAACTTCTAGATTAAGAAAAGAATGACCGTATTCCAACCTATGACACCATCTTATGTCGGCTTAACACACTTTCTTATGTCAGAGTAACCTTACATTGCATTGAACTAAGCTAAAAGAGATTACATGTGTAGAAGCATGATATAAACATGGAAAGCTCTAATGATCAAACTCGGCTTCATAACTCAACAAAAGTAGCTCACGACGGGTTCGCCTATTGACAAAACTTCTAGATTAAGAAAAGAATGACCATGTTCCATCCTATGACACTACCTTATGTCGGCTTAACACACTTTCTTATGTCAAAGTAACCTTACATTGCATTGAATTAAGCTAAAAGAGATTACATGTGTAGAAGTATGATATTAACATGGAAAGCTCTAAGGATCACACTCGGCTTCATAACTCAACGAAAATTGCTCACGACGGGTTCGCCTATTGACAAAACTTCTAGATTAAGAAAAGAATGACCGTATTCCAACCTATGACACCACCTTATGTCGGCTTAAAACACTTCTTATGTCAAAGTAACCTTACATTGCATTGAACTAAGCTAAAAGAGATTACATGTGTAGAAGCATGATATGAACATGGAAAGCTCTAAGGATCAAACTTGGCTTCATAACTCAACGAAAGTAGCTCACGACGGGTTCGCCTATTGACAAAACTTCTAGATTAAGAAAAGAATGACCGTATTCCATCATATGACACCACCTTATGTCGGCTTAAAAGACTTCTTATGTCAAAGTAACCTTACATTGCATTGAACTAAGCTAAAAGAGATTACATGTGTAGAAGTATGATATGAACATGGAATGCTCTAAGGATCAAACTCGGCTTCATAACTCAACGAAAGTAGCTCACGACGGGTTCGCCTATTGACAAAACTTCTAGATTAAGAAAAGAATGACCGTATTCCATCCTATGACACCACCTTATGTCGGCTTAAAACACTTCTTATGTCAAAGTAACCTTACATTGCATTGAATTAAGCTAAAAGAGATTACATGTGTAGAAGTATGATATTAACATGGAAAGCTCTAAGGATCACACTCGGCTTCATAACTCAACGAAAATTGCTCACGACGGGTTCGCCTATTGACAAAACTTCTAGATTAAGAAAAGAATGACCGTATTCCAACCTATGACACCACCTTATGTCGGCTTAAAACACTTCTTATGTCAAAGTAACCTTACATTGCATTGAACTAAGCTAAAAGAGATTACATGTGTAGAAGCATGATATGAACATGGAAAGCTCTAAGGATCAAACTTGGCTTCATAACTCAACGAAAGTAGCTCACGACGGGTTCGCCTATTGACAAAACTTCTAGATTAAGAAAAGAATGACCGTATTCCATCATATGACACCACCTTATGTCGGCTTAAAAGACTTCTTATGTCAAAGTAACCTTACATTGCATTGAACTAAGCTAAAAGAGATTACATGTGTAGAAGTATGATATGAACATGGAATGCTCTAAGGATCAAACTCGGCTTCATAACTCAACGAAAGTAGCTCACGACGGGTTCGCCTATTGACAAAACTTCTAGATTAAGAAAAGAATGACCGTATTCCATCCTATGACACCACCTTATGTCGGCTTAAAACACTTCTTATGTCAAAGTAACCTAACATTGCATTGAACTAAGCTAAAAGAGATTACATGTGTAGAAGTATGATATGAACATGGAATGCTCTAAGGATCAAACTCGGCTTCATAACTCAACGAAAGTAGCTCACGACGGGTTCGACTATTGAAAAAACTTCTAGATTAAGGAAAGAATGACAACGTTCCAACCTATGACACCACTTTATGTCGGCTTAACACACTTTCTTATGTCAAAATACCCTTACATTGCATTGAACTAAGCTAAAAGAGATTACATGTGTAGAAGTATGATATCAACATGGAAAGCTCTAATGATCAAACTCGGCTTCATAACTCAACGAAAGTAGCTCACGACGGGTTTGCCTATTGACAAAACTTCTAGATTAAGAAAAGAATGACCGTATTCCAACCTATGACACCACCTTATGTCGGCTTAACACACTTTCTTATGTCAAAGTAACCATACATTGCATTGAACTAAGCTAAAAGAGATTACATGTGTAGAAGCATAATATAAACATGGAAAGCTCTAATGATCAAATTCGGCTTCATAACTCAACAAAAGTAGCTCACGACGGGTTCGCCTATTAACAAAATTTCTAGATTAAGAAAAGAATGACCATGTTCCATCCTATGACACTACCTTATGTCGGCTTAACACACTTTCTTATGTCAAAGTAACCTTACATTGCATTGAACTAAGCTAAAAGAGATTACATGTGTAGAAGTATGACATTAACATGGAAAGCTCTAAGGATCACACTCGGCTTCATAACTCAACGAAAGTTGCTCACGACGGGTTCGCTTATTGACAAAACTTCTAGATTAAGAAAAGAATGACCGTATTCCAACCTATGACACCACCTTATGTCGGCTTAAAACACTTCTTATGTCAAAGTAACCTTACATTGCATTGAACTAAGCTAAAAGAGATTACATGTGTAGAAGCATGATATAAACATGGAAAGCTCTAATGATCAAACTCGGCTTCATAACTCAACAAAAGTAGCTCACGACGGGTTCCCCTATTGACAAAACTTCTAGATTAAGAAAAGAATGACCATGTTCCATCCTATGACACTACCTTATGTCGGCTTAAAACACTTCTTATGTCAAAGTAACCTAACATTGCATTGAACTAAGCTAAAAGAGATTACATGTGTAGAAGTATGATATGAACATGGAAAGCTCTAAGGATCAAACTTGGCTTCATAACTCAAGGAAAGTAGCTCACGACGGGTTCGCTTATTGAAAAACTTCTAGTTTAAGGAAAGAATGACTGTGTTCCATCCTATGACACCACCTAATGTCGGCTTAACACACTTTCTTATGTCAAAATAACCTTACATTGCATTGAACAAAGCTAAAAGAGATTACATGTGTAGAAGTATGATATCAACATGGAAAGCTCTAATGATCAAACTCGGCTTCATAACTCAAAGAAAGTAGCTCACGACGGGTTCGCCTATTGACAAAACTTCTAGATTAAGAAAAGAATGACCGTATTCCAACCTATGACACCATCTTATGTCGGCTTAACACACTTTCTTATGTCAAAGTAACCTAACATTGCATTGAACTAAGCTAAAAGAGATTACATGTGTAGAAGTATGATATGAACATGGAATGCTCTAAGGATCACACTCGGCTTCATAACTCAACGAAAGTAGCTCACGACGGGTTCGACTATTGAAAAAACTTCTAGATTAAGGAAAGAATGATAACGTTCCAACCTATGACACCACTTTATGTCGGCTTAACACACTTTCTTATGTCAAAGTACCCTTACATTGCATTGAACTAAGCTAAAGGAGATTACATGTGTAGAAGTATGATATCATCATGGAAAGCTCTAATGATAAAACTCGGCTTCATAACTCAACAAAAGTAGCTCACGACGGGTTTGCCTATTGACAAAACTTCTAGATTAAGAAAAGAATGACCGTATTCTAACTATTCTAACCTATGACACCACCTTATGTCGGCTTAACACACTTTCTTATGTCAAAGTAACCATACATTGCATTGAACTAAGCTAAAAGAGATTACATGTGTAGAAGCATGATATAAACATGGAAAGCTCTAATGATCAAACTCGGCTTCATAACTCAACAAAAGTAGCTCACGACGGGTTCGCCTATTGACAAAACTTCTAGATTAAGAAAAGAATGACCATGTTCCATCCTATGACACTACCTTATGTCGGCTTAACACACTTTCTTATGTCAAAGTAACCTTACATTGCATTGAACTAAGCTAAAAGAGATTACATGTGTAGAAGTATGATATTAACATGGAAAGCTCTAAGGATCACACTCGGCTTCATAACTCAACGAAAATTGCTCACGACGGGTTCGCCTATTGACAAAACTTCTAGATTAAGAAAAGAATGACCGTATTCCAACCTATGACACCACCTTATGTCGGCTTAAAACACTTCTTATGTCAAAGTAACCTTACATTGCATTGAACTAAGCTAAAAGAGATTACATGTGTAGAAGCATGATATGAACATGGAAAGCTCTAAGGATCAAACTTGGCTTCATAACTCAACGAAAGTAGCTCACGACGGGTTCGCCTATTGACAAAACTTCTAGATTAAGAAAAGAATGACCGTATTCCATCATATGACACCACCTTATGTCGGCTTAAAACACTTCTTATGTCAAAGTAACCTTACATTGCATTGAACTAAGCTAAAAGAGATTACATGTGTAGAAGCATGATATGAACATGGAAAGCTTTAAGGATCACACTCGGCTTCATAACTCAACGAAAGTAGCTCACGACGGGTTCGCCTATTGACAAAACTTCTAGATTAAGAAAAGAATGACCGTATTCCAACCTATGACACCACCTTATGTCGGCTTAAAACACTTCTTATGTCAAAGTAACCTTACATTGCATTGAACAAAGCTAAAAGAGATTACATGTGTAGAAGTATGATATCAACATGGAAAGCTCTAATGATCAAACTCGGCTTCATAACTCAAAGAAAGTAGCTCACGATGGGTTCGCCTATTGACAAAACTTCTAGATTAAGAAAATAATGACCGTATTCCAACTTATGACACCACCTTATGTCGGCTTAACACACATTCTTATGTCAAAGTAACCTTACATTGCATTGCACTAAGCTAAAAGAGATTACATGTGTAGAAGTATGATATCAACATGGAAAGCTCTAATGATCAAACTCGGCTTCATAACTCAATGAAAGTAGCTCACGACAGGTTTGCCTATTGACAAAACTTCTAGATTAAGAAAAGAATGACCATATTCCAACCCATGACACCACCTTATGTCGGCTTAAAACACTTCTTATGTCAAAGTAACCATACATTGCATTGAACTAAGCTAAAAGAGATTACATGTGTAGAAGTATGATATGAACATGGAAAGCTCTAAGGATTAAACTTGGCTTCATAACTCAAGGAAAGTAGTTCACGACGGGTTCGACTATTGAAAAACTTCAAGATTAAGGAAAGAATGACTGTGTTCCATCCTATGACACCACCTAATGTCGGCTTAACACACTTTCTTATGTCAAAATAACCTTACATTGCATTGAATAAAGCTAAAAGAGATTACATGTGTAAAAGTATGATATCAACAGGGAAAGCTCTAATGATCAAACTCGGCTTCATAACTCAACGAAAGTTGCTCAAAACGGGTTCGCCTATTGACAAAACTTCTAGATTAAGAAAAGAATGACCGTATTCCAACCTATGACACCATCTTATGTCGGCTTAACACACTTTCTTATGTCAGAGTAACCTTACATTGCATTGAACTAAGCTAAAAGAGATTACATGTGTAGAAGCATGATATAAACATGGAAAGCTCTAATGATCAAACTCGGCTTCATAACTCAACAAAAGTAGCTCACGACGGGTTCGCCTATTGACAAAACTTCTAGATTAAGAAAAGAATGACCATGTTCCATCCTATGACACTACCTTATGTCGGCTTAACACACTTTCTTATGTCAAAGTAACCTTACATTGCATTGAACTAAGTTAAAAGAGATTACATGTGTAGAAGTATGATATTAACATGGAAAGCTCTAAGGATCACACTCGGCTTCATAACTCAACGAAAATTGCTCACGACGGGTTCGCCTATTGACAAAACTTCTAGATTAAGAAAAGAATGACCGTATTCCAACCTATGACACCACCTTATGTCGGCTTAAAACACTTCTTATGTCAAAGTAACCTTACATTGCATTGAACTAAGCTAAAAGAGATTACATGTGTAGAAGCATGATATGAACATGGAAAGCTCTAAGGATCAAACTTGGCTTCATAACTCAACGAAAGTAGCTCACGACGGGTTCGCCTATTGACAAAACTTCTAGATTAAGAAAAGAATGACCGTATTCCATCATATGACACCACCTTATGTCGGCTTAAAAGACTTCTTATGTCAAAGTAACCTTACATTGCATTGAACTAAGCTAAAAGAGATTACATGTGTAGAAGCATGATATGAACATGGAAAGCTCTAAGGATCACACTCGGCTTCATAACTCAACGAAAGTAGCTCACGACGGGTTCGCCTATTGACAAAACTTCTAGATTAAGAAAAGAATGACCGTATTCCAACCTATGACACCACCTTATGTCGGCTTAAAACACTTCTTATGTCAAAGTAACCTTACATTGCATTGAACTAAGCTAAAAGAGATTACATGTGTAGAAGCATGATATGAACATGGAAAGCTCTAAGGATCAAACTTGGCTTCATAACTCAAGGAAAGTAGCTCACGACGGGTTCGCTTATTGAAAAACTTCTAGTTTAAGGAAAGAATGACTGTGTTCCATCCTATGACACCACCTTATGTCGGCTTAACACACTTTCTTATGTCAAAGTAACCATACATTGCATTGAACTAAGCTAAAAGAGATTACATGTGTAGAAGTATGATATGAACATGGAAAGCTCTAAGGATTAAACTTGGCTTCATAACTCAAGGAAAGTAGTTCACGACGGGTTCGACTATTGAAAAACTTCAAGATTAAGGAAAGAATGACTGTGTTCCATCCTATGACACCACCTAATGTCGGCTTAACACACTTTCTTATGTCAAAATAACCTTACATTGCATTGAATAAAGCTAAAAGAGATTACATGTGTAAAAGTATGATATCAACATGGAAAGCTCTAATGATCAAACTCGGCTTCATAACTCAACGAAAGTTGCTCACAACGGGTTCGCCTATTGACAAAACTTCTAGATTAAGAAAAGAATGACCGTATTCCAACCTATGACACCATCTTATGTCGGCTTAACACACTTTCTTATGTCAGAGTAACCTTACATTGCATTGAACTAAGCTAAAAGAGATTACATGTGTAGAAGCATGATATAAACATGGAAAGCTCTAATGATCAAACTCGGCTTCATAACTCAACAAAAGTAGCTCACGACGGGTTCGCCTATTGACAAAACTTCTAGATTAAGAAAAGAATGACCATGTTCCATCCTATGACAGTACCTTATGTCGGCTTAACACACTTTCTTATGTCAAAGTAACCTTACATTGCATTGAACTAAGCTAAAAGAGATTACATGTGTAGAAGTATGATATTAACATGGAAAGCTCTAAGGATCACACTCGGCTTCATAACTCAACGAAAATTGCTCACGACGGGTTCGCCTATTGACAAAACTTCTAGATTAAGAAAAGAATGACCGTATTCCAACCTATGACACCACCTTATGTCGGCTTAAAACACTTCTTATGTCAAAGTAACCTTACATTGCATTGAACTAAGCTAAAAGAGATTACATGTGTAGAAGCATGATATGAACATGGAAAGCTCTAAGGATCAAACTTGGCTTCATAACTCAACGAAAGTAGCTCACGACGGGTTCGCCTATTGACAAAACTTCTAGATTAAGAAAAGAATGACCGTATTCCATCATATGACACCACCTTATGTCGGCTTAAAAGACTTCTTATGTCAAAGTAACCTTACATTGCATTGAACTAAGCTAAAAGAGATTACATGTGTAGAAGCATGATATGAACATGGAAAGCTCTAAGGATCACACTCGGCTTCATAACTCAACGAAAGTAGCTCACGACGGGTTCGCCTATTGACAAAACTTCTAGATTAAGAAAAGAATGACCGTATTCCAACCTATGACACCACCTTATGTCGGCTTAAAACACTTCTTATGTCAAAGTAACCTAACATTGCATTGAACTAAGCTAAAAGAGATTACATGTGTAGAAGCATGATATGAACATGGAAAGCTCTAAGGATCAAACTTGGCTTCATAACTCAAGGAAAGTAGCTCACGACGGGTTCGCTTATTGAAAAACTTCTAGTTTAAGGAAAGAATGACTGTGTTCCATCCTATGACACCACCTAATGTCGGCTTAACACACTTTCTTATGTCAAAATAACCTTACATTGCATTGAACAAAGCTAAAAGAGATTACATGTGTAGAAGTATGATATCAACATGGAAAGCTCTAATGATCAAACTCGGCTTCATAACTCAAAGAAAGTAGCTCACGATGGGTTCGCCTATTGACAAAACTTCTAGATTAAGAAAATAATGACCGTATTACAACTTATGACACCACCTTATGTCGGCTTAACACACATTCTTATGTCAAAGTAACCTTACATTGCATTGCACTAAGCTAAAAGAGATTACATGTGTAGAAGTATGATATCAACATGGAAAGCTCTAATGATCAAACTCGGCTTCATAACTCAATGAAAGTAGCTCACGACAGGTTTGCCTATTGACAAAACTTCTAGATTAAGAAAAGAATGACCGTATTCCAACCCATGACACCACCTTATGTCGGCTTAAAACACTTCTTATGTCAAAGTAACCATACATTGCATTGAACTAAGCTAAAAGAGATTACATGTGTAGAAGTATGATATGAACATGGAAAGCTCTAAGGATTAAACTTGGCTTCATAACTCAAGGAAAGTAGTTCACGACGGGTTCGACTATTGAAAAACTTCAAGATTAAGGAAAGAATGACTGTGTTCCATCCTATGACACCACCTAATGTCGGCTTAACACACTTTCTTATGTCAAAATAACCTTACATTGCATTGAATAAAGCTAAAAGAGATTACATGTGTAAAAGTATGATATCAACATGGAAAGCTCTAATGATCAAACTCGGCTTCATAACTCAACGAAAGTTGCTCACGACGGGTTCGCCTATTGACAAAACTTCTAGATTAAGAAAAGAATGACCGTATTCCAACCTATGACACCACCTTATGTCGGCTTAAAACACTTCTTATGTCAAAGTAACCTTACATTGCATTGAACTAAGCTAAAAGAGATTACATGTGTAGAAGCATGATATGAACATGGAAAGCTCTAAGGATCAAACTTGGCTTCATAACTCAACGAAAGTAGCTCACGACGGGTTCGCCTATTGACAAAACTTCTAGATTAAGAAAAGAATGACCGTATTCCATCATATGACACCACCTTATGTCGGCTTAAAAGACTTCTTATGTCAAAGTAACCTTACATTGCATTGAACTAAGCTAAAAGAGATTACATGTGTAGAAGCATGATATGAACATGGAAAGCTCTAAGGATCACACTCGGCTTCATAACTCAACGAAAGTAGCTCACGACGGGTTCGCCTATTGACAAAACTTCTAGATTAAGAAAAGAATGACCGTATTCCAACCTATGACACCACCTTATGTCGGCTTAAAACACTTCTTATGTCAAAGTAACCTTACATTGCATTGAACTAAGCTAAAAGAGATTACATGTGTAGAAGCATGATATGAACATGGAAAGCTCTAAGGATCAAACTTGGCTTCATAACTCAAGGAAAGTAGCTCACGACGGGTTCGCTTATTGAAAAACTTCTAGTTTAAGGAAAGAATGACTGTGTTCCATCCTATGACACCACCTTATGTCGGCTTAACACACTTTCTTATGTCAAAGTAACCATACATTGCATTGAACTAAGCTAAAAGAGATTACATGTGTAGAAGTATGATATGAACATGGAAAGCTCTAAGGATTAAACTTGGCTTCATAACTCAAGGAAAGTAGTTCACGACGGGTTCGACTATTGAAAAACTTCAAGATTAAGGAAAGAATGACTGTGTTCCATCCTATGACACCACCTAATGTCGGCTTAACACACTTTCTTATGTCAAAATAACCTTACATTGCATTGAATAAAGCTAAAAGAGATTACATGTGTAAAAGTATGATATCAACATGGAAAGCTCTAATGATCAAACTCGGCTTCATAACTCAACGAAAGTTGCTCACAACGGGTTCGCCTATTGACAAAACTTCTAGATTAAGAAAAGAATGACCGTATTCCAACCTATGACACCATCTTATGTCGGCTTAACACACTTTCTTATGTCAGAGTAACCTTACATTGCATTGAACTAAGCTAAAAGAGATTACATGTGTAGAAGCATGATATAAACATGGAAAGCTCTAATGATCAAACTCGGCTTCATAACTCAACAAAAGTAGCTCACGACGGGTTCGCCTATTGACAAAACTTCTAGATTAAGAAAAGAATGACCATGTTCCATCCTATGACAGTACCTTATGTCGGCTTAACACACTTTCTTATGTCAAAGTAACCTTACATTGCATTGAACTAAGCTAAAAGAGATTACATGTGTAGAAGTATGATATTAACATGGAAAGCTCTAAGGATCACACTCGGCTTCATAACTCAACGAAAATTGCTCACGACGGGTTCGCCTATTGACAAAACTTCTAGATTAAGAAAAGAATGACCGTATTCCAACCTATGACACCACCTTATGTCGGCTTAAAACACTTCTTATGTCAAAGTAACCTTACATTGCATTGAACTAAGCTAAAAGAGATTACATGTGTAGAAGCATGATATGAACATGGAAAGCTCTAAGGATCAAACTTGGCTTCATAACTCAACGAAAGTAGCTCACGACGGGTTCGCCTATTGACAAAACTTCTAGATTAAGAAAAGAATGACCGTATTCCATCATATGACACCACCTTATGTCGGCTTAAAAGACTTCTTATGTCAAAGTAACCTTACATTGCATTGAACTAAGCTAAAAGAGATTACATGTGTAGAAGCATGATATGAACATGGAAAGCTCTAAGGATCACACTCGGCTTCATAACTCAACGAAAGTAGCTCACGACGGGTTCGCCTATTGACAAAACTTCTAGATTAAGAAAAGAATGACCGTATTCCAACCTATGACACCACCTTATGTCGGCTTAAAACACTTCTTATGTCAAAGTAACCTAACATTGCATTGAACTAAGCTAAAAGAGATTACATGTGTAGAAGCATGATATGAACATGGAAAGCTCTAAGGATCAAACTTGGCTTCATAACTCAAGGAAAGTAGCTCACGACGGGTTCGCTTATTGAAAAACTTCTAGTTTAAGGAAAGAATGACTGTGTTCCATCCTATGACACCACCTAATGTCGGCTTAACACACTTTCTTATGTCAAAATAACCTTACATTGCATTGAACAAAGCTAAAAGAGATTACATGTGTAGAAGTATGATATCAACATGGAAAGCTCTAATGATCAAACTCGGCTTCATAACTCAAAGAAAGTAGCTCACGATGGGTTCGCCTATTGACAAAACTTCTAGATTAAGAAAATAATGACCGTATTACAACTTATGACACCACCTTATGTCGGCTTAACACACATTCTTATGTCAAAGTAACCTTACATTGCATTGCACTAAGCTAAAAGAGATTACATGTGTAGAAGTATGATATCAACATGGAAAGCTCTAATGATCAAACTCGGCTTCATAACTCAATGAAAGTAGCTCACGACAGGTTTGCCTATTGACAAAACTTCTAGATTAAGAAAAGAATGACCGTATTCCAACCCATGACACCACCTTATGTCGGCTTAAAACACTTCTTATGTCAAAGTAACCATACATTGCATTGAACTAAGCTAAAAGAGATTACATGTGTAGAAGTATGATATGAACATGGAAAGCTCTAAGGATTAAACTTGGCTTCATAACTCAAGGAAAGTAGTTCACGACGGGTTCGACTATTGAAAAACTTCAAGATTAAGGAAAGAATGACTGTGTTCCATCCTATGACACCACCTAATGTCGGCTTAACACACTTTCTTATGTCAAAATAACCTTACATTGCATTGAATAAAGCTAAAAGAGATTACATGTGTAAAAGTATGATATCAACATGGAAAGCTCTAATGATCAAACTCGGCTTCATAACTCAACGAAAGTTGCTCACAACGGGTTCGCCTATTGACAAAACTTCTAGATTAAGAAAAGAATGACCGTATTCCAACCTATGACACCATCTTATGTCGGCTTAACACACTTTCTTATGTCAGAGTAACCTTACATTGCATTGAACTAAGCTAAAAGAGATTACATGTGTAGAAGCATGATATAAACATGGAAAGCTCTAATGATCAAACTCGGCTTCATAACTCAACAAAAGTAGCTCACGACGGGTTCGCCTATTGACAAAACTTCTAGATTAAGAAAAGAATGACCATGTTCCATCCTATGACACTACCTTATGTCGGCTTAACACACTTTCTTATGTCAAAGTAACCTTACATTGCATTGAACTAAGCTAAAAGAGATTACATGTGTAGAAGTATGATAACATGGAAAGCTCTAAGGATCACACTCGGCTTCATAACTCAACGAAAATTGCTCACGACGGGTTCGCCTATTGACAAAACTTCTAGATTAAGAAAAGAATGACCGTATTCCAACCTATGACACCACCTTATGTCGGCTTCAAACACTTCTTATATCAAAGTAACCTTACATTGCATTGAACTAAGCTAAAAGAGATTACATGTGTAGAAGCATGATATGAACATGGAAAGCTCTAAGGATCAAACTTGGCTTCATAACTCAACGAAAGTAGCTCACGACGGGTTCGCCTATTGACAAAACTTCTAGATTAAGAAAAGAATGATCGTATTCCATCATATGACACCACCTTATGTCGGCTTAAAAGACTTCTTATGTCAAAGTAACCTTACATTGCATTGAACTAAGCTAAAAGAGATTACATGTGTAGAAGCATGATATGAACATGGAAAGCTCTAAGGATCACACTCGGCTTCATAACTCAACGAAAGTAGCTCACGACGGGTTCGCCTATTGACAAAACTTCTAGATTAAGAAAAGAATGACCGTATTCCAACCTATGACACCACCTTATGTCGGCTTAAAACACTTCTTATGTCAAAGGAACCTTACATTGCATTGAACTAAGCTAAAAGAGATTACATGTGTAGAAGCATGATATGAACATGGAAAGCTCTAAGGATCAAACTTGGCTTCATAACTCAAGGAAAGTAGCTCACGACGGGTTCGCTTATTGAAAAACTTCTAGTTTAAGGAAAGAATGACTGTGTTCCATCCTATGACACCACCTAATGTCGGCTTAACACACTTTCTTATGTCAAAATAACCTTACATTGCATTGAACAAAGCTTAAAGAGATTACATGTGTAGAAGTATGATATCAACATGGAAAGCTCTAATGATCAAACTCGGCTTCATAACTCAAAGAAAGTAGCTCTCGATGGGTTCGCCTATTGACAAAACTTCTAGATTAAGAAAATAATGACCGTATTCCAACTTATGACACCACCTTATGTCGGCTTAACACACATTCTTATGTCAAAGTAACCTTACATTGCATTGCACTAAGCTAAAAGAGATTACATGTGTAGAAGTATGATATCAACATGGAAAGCTCTAATGATCAAACTCGGCTTCATAACTCAATGAAAGTAGCTCACGACAGGTTTGCCTATTGACAAAACTTCTAGATTAAGAAAAGAATGACCGTATTCCAACCCATGACACCACCTTATGTCGGCTTAAAACACTTCTTATGTCAAAGTAACCATACATTGCATTGAACTAAGCTAAAAGAGATTACATGTGTAGAAGTATGATATGAACATGGAAAGCTCTAAGGATTAAACTTGGCTTCATAACTCAAGGAAAGTAGTTCACGACGGGTTCGACTATTGAAAAACTTCAAGATTAAGGAAAGAATGACTGTGTTCCATCCTATGACACCACCTAATGTCGGCTTAACACACTTTCTTATGTCAAAATAACCTTACATTGCATTGAATAAAGCTAAAAGAGATTACATGTGTAAAAGTATGATATCAACATGGAAAGGTCTAATGATCAAACTCGGCTTCATAACTCAACGAAAGTTGCTCACAACAGGTTCGCCTATTGACAAAACTTCTAGATTAAGAAAAGAATGACCGTATTCCAACCTATGACACCATCTTATGTCGGCTTAACACACTTTCTTATGTCAAAGTACCCTTACATTGCATTGAACTAAGCTAAAAGAGATTACATGTGTAGATGTATGATATCAACATGGAAAGCTCTAATGATCAAACTCGGCTTCATAAGTGAACAAAAGTAGCTCACGACGGGTTCGCCTATTGACAAAACTTCGAGATTAAGAAAAGAAAGACCGTATTCCAACCTATGACACCACCTTATGTCGGCTTAAAATACTTCTTATGTCAAAGTAACCTTACATTGCATTGAACTAAGCTAAAAGAGATTACATGTGTAGAAGTATGATATGAACATGGAATGCTCTAAGGATCAAACTCGGCTTCATAACTCAACGAAAGTAGCTCACGACGGGTTCGCGTATTGACAAAACTTCTAGATTAAGAAAAGAATAACCGTGTTCCGTCCTATGACACCACCTTATGTCGGCTTAAAACACTTCTTATGTCAAAGTAACCTTACATTGCATTGAACTAAGCTAAAAGAGATTACATGTGTAGAAGTATGATATGAACATGGAAAGCTCTAAGGATCAAACTCGGCTTCATAACTCAACAAAAGTAGCTCACGACGGGTACGCCTATTGACAAAACTTCTAGTTTAAGGAAAGAATGACCACGTTCCAACCTATGACACCACCTAATGTCGGCTTAACACACTTTCTTATGTCAGAGTAACCTTACATTGCATTGAACTAAGCTAAAATAGATTACATGTGTAGAAGTATGATATGAACATGGAATGCTCTAAGGATCAAACTCGGCTTCCTAACTCAACGAAAGTAGCTCATGACGGGTTCGCCTATTGACAAAACTTCTAGATTAAGAAAAGAATGACCGTATTCCAACCCATGACACCACCTTATGTTGGCTTAAAACACTTCTTATGTCAAAGTAACCTTACATTGCATTGAACTAAGCTAAAAGAGATTACATGTGTAGAAGTATGATATGAACATGGAATGCTCTAAGGATCAAACTCGGCTTCATAACTCAACGAAAGTAGCTCACGACGGGTTCGCCTATTGACAAAACTTCTAGTTTAAGGAAAGAATGACCACGTTCCATCCTATGACACCACCTAATATCGGCTTAACACACTTTCTTATGTTAAAATAACCTTACATTGCATTGAACTAAGCTAAAAGAGATTACATGTGTAGAAGCATGATATAAACATGGAAAGCTCTAATGATCAAACTCGGCTTCATAACTCAACAAAAGTAGCTCACGACGCGTTCGCCTATTGACAAAACTTCTAGATTAAGAAAAGAATGACCATGTTCCATCCTATGACCTTACCTTATGTCGGCTTAACACACTTTCTTATGTCAAAGTAACCTTACATTGCATTGAACTAAGCTAAAAGAGATTACATGTGTAGAAGTATGATATGAACATGGAAAGCTCTAAGGATCACACTCGGCTTCATAACTCAACGAAAGTAGCTCACGACGGGTTCGCCTATTGACAAAACTTCTAGATTAAGAAAAGAATGACCGTATTCCAACCTATGACACCACCTTATGTTGGCTTAAAACACTTCTTATGTCAAAGTAACCTTACATTGCATTAAACTAAGCTAAAAGAGATTACATGTGTAGAAGCATGATATGAACATGGAAAGTTCTAAGGATCAAACTTGGCTTCATAACTCAAGGAAAGTAGCTCACGACGGGTTCGCTTATTGAAAAACTTCTAGTTTAAGGAAAGAATGAATGTGTTCCATCCTATGACACCACCTAATGTTGGCTTAACACACTTTCTTATGTCAAAATAACCTTACATTGCATTGAACAAAGCTAAAAGAGATTACATGTGTAGAAGTATGATATCAACATGGAAAGCTCTAAGGATCAAACTTGGCTTCATAACGCAAGGAAAGTAGCTCACGACGGGTTCGCCTATTGAAAAAACTTCTAGATTAAGAAAAGAATGACCGTATTCCAACTTATGACACCACCTTATGTCCGCTTAACACACATTCTTATGTTAAAGTAACCTTACATTGCATTGCACTAAGCTAAAAGAGATTACATGTGTAGAAGTATGATATCAACATGGAAAGCTCTAAGGATCAAACTCGGCTTCATAACTCAACGAAAGTAGCTCACGACGGGTTTGCCTATTGACAAAACTTCTAGATTAAGAAAAGAATAACCGTATTCCAACCCATGACACCACCTTATGTCGGCTTAAAACACTTCTTATGTCAAAGTAACCATACATTGCATTGAACTAAGCTAAAAGAGATTACATGTGTAGAAGTATGATATGAACATGGAAAGCTCTAAGGATTAAACTTGGCTTCATAACTCAAGGAAAGTAGTTCACGACGGGTTCGACTATTGAAAAACTTCAAGATTAAGGAAAGAATGACAGTGTTCCATCCTATGACACCACCTAATGTCGGCTTAACACACTTTCTTATGTCAAAGTAACCTTACATTGCATTGAACAAAGCTAAAAGAGATTACATGTGTAGAAGTATGATATCAACATGGAAAGCTCTAATGATCAAACTCGGCTTCATAACTCAACGAAAGTAGCTCACGACGGGTTCGCCTATTGACAAAACTTCTAGATTAAGAAAAGAATGACCGTATTCCAACCTATGACACCATCTTATGTCGGCTTAACACACTTTCTTATGTCAAAGTACCCTTACATTGCATTGAACTAAGCTAAAAGAGATTACATGTGTAGAAGTATGATATGAACATGGAATGCTCTAAGGATCAAACTCGGCTTCATAACTCAACGAAAGTAGCTCATGACGGGTTCGCCTATTGACAAAACTTCTAGATTAAGAAAAGAATGACCGTATTCCAACCCATGACACCACCTTATGTTGGCTTAAAACACTTCTTATGTCAAAGTAACCTTACATTGCATTGAACTAAGCTAAAAGAGATTACATGTGTAGAAGTATGATATGAACATGGAATGCTCTAAGGATCAAACTCGGCTTCATAACTCAACGAAAGTAGCTCACGACGGGTTCGCGTATTGACAAAACTTCTAGATTAAGAAAAGAATAACTGTGTTCCGTCCTATGACACCACCTTATGTCGGCTTAAAACACTTCTTATGTCAAAGTAACCTTACATTGCATTGAACTAAGCTAAAAGAGATTACATGTGTAGAAGTATGATATGAACATGGAAAGCTCTAAGGATCAAACTCGGCTTCATAACTCAACGAAAGTAGCTCACGACGGGTTCGCCTATTGACAAAACTTCTAGATTAAGAAAAGAATGACCGTATTCCATCCTATGACACCACCTTATGTCGGCTTAACACACTTTCTTATGTCAGAGTAACCTTACATTGCATTGAACTAAGCTAAAAGAGATTACATGTGTAGAAGTATGATATGAACATGGAATGCTCTAAGGATCAAACTCGGCTTCATAACTCAACGAAAGTAGCTCACGACGGGTTCGCCTATTGACAAAACTTCTAGATTAAGAAAAGAATGATCGTATTCCAACCTATGACACCATCTTATGTCGGCTTAACACACTTTCTTATGTCAAAGTACCCTTACATTGCATTGAACTAAGCTAAAAGAGATTACATGTGTAGAAGTATGATATGAACATGGAATGCTCTAAGGATCAAACTCGGCTTCATAACTCAACGAAAGTAGCTCATGACGGGTTCGCCTATTGACAAAACTTCTAGATTAAGAAAAGAATGACCGTATTCCAACCCATGACACCACCTTATGTTGGCTTAAAACACTTCTTATGTCAAAGTAACCTTACATTGCATTGAACTAAGCTAAAAGAGATTACATGTGTAGAAGTATGATATGAACATGGAATGCTCTAAGGATCAAACTCGGCTTCATAACTCAACGAAAGTAGCTCACGACGGGTTTGCCTATTGACAAAACTTCTAGATTAAGAAAAGAATGACCGTATTCCAACCTATGACACCACCTTATGTCGGCTTAACACACTTTCTTATGTAAAAGTAACCATACATTGCATTGAACTAAGCTAAAAGAGATTACATGTGTAGAAGCATGATATAAACATGGAAAGCTCTAATGATCAAACTCGGCTTCATAACTCAACAAAAGTAGCTCACGACGGGTTCGCCTATTGACAAAACTTCTAGATTAAGAAAAGAATGACCATGTTCCATCCTATGACACTACCTTATGTCGGCTTAACACACTTTCTTATGTCAAAGTAACCTTACATTGCATTGAACTAAGCTAAAAGAGATTACATGTGTAGAAGTATGATATTAACATGGAAAGCTCTAAGGATCACACTCGGCTTCATAACTCAACGAAAGTTGCTCACGACGGGTTCGCCTATTGACAAAACTTCTAGATTAAGAAAAGAATGACCGTATTCCAACCTATGACACCACCTTATGTCGGCTTAAAACACTTCTTATGTCAAAGTAACCTTACATTGCATTGAACTAAGCTAAAAGAGATTACATGTGTAGAAGCATGATATGAACATGGAAAGCTCTAAGGATCAAACTTGGCTTCATAACTCAAGGAAAGTAGCTCACGACGGGTTCGCCTATTGAAAAACTTCTAGATTAAGGAAAGAATGACTGTGTTCCATCCTATGACACCACCTAATGTCGGCTTAACACACTTTCTTATGTCAAAATAACCTTACATTGCATTGAACAAAGGTAAAAGAGATTACATGTGTAGAAGTATGATATCAACATGGAAAGCTCTAATGATCAAACTCAGCTTCATAACTCAAAGAAAGTAGCTCACGACGGGTTCGCCTATTGACAAAACTCCTAGATTAAGAGAATAATGACCGTATTCCAACTTATGACACCACCTTATGTCCGCTTAACACACATTCTTATGTTAAAGTAACCTTACATTGCATTGCACTAAGCTAAAAGAGATTACATGTGTAGAAGTATGATATCAACATGGAAAGCTCTAAGGATCAAACTCGGCTTCATAACTCAACGAAAGTAGCTCACGACGGGTTTGCCTATTGATAAAACTTCTAGATTAAGAAAAGAATAACCGTATTCCAACCCATGACACCACCTTATGTCGGCTTAAAACACTTCTTATGTCAAAGTAACCATACATTGCATTGAACTAAGCTAAAAGAGATTACATGTGTAGAAGTATGATATGAACATGGAAAGCTCTAAGGATTAAACTTGGCTTCATAACTCAAGGAAAGTAGTTCACGACGGGTTCGACTATTGAAAAACTTCAAGATTAAGGAAAGAATGACAGTGTTCCATCCTATGACACCACCTAATGTCGGCTTAACACACTTTCTTATGTCAAAATAACCTTACATTGCATTGAACAAAGCTAAAAGAGATTACATGTGTAGAAGTATGATATCAACATGGAAAGCTCTAATGATCAAACTCGGCTTCATAACTCAACGAAAGTAGCTCACGACGGGTTCGCCTATTGACAAAACTTCTAGATTAAGAAAAGAATGACCGTATTCCAACCTATGACACCATCTTATGTCGGCTTAACACACTTTCTTATGTCAAAGTACCCTTACATTGCATTGAACTAAGCTAAAAGAGATTACATGTGTAGAAGTATGATATGAACATGGAATGCTCTAAGGATCAAACTCGGCTTCATAACTCAACGAAAGTAGCTCATGACGGGTTCGCCTATTGACAAAACTTCTACATTAAGAAAAGAATGACCGTATTCCAACCCATGACACCACCTTATGTTGGCTTAAAACACTTCTTATGTCAAAGTAACCTTACATTGCATTGAACTAAGCTAAAAGAGATTACATGTGTAGAAGTATGATATGAACATGGAATGCTCTAAGGATCAAACTCGGCTTCATAACTCAACGAAAGTAGCTCACGACGGGTTCGCCTATTGACAAAACTTCTAGTTTAAGGAAAGAATGACCACGTTCCATCCTATGACACCACCTAATATCGGCTTAACACACTTTCTTATGTTAAAATAACCTTACATTGCATTGAACTAAGCTAAAAGAGATTACATGTGTAAAAGTATGATATCAACATGGAAAGCTCTAATGATAAAACTCGTCTTCATAACTCAACGAAAGTAGCTCACGACGGGTTCGACTATTGACAAAACTTCTAGATTAAGAAAAGAATAACCGTATTCCAACCTATGACACCACCTTATGTCGGCTTAACACACTTTCTTATGTCAAAGTAACCTTACATTGCATTGAACTAAGCTAAAAGAGATTACATGTGTAGAAGCATGATATAAACATGGAAAGCTCTAATGATCAAACTCGGCTTCATAACTCAACAAAAGTAGCTCACGACGCGTTCGCCTATTGACAAAACTTCTAGATTAAGAAAAGAATGACCATGTTCCATCCTATGACCTTACCTTATGTCGGCTTAACACACTTTCTTATGTCAAAGTAACCTTACATTGCATTGAACTAAGCTAAAAGAGATTACATGTGTAGAAGTATGATATGAACATGGAAAGCTCTAAGGATCACACTCGGCTTCATAACTCAACGAAAGTAGCTCACGACGGGTTCGCCTATTGACAAAACTTCTAGATTAAGAAAAGAATGACCGTATTCCAACCTATGACACCACCTTATGTTGGCTTAAAACACTTCTTATGTCAAAGTAACCTTACATTGCATTGAACTAAGCTAAAAGAGATTACATGTGTAGAAGCATGATATGAACATGGAAAGCTCTAAGGATCAAACTTGGCTTCATAACTCAAGGAAAGTAGCTCACGACGGGTTCGCTTATTGAAAAACTTCTAGTTTAAGGAAAGAATGACTGTGTTCCATCCTATGACACCACCTAATGTCGGCTTAACACACTTTCTTATGTCAAAATAACCTTACATTGCATTGAACAAAGCTAAAAGAGATTACATGTGTAGAAGTATGATATCAACATGGAAAGCTCTAATGATCAAACTCGGCTTCATAACTCAACGAAAGTAGCTCACGACGGGTTCGCCTATTGACAAAACTTCTAGATTAAGAAAAGAATGACCGTATTCCAACCTATGACACCATCTTATGTCGGCTTAACACACTTTCTTATGTCAAAGTACCCTTACATTGCATTGAACTAAGCTAAAAGAGATTACATGTGTAGAAGTATGATATCAACATGGAAAGCTCTAAGGATCAAACTCGGCTTCATAACTCAACGAAAGTAGCTCACGACGGGTTCGCCTATTGACAAAACTTCTAGTTTAAGGAAAGAATGACCACGTTCCAACCTATGACACCACCTTATGTCGGCTTAACACACTTTCTTATGTCAGAGTAACCTTACATTGCATTGAACTAAGCTAAAAGAGATTACATGTGTAGAAGTATGATATGAACATGGAATGCTCTAAGGATCAAACTCGGCTTCATAACTCAACGAAAGTAGCTCACGACGGGTTCGACTATTGAAAAAACTTCTAGATTAAGGAAAGAATGACAACGTTCCAACCTATGACACCAGTTTATGTCGGCTTAACACACTTTCTTATGTCAAAGTACCCTTACATTGCATTGAACAAAGCTAAAAGAGATTACATGTGTAGAAGTATGATATCAACATGGAAAGCTCTAATGATCAAACTCGGCTTCATAACTCAACGAAAGTAGCTCACGACGGGTTCGCCTATTGACAAAACTTCTAGATTAAGAAAAGAATGACCGTATTCCAACCTATGACACCATCTTATGTCGGCTTAACACACTTTCTTATGTCAAAGTACCCTTACATTGCATTGAACTAAGCTAAAAGAGATTACATGTGTAGAAGTATGATATGAACATGGAATGCTCTAAGGATCAAACTCGGCTTCATAACTCAACGAAAGTAGCTCATGACGGGTTCGCCTATTGACAAAACTTCTAGATTAAGAAAAGAATGACCGTATTCCATCCTATGACACCACCTTATGTCGGCTTAAAACACTTCTTATGTCAAAGTAACCTTACATTGCATTGAACTAAGCTAAAAGAGATTACATGTGTAGAAGTATGATATGAACATGGAAAGCTCTAAGGATCAAACTCGGCTTCATAACTCAACGAAAGTAGCTCACGACGGGTTCGCCTATTGACAAAACTTCTAGATTAAGAAAAGAATGACCGTATTCCATCCTATGACACCACCTTATGTCGGCTTAAAACACTTCTTATGTCAAAGTAACCTAACATTGCATTGAACTAAGCTAAAAGAGATTACATGTGTAGAAGTATGATATGAACATGGAATGCTCTAAGGATCAAACTCGGCTTCATAACTCAACGAAAGTAGCTCACGACGGGTTCGACTATTGAAAAAACTTCTAGATTAAGGAAAGAATGACAACGTTCCAACCTATGACACCACTTTATGTCGGCTTAACACACTTTCTTATGTCAAAGTACCCTTACATTGCATTGAACTAAGCTAAAAGAGATTACATGTGTAGAAGTATGATATCAACATGGAAAGCTCTAATGATCAAACTCGGCTTCATAACTCAACGAAAGTAGCTCACGACGGGTTTGCCTATTGACAAAACTTCTAGATTAAGAAAAGAATGACCGTATTCCAACCTATGACACCACCTTATGTCGGCTTAACACACTTTCTTATGTCAAAGTAACCATACATTGCATTGAACTAAGCTAAAAGAGATTACATGTGTAGAAGCATGATATAAACATGGAAAGCTCTAATGATCAAACTCGGCTTCATAACTCAACAAAAGTAGCTCACGACAGGTTCGCCTATTGACAAAACTTCTAGTTTAAGGAAAGAATGACCACGTTCCAACCTATGACACCACCTTATGTCGGCTTAACACACTTTCTTATGTCAAAGTAACCTTACATTGCATTGAACTAAGCTAAAAGAGATTACATGTGTAGAAGTATGATATGAACATTGAAAGCTCTAAGGATCAAACTCGGCTTCATAACTCAACAAAAGTAGCTCACGACGGGTTTGCCTATTGACAAAACTTCTAGATTAAGAAAAGAATGACCGTATTCCAACCTATGACACCACCTTATGTCGGCTTAACACACTTTCTTATGTCAAAGTAACCATACATTGCATTGAACTAAACTAAAAGAGATTACATGTGTAGAAGCATGATATAAACATGGAAAGCTCTAATGATCAAACTCGGCTTCATAACTCAACAAAAGTAGCTCACGACGGGTTCGCCTATTGACAAAACTTCTAGATTAAGAAAAGAATGACCATGTTCCATCCTATGACACTACCTTATGTCGGCTTAACACACTTTCTTATGTCAAAGTAACCTTACATTGCATTGAACTAAGCTAAAAGAGATTACATGTGTAGAAGTATGATATTAACATGGAAAGCTCTAAGGATAACACTCGGCTTCATAACTCAACGAAAATTGCTCACGACGGGTTCGCCTATTGACAAAACTTCTAGATTAAGAAAAGAATGACCGTATTCCAACCGATGACACCACCTTATGTCGGCTTAAAACACTTCTTATGTCAAAGTAACCTTACATTGCATTGAACTAAGCTAAAAGAGATTACATGTGTAGAAGCATGATATGAACATGGAAAGCTCTAAGGATCAAACTTGGCTTCATAACTCAACGAAAGTAGCTCACGACGGGTTCGCCTATTGACAAAACTTCTAGATTAAGAAAAGAATGACCGTATTCCAACCTATGACACCATCTTATGTCGGCTTAACACACTTTCTTATGTCAAAGTACCCTTACATTGCATTGAACTAAGCTAAAAGAGATTACATGTGTAGAAGTATGATATGAACATGGAATGCTCTAAGGATCAAACTCGGCTTCATAACTCAACGAAAGTAGCTCACGACGGGTTCGACTATTGAAAAAACTTCTAGATTAAGGAAAGAATGACAACGTTCCAACCTATGACACCAGTTTATGTCGGCTTAACACACTTTCTTATGTCAAAGTACCCTTACATTGCATTGAACAAAGCTAAAAGAGATTACATGTGTAGAAGTATGATATCAACATGGAAAGCTCTAATGATCAAACTCGGCTTCATAACTCAACGAAAGTAGCTCACGACGGGTTCGCCTATTGACAAAACTTCTAGATTAAGAAAAGAATGACCGTATTCCAACCTATGACACCATCTTATGTCGGCTTAACACACTTTCTTATGTCAAAGTACCCTTACATTGCATTGAACTAAGCTAAAAGAGATTACATGTGTAGAAGTATGATATGAACATGGAATGCTCTAAGGATCAAACTCGGCTTCATAACTCAACGAAAGTAGCTCATGACGGGTTCGCCTATTGACAAAACTTCTAGATTAAGAAAAGAATGACCGTATTCCATCCTATGACACCACCTTATGTCGGCTTAAAACACTTCTTATGTCAAAGTAACCTTACATTGCATTGAACTAAGCTAAAAGAGATTACATGTGTAGAAGTATGATATGAACATGGAAAGCTCTAAGGATCAAACTCGGCTTCATAACTCAACGAAAGTAGCTCACGACGGGTTCGCCTATTGACAAAACTTCTAGATTAAGAAAAGAATGACCGTATTCCATCCTATGACACCACCTTATGTCGGCTTAAAACACTTCTTATGTCAAAGTAACCTAACATTGCATTGAACTAAGCTAAAAGAGATTACATGTGTAGAAGTATGATATGAACATGGAATGCTCTAAGGATCAAACTCGGCTTCATAACTCAACGAAAGTAGCTCACGACGGGTTCGACTATTGAAAAAACTTCTAGATTAAGGAAAGAATGACAACGTTCCAACCTATGACACCACTTTATGTCGGCTTAACACACTTTCTTATGTCAAAGTACCCTTACATTGCATTGAACTAAGCTAAAAGAGATTACATGTGTAGAAGTATGATATCAACATGGAAAGCTCTAATGATCAAACTCGGCTTCATAACTCAACGAAAGTAGCTCACGACGGGTTTGCCTATTGACAAAACTTCTAGATTAAGAAAAGAATGACCGTATTCCAACCTATGACACCACCTTATGTCGGCTTAACACACTTTCTTATGTCAAAGTAACCATACATTGCATTGAACTAAGCTAAAAGAGATTACATGTGTAGAAGCATGATATAAACATGGAAAGCTCTAATGATCAAACTCGGCTTCATAACTCAACAAAAGTAGCTCACGACAGGTTCGCCTATTGACAAAACTTCTAGTTTAAGGAAAGAATGACCACGTTCCAACCTATGACACCACCTTATGTCGGCTTAACACACTTTCTTATGTCAAAGTAACCTTACATTGCATTGAACTAAGCTAAAAGAGATTACATGTGTAGAAGTATGATATGAACATTGAAAGCTCTAAGGATCAAACTCGGCTTCATAACTCAACAAAAGTAGCTCACGACGGGTTTGCCTATTGACAAAACTTCTAGATTAAGAAAAGAATGACCGTATTCCAACCTATGACACCACCTTATGTCGGCTTAACACACTTTCTTATGTCAAAGTAACCATACATTGCATTGAACTAAACTAAAAGAGATTACATGTGTAGAAGCATGATATAAACATGGAAAGCTCTAATGATCAAACTCGGCTTCATAACTCAACAAAAGTAGCTCACGACGGGTTCGCCTATTGACAAAACTTCTAGATTAAGAAAAGAATGACCATGTTCCATCCTATGACACTACCTTATGTCGGCTTAACACACTTTCTTATGTCAAAGTAACCTTACATTGCATTGAACTAAGCTAAAAGAGATTACATGTGTAGAAGTATGATATTAACATGGAAAGCTCTAAGGATAACACTCGGCTTCATAACTCAACGAAAATTGCTCACGACGGGTTCGCCTATTGACAAAACTTCTAGATTAAGAAAAGAATGACCGTATTCCAACCGATGACACCACCTTATGTCGGCTTAAAACACTTCTTATGTCAAAGTAACCTTACATTGCATTGAACTAAGCTAAAAGAGATTACATGTGTAGAAGCATGATATGAACATGGAAAGCTCTAAGGATCAAACTTGGCTTCATAACTCAACGAAAGTAGCTCACGACGGGTTCGCCTATTGACAAAACTTCTAGATTAAGAAAAGAATGACCGTATTCCATCATATGACACCACCTTATGTCGGCTTAAAACACTTCTTATGTCAAAGTAACCTAACATTGCATTGAACTAAGCTAAAAGAGATTACATGTGTAGAAGTATGATATGAACATGGAATGCTCTAAGGATCAAACTTGGCTTCATAACTCAACGAAAGTAGCTCACGACGGGTTCGACTATTGAAAAAACTTCTAGATTAAGGAAAGAATGACAACGTTCCAACCTATGACACCACTTTATGTCGGCTTAAAACACTTCTTATGTCAAAGTACCCTTACATTGCATTGAACTAAGCTAAAAGAGATTACATGTGTAGAAGTATGATATCAACATGGAAAGCTCTAATGATCAAACTCGGCTTCATAACTCAACGAAAGTAGCTCACGACGGGTTTGCCTATTGACAAAACTTCTAGATTAAGAAAAGAATGACCGTATTCCAACCTATGACACCACCTTATGTCGGCTTAACACACTTTCTTATGTCAAAGTAACCATACATTGCATTGAACTAAGCTAAAAGAGATTACATGTGTAGAAGCATGATATAAACATGGAAAGCTCTAATGATCAAACTCGGCTTCATAACTCAACAAAAGTAGCTCACGACGGGTTCGCCTATTGACAAAACTTCTAGATTAAGAAAAGAATGACCATGTTCCATCCTATGACACTACCTTATGTCGGCTTAACACACTTTCTTATGTCAAAGTAACCTTACATTGCATTGAACTAAGCTAAAAGAGATTACATGTGTAGAAGTATGATATTAAAATGGAAAGCTCTAAGGATCACACTCGGCTTCATAACTCAACGAAAGTTGCTCACGACGGGTTCGCCTATTGACAAAACTTCTAGATTAAGAAAAGAATGACCGTATTCCAACCTATGACACCACCTTATGTCGGCTTAAAACACTTCTTATGTCAAAGTAACCTTACATTGCATTGAACTAAGCTAAAAGAGATTACATGTGTAGAAGCATGATATGAACATGGAAAGCTCTAAGGATCAAACTTGGCTTCATAACTCTTGGAAAGTAGCTCACGACGGGTTCGCCTATTGAAAAACTTCTAGATTAAGGAAAGAATGACTGTGTTCCATCCTATGACACCACCTAATGTCGGCTTAACACACTTTCTTATGTCAAAATAACCTTACATTGCATTGAACAAAGGTAAAAGAGATTACATGTGTAGAAGTATGATATCAACATGGAAAGCTCTAATGATCAAACTCGGCTTCATAACTCAAAGAAAGTAGCTCACGACGGGTTCGCCTATTGACAAAACTTCTAGATTAAGAGAATAATGACCGTATTCCAACTTATGACACCACCTTATGTCCGCTTAACACACATTCTTATGTTAAAGTAACCTTACATTGCATTGCACTAAGCTAAAAGAGATTACATGTGTAGAAGTATGATATCAACATGGAAAGCTCTAAGGATCAAACTCGGCTTCATAACTCAACGAAAGTAGCTCACGACGGGTTTGCCTATTGACAAAACTTCTAGATTAAGAAAAGAATGACCGTATTCCAACCCATGACACCACCTTATGTCGGCTTAAAACACTTCTTATGTCAAAGTAACCATACATTGCATTGAACTAAGCTAAAAGAGATTACATGTGTAGAAGTATGATATGAACATGGAAAGCTCTAAGGATTAAACTTGGCTTCATAACTCAAGGAAAGTAGTTCACGACGGGTTCGACTATTGAAAAACTTCAAGATTAAGGAAAGAATGACTGTGTTCCATCCTATGACACCATCTTATGTCGGCTTAAGACACTTTCTTATGTCAAAGTACCCTTACATTGCATTGAACTAAGCTAAAAGAGATTACATGTGTAGAAGTATGATAATCAACATGGAAAGCTCTAATGATCAAACTCGGCTTCATAACTCAAAGAAAGTAGCTCACGACGGGTTCGCCTATTGACAAAACTTCTAGATTAAGAGAATAATGACCGTATTCCAACTTATGACACCACCTTATGTCGGCTTAACACACATTCTTATGTCAAAGTAACCTTACATTGCATTGCACTAAGCTAAAAGAGATTACATGTGTAGAAGTATGATATCAACATGGAAAGCTCTAATGATCAAACTCGGCTTCATAACTCAACGAAAGTAGCTCACGACGGGTTTGCCTATTGACAAAACTTCTAGATTAAGAAAAGAATGACCGTATTCCAACCCATGACACCACCTTATGTCGGATTAAAACACTTCTTATGTCAAAGTAACCATACATTGCATTGAACTAAGCTAAAAGAGATTACATGTGTAGAAGTATGATATGAACATGGAAAGCTCTAAGGATTAAACTTGGCTTCATAAGTCAAGGAAAGTAGTTCACGAAGGGTTCGACTATTGAAAAACTTCAAGATTAAGGAAAGAATGACTGTGTTCCATCCTATGACACCACCTAATGTCGGCTTAACACACTTTCTTATGTCAAAATAACCTTACATTGCATTGAACAAAGCTAAAAGAGATTACATGTGTAGAAGTATGATATCAACATGGAAAGCTCTAATGATCAAACTCGGCTTCATAACTCAACGAAAGTTGCTCACAACGGGTTCGCCTATTGACAAAACTTCTAGATTAAGAAAAGAATGACCGTATTCCATCCTATAACACCACCTTATGTCGGCTTAACACACTTTCTTATGTCAAAGTACCCTTACATTGCATTGAACTAAGCTAAAAGAGATTACATGTGTAGAAGTATGATATGAACATGGAATGCTCTAAGGGTCAAACTCGGCTTCATAACTCAACGAAAGTAGCTCACGACGGGTTCGCGTATTGACAAAACTTCTAGATTAAGAAAAGAATAACCGTGTTCCGTCCTATGACACCACCTTATGTCGGTTTAAAATACTTCTTATGTCAAAATAACCTTACATTGCATTGAACTAAGCTAAAAGAGATTACATGTGTAGAAGTATGATATTAACATGGAAAGCTCTAAGGATCACACTCGGCTTCATAACTCAACGAAAGTTGCTCACGACGGGTTCGCCTATTGACAAAACTTCTAGATTAAGAAAAAAATGACCGTATTCCAACCTATGACACCACCTTATGTCGGCTTAAAACACTTCTTATGTCAAAGTAACCTTACATTGCATTGAACTAAGCTAAAAGAGATTACATGTGTAGAAGCATGATATGAACATGGAAAGCTCTAAGGATCAAACTTGGCTTCATAACTCAACGAAAGTAGCTCACGACGGGTTCGCCTATTGACAAACCTTCTAGATTAAGAAAAGAATGACCGTATTCCATCATATGACACCACCTTATGTCGGCTTAAAACACTTCTTATGTCAAAGTAACCTAACATTGCATTGAACTAAGCTAAAAGAGATTACATGTGTAGAAGTATGATATGAACATGGAATGCTCTAAGGGTCAAACTCGGCTTCATAACTCAACGAAAGTAGCTCACGACGGGTTCGCGTATTGACAAAACTTCTAGATTAAGAAAAGAATAACCGTGTTCCGTCCTATGACACCACCTTATGTCGGTTTAAAATACTTCTTATGTCAAAATAACCTTACATTGCATTGAACTAAGCTAAAAGAGATTACATGTGTAGAAGTATGATATTAACATGGAAAGCTCTAAGGATCACACTCGGCTTCATAACTCAACGAAAGTTGCTCACGACGGGTTCGCCTATTGACAAAACTTCTAGATTAAGAAAAAAATGACCGTATTCCAACCTATGACACCACCTTATGTCGGCTTAAAACACTTCTTATGTCAAAGTAACCTTACATTGCATTGAACTAAGCTAAAAGAGATTACATGTGTAGAAGCATGATATGAACATGGAAAGCTCTAAGGATCAAACTTGGCTTCATAACTCAACGAAAGTAGCTCACGACGGGTTCGCCTATTGACAAACCTTCTAGATTAAGAAAAGAATGACCGTATTCCATCATATGACACCACCTTATGTCGGCTTAAAACACTTCTTATGTCAAAGTAACCTAACATTGCATTGAACTAAGCTAAAAGAGATTACATGTGTAGAAGTATGATATGAACATGGAATGCTCTAAGGATCAAACTCGGCTTCATAACTCAACGAAAGTAGCTCACGACGGGTTCGACTATTGAAAAAACTTCTAGATTAAGGAAAGAATGACAACGTTCCAACTTATGACACCACCTTATGACACCACCTTATGTCGGCTTAACACACATTCTTATGTCAAAGTAACCTTACATTGCATTGAACTAAGCTAAAAGAGATTACATGTGTAGAAGTGTGATATCAACATGGAAAGCTCTAATGATCAAACTCGGCTTCATAACTCAACGAAAGTAGCTCACGACGGGTTTGCCTATTGACAAAACTTCTAGATTAAGAAAAGAATGACCGTATTCCAACCCATGACACCACCTTATGTCGGCTTAAAACACTTCTTATGTCAAAGTAACCATACATTGCATTGAACTAAGCTAAAAGAGATTACATGTGTAGAAGTATGATATGAACATGGAAAGCTCTAAGGATTAAACTTGGCTTCATAACTCAAGGAAAGTAGTTCACGACGGGTTCGACTATTGAAAAACTTCAAGATTAAGGAAAGAATGACTGTGTTCCATCCTATGACACCACCTAATGTCGGCTTAACACACTTTCTTATGTCAAAATAACCTTACATTGCATTGAACAAAGCTAAAAGAGATTACATGTGTAGAAGTATGATATCAACATGGAAAGCTCTAATGATCAAACTCGGCTTCATAACTCAACGAAAGTTGCTCACAACGGGTTCGCCTATTGACAAAACTTCTAGATTAAGAAAAGAATGACCGTATTCCATCCTATAACACCACCTTATGTCGGCTTAACACACTTTCTTATGTCAAAGTACCCTTACATTGCATTGAACTAAGCTAAAAGAGATTACATGTGTAGAAGTATGATATGAACATGGAATGCTCTAAGGGTCAAACTCGGCTTCATAACTCAACGAAAGTAGCTCACGACGGGTTCGCGTATTGACAAAACTTCTAGATTAAGAAAAGAATAACCGTGTTCCTTCCTATGACACCACCTTATGTCGGCTTAAATCACTTCTTATGTCAAAGTAACCTTACATTGCATTGAACTAAGCTAAAAGAGATTACATGTGTAGAAGTATGATATTAACATGGAAAGCTCTAAGGATCACACTCGGCTTCATAACTCAACGAAAGTTGGTCACGACGGGTTCGCCTATTGACAAAACTTCTAGATTAAGAAAAGAATGACCGTATTCCAACCTATGACACCACCTTATGTCGGCTTAAAACACTTCTTATGTCAAAGTAACCTTACATTGCATTGAACTAAGCTAAAAGAGATTACATGTGTAGAAGCATGATATGAACATGGAAAGCTCTAAGGATCAAACTTGGCTTCATAACTCAACGAAAGTAGCTCACGACGGGTTCGCCTATTGACAAAACTTCTAGATTAAGAAAAGAATGACCGTATTCCATCATATGACACCACCTTATGTCGGCTTAAAACACTTCTTATGTCAAAGTAACCTAACATTGCATTGAACTAAGCTAAAAGAGATTACATGTGTAGAAGTATGATATGAACATGGAATGCTCTAAGGATCAAACTCGGCTTCATAACTCAACGAAAGTAGCTCACGACGGGTTCGACTATTGAAAAAACTTCTAGATTAAGGAAAGAATGACAACATTCCAACTTATGACACCACCTTATCTCGGCTTAACACACATTCTTATGTCAAAGTAACCTTACATTGCATTGAACTAAGCTAAAAGAGATTACATGTGTAGAAGTATGATATCAACATGGAAAGCTCTAATGATCAAACTCGGCTTCATAACTCAACGAAAGTAGCTCACGACGGGTTTGCCTATTGACAAAACTTCTAGATTAAGAAAAGAATGACCGTATTCCAACCCATGACACCACCTTATGTCGGCTTAAAACACTTCTTATGTCAAAGTAACCATACATTGCATTGAACTAAGCTAAAAGAGATTACATGTGTAGAAGTATGATATGAACATGGAAAGCTCTAAGGATTAAACTTGGCTTCATAACTCAAGGAAAGTAGTTCACGACGGGTTCGACTATTGAAAAACTTCAAGATTAAGGAAAGAATGACTGTGTTTCATCCTGTGACACCACTTAATGTCGGCTTAACACACTTTCTTATGTCAAAATAACCTTACATTGCATTGAACAAAGCTAAAAGAGATTACATGTGTAGAAGTATGATATCAACATGGAAAGCTCTAATGATCAAACTCGGCTTCATAACTCAACGAAAGTTGCTCACAACGGGTTCGCCTATTGACAAAACTTCTAGATTAAGAAAAAAATGACCGTATTCCATCCTATAACACCACCTTATGTCGGCTTAACACACTTTCTTATGTCAAAGTACCCTTACATTGCATTGAACTAAGCTAAAAGAGATTACATGTGTAGAAGTATGATATGAACATGGAATGCTCTAAGGGTCAAACTCGGCTTCATAACTCAACGAAAGTAGCTCACGACGGGTTCGCGTATTGACAAAACTTCTAGATTAAGAAAAGAATAACCGTGTTCCGTCCTATGACACCACCTTATGTCGGCTTAAAACACTTCTTATGTCAAAGTAACCTTACATTGCATTGAACTAAGCTAAAAGAGATTACATGTGTAGAAGTTTGATATTAACATGGAAAGCTCTAAGGATCACACTCGGCTTCATAACTCAACGAAAGTTGCTCACGACGGGTTCGCCTATTGACAAAACTTCTAGATTAAGAAAAGAATGACCGTATTCCAACCTATGACACCACCTTATGTCGGCTTAAAACACTTCTTATGTCAAAGTAACCTTACATTGCATTGAACTAAGCTAAAAGAGATTACATGTGTAGAAGCATGATATGAACATGGAAAGCTCTAAGGATCAAACTTGGCTTCATAACTCAACGAAAGTAGCTCACGACGGGTACGCCTATTGACAAAACTTCTAGATTAAGAAAAGAATGACCGTATTCCATCATATGACACCACCTTATGTCGGCTTAAAACACTTCTTATGTCAAAGTAACCTAACATTGCATTGAACTAAGCTAAAAGAGATTACATGTGTAGAAGTATGATATGAACATGGAATGCTCTAAGGATCAAACTCGGCTTCATAACTCAACGAAAGTAGCTCACGACGGGTTCGACTATTGAAAAAACTTCTAGATTAAGGAAAGAATGACAACGTTCCAACCTATGACACCACTTTATGTCGGCTTAACACACTTTCTTATGTCAAAGTACCCTTACATTGCATTGAACTAAGCTAAAAGAGATTACATGTGTAGAAGTATGATATCAACATGGAAAGCTCTAATGATCAAACTCGGCTTCATAACTCAACGAAAGTAGCTCACGACGGGTTTGCCTATTGACAAAACTTCTAGATTAAGAAAAGAATGACCGTATTCCAACCTATGATACCACCTTATGTCGGCTTAACACACTTTCTTATGTCAAAGTAACCATACATTGCATTGAACTAAGCTAAAAGAGATTACATGTGTAGAAGCATGATATAAACATGGAAAGCTCTAATGATCAAACTCGGCTTCATAACTCAAAGAAAGTAGCTCACGACGGGTTCGCCTATTGACAAAACTTCTAGATTAAGAGAATAATGACCGTATTCCAACTTATGACACCACCTTATGTCGGCTTAACACACATTCTTATGTCAAAGTAACCTTACATTGCATTGAACTAAGCTAAAAGAGATTACATGTGTAGAAGTTTGATATTAACATGGAAAGCTCTAAGGATCACACTCGGCTTCATAACTCAACGAAAGTTGCTCACGACGGGTTCGCCTATTGACAAAACTTCTAGATTAAGAAAAGAATGACCGTATTCCAACCTATGACACCACCTTATGTCGGCTTAAAACACTTCTTATGTCAAAGTAACCTTACATTGCATTGAACTAAGCTAAAAGAGATTACATGTGTAGAAGCATGATATGAACATGGAAAGCTCTAAGGATCAAACTTGGCTTCATAACTCAACGAAAGTAGCTCACGACGGGTACGCCTATTGACAAAACTTCTAGATTAAGAAAAGAATGACCGTATTCCATCATATGACACCACCTTATGTCGGCTTAAAACACTTCTTATGTCAAAGTAACCTAACATTGCATTGAACTAAGCTAAAAGAGATTACATGTGTAGAAGTATGATATGAACATGGAATGCTCTAAGGATCAAACTCGGCTTCATAACTCAACGAAAGTAGCTCACGACGGGTTCGACTATTGAAAAAACTTCTAGATTAAGGAAAGAATGACAACGTTCCAACCTATGACACCACTTTATGTCGGCTTAACACACTTTCTTATGTCAAAGTACCCTTACATTGCATTGAACTAAGCTAAAAGAGATTACATGTGTAGAAGTATGATATCAACATGGAAAGCTCTAATGATCAAACTCGGCTTCATAACTCAACGAAAGTAGCTCACGACGGGTTTGCCTATTGACAAAACTTCTAGATTAAGAAAAGAATGACCGTATTCCAACCTATGATACCACCTTATGTCGGCTTAACACACTTTCTTATGTCAAAGTAACCATACATTGCATTGAACTAAGCTAAAAGAGATTACATGTGTAGAAGCATGATATAAACATGGAAAGCTCTAATGATCAAACTCGGCTTCATAACTCAACAAAAGTAGCTCACGACGGGTTCGCCTATTGACAAAACTTCTAGATTAAGAAAAGAATGACCATGTTCCATCCTATGACACTACCTTATGTCGGCTTAACACACTTTCTTATGTCAAAGTAACCTTACATTGCATTGAACTAAGCTAAAAGAGATTACATGTGTAGAACTATGATATTAACATGGAATGCTCTAAGGATCACACTCGGCTTCATAACTCAACGAAACTTGCTCACGACGGGTTCGCCTATTGACAAAACTTCTAGATTAAGAAAAGAATGACCGTATTCCAACCTATGACACCACCTTATGTCGGCTTAAAACACTTCTTATGTCAAAGTAACCTTACATTGTATTGAACTAAGCTAAAAGAGATTACATGTATAGAAGTATGATATGAACATGGAATGCTCTAAGGATCAAACTCGGCTTCATAACTCAACGAAAGTAGCTCACGACGGGTTCGCGTATTGACAAAACTTCTAGATTAAGAAAAGAATGACCGTATTCCAACCTATGACACCACCTTATGTCGGCTTAAAACACTTCTTATGTCAAAGTAACCTAACATTGCATTGCACTAAGCTAAAAGAGATTACATGTGTAGAAGTATGATATCAACATGGAAAGCTCTAAGGATCAAACTCGGCTTCATAACTCAACGAAAGTAGCTCACGACGGGTTTGCCTATTGACAAAACTTCTAGATTAAGAAAAGAATGACCGTATTCCAACCCATGACACCACCTTATGTCGGCTTAAAACACTTCTTATGTCAAAGTAACCATACATTGCATTGAACTAAGCTAAAAGAGATTACATGTGTAGAAGTATGATATGAACATGGAAAGCTCTAAGGATTAAACTTGGCTTCATAACTCAAGGAAAGTAGTTCACGACGGGTTCGACTATTGAAAAACTTCAAGATTAAGGAAAGAATGACTGTGTTCCATCCTATGACACCATCTTATGTCGGCTTAAGACACTTTCTTATGTCAAAGTACCCTTACATTGCATTGAACTAAGCTAAAAGAGATTACATGTGTAGAAGTATGATAATCAACATGGAAAGCTCTAATGATCAAACTCGGCTTCATAACTCAAAGAAAGTAGCTCACGACGGGTTCGCCTATTGACAAAACTTCTAGATTAAGAGAATAATGACCGTATTCCAACTTATGACACCACCTTATGTCGGCTTAACACACATTCTTATGTCAAAGTAACCTTACATTGCATTGCACTAAGCTAAAAGAGATTACATGTGTAGAAGTATGATATCAACATGGAAAGCTCTAATGATCAAACTCGGCTTCATAACTCAACGAAAGTAGCTCACGACGGGTTTGCCTATTGACAAAACTTCTAGATTAAGAAAAGAATGACCGTATTCCAACCCATGACACCACCTTATGTCGGATTAAAACACTTCTTATGTCAAAGTAACCATACATTGCATTGAACTAAGCTAAAAGAGATTACATGTGTAGAAGTATGATATGAACATGGAAAGCTCTAAGGATTAAACTTGGCTTCATAAGTCAAGGAAAGTAGTTCACGAAGGGTTCGACTATTGAAAAACTTCAAGATTAAGGAAAGAATGACTGTGTTCCATCCTATGACACCACCTAATGTCGGCTTAACACACTTTCTTATGTCAAAATAACCTTACATTGCATTGAACAAAGCTAAAAGAGATTACATGTGTAGAAGTATGATATCAACATGGAAAGCTCTAATGATCAAACTCGGCTTCATAACTCAACGAAAGTTGCTCACAACGGGTTCGCCTATTGACAAAACTTCTAGATTAAGAAAAGAATGACCGTATTCCATCCTATAACACCACCTTATGTCGGCTTAACACACTTTCTTATGTCAAAGTACCCTTACATTGCATTGAACTAAGCTAAAAGAGATTACATGTGTAGAAGTATGATATGAACATGGAATGCTCTAAGGGTCAAACTCGGCTTCATAACTCAACGAAAGTAGCTCACGACGGGTTCGCGTATTGACAAAACTTCTAGATTAAGAAAAGAATAACCGTGTTCCGTCCTATGACACCACCTTATGTCGGTTTAAAATACTTCTTATGTCAAAATAACCTTACATTGCATTGAACTAAGCTAAAAGAGATTACATGTGTAGAAGTATGATATTAACATGGAAAGCTCTAAGGATCACACTCGGCTTCATAACTCAACGAAAGTTGCTCACGACGGGTTCGCCTATTGACAAAACTTCTAGATTAAGAAAAAAATGACCGTATTCCAACCTATGACACCACCTTATGTCGGCTTAAAACACTTCTTATGTCAAAGTAACCTTACATTGCATTGAACTAAGCTAAAAGAGATTACATGTGTAGAAGCATGATATGAACATGGAAAGCTCTAAGGATCAAACTTGGCTTCATAACTCAACGAAAGTAGCTCACGACGGGTTCGCCTATTGACAAACCTTCTAGATTAAGAAAAGAATGACCGTATTCCATCATATGACACCACCTTATGTCGGCTTAAAACACTTCTTATGTCAAAGTAACCTAACATTGCATTGAACTAAGCTAAAAGAGATTACATGTGTAGAAGTATGATATGAACATGGAATGCTCTAAGGGTCAAACTCGGCTTCATAACTCAACGAAAGTAGCTCACGACGGGTTCGCGTATTGACAAAACTTCTAGATTAAGAAAAGAATAACCGTGTTCCGTCCTATGACACCACCTTATGTCGGTTTAAAATACTTCTTATGTCAAAATAACCTTACATTGCATTGAACTAAGCTAAAAGAGATTACATGTGTAGAAGTATGATATTAACATGGAAAGCTCTAAGGATCACACTCGGCTTCATAACTCAACGAAAGTTGCTCACGACGGGTTCGCCTATTGACAAAACTTCTAGATTAAGAAAAAAATGACCGTATTCCAACCTATGACACCACCTTATGTCGGCTTAAAACACTTCTTATGTCAAAGTAACCTTACATTGCATTGAACTAAGCTAAAAGAGATTACATGTGTAGAAGCATGATATGAACATGGAAAGCTCTAAGGATCAAACTTGGCTTCATAACTCAACGAAAGTAGCTCACGACGGGTTCGCCTATTGACAAACCTTCTAGATTAAGAAAAGAATGACCGTATTCCATCATATGACACCACCTTATGTCGGCTTAAAACACTTCTTATGTCAAAGTAACCTAACATTGCATTGAACTAAGCTAAAAGAGATTACATGTGTAGAAGTATGATATGAACATGGAATGCTCTAAGGATCAAACTCGGCTTCATAACTCAACGAAAGTAGCTCACGACGGGTTCGACTATTGAAAAAACTTCTAGATTAAGGAAAGAATGACAACGTTCCAACTTATGACACCACCTTATGACACCACCTTATGTCGGCTTAACACACATTCTTATGTCAAAGTAACCTTACATTGCATTGAACTAAGCTAAAAGAGATTACATGTGTAGAAGTGTGATATCAACATGGAAAGCTCTAATGATCAAACTCGGCTTCATAACTCAACGAAAGTAGCTCACGACGGGTTTGCCTATTGACAAAACTTCTAGATTAAGAAAAGAATGACCGTATTCCAACCCATGACACCACCTTATGTCGGCTTAAAACACTTCTTATGTCAAAGTAACCATACATTGCATTGAACTAAGCTAAAAGAGATTACATGTGTAGAAGTATGATATGAACATGGAAAGCTCTAAGGATTAAACTTGGCTTCATAACTCAAGGAAAGTAGTTCACGACGGGTTCGACTATTGAAAAACTTCAAGATTAAGGAAAGAATGACTGTGTTCCATCCTATGACACCACCTAATGTCGGCTTAACACACTTTCTTATGTCAAAATAACCTTACATTGCATTGAACAAAGCTAAAAGAGATTACATGTGTAGAAGTATGATATCAACATGGAAAGCTCTAATGATCAAACTCGGCTTCATAACTCAACGAAAGTTGCTCACAACGGGTTCGCCTATTGACAAAACTTCTAGATTAAGAAAAGAATGACCGTATTCCATCCTATAACACCACCTTATGTCGGCTTAACACACTTTCTTATGTCAAAGTACCCTTACATTGCATTGAACTAAGCTAAAAGAGATTACATGTGTAGAAGTATGATATGAACATGGAATGCTCTAAGGGTCAAACTCGGCTTCATAACTCAACGAAAGTAGCTCACGACGGGTTCGCGTATTGACAAAACTTCTAGATTAAGAAAAGAATAACCGTGTTCCTTCCTATGACACCACCTTATGTCGGCTTAAATCACTTCTTATGTCAAAGTAACCTTACATTGCATTGAACTAAGCTAAAAGAGATTACATGTGTAGAAGTATGATATTAACATGGAAAGCTCTAAGGATCACACTCGGCTTCATAACTCAACGAAAGTTGGTCACGACGGGTTCGCCTATTGACAAAACTTCTAGATTAAGAAAAGAATGACCGTATTCCAACCTATGACACCACCTTATGTCGGCTTAAAACACTTCTTATGTCAAAGTAACCTTACATTGCATTGAACTAAGCTAAAAGAGATTACATGTGTAGAAGCATGATATGAACATGGAAAGCTCTAAGGATCAAACTTGGCTTCATAACTCAACGAAAGTAGCTCACGACGGGTTCGCCTATTGACAAAACTTCTAGATTAAGAAAAGAATGACCGTATTCCATCATATGACACCACCTTATGTCGGCTTAAAACACTTCTTATGTCAAAGTAACCTAACATTGCATTGAACTAAGCTAAAAGAGATTACATGTGTAGAAGTATGATATGAACATGGAATGCTCTAAGGATCAAACTCGGCTTCATAACTCAACGAAAGTAGCTCACGACGGGTTCGACTATTGAAAAAACTTCTAGATTAAGGAAAGAATGACAACATTCCAACTTATGACACCACCTTATGTCGGCTTAACACACATTCTTATGTCAAAGTAACCTTACATTGCATTGAACTAAGCTAAAAGAGATTACATGTGTAGAAGTATGATATCAACATGGAAAGCTCTAATGATCAAACTCGGCTTCATAACTCAACGAAAGTAGCTCACGACGGGTTTGCCTATTGACAAAACTTCTAGATTAAGAAAAGAATGACCGTATTCCAACCCATGACACCACCTTATGTCGGCTTAAAACACTTCTTATGTCAAAGTAACCATACATTGCATTGAACTAAGCTAAAAGAGATTACATGTGTAGAAGTATGATATGAACATGGAAAGCTCTAAGGATTAAACTTGGCTTCATAACTCAAGGAAAGTAGTTCACGACGGGTTCGACTATTGAAAAACTTCAAGATTAAAGAAAGAATGACTGTGTTTCATCCTGTGACACCACTTAATGTCGGCTTAACACACTTTCTTATGTCAAAATAACCTTACATTGCATTGAACAAAGCTAAAAGAGATTACATGTGTAGAAGTATGATATCAACATGGAAAGCTCTAATGATCAAACTCGGCTTCATAACTCAACGAAAGTTGCTCACAACGGGTTCGCCTATTGACAAAACTTCTAGATTAAGAAAAGAATGACCGTATTCCATCCTATAACACCACCTTATGTCGGCTTAACACACTTTCTTATGTCAAAGTACCCTTACATTGCATTGAACTAAGCTAAAAGAGATTACATGTGTAGAAGTATGATATGAACATGGAATGCTCTAAGGGTCAAACTCGGCTTCATAACTCAACGAAAGTAGCTCACGACGGGTTCGCGTATTGACAAAACTTCTAGATTAAGAAAAGAATAACCGTGTTCCGTCCTATGACACCACCTTATGTCGGCTTAAAACACTTCTTATGTCAAAGTAACCTTACATTGCATTGAACTAAGCTAAAAGAGATTACATGTGTAGAAGTTTGATATTAACATGGAAAGCTCTAAGGATCACACTCGGCTTCATAACTCAACGAAAGTTGCTCACGACGGGTTCGCCTATTGACAAAACTTCTAGATTAAGAAAAGAATGACCGTATTCCAACCTATGACACCACCTTATGTCGGCTTAAAACACTTCTTATGTCAAAGTAACCTTACATTGCATTGAACTAAGCTAAAAGAGATTACATGTGTAGAAGCATGATATGAACATGGAAAGCTCTAAGGATCAAACTTGGCTTCATAACTCAACGAAAGTAGCTCACGACGGGTACGCCTATTGACAAAACTTCTAGATTAAGAAAAGAATGACCGTATTCCATCATATGACACCACCTTATGTCGGCTTAAAACACTTCTTATGTCAAAGTAACCTAACATTGCATTGAACTAAGCTAAAAGAGATTACATGTGTAGAAGTATGATATGAACATGGAATGCTCTAAGGATCAAACTCGGCTTCATAACTCAACGAAAGTAGCTCACGACGGGTTCGACTATTGAAAAAACTTCTAGATTAAGGAAAGAATGACAACGTTCCAACCTATGACACCACTTTATGTCGGCTTAACACACTTTCTTATGTCAAAGTACCCTTACATTGCATTGAACTAAGCTAAAAGAGATTACATGTGTAGAAGTATGATATCAACATGGAAAGCTCTAATGATCAAACTCGGCTTCATAACTCAACGAAAGTAGCTCACGACGGGTTTGCCTATTGACAAAACTTCTAGATTAAGAAAAGAATGACCGTATTCCAACCTATGATACCACCTTATGTCGGCTTAACACACTTTCTTATGTCAAAGTAACCATACATTGCATTGAACTAAGCTAAAAGAGATTACATGTGTAGAAGCATGATATAAACATGGAAAGCTCTAATGATCAAACTCGGCTTCATAACTCAACAAAAGTAGCTCACGACGGGTTCGCCTATTGACAAAACTTCTAGATTAAGAAAAGAATGACCATGTTCCATCCTATGACACTACCTTATGTCGGCTTAACACACTTTCTTATGTCAAAGTAACCTTACATTGCATTGAACTAAGCTAAAAGAGATTACATGTGTAGAACTATGATATTAACATGGAATGCTCTAAGGATCACACTCGGCTTCATAACTCAACGAAACTTGCTCACGACGGGTTCGCCTATTGACAAAACTTCTAGATTAAGAAAAGAATGACCGTATTCCAACCTATGACACCACCTTATGTCGGCTTAAAACACTTCTTATGTCAAAGTAACCTTACATTGTATTGAACTAAGCTAAAATAGATTACATGTGTAGAAGCATGATATGAAAATGGAAAGCTCTAAGGATCAAACTTGGCTTCATAACTCAAGGAAAGTAGCTCACGACGGGTTCGCCTATTGAAAAACTTCTAGATTAAGGAAAGAATGACTGTGTTCCATCCTATGACACCACCTAATGTCGGCTTAACACACTTTCTTATGTCAAAATAACCTTACATTGCATTGAACAAAGGTAAAAGAGATTACATGTGTAGAAGTATGATATCAACATGGAAAGCTCTAATGATCAAACTCGGCTTCATAACTCAAAGAAAGTAGCTCACGACGGGTTCGCCTATTGACAAAACTTCTAGATTAAGAGAATAATGACCGTATTCCAACTTATGACACCACCTTATGTCGGCTTAACACACATTCTTATGTCAAAGTAACCTTACATTGCATTGAACTAAGCTAAAAGAGATTACATGTGTAGAAGTTTGATATTAACATGGAAAGCTCTAAGGATCACACTCGGCTTCATAACTCAACGAAAGTTGCTCACGACGGGTTCGCCTATTGACAAAACTTCTAGATTAAGAAAAGAATGACCGTATTCCAACCTATGACACCACCTTATGTCGGCTTAAAACACTTCTTATGTCAAAGTAACCTTACATTGCATTGAACTAAGCTAAAAGAGATTACATGTGTAGAAGCATGATATGAACATGGAAAGCTCTAAGGATCAAACTTGGCTTCATAACTCAACGAAAGTAGCTCACGACGGGTACGCCTATTGACAAAACTTCTAGATTAAGAAAAGAATGACCGTATTCCATCATATGACACCACCTTATGTCGGCTTAAAACACTTCTTATGTCAAAGTAACCTAACATTGCATTGAACTAAGCTAAAAGAGATTACATGTGTAGAAGTATGATATGAACATGGAATGCTCTAAGGATCAAACTCGGCTTCATAACTCAACGAAAGTAGCTCACGACGGGTTCGACTATTGAAAAAACTTCTAGATTAAGGAAAGAATGACAACGTTCCAACCTATGACACCACTTTATGTCGGCTTAACACACTTTCTTATGTCAAAGTACCCTTACATTGCATTGAACTAAGCTAAAAGAGATTACATGTGTAGAAGTATGATATCAACATGGAAAGCTCTAATGATCAAACTCGGCTTCATAACTCAACGAAAGTAGCTCACGACGGGTTTGCCTATTGACAAAACTTCTAGATTAAGAAAAGAATGACCGTATTCCAACCTATGATACCACCTTATGTCGGCTTAACACACTTTCTTATGTCAAAGTAACCATACATTGCATTGAACTAAGCTAAAAGAGATTACATGTGTAGAAGCATGATATAAACATGGAAAGCTCTAATGATCAAACTCGGCTTCATAACTCAACAAAAGTAGCTCACGACGGGTTCGCCTATTGACAAAACTTCTAGATTAAGAAAAGAATGACCATGTTCCATCCTATGACACTACCTTATGTCGGCTTAACACACTTTCTTATGTCAAAGTAACCTTACATTGCATTGAACTAAGCTAAAAGAGATTACATGTGTAGAACTATGATATTAACATGGAATGCTCTAAGGATCACACTCGGCTTCATAACTCAACGAAACTTGCTCACGACGGGTTCGCCTATTGACAAAACTTCTAGATTAAGAAAAGAATGACCGTATTCCAACCTATGACACCACCTTATGTCGGCTTAAAACACTTCTTATGTCAAAGTAACCTTACATTGTATTGAACTAAGCTAAAATAGATTACATGTGTAGAAGCATGATATGAAAATGGAAAGCTCTAAGGATCAAACTTGGCTTCATAACTCAAGGAAAGTAGCTCACGACGGGTTCGCCTATTGAAAAACTTCTAGATTAAGGAAAGAATGACTGTGTTCCATCCTATGACACCACCTAATGTCGGCTTAACACACTTTCTTATGTCAAAATAACCTTACATTGCATTGAACAAAGGTAAAAGAGATTACATGTGTAGAAGTATGATATCAACATGGAAAGCTCTAATGATCAAACTCGGCTTCATAACTCAAAGAAAGTAGCTCACGACGGGTTCGCCTATTGACAAAACTTCTAGATTAAGAGAATAATGACCGTATTCCAACTTATGACACCACCTTATGTCGGCTTAACACACATTCTTATGTCAAAGTAACCTTACATTGCATTGCACTAAGCTAAAAGAGATTACATGTGTAGAAGTATGATATCAACATGGAAAGCTCTAATGATCAAACTCGGCTTCATAACTCAACGAAAGTAGCTCACGACGGGTTCGCCTATTGACAAAACTTCTAGATTAAGAAAAGAATGACCGTATTCCAACCCATGACACCACCTTATGTCAGCTTAAAACACTTCTTATGTCAAAGTAACCATACATTGCATTGAACTAAGCTAAAAGAGATTACATGTGTAGAAGTATGATATGAACATGGAAAGCTCTAAGGATTAAACTTGGCTTCATAACTCAAGGAAAGTAGTTCGAGACGGGTTCGACTATTGAAAAACTTCAAGATTAAGGAAAGAATGACTGTGTTCCATCCTATGACACCATCTTATGTCGGCTTAACACACTTTCTTATGTCAAAGTACCCTTACATTGCATTGAACTAAGCTAAAAGAGATTACATGTGTAGAAGTATGATATCAACATGGAAAGCTCTAATGATCAAACTCGGCTTCATAACTCAAAGAAAGTAGCTCACGACGGGTTCGCCTATTGACAAAACTTCTAGATTAAGAAAATAATGACCGTATTCCAACTTATGACACCACCTTATGTCGGCTTAACACACATTCTTATGTCAAAGTAACCTTACATTGCATTGCACTAAGCTAAAAGAGATTACATGTGTAGAAGTATGATATCAACATGGAAAGCTCTAATGATAAAACTCGGCTTCATAACTCAACGAAAGTAGCTCACGACGGGTTTGTCTATTGACAAAACTTCTGGATTAAGAAAAGAATGACCGTATTCCAACCCATGACACCACCTTATGTCGGCTTAAAACACTTCTTATGTCAAAGTAACCATACATTGCATTGAACTAAGCTAAAAGAGATTACATGTGTAGAAGTATGATATGAACATGGAAAGCTCTAAGGATTAAACTTGGCTTCATAACTCAAGGAAAGTAGTTCGAGACGGGTTCGACTATTGAAAAACTTCAAGATTAAGGAAAGAATGACTGTGTTCCATCCTATGACACCATCTTATGTCGGCTTAACACACTTTCTTATGTCAAAGTACCCTTACATTGCATTGAACTAAGCTAAAAGAGATTACATGTGTAGAAGTATGATATCAACATGGAAAGCTCTAATGATCAAACTCGGCTTCATAACTCAAAGAAAGTAGCTCACGACGGGTTCGCCTATTGACAAAACTTCTAGATTAAGAGAATAATGACCGTATTCCAACTTATGACACCACCTTATGTCGGCTTAACACACATTCTTATGTCAAAGTAACCTTACATTGCATTGCACTAAGCTAAAAGAGATTACATGTGTAGAAGTATGATATCAACATGGAAAGCTCTAATGATCAAACTCGGCTTCATAACTCAAAGAAAGTAGCTCACGACGGGTTCGCCTATTGACAAAACTTCTAGATTAAGAAAATAATGACCGTATTCCAACTTATGACACCACCTTATGTCGGCTTAACACACATTCTTATGTCAAAGTAACCTTACATTGCATTGCACTAAGCTAAAAGAGATTACATGTGTAGAAGTATGATATCAACATGGAAAGCTCTAATGATCAAACTCGGCTTCATAACTCAACGAAAGTAGCTCACGACGGGTTTGTCTATTGACAAAACTTCTAGATTAAGAAAAGAATGACCGTATTCCAACCCATGACACCACCTTATGTCGGCTTAAAACACTTCTTATGTCAAAGTAACCATACATTGCATTGAACTAAGCTAAAAGAGATTACATGTGTAGAAGTATGATATGAACATGGAAAGCTCTAAGGATTAAACTTGGCTTCATAACTCAACGAAAGTTGCTCACAATGGGTTCGCCTATTGACAAAACTTCTAGATTAAGAAAAGAATGACTGTATTCCATCCTATAACACCACCTTATGTCGGCTTAACACACTTTCTTATGTCAAAGTACCCTTACATTGCATTGAACTAAGCTAAAAGAGATTACATGTGTAGAAGTATGATATCAACATGGAAAGCTCTAATGATCAAACTCGGCTTCATAAGTCAACGAAAGTAGCTCACGACGGGTTCGCCTATTGACAAAACTTCGAGATTAAGAAAATAATGACCGTATTCCAACCTATGACACCACCTTATGTCGGCTTAAAACACTTCTTATGTCAAAGTAACCTTACATTGCATTGAACTAAGCTAAAAGAGATTACATGTGTAGAAGTATGATATGAACATGGAATGCTCTAAGGATCAAACTCGGCTTCATAACTCAACAAAAGTAGCTCACGACGGGTTCGCGTATTGACAAAACTTCTAGATTAAGAAAAGAATAACCGTGTTCCGTCCTATGACACCACCTTATGTCGGCTTAAAACACTTCTTATGTCAAAGTAACCTTACATTGCATTGAACTAAGCTAAAAGAGATTACATGTGTAGAAGTATGATATGAACATGGAAAGCTCTAAGGATCAAACTCGGCTTCATAACTCAACAAAAGTAGCTCACGACGGGTTTGCCTATTGACAAAACTTCTAGATTAAGAAAAGAATGACCGTATTCCAACCCATGACACCACCTTATGTCGGCTTAAAACACTTCTTATGTCAAAGTAACCATACATTGCATTGAACTAAGCTAAAAGAGATTACATGTGTAGAAGTATGATATGAACATGGAAAGCTCTAAGGATTAAACTTGGCTTCATAACTCAAGGAAAGTAGTTCACGACGGGTTCGACTATTGAAAAACTTCAAGATTAAGGAAAGAATGACTGTGTTCCATCCTATGACACCACCTAATGTCGGCTTAACACACTTTCTTATGTCAAAATAACCTTATATTGCATTGAACAAAGCTAAAAGAGATCACATGTGTAGAAGTATGATATCAACATGGAAAGCTCTAATGATCAAACTCGGCTTCATAACTCAACGAAAGTTGCTCACAATGGGTTCGCCTATTGACAAAACTTCTAGATTAAGAAAAGAATGACTGTATTCCATCCTATAACACCACCTTATGTCGGCTTAACACACTTTCTTATGTCAAAGTACCCTTACATTGCATTGAACTAAGCTAAAAGAGATTACATGTGTAGAAGTATGATATCAACATGGAAAGCTCTAATGATCAAACTCGGCTTCATAAGTCAACGAAAGTAGCTCACGACGGGTTCGCCTATTGACAAAACTTCGAGATTAAGAAAATAATGACCGTATTCCAACCTATGACACCACCTTATGTCGGCTTAAAACACTTCTTATGTCAAAGTAACCTTACATTGCATTGAACTAAGCTAAAAGAGATTACATGTGTAGAAGTATGATATGAACATGGAATGCTCTAAGGATCAAACTCGGCTTCATAACTCAACAAAAGTAGCTCACGACGGGTTCGCGTATTGACAAAACTTCTAGATTAAGAAAAGAATAACCGTGTTCCGTCCTATGACACCACCTTATGTCGGCTTAAAACACTTCTTATGTCAAAGTAACCTTACATTGCATTGAACTAAGCTAAAAGAGATTACATGTGTAGAAGTATGATATGAACATGGAAAGCTCTAAGGATCAAACTCGGCTTCATAACTCAAGGAAAGTAGCTCACGACGGGTTCACCTATTGAAAAACTTCGAGATTAAGGAAAGAATGACCGTATTCCATCCTATGACACCACCTAATGTCGGCTTAACACACTTTCTTATGTCAAAATAACCTTACATTGCATTGAACAAAGCTAAAAGAGATTACATGTGTAGAAGTATGATATGAACATGGAAAGCTCTAAGGATCAAACTTGGCTTCATAACACAAGGAAAGTAGCTCACGACGGGTTCGCCTATTGACAAAACTTCTAGATTAAGAAAAGAATGACCGTATTCCATCCTATGACACCACCTTATGTCGGCTTAAAACACTTCTTATGTCAAAGTAACCTAACATTGCATTGAACTAAGCTAAAAGAGATTACATGTGTAGAAGTATGATATGAACATGGAATGCTCTAAGGATCAAACTCGGCTTCATAACTCAAGGAAAGTAGCTCACGACGGGTTCACCTATTGAAAAACTTCGAGATTAAGGAAAGAATGACCGTATTCCATCCTATGACACCACCTAATGTCGGCTTAACACACTTTCTTATGTCAAAATAACCTTACATTGCATTGAACAAAGCTAAAAGAGATTACATGTGTAGAAGTATGATATGAACATGGAAAGCTCTAAGGATCAAACTTGGCTTCATAACACAAGGAAAGTAGCTCACGACGGGTTCGCCTATTGACAAAACTTCTAGATTAAGAAAAGAATGACCGTATTCCATCCTATGACACCACCTTATGTCGGCTTAAAACACTTCTTATGTCAAAGTAACCTAACATTGCATTGAACTAAGCTAAAAGAGATTACATGTGTAGAAGTATGATATGAACATGGAATGCTCTAAGGATCAAACTCGGCTTCATAACTCAACGAAAGTAGCTAACGACGGGTTCGCCTATTGACAAAACTTCTAGTTTAAGGAAAGAATGACCACGTTCCAACCTATGACACCACCTTATGTTGGCTTAACACACTTTCTTATGTCAGAGTAACCTTACATTGCATTGAACTAAGCTAAAAGAGATTACATGTGTAGAAGTATAATATGAACATGGAATGCTCTAAGGATCAAACTCGGCTTCATAACTCAACGAAAGTAGCTCACGACGGGTTCGCCTATTGACAAAACTTCTAGATTAAGAAAAGAATGACCGTATTCCATCCTATGACACCACCTTATGTCGGCTTAAAACACTTCTTATGTCAAAGTAACCTAACATTGCATTGAACTAAGCTAAAAGAGATTACATGTGTAGAAGTATGATATGAACATGGAATGCTCTAAGGATCAAACTCGGCTTCATAACTCAACGAAAGTAGCTCACGACGGGTTCGACTATTGAAAAAACTTCTAGATTAAGGAAAGAATGACAACGTTCCAACCTATGACACCACTTTATGTCGGCTTAACACACTTTCTTATGTCAAAGTACCCTTACATTGCATTGTACAAAGCTAAAAGAGATTACATGTGTAGAAGTATGATATCAACATGGAAAGCTCTAATGATCAAACTCGGCTTCATAACTCAACGAAAGTAGCTCATGACGGGTTTGCCTATTGACAAAACTTCTAGATTAAGAAAAGAATGACCGTATTCCAACCTATGACACCACCTTATGTCGGCTTAACACACTTTCTTATGTCAAAGTAACCATACATTGCATTGAACTAAGCTAAAAGAGATTACATGTGTAGAAGCATGATATAAACATGGAAAGCTCTAATGATCAAACTCGGCTTCATAACTCAACAAAAGTAGCTCACGACGGGTTCGCCTATTGACAAAACTTCTAGTTTAAGGAAAGAATGACCACGTTCCAACCTATGACACCACCTTATGTCGGCTTAACACACTTTCTTATGTCAAAGTAACCTTACATTGCATTGAACTAAGCTAAAAGAGATTACATGTGTAGAAGTATGATATGAACATGGAAAGCTCTAAGGATCAAACTCGGCTTCATAACTCAACAAAAGTAGCTCACGACGGGTTCGCCTATTGACAAAACTTCTAGTTTAAGGAAAGAATGACCACGTTCCAACCTATGACACCACCTTATGTCGGCTTAACACACTTTCTTATGTCAGAGTAACCTTACATTGCATTGAACTAAGCTAAAAGAGATTACATGTGTAGAAGTATGATATGAACATGGAATGCTCTAAGGATCAAACTGGGCTTCATAACTCAACGAAAGTAGCTCACGACGGGTTCACCTATTGACAAAACTTCTAGATTAAGAAAAGAATGACCGTATTCCATCCTATGACACCACCTTATGTCGGCTTAAAACACTTCTTATGTCAAAGTAACCTAACATTGCATTGAACTAAGCTAAAAGAGATTACATGTGTAGAAGTATGATATCAACATGGAAAGCTCTAATGATCAAACTCGGCTTCATAACTCAACAAAAGTAGCTCACGACGGGTTCGCCTATTGACAAAACTTCTAGATTAAGAAAAGAATGACCATGTTCCATCCTATAACACTACCTTATGTCGGCTTAACACACTTTCTTATGTCAAAGTAACCTTACATTGCATTGAACTAAGCTAAAAGAGATTACATGTGTAGAAGTATGATATTAACATGGAAAGCTCTAAGGATCACACTCGGCTTCATAACTCAACGAAAGTTGCTCACGACGGGTTCGCCTATTGACAAAACTTCTAGATTAAGAAAAGAATGACCGTATTCCAACCTATGACACCACCTTATGTCGGCTTAAAACACTTCTTATGTCAAAGTAACCTTACATTGCATTGAACTAAGCTAAAAGAGATTACATGTGTAGAAGCATGATATGAACATGGAAAGCTCTAAGGATCAAACTTGGCTTCATAACTCAAGGAAAGTAGCTCACGACGGGTTCGCCTATTGACAAAACTTCTAGATTAAGAGAATAATGACCGTATTCCAACTTATGACACCACCTTATGTCGGCTTAACACACTTTCTTATGTCAAAGTAACCTTACATTGCATTGCACTAAGCTAAAAGAGATTACATGTGTAGAAGTACGATATCAACATGGAAAGCTCTAATGATCAAACTCGGCTTCATAACTCAACAAAAGTAGCTCACGACGGGTTCGCCTATTGACAAAACTTCTAGATTAAGAAAAGAATGACCATATTCCAACCCATGACACCACCTTATGTTGGCTTAAAACACTTCTTATGTCAAAGTAACCATACATTGCATTGAACTAAGCTAAAAGAGATTACATGTGTAGAAGTATGATATTAACATGGAAAGCTCTAAGGATCACACTCGGCTTCATAACTCAACGAAAGTAGCTCACGACGGGTTCACCTATTGACAAAACTTCGAGATTAAGAAAAGAATGACCGTATTCCAACCTATGACACCACCTTATGTCGGCTTAACACACTTTCTTATGTCAAAGTAACCATACATTGCATTGAACTAAGCTAAAAGAGATTACATGTGTAGAAGCATGATATAAACATGGAAAGCTCTAATGATCAAACTCGGCTTCATAACTCAACAAAAGTAGCTCACGACGGGTTCGCCTATTGACAAAACTTCTAGATTAAGAAAAGAATGACCATGTTCCATCCTATAACACTACCTTATGTCGGCTTAACACACTTTCTTATGTCAAAGTAACCTTACATTGCATTGAACTAAGCTAAAAGAGATTACATGTGTAGAAGTATGATATTAACATGGAAAGCTCTAAGGATCACACTCGGCTTCATAACTCAACGAAAGTTGCTCACGACGGGTTCGCCTATTGACAAAACTTCTAGATTAAGAAAAGAATGACCGTATTCCAACCTATGACACCACCTTATGTCGGCTTAAAACACTTCTTATGTCAAAGTAACCTTACATTGCATTGAACTAAGCTAAAAGAGATTACATGTGTAGAAGCATGATATGAACATGGAAAGCTCTAAGGATCAAACTTGGCTTCATAACTCAAGGAAAGTAGCTCACGACGGGTTCGCCTATTGACAAAACTTCTAGATTAAGAAAAGAATGACCGTATTCCATCCTATGACACCACCTTATGTCGGCTTAAAACACTTCTTATGTCAAAGTAACCTAACATTGCATTGAACTAAGCTAAAAGAGATTACATGTGTAGAAGTATGATATGAACATGGAATGCTCTAAGGATCAAACTCGGCTTCATAACTCAACGAAAGTAGCTCACGACGGGTTCGACTATTGAAAAAACTTCTAGATTAAGGAAAGAATGACAACGTTCCAACCTATGACACCACTTTATGTCGGCTTAACACACTTTCTTATGTCAAAGTACCCTTACATTGCATTGTACAAAGCTAAAAGAGATTACATGTGTAGAAGTATGATATCAACATGGAAAGCTCTAATGATCAAACTCGGCTTCATAACTCAACGAAAGTAGCTCATGACGGGTTTGCCTATTGACAAAACTTCTAGATTAAGAAAAGAATGACCGTATTCCAACCTATGACACCACCTTATGTCGGCTTAACACACTTTCTTATGTCAAAGTAACCATACATTGCATTGAACTAAGCTAAAAGAGATTACATGTGTAGAAGCATGATATAAACATGGAAAGCTCTAATGATCAAACTCGGCTTCATAACTCAACAAAAGTAGCTCACGACGGGTTCGCCTATTGACAAAACTTCTAGTTTAAGGAAAGAATGACCACGTTCCAACCTATGACACCACCTTATGTCGGCTTAACACACTTTCTTATGTCAAAGTAACCTTACATTGCATTGAACTAAGCTAAAAGAGATTACATGTGTAGAAGTATGATATGAACATGGAAAGCTCTAAGGATCAAACTCGGCTTCATAACTCAACAAAAGTAGCTCACGACGGGTTCGCCTATTGACAAAACTTCTAGTTTAAGGAAAGAATGACCACGTTCCAACCTATGACACCACCTTATGTCGGCTTAACACACTTTCTTATGTCAGAGTAACCTTACATTGCATTGAACTAAGCTAAAAGAGATTACATGTGTAGAAGTATGATATGAACATGGAATGCTCTAAGGATCAAACTCGGCTTCATAACTCAACGAAAGTAGCTCACGACGGGTTCACCTATTGACAAAACTTCTAGATTAAGAAAAGAATGACCGTATTCCATCCTATGACACCACCTTATGTCGGCTTAAAACACTTCTTATGTCAAAGTAACCTAACATTGCATTGAACTAAGCTAAAAGAGATTACATGTGTAGAAGTATGATATCAACATGGAAAGCTCTAATGATCAAACTCGGCTTCATAACTCAACAAAAGTAGCTCACGACGGGTTCGCCTATTGACAAAACTTCTAGATTAAGAGAATAATGACCGTATTCCATCCTATAACACTACCTTATGTCGGCTTAACACACTTTCTTATGTCAAAGTAACCTTACATTGCATTGAACTAAGCTAAAAGAGATTACATGTGTAGAAGTACGATATCAACATGGAAAGCTCTAATGATCACACTCGGCTTCATAACTCAACGAAAGTTGCTCACGACGGGTTCGCCTATTGACAAAACTTCTAGATTAAGAAAAGAATGACCGTATTCCAACCTATGACACCACCTTATGTCGGCTTAAAACACTTCTTATGTCAAAGTAACCTTACATTGCATTGAACTAAGCTAAAAGAGATTACATGTGTAGAAGTATGATATGAACATGGAAAGCTCTAAGGATTAAACTTGGCTTCATAACTCAAGGAAAGAAGTTCACGACGGGTTCGACTATTGAAAAACTTCAAGATTAAGGAAAGAATGACTGTGTTCCATCCTATGACACCATCTTATGTCGGCTTAACACACTTTCTTATGTCAAAGTACCCTTACATTGCATTGAACTAAGCTAAAAGAGATTACATGTGTAGAAGTATGATATCAACATGGAAAGCTCTAATGATCAAACTCGGCTTCATAAGTCAACGAAAGTAGCTCACGACGGGTTCGCCTATTGACAAAACTTCGAGATTAAGAAAAGAATGACCGTATTCCAACCTATGACACCACCTTATGTCGGCTTAAAACACTTCTTATGTCAAAGTAACCGTACATTGCATTGAACTAAGCTAAAAGAGATTACATGTGTAGAAGTATGATATGAACATGGAATGCTCTAAGGATCAAACTCGGCTTCATAACTCAACGAAAGTAGCTCACGACGGGTTCACCTATTGACAAAACTTCTAGATTAAGAAAAGAATGACCGTATTCCATCCTATGACACCACCTTATGTCGGCTTAAAACACTTCTTATGTCAAAGTAACCTAACATTGCATTGAACCAAGCTAAAAGAGATTACATGTGTAGAAGTATGATATGAACATGGAATGCTCTAAGGATCAAAATCGGCTTCATAACTCAACGAAAGTAGCTCACGACGGGTTCGAACATTGAAAAAACTTCTAGATTAAGGAAAGAATGACAACGTTCCAACCTATGACACCACTTTATGTCGGCTTAACACACTTTCTTATGTCAAAGTACCCTTACATTGCATTGAACAAAGCTAAAAGAGATTACATGTGTAGAAGTATAATATCAACATGGAAAGCTCTAATGATCAAACTCGGCTTCATAACTCAACGAAAGTAGCTCACGAAGGGTTTGCCTATTGACAAAACTTCTAGATTAAGAAAAGAATGACCGTATTCCAACCTATGACACCACCTTATGTCGGCTTAACACACTTTCTTATGTCAAAGTAACCATACATTGCATTGAACTAAGCTAAAAGAGATTACATGTGTAGAAGCATGATATAAACATGGAAAGCTCTAATGATCAAACTCGGCTTCATAACTCAACAAAAGTAGCTCACGACAGGTTCGCCTATTGACAAAACTTCTAGTTTAAGGAAAGAATGACCACGTTCCAACCTATGACACCACCTTATGTCGGCTTAACACACTTTCTTATGTCAAAGTAACCTTACATTGCATTGAACTAAGCTAAAAGAGATTACATGTGTAGAAGTACGATATGAACATGGAAAGCTCTAAGGATCAAACTCGGCTTCATAACTCAACAAAAGTAGCTCACGACGGGTTTGCCTATTGACAAAACTTCTAGATTAAGAAAAGAATGACCGTATTCCAACCTATGACACCACCTTATGTCGGCTTAACACACTTTCTTATGTCAAAGTAACCATACATTGCATTGAACTAAACTAAAAGAGATTACATGTGTAGAAGCATGATATAAACATGGAAAGCTCTAATGATCAAACTCGGCTTCATAACTCAACAAAAGTAGCTCACGAAGGGTTCGCCTATTGACAAAACTTCTAGATTAAGAGAATAATGACCGTATTCCAACTTATGACACCACCTTATGTCGGCTTAACACACTTTCTTATGTCAAAGTAACCTTACATTGCATTGCACTAAGCTAAAAGAGATTACATGTGTAGAAGTACGATATCAACATGGAAAGCTCTAATGATCAAACTCGGCTTCATAACTCAACAAAAGTAGCTCACGACGGGTTCGCCTATTGACAAAACTTCTAGATTAAGAAAAGAATGACCATATTCCAACCCATGACACCACCTTATGTTGGCTTAAAACACTTCTTATGTCAAAGTAACCATACATTGCATTGAACTAAGCTAAAAGAGATTACATGTGTAGAAGTATGATATGAACATGGAAAGCTCTAAGGATTAAACTTGGCTTCATAACTCAAGGAAAGTAGTTCACGACGGGTTCGACTATTGAAAAACTTCAAGATTAAGGAAAGAATGACTGTGTTCCATCCTATGACACCATCTTATGTCGGCTTAACACACTTTCTTATGTCAAAGTACCCTTACATTGCATTGAACTAAGCTAAAAGAGATTACATGTGTAGAAGTATGATATCAACATGGAAAGCTCTAATGATCAAACTCGGCTTCATAAGTCAACGAAAGTAGCTCACGACGGGTTCGCCTATTGACAAAACTTCGAGATTAAGAAAAGAATGACCGTATTCCAACCTATGACACCACCTTATGTCGGCTTAAAACACTTCTTATGTCAGAGTAACCTTACATTGCATTGAACTAAGCTAAAAGAGATTACATGTGTAGAAGTATGATATGAACATGGAATGCTCTAAGGATCAAACTCGGCTTCATAACTCAACGAAAGTAGCTCACGACGGGTTCGCCTATTGACAAAACTTCTAGATTAAGAAAAGAATGACCGTATTCCATCCTATGACACCACCTTATGTCGGCTTAAAACACTTCTTATGTCAAAGTAACCTAACATTGCATTGAACCAAGCTAAAAGAGATTACATGTGTAGAAGTATGATATGAACATGGAATGCTCTAAGGATCAAACTCGGCTTCATAACTCAACAAAAGTAGCTCACGACGGGTTCGACTATTGAAAAAACTTCTAGATTAAGGAAAGAATGACAACGTTCCAACCTATGACACCACTTTATGTCGGCTTAACACACTTTCTTATGTCAAAGTACCCTTACATTGCATTGAACAAAGCTAACAGAGATTACATGTGTAGAAGTATGATATCAACATGGAAAGCTCTAATGATCAAACTCGGCTTCATAACTCAACGAAAGTAGCTCACGACGGGTTTGCCTATTGACAAAACTTCTAGATTAAGAAAAGAATGACCGTATTCCAACCTATGACACCACCTTATGTCGGCTTAACACACTTTCTTATGTCAAAGTAACCATACATTGCATTGAACTAAGCTAAAAGAGATTACATGTGTAGAAGCATGATATAAACATGGAAAGCTCTAATGATCAAACTCGGCTTCATAACTTAACAAAAGTAGCTCACGACAGGTTCGCCTATTGACAAAACTTCTAGTTTAAGGAAAGAATGACCACGTTCCAACCTATGACACCACCTTATGGCGGCTTAACACACTTTCTTATGTCAGAGTAACCTTACATTGCATTGAACTAAGCTAAAAGAGATTACATGTGTAGAAGTATGATATGAACATGGAAAGCTCTAAGGATCAAACTCGGCTTCATAACTCAACAAAAGTAGCTCACGACGGGTTCGCCTATTGACAAAACTTCTAGTTTAAGGAAAGAATGACCACGTTCCAACCTATGACACCACCTTATGTCGGCTTAACACACTTTCTTATGTCAGAGTAACCTTACATTGCATTGAACTAAGCTAAAAGAGATTACATGTGTAGAAGTATGATATGAACATGGAATGCTCTAAGGATCAAACTCGGCTTCATAACTCAACGAAAGTAGCTCACGACGGGTTCGCCTATTGACAAAATTTCTAGATTAAGAAAAGAATGACCGTATTCCATCCTATGACACCACCTTATGTCGGTTTAAAACACTTCTTATGTCAAAGTAACCTAACATTGCATTGAACTAAGCTAAAAGAGATTACATGTGTAGAAGTATGATATGAACATGGAATGCTCTAAGGATCAAACTCGGCTTCATAACTCAACGAAAGTAGCTCACGACGGGTTCGCCTATTGACAAAATTTCTAGATTAAGAAAAGAATGACCTTATTCCATCCTATGACACCACCTTATGTCGGTTTAAAACACTTCTTATGTCAAAGTAACCTAACATTGCATTGAACTAAGCTAAAAGAGATTACATGTGTAGAAGTATGATATGAACATGGAATGCTCTAAGGATCAAACTCGGCTTCATAACTCAACGAAAGTAGCTCACGACGGGTTCGACTATTGAAAAAACTTCTAGATTAAGGAAAGAATGACAACGTTCCAACCTATGACACCACTTTATGTCGGCTTAACACACTTTCTTATGTCAAAGTACCCTTACATTGCATTGAACTAAGCTAAAAGAGATTACATGTGTAGAAGTATGATATCAACATGGAAAGCTCTAATGATCAAACTCGGCTTCATAACTCAACGAAAGTAGCTCACGACGGGTTTGCCTATTGACAAAACTTCTAGATTAAGAAAAGAATGACCGTATTCCAACCTATGACACCACCTTATGTCGGCTTAACACACTTTCTTATGTCAAAGTAACCATACATTGCATTGAACTAAGCTAAAAGAGATTACATGTGTAGAAGCATGATATAAACATGGAAAGCTCTAATGATCAAACTCGGCTTCATAACTCAACAAAAGTAGCTCACGACGGGTTCGCCTATTGACAAAACTTCTAGATTAAGAAAAGAATGACCATGTTCCATCCTATGACACTATCTTATGTCGGCTTAACACACTTTCTTATGTCAAAGTAAAATTACATTGCATTGAACTAAGCTAAAAGAGATTACATGTGTAGAAGTATGATATTAACATGGAAAGCTCTAAGGATCACACTCGGCTTCATAACTCAACAAAAGTTGCTCACGACGGGTTCGCCTATTGACAAAACTTCTAGATTAAGAAAAGAATGACCGTATTCCAACCTATGACACCACCTTATGTCGGCTTAAAACACTTCTTATGTCAAAGTAACCTTACATTGCATTGAACTAAGCTAAAAGAGATTACATGTGTAGAAGCATGATATGAACATGGAAAGCTCTAAGGATCAAACTTGGCTTCATAACTCAAGGAAAGTAGCTCACGACGGGTTCGCCTATTGAAAAACTTCTAGATTAAGGAAAGAATGACTGTGTTCCATCCTATGACACCACCTAATGTCGGCTTAACACACTTTCTTATGTCAAAATAACCTTACATTGCATTGAACAAAGGTAAAAGAGATTACATGTGTAGAAGTATGATATCAACATGGAAAGCTCTAATGATCAAACTCGGCTTCATAACTCAAAGAAAGTAGCTCACGACGGGTTCGCCTATTGACAAAACTTCTAGATTAAGAGAATAATGACCGTATTCCAACTTATGACACCACCTTATGTCGGCTTAACACACATTCTTAAGTCAAAGTAACCTTACATTGCATTGCACTAAGCTAAAAGAGATTACATGTGTAGAAGTATGATATCAACATGGAAAGCTCTAATGATCAAACTCGGCTTCATAACTCAACGAAAGTAGCTCACGACGGGTTTGCCTATTGACAAAACTTCTAGATTAAGAAAAGAATGACCGTATTCCAACCCATGACACCACCTTATGTCGGCTTAAAACACTTTTTATGTCAAAGTAACCATACAATGCATTGAACTAAGCTAAAAGAGATTACATGTGTAGAAGTATGATATGAGCATGGAAAGCTCTAAGGATTAAACTTGGCTTCATAACTCAAGGAAAGTAGTTCACGACGGGTTCGACTATTGAAAACCTTCAAGATTAAGGAAAGAATGACTGTGTTCCATCCTATGACACCATCTTATGTCGGCTTAACACACTTTCTTATGTCAAAGTACCCTTACATTGCATTGAACTAAGCTAAAAGAGATTACATGTGTAGAAGTATGATATCAACATGGAAAGCTCTAATGATCAAACTCGGCTTCATAAGTCAACGAAAGTAGCTCACGACCGGTTCGCCTATTGACAAAACTTCGAGATTAAGAAAAGAATGACCGTATTCCAACCTATGACACCACCTTATGTCGGCTTAAAACACTTCTTATGTCAAAGTAACCTTACATTGCATTGAACTAAGCTAAAAGAGATTACATGTGTAGAAGTATGATATGAACATGGAATGCTCTAAGGATCAAACTCGGCTTCATAACTCAACGAAAGTAGCTCACGACGGGTTCGCGTATTGACAAAACTTCTAGATTAAGAAAAGAATAACCGTGTTCCGTCCTATGACACCACCTTATGTCGGCTTAAAACACTTCTTATGTCAAAGTAACTTTACATTGCATTGAACTAAGCTAAAAGAGATTACATGTGTAGAAGTATAATATGAACATGGAAAGCTCTAAGGATCAAACTCGGCTTCATAACTCAACAAAAGTAGCTCACGACGGGTTCGCCTATTGACAAAACTTCTAGTTTATGGAAAGAATGACCACGTTCCAACCTATGACACCACCTTATGTCGGCTTAACACACTTTCTTATGTCAGAGTAACCTTACATTGCATTGAACTAAGCTAAAAGAGATTACATGTGTAGAAGTATGATATGAACATGGAATGCTCTAAGGATCAAACTCGGCTTCATAACTCAACGAAAGTAGCTCACGACGGGTTCGCCTATTGACAAAACTTCTAGATTAAGAAAAGAATGACCGTATTCCAACCTATGACACCACCTTATGTCGGCTTAACACACTTTCTTATGTCAAAGTAACCATACATTGCATTGAACTAAGCTAAAAGTGATTACATGTGTAGAAGTATGATATGAACACGGAAAGCTCTAAGGATCAAACTTGGCTTCATAACTCAACGAAAGTAGCTCACGACGGGTTCGCCTATTGACAAAACTTCTAGATTAAGAAAAGAATGACCGTATTCCAACCTATGACACCACCTTATGTCGGCTTAACACACTTTCTTATGTCAAAGTAACCATACATTGCATTGAACTAAGCTAAAAGTGATTACATGTGTAGAAGTATGATATGAACACGGAAAGCTCTAAGGATCAAACTTGGCTTCATAACTCAACGAAAGTAGCTCACGACGGGTTCGACTATTGAAAAACTTCTAGATTAAGGAAAGAATGACCATGTTCCATCCTATGACACTACCTTATGTCGGCTTAACACACTTTCTTATGTCAAAGTAACCTTACATTGCATTGAACTAAGCTAAAAGAGATTACATGTGTAGAAGTATGATATTAACATGGAAAGCTCTAATGATCAAACTCGGCTTCATAACTCAACAAAAGTAGCTCACGACGGGTTCGCCTATTGACAAAACTTCTAGATTAAGAAAAGAATGACCATGTTCCATCCTATGACACTACCTTATGTCGGCTTAACACACTTTCTTATGTCAAAGTAACCTTACATTGCATTGAACTAAGCTAAAAGAGATTACATGTGTAGAAGTATGATATTAACATGGAAAGCTCTAAGGATCACACTCGGCTTCATAACTCAACGAAAGTAGCTCACGACGGGTTTGCCTATTGACAAAACTTCTAGATTAAGAAAAGAATGACCGTATTCCAACCCATGACACCACCTTATGTCGGCTTAAAACACTTCTTATGTCAAAGTAACCATACATTGCATTGAACTAAGCTAAAAGAGATTACATGTGTAGAAGTATGATATGAACATGGAAAGCTCTAAGGATTAAACTTAGCTTCATAACTCAAGGAAAGTAGTTCACGACGGGTTCGACTATTAAAAAACTTCAAGATTAAGGAAAGAATGACTGTGTTCCATCCTATGACACCACCTAATGTCGGCTTAACACACTTTCTTACGTCAAAATAACCTTACATTGCATTGAACAAAGCTAAAAGAGATTACATGTGTAGAAGTATGATATCAACATGGAAAGCTCTAATGATCAAACTCGGCTTCATAACTCAACGAAAGTAGCTCACAACGGGTTCGCCTATTGACAAAACTTCTAGATTAAGAAAATAATGACCGTATTCCAACTTATGACACCACCTTATGTCGGCTTAACACACATTCTTATGTCAAAGTAACCTTACATTGCATTGCACTAAGCTAAAAGAGATTACATGTGTAGAAGTATGATATCAACATGGAAAGCTCTAATGATCAAACTCGGCTTCATAACTCAACGAAAGTAGCTCACGACGGGTTTGCCTATTGACAAAACTTCTAGATTAAGAAAAGAATGACCGTATTCCAACCCATGACACCACCTTATGTCGGCTTAAAACACTTCTTATGTCAAAGTAACCATACAATGCATTGAACTAATCTAAAAGAGATTACATGTGTAGAAGTATGATATGAGCATGGAAAGCTCTAAGGATTAAACTTGGCTTCATAACTCAAGGAAAGTAGTTCACGACGGGTTCGACTATTGAAAAACTTCAAGATTAAGGAAAGAATGACTGTGTTCCATCCTATGACACCACCTAATGTCAGCTTAACACACTTTCTTATGTCAAAATAACCTTACATTGCATTGAACAAAGCTAAAAGAGATTACATGTGTAGAAGTATGATATCAACATGGAAAGCTCTAATGATCAAACTCGGCTTCATAACTCAACGAAAGTAGCTCACAACGGGTTCGCCTATTGACAAAACTTCTAGATTAAGAAAATAATCACCGTATTCCAACTTATGACACCATCTTATGTCGGCTTAACACACTTTCTTATGTCAAAGTAACCTTACATTTTATTGCACTAAGCTAAAAGAGATTACATGTGTAGAAGTATGATATCAACATGGAAAGCTCTAATGATCAAACTCGGCTTCATAACTCAACGAAAGTAGCTCACGACGGGTTTGCCTATTGACAAAACTTCTAGAATAAGAAAAGAATGACCGTATTCCAACCCATGACACCACCTTATGTCGGCTTAAAACACTTCTTATGTCAAAGTAACCATACATTGCATTGAACTAAGCTAAAAGAGATTACATGTGTAGAAGTATGATATGAACATGGAAAGCTCTAAGGATTAAACTTGGCTTCATAACTCAAGGAAAGTAGTTCACGACGGGTTCGACTATTGAAAAACTTCAAGATTAAGGAAAGAATGACTGTGTTCCATCCTATGACACCATCTTATGTCGGCTTAACACACTTTCTTATGTCAAAGTACCCTTACATTGCATTGAACTAAGCTAAAAGAGATTACATGTGTAGAAGTATGATATCAACATGGAAAGGTCTAATGATCAAACTTGGCTTCATAACTCAACGAAAGTAGCTCACAACGGGTTCGCCTATTGACAAAACTTCTAGATTAAGAAAATAATGACCGTATTCCAACTTATGACACCACCTTATGTCGGCTTAACACACATTCTTATGTCAAAGTAACCTTACATTGCATTGCACTAAGATAAAAGAGATTACATGTGTAGAAGTATGATATCAACATGGAAAGCTCTAATGATCAAACTCGGCTTCATAACTCAACGAAAGTAGCTCACGACGGGTTTGCCTATTGACAAAACTTCTAGATTAAGAAAAGAATGACCGTATTCCAACCCATGACACCACCTTATGTCGGCTTAAAACACTTCTTATGTCAAAGTAACCATACATTGCATTGAACTAAGCTAAAAGAGATTACATGTGTAGAAGTATGATATGAACATGGAAAGCTCTAAGGATTAAACTTGGCTTCATAACTCAAGGAAAGTAGTTCACGACGGGTTCGACTATTGAAAAACTTCAAGATTAAGGAAAGAATGACTGTGTTCCATCCTATGACACCATCTTATGTCGGCTTAACACACTTTCTTATATCAAAGTACCCTTACATTGCATTGAACTAAGCTAAAAGAGATTACATGTGTAGAAGCATGATATAAACATGGAAAGCTCTAATGATCAAACTCGGCTTCATAACTCAACAAAAGTAGCTCACGACGGGTTCGCCTATTGACAAAACTTCGAGATTAAGAAAAGAATGACCGTATTCCAACCTATGACACCACCTTATGTCGGCTTAAAACACTTCTTATGTCAAAGTAACCTTACATTGCATTGAACTAAGCTAAAAGAGATTACATGTGTAGAAGTATGATATGAACATGGAATGCTCTAAGGATCAAACTCGGCTTCATAACTCAACGAAAGTAGCTCACAACGGGTTCGCCTATTGACAAAACTTCTAGATTAAGAAAAGAATAACCGTGTTCCGTCCTATGACACCACCTTATGTCGGCTTAAAACACTTCTTATGTCAAAGTAACTTTACATTGCATTGAACTAAGCTAAAAGAGATTACATGTGTAGAAGTATAATATGAACATGGAAAGCTCTAAGGATCAAACTCGGCTTCATAACTCAACAAAAGTAGCTCACGACGGGTTCGCCTATTGACAAAACTTCTAGTTTAAGGAAAGAATGACCACGTTCCAACCTATGACACCACCTTATGTCGGCTTATCACACTTTCTTATGTCGGAGAAACCTTACATTGCATTGAACTAAGCTAAAAGAGATTACATGTGTAGAAGTATGATATGAACATGGAATGCTCTAAGGATCAAACTCGGCTTCATAACTCAACGAAAGTAGCTCACGACGGGTTCGCCTATTAACAAAACTTCTAGATTAAGAAAAGAATGACCGTATTCCGTCCTATGACACCACCTTATGTCGGCTTAAAACACTTCTTATGTCAAAGTAACTTTACATTGCATTGAACTAAGCTAAAAGAGATTACATGTGTAGAAGTATAATATGAACATGGAAAGCTCTAAGGATCAAACTCGGCTTCATAACTCAACAAAAGTAGCTCACGACGGGTTCGCCTATTGACAAAACTTCTAGTTTAAGGAAAGAATGACCACGTTCCAACCTATGACACCACCTTATGTCGGCTTATCACACTTTCTTATGTCGGAGAAACCTTACATTGCATTGAACTAAGCTAAAAGAGATTACATGTGTAGAAGTATGATATGAACATGGAATGCTCTAAGGATCAAACTCGGCTTCATAACTCAACGAAAGTAGCTCACGACGGGTTCGCCTATTAACAAAACTTCTAGATTAAGAAAAGAATGACCGTATTCCAACCTATGACACCACCTTATGTCGGCTTTACACACTTTCTTATGTCAAAGTAACCATACATTGCATTGAACTAAGCTAAAAGTGATTACATGTGTAGAAGTATGATATGAACATGGAAAGCTCTAAGGATCAAACTTTGCTTCATAACTCAAGGAAAGTAGCTCACGACGGGTTCGCCTATTGAAAAACTTCTAGATTAAGGAAAGAATGACAGTGTTCCATCCTATGACACCACCTAATATCGGCTTAACACACTTTCTTATGTTAAAATAACCTTACATTGCATTGAACTAAGCTAAAAGAGATTACATGTGTAAAAGTATGATATCAACATGGAAAGCTCTAATGATAAAACTCGTCTTCATAACTCAACGAAAGTAGCTCACGACGGGTTCGACTATTGACAAAACTTCTAGATTAAGAAAAGAATGACCGTATTCCAACCTATGACACCACCATATGTCGGCTTAACACACTTTCTTATGTCAAAGTAACCTTACATTGCATTGAACTAAGCTAAAAGAGATTACATGTGTAGAAGCATGATATAAACATGGAAAGCTCTAATGATCAAACTCGGCTTCATAACTCAACAAAAGTAGCTCACGACGGGTTCGCCTATTGACAAAACCTCTAGATTAAGAAAAGAATGACCATGTTCCATCCTACGACACTACCTTATGTCGGCTTAACACACTTTCTTATGTCAAAGTAACCTTACATTGCATTGAACTAAGCTAAAAGAGATTACATGTGTAGAAGTATGATATTAACATGGAAAGTTCTAAGGATCACACTTGGCTTCATAACTCAACGAAAGTAGCTCACGACGGGTTCACCTATTGACAAAACTTCTAGATTAAGAAAAGAATGACCGTATTCCAACCTATGACACCACCTTATGTTGGCTTAAAACACTTCTTATGTCAAAGTAACCTTACATTGCATTGAACTAAGCTAAAAGAGATTACATGTGTAAAAGCATGATATGAACATGGAAAGCTCTAAGGATCAAACTTGGCTTCATAACTCAAGGAAAGTAGCTCACGACGGGTTCGCTTATTGAAAAACTTCTAGTTTAAGGAAAGAATGACTGTGTTCCATCCTATGACACAACCTAATGTCGGCTTAACACACTTTGTTATGTCAAAATAACCTTACATTGCATTGAACAAAGCTAAAAGAGATTACATGTGTAGAAGTATGATATCAACATGGAAAGCTCTAATGATCAAACTCGGCTTCATAACTCAAAGAAAGTAGCTCACGACGGGTTTGCCTATTGACAAAACTTCTAGATTAAGAAAATAATGATCGTATTCCAACTTATGACACCACCTTATGTCGGCTTAACACACATTCTTATGTCAAAGTAACCTTACATTGCATTGCACTAAGCTAAAAGAGATTACATGTGTAGAAGTATGATATCAACATGGAAAGCTCTAATGATCAAACTCGGCTTCATAACTCAACGAAAGTAGCTCACGACGGGTTTGCCTATTGACAAAACTTCTAGATTAAGAAAAGAATGACCGTATTCCAACCCATGACACCACCTTATGTCGGCTTAAAACACTTCTTATGTCAAAGTAACCATACATTGCATTGAACTAAGCTAAAAGAGATTACATGTGTAGAAGTATGATATGAACATGGAAAGCTCTAAGGATTAAACTTGGCTTCATAACTCAAGGAAAGTAGTTCACGACGGGTTCGACTATTGAAAAACTTCAAGATTAAGGAAAGAATGACTGTGTTCCATCCTATGACACCATCTTATGTCGGCTTAACACACTTTCTTATGTCAAAGTACCCTTACATTGCATTGAACTAAGCTAAAAGAGATTACATGTGTAGAAGCATGATATAAACATGGAAAGCTCTAATGATCAAACTCGGCTTCATAACTCAACAAAAGTAGCTCACGACGGGTTCGCCTATTGACAAAACTTCGAGATTAAGAAAAGAATGACCGTATTCCAACCTATGACACCACCTTATGTCGGCTTAAAACACTTCTTATGTCAAAGTAACCTTACATTGCATTGAACTAAGCTAAAAGAGATTACATGTGTAGAAGTATGATATGAACATGGAATGCTCTAAGGATCAAACTCGGCTTCATAACTCAACGAAAGTAGCACACGACGGGTTCGCGTATTGACAAAACTTCTAGATTAAGAAAAGAATAACCGTGTTCCGTCCTATGACACCACCTTATGTCGGCTTAAAACACTTCTTATGTCAAAGTAACTTTACATTGCATTGAACTAAGCTAAAAGAGATTACATGTGTAGAAGTATAATATGAACATGGAAAGCTCTAAGGATCAAACTCGGCTTCATAACTCAACAAAAGTAGCTCACGACGGGTTCGCCTATTGACAAAACTTCTGGTTTAAGGAAAGAATGACCACGTTCCAACCTATGACACCACCTTTGATATGATCCGAGGTCCAAGCTTGAGCCCTTGGATCCGTGTAGAAGATGACGGTGATGGCGGAAGGAGGATTCAAGAGAGATGTGGTTCAATCTCTTGAAATCCGATGGTGTTGGTGATAGCTTTGAGCGTGCGAATATGAGATAGATGGAGGAGTGATGAAGCGAACCACAAGGGGGGTGGTACACCCTTGATACAGCCTCGGCCCGGAAGAAGAGAGACACACTCAATCTAGCTTCAAGGAGGGTCCAATCTAGAGGAAAACTCAATAGAGAGGAAAGAAGGAAGGTTTATGGCCTTGTTTCAATTCTTTTCTTAAGTGGTTAGCCTTGAACACACAAGACCTTGTCCCCAAGGCTGCATGTCCGAGACCTTAAGTGTGTTAAGTCCGAGGTGTGGGCCAACGCGTATTGTATGGTCGCGGGTTCTAGCTCGGTCGCGGGGTGGCTGCTACGATCCACTTCTTCTTCTTGTTCCCGTAGCTTGTGGATGAAAGTCTGGATCTTCCCTTTAAGTTTTTGAGCCTTGCCCCTTGTCATGATCTCATTTGGTATGAATGGAACGGATCGGCTGTCCGCGATCCGGCTTGGTGTGGTGTAGATGGCCGCATCATTCCCTCCCTCTTCAAGATCTTTGGTCTCCAAAGGTTTAACATCTCCTACATCAAAAGGAGTCAAGTCAGTAACATTAAATGTGGTAGAGACATTAAACTCACCCGGAAGTTCGAGGCGGTAGGCGTTGTCATTGATTTTCTCGACCACTTTGAATGGTCCGTCTCCGCGATAGTCGAGCTTGTGTTTCCTTTTGGTGGGAAATCTCTCGGGTCTCATGTGCAACCACACCCAATCTCCTGGCTGGAACAAGACTTGCTTCCTCCTTTTATTGACCCGGGCCATGACTTGTTCATTCCGCTTCTCTATATTATCGAACACCTTCTCGAAGAGCTTCTTCATGGTCTCGGCTTTGGTGGACCCTTCAACGTCCATTTGCTCGGCTGGTGGCAATGGTGTAAGGCTCAAAGGAGTGTCCGGGTTACGTCCATACACCACTTCAAAAGGTGATAGCCTAGTTGTCGAGTGTCTAGCCGAGTTATATGCGAACTCCACAAGGGGAAGACACTCAACCCAATTGTTCAAGTTGCTGCCAATCGTAGATCGGAGAAGAGCTCCAAGTGTGCGGTTGACTACTTCGGTTTGGCCGTCCGTTTGAGGATGACATGTGGTAGAGAACAGCAATTTAGTCCCTAGTTTCTTCCACAAGGTTCTCCAAAAGTGTGATAAGAATTTTGTGTCCCGGTCGGAGACGATGGTTCTAGGAATGCCATGAAGCCGCACCACTTCCTTGAAGAATAGAGTGGCGGTTTGTGATGCGTCATTAGTCTTGGCGCATGGGATGAAGTGAGCCATCTTGGAAAACCTATCAACCACCACAAAGATTGAGTCCTTATGATGTACCTTAGGCAGCCCCAAAACGAAGTCCATAGAGATGTCCACCCAAGGTAATGTAGGAATCGACAATGGAAGGTATAACCCGTGCGGGTGAACCTTAGACTTGGCCCTTTTGCAAACCACGCATCGATCACAATGAGTTACCACCATCTTTTTCATCCTTGGCCAATAAAAATGTTCCTTCAACACACTTAACGTCTTCTCAACACCAAAGTGTCCCATTAATCCTCCACCGTGAGCTTCTTTGACCAACAACTCCCTTATTGAGCTTAGGGGGATGCATAGCCGCTTGTCCTTGAATAGGAAGCCATCATGGATGTAAAACTTAGTGTAAGAATTGGCTCCATGTCCTGTAAACGCATCCTTCAAGTCTGGGTCTTCTTCATATAAACTCTTAAGTGACTCAAACCCAAGCATCTTCGATTCCATGGTGGTGATAAGCGTATGTCTCCTAGAAAGTGCATCGGCCACCACGTTTTCTTTGCCTTTCTTGTACTTGATGACATAAGGGAAGGTCTCTATGAATTCCAGCCACTTAGCATGGCGTTTCTTCAAAGTGGTTTGACCCCTTAGATGTTGTAGTGTCTCGTGATCGGTATGGATGACACATTCTTTGGACAAGAGGTAGTGCTGCCATGTTTGCATTGCCCGCACCAAGGCATAGAGTTCCTTGTCATAAGTGGGGTAGTTGAGAGAAGCCCCACTTAGCTTCTCACTAAAGTATGCAACCGGCTTGCCTCCTTGAGTCAAAACAGCACCAATACCTACACCGGAGGCATCACATTCCACTTCAAAAGTCTTGTTGAAATCTGGCAAGACGAGTATGGGAGCATGTGTGAGACGGTACTTGAGGTCTAAGAATGACCTCTCTTGAGCTTCTCCCCACTCAAAGCCAACACTCTTCTTGATCACCGATGTCAAAGGTGCGGCCAATGTGCTGAAATCTTTAACAAACCGGCGGTAGAAACTTGCTAAGCCGTGGAAGCTCCGAACTTGGCTGATGTTAGTGGGTCTAGGCCAGCCCCTAATGGCTTCAATCTTTTCTAAGTCCACTCGAAGTCCCTGTGAGCTAACCACAAAGCCAAGAAAAACAAGCTCACTAGCACAAAACGTACACTTCTTAAGATTCGCATATAGACCTTCCAACCTAAGCGCTTCTAAGACTAGTCCTAAATGTTCCACATGATCAACCAAGCAAGTACTATAGATCAATATATCATCAAAGTAAACTACTACGAATTTACTTATATATGGTCGAAGGATATGGTTCATGAGCCTCATGAAGGTACTCGGTGCATTGGTGAGGCCGAAAGGCATCACAAGCCATTCGTATAGGCCATGCTTGGTTTTGAAAGCGGTCTTCCACTCATCTCCTTCTTTCATGCGTACTTGGTGGTATCCACTCTTGAGATCAATTTTGGAGAAGAGGGTCGCTCCACTTAGCTCGTCCAACATGTCGTCTAGCCGCGGTATGGGATGCCTATATTTGATAGTGATGTTGTTGATGGCTCGGCAATCCACACACATTCGGTATGTACCATCTTTCTTAGGTACCAACAAGACCGGAACGGCACAAGGGCTCAAGCTTTCCCGCACATATCCCTTATCCATCAAGTCTCGGACTTGTTTCTCGAGCTCCTTGGCTTCGTTTGGATTGACCCTATAGGCTGGTCGATTAGGTAGTTGTGCCCCGGGAATGAAGTCTATTTGGTGTTCAATACCCCTTTGAGGAGGCAGCCCCGGCGGTAGCTCTTCCGGAAACACTTCCTTAAATCGATCAAGGACTTGTTGCACTTCCTTTGGCAATGTGATCTCGGATTCACCTACACTCAAAAGTTCTTTGTAGACCATTAATACCACATGACAAGTAGGATCATGAATTGCTTTCCTAATATTACTAGAAGTAATGAGGAAATTAGGCTTAGAACTACACTTCTCCTTAGACAACTTCAATTGCATTTCACGGACTTGAGAAGGCAACAAAGGCGCTAAACTAATCCGTCTTTTATCATGCATCAATGAGTACCTATTAGTTCTACCATCATGCACAACTTCCCTATCAAATTGCCATGGCCGACCTAACAAAATATGAGTAGCTTGCATAGGAACAACATCACACAACACTTCATCACAATACTTTCCAATACTAAATGATATCTTGACTTGTTCATTAATTTTTAATTCGGTTTTATCATTTAGCCACCTAAGTTTATATGGATGCGGATGTTTAGTGGTGTCTAGCTGTAATTTTTCTACCATGTATGAGCTAGCCACATTAGTGCAAGAGCCACCATCAATGATAAGAGAGCAAACCTTTCCTCTTACCGTACATCTTGTATGAAAGATGTTCTCACGTTGAGCGGTCTCATCCGGTCCTTGCGTTGCACTTAAAGCCCTCATGGTGACTAAGATGTCACCTACATCCGGATACTCAATCTCTTCCTCGGCATCAACTTCCTCATCTTGATGTTCCATCTCGTCTTGAGACTCATATTCACCGGTGGAAGTGATGATCATGGCTCTCGGATTGGGACACTCTCTAGCGTAGTGTCCACGGCCTCTACACTTGTAGCACATGATGTCTCGAGTCTTTTGGATCGTGGAGGCTCCTCTTGGGTCAGCTCTAGGCTCAGTAGTAGGCTCTCGGGGCTTAAAAGGAACCCGAGTTTCATTGGCCACTCCTTTACCCCTATCTTGGTACTTAGGAGGGTTCGGGTTTGAACCGGAGGCTTGAGCCTTCCATGGAGAATTGGTGAGTGGTCTGGTCCGGGACTTCTTCTTGAGGTGACCCTCAACCTGAATAGCTAGGTGGAGGAGCTCGTTGAAGTCGCTGTAGGTGTGCATCTCCACCTTATGTGCGATCCGATCTTGAAGACCGTCAAGGAATTGAGCCATGAGAGTCTCTTCCGTGTCTTCCAAGTTGAGACGGTTCCGTAAGTGTTCAAACTCCTCATAGTACTCCTCTACGCTCTTACTGCCTTGCACAAGTTTTCTAAACTTCCTTTGGAGCTCTCGGTGGTAAAGGGGAGGTACATATCTAGCCTTCATCATGAACTTCATGATCTCCCACGATTGGACCGGAACATCGCCATTCCTTCTTCTCTTGGCCGCATCTCTATCCCACCAGGTTAGGGCGTGATCAGTGAGTTGTGCGGCTGCGTAGGACACCTTTCTTGGCTCTTCATAGCGGTAGACTTCAAAGATGTGATCCATCCTACGCTCCCAATCAAGGTAAGCTTCCGGATCCACTTTACCCGCGAAGGTTGGTGGTGTGATCCGCAAGTGAGGTGAGAGAGCTCGGGGCTGGCCTTGTTGTCCTCTTTCATCATGATTTCGACCTTCTCTTGGCCTTGATCTCCTAAAAGGAGGAGGCTGGAAGTAATCTTCCTCGGATAGCCCCTCAACGCCCGGATCAACGTTTGGTGGAGGTGCTTGTGGTCGCGGCTGTTCGACTCGGCCTAGGCGTTCTCCAAGCTGTTGGAGTTGGGCTTGAATGCCCGTGAGGAGGGCTGAGAGGTCTGGTGGTTCGGCCATCACACGTACCTTGCAAAGAAAGAAAGTTCAAAACAATCTTAGTGCGGTCCGTACAAATTATGGATAATAAGCTTCCGCGGGATTAAAATGATAGGGTGCGGATAAATTTTAGGGGCCTAATGATTTAACCACAAGCAAGAGGGAGTTACTGCAGTAACAATTCAAATTTTGGGCTCCACCAAGGCAGGACCACTTGGTTTTGCCAGCACTCACAAGAAGACAAACTAGTACAAAGTGGTCCACACCACTTTTTACAAAATTGCACAAAGGCCCTCTCTTTGGAGAGAGCTTCAACAATGGCGGTTTAAGCTGCTAAAAACCAGAGGAAACAACCTAGCTAACATGAATAACAATAACAGTAAACACATCTCAAGTTCACAAATTGGCCTAAGCTAGCAAATGGCTTTAACGGAGCAAGTTTTAGAAGGAAATATTGGGTCTTTAGAAATCAGCAAACAAACGATTTGAGCCAGCTTGAAACTCAAAATTTCTAGACCTATTAACCTTAAATCAAGTGTAAACAACCTCAGCAAGCAAAGCTAAACACCCTAGCTAGATTCACACTCAAACAAGCTCAAAGGTTCAAGTTTTATCAAGAACTAGCAAAAATCCGACAATGAGAGAAAGGTGGAAGCTTTAGTGAGGAAAGATGCAACCTTTAGGATGTTTTTGGCTCTGATACCAAAATGATATGATCCGAGGTCCGAGCTTGAGCCCTTGGATCCGTGTAGAAGATGACGGTGATGGCGGAAGGAGGATTCAAGAGAGATGTGGTTCAATCTCTTGAAATCCGATGGTGTTGGTGATAGCTTTGAGCGTGCGAATATGAGATAGATGGAGGAGTGATGAAGCGAACCACAAGGGGGTTGGTACACCCTTGATACAGCCTCGGCCCGGAAGAAGAGAGACACACTCAATCTAGCTTCAAGGAGGGTCCAATCTAGAGGAAAACTCAATAGAGAGGAAAGAAGGAAGGTTTATGGCCTTGTTTCAATTCTTTTCTTAAGTGGTTAGCCTTGAATAAAAGAGTGTTTGCCTTTAAATAGGCTACAAGAAAACCCAAGGGATTGCCCTAGTCAACCCTTTGGTCAACAAAGCTCCCAACGGTCACAAAGTAAAACTAACAACAAAGACCGAAAATAAACAAAGGAAAAATGGTAGAGTATTTTCCTAGATAGAATCACATCTCCTTAAGATCATACTTGTCACTCCAATGTTTCCAAGTGAGTCTTAAGTGGGATAAGAGATGTGATGCCTTAGATGTTCAAGCCTCGTTAAAACCCTTCCCTAGATCCCAACACGGTGAACTAGGGGTAGGGAAAGAGTACTCTAATAATCCAAGGTCTTTTTGGTTGTGTTCTCACGGATGGATTGTGAGAACACACAAGACCTTGTCCCCAAGGCTGCATGTCCGAGACCTTAAGTGTGTTAAGTCCGAGGTGTGGGCCAACGCGTATTGTATGGTCGCGGGTTCTAGCTCGGTCGCGGGGTGGCTGCTGCGATCCACTTCTTCTTCTTGTTCCCGTAGCTTGTGGATGAAAGTCTGGATCTTCCCTTTAAGTTTTTGAGCCTTGCCCCTTGTCATGATCTCATTTGGTATGAATGGAACGGATCGGCTGTCCGCGATCCGGCTTGGTGTGGTGTAGATGGCCGCATCAACCTTATGTCGGCTTATCACACTTTCTTATGTCAGAGAAACCTTACATTGCATTGAACTAAGCTAAAAGAGATTACATGTGTAGAAGTATGATATGAACATGGAAAGCTCTAATGATCAAACTCGGCTTCATAACTCAACGAAAGTAGCTCACGACGGGTTCGCCTATTGACAAAACTTCAAGATTAAGAAAAGAATAACTGTGTTCCGTCCTATGACACCACCTTATGTCGGCTTAACACACTTTCTTATGTCAAAGTAACCTTACATTGCATTGAACTAAGCTAAAAGAGATTACATGTGTAGAAGCATGATATAAACATGGAAAGCTCTAATGATCAAACTCGGCTTCATAACTCAACAAAAGTAGCTCACGACGGGTTCGCCTATTGACAAAACCTCTAGATTAAGAAAAGAATGACCATGTTCCATCCTACGACACTACCTTATGTCGGCTTAACACACTTTCTTATGTCAAAGTAACCTTACATTGCATTGAACTAAGCTAAAAGAGATTACATGTGTAGAAGTATGATATTAACATGGAAAGCTCTAAGGATCACACTCGGCTTCATAACTCAATGAAAGTAGCTCACGACGGGTTCGCCTATTGACAAAACTTCTAGATTAAGAAAAGAATGACCGTATTCCAACCTATGACACCACCTTATGTCGGCTTAACACACTTTCTTATGTCAAAGTAACCTTACATTGCATTGAACTAAGCTAAAAGAGATTACATGTGTAGAAGCATGATATAAACATGGAAAGCTCTAATGATCAAACTCGGCTTCATAACTCAACAAAAGTAGCTCACGACTGGTTCGCCTATTGACAAAACTTCTAGATTAAGAAAAGAATGACCATGTTCCATCCTATGACACTACCTTATGTCGGCTTAACACACTTTCTTATGTCAAAGTAACCTTACATTGCATTGAACTAAGCTAAAAGAGATTACATGTGTAGAAGTATGATATTAACATGGAAAGCTCTAAGGATCACACTCGGCTTCATAACTCAATGAAAGTAGCTCACGACGGGTTCGCCTATTGACAAAACTTCTAGATTAAGAAAAGAATGACCGTATTCCAACCCATGACACCACCTTATGTCGGCTTAAAACACTTCTTATGTCAAAGTAACCATACATTGCATTGAACTAAGCTAAAAGAGATTACATGTGTAGAAGCATGATATGAACATGGAATGCTCTAAGGATCAAACTCGGCTTCATAACTCAACGAAAGTAGCTCACGACGGGTTTGCCTATTGACAAAACTTCTAGATTAAGAAAAGAATGACCGTATTCCAACCTATGACACCATCTTATGACGGCTTAACACACTTTCTTATGTCAAAGTAACCTTACATTGCATTTCACTAGGCTTAAAGAGATTACATGTGTAGAAGTATGATATCAACATGGAAAGCTCTAATGATCAAACTCGGCTTCATAACTCAACGAAAGTAGCTCACGACGGGTTTGCCTATTGACAAAACTTCTAGATTAAGAAAAGAATGACCGTATTCCAACCCATGACACCACCTTATGTCGGCTTAAAACACTTCTTATGTCAAAGTAACCATACATTGCATTGAACTAAGCTAAAAGAGATTACATGTGTAGAAGTATGATATGAACATGGAAAGGTCTAAGGATTAAACTTGGCTTCATAACTCAAGGAAAGTAGTTCACGACGGGTTCGACTATTGAAAAACTTCAAGATTAAGGAAAGAATGACTGTGTTCCATCCTATGACACCATCTTATGTCGGCTTAACACACTTTCTTATGTCAAAGTACCCTTACATTGCATTGAACTAAGCTAAAAGAGATTACATGTGTAGAAGTATGATATCAACATGGAAAGCTCTAATGATCAAACTCGGCTTCATAAGTCAACGAAAGTAGCTCACGACGGGTTCGCCTATTGATAAAACTTCGAGATTAAGAAAAGAATGACCGTATTCCAACCTATGACACCACCTTATGTCGGCTTAAAACACTTCTTATGTCAAAGTAACCTTACATTGCATTGAACTAAGCTAAAAGAGATTACATGTGTAGAAGTATGATATCAACATGGAAAGCTCTAATGATCAAACTCGGCTTCATAACTCAACGAAAGTAGCTCACGACGGGTTCGCCTATTGACAAAACTTCTAGATTAAGAAAAGAATAACCGTGTTCCGTCCTATGACACCACCTTATGTCGGCTTAACACACTTTCTTATGTCAAAGTAACCTTACATTGCATTGAACTAAGCTAAAAGAGATTACATGTGTAGAAGCATGATATAAACATGGAAAGCTCTAATGATCAAACTCGGCTTCATAACTCAACAAAAGTAGCTCACGATGGGTTCGCCTATTGACAAAACCTCTAGATTAAGAAAAGAATGACCATGTTCCATCCTACGACACTACCTTATGTCGGCTTAACACACTTTCTTATGTCAAAGTAACCTTACATTGCATTGAACTAAGCTAAAAGAGATTACATGTGTAGAAGTATGATATTAACATGGAAAGCTCTAAGGATCACACTCGGCTTCATAACTCAATGAAAGTAGCTCACGACGGGTTCGCCTATTGACAAAACTTCTAGATTAAGAAAAGAATGACCGTATTCCAACCTATGACACCACCTTATGTCGGCTTAACACACTTTCTTATGTCAAAGTAACCTTACATTGCATTGAACTAAGCTAAAAGAGATTACATGTGTAGAAGCATGATATAAACATGGAAAGCTCTAATGATCAAACTCGGCTTCATAACTCAACAAAAGTAGCTCACGACTGGTTCGCCTATTGACAAAACTTCTAGATTAAGAAAAGAATGACCATGTTCCATCCTATGACACTACCTTATGTCGGCTTAACACACTTTCTTATGTCAAAGTAACCTTACATTGCATTGAACTAAGCTAAAAGAGATTACATGTGTAGAAGTATGATATTAACATGGAAAGCTCTAAGGATCACACTCGGCTTCATAACTCAATGAAAGTAGCTCACGACGGGTTCGCCTATTGACAAAACTTCTAGATTAAGAAAAGAATGACCGTATTCCAACCCATGACACCACCTTATGTCGGCTTAAAACACTTCTTATGTCAAAGTAACCATACATTGCATTGAACTAAGCTAAAAGAGATTACATGTGTAGAAGCATGATATGAACATGGAATGCTCTAAGGATCAAACTCGGCTTCATAACTCAACGAAAGTAGCTCACGACGGGTTTGCCTATTGACAAAACTTCTAGATTAAGAAAAGAATGACCGTATTCCAACCTATGACACCATCTTATGACGGCTTAACACACTTTCTTATGTCAAAGTAACCTTACATTGCATTTCACTAGGCTTAAAGAGATTACATGTGTAGAAGTATGATATCAACATGGAAAGCTCTAATGATCAAACTCGGCTTCATAACTCAACGAAAGTAGCTCACGACGGGTTTGCCTATTGACAAAACTTCTAGATTAAGAAAAGAATGACCGTATTCCAACCCATGACACCACCTTATGTCGGCTTAAAACACTTCTTATGTCAAAGTAACCATACATTGCATTGAACTAAGCTAAAAGAGATTACATGTGTAGAAGTATGATATGAACATGGAAAGGTCTAAGGATTAAACTTGGCTTCATAACTCAAGGAAAGTAGTTCACGACGGGTTCGACTATTGAAAAACTTCAAGATTAAGGAAAGAATGACTGTGTTCCATCCTATGACACCATCTTATGTCGGCTTAACACACTTTCTTATGTCAAAGTACCCTTACATTGCATTGAACTAAGCTAAAAGAGATTACATGTGTAGAAGTATGATATCAACATGGAAAGCTCTAATGATCAAACTCGGCTTCATAAGTCAACGAAAGTAGCTCACGACGGGTTCGCCTATTGATAAAACTTCGAGATTAAGAAAAGAATGACCGTATTCCAACCTATTACACCACCTTATGTCGGCTTAAAACACTTCTTATGTCAAAGTAACCTTACATTGCATTGAACTAAGCTAAAAGAGATTACATGTGTAGAAGTATGATATCAACATGGAAAGCTCTAATGATCAAACTCGGCTTCATAACTCAACGAAAGTAGCTCACGACGGGTTCGCCTATTGACAAAACTTCTAGATTAAGAAAAGAATAACCGTGTTCCGTCCTATGACACCACCTTATGTCGGCTTAACACACTTTCTTATGTCAAAGTAACCTTACATTGCATTGAACTAAGCTAAAAGAGATTACATGTGTAGAAGTATGATATCAATATGGAAAGCTCTAATGATCAAACTCGGCTTCATAACTCAACGAAAGTAGCTCACGACGGGTTCGCCTATTGACAAAACTTCGAGATTAAGAAAAGAATGACCGTATTCCAACCTATGACACCACCTTATGTCGGCTTAACACACTTTCTTATGTCAAAGTACCCTTACATTGCATTGAACTAAGCTAAAAGAGATTACATGTGTAGAAGTATGATATTAACATGGAAAGCTCTAAGGATCACACTCGGCTTCATAACTCAATGAAAGTAGCTCACGACGGGTTCGCCTATTGACAAAACTTCTAGATTAAGAAAAGAATGACCGTATTCCAACCTATGACACCACCTTATGTCGGCTTAACACACTTTCTTATGTCAAAGTAACCTTACATTGCATTGAACTAAGCTAAAAGAGATTACATGTGTAGAAGCATGATATAAACATGGAAAGCTCTAATGATCAAACTCGGCTTCATAACTCAACAAAAGTAGCGCACGACGGGTTCGCCTATTGACAAAACTTCTAGATTAAGAAAAGAATGACCATGTTCCATCCTATGACACTACCTTATGTCGGCTTAACACACTTTCTTATGTCAAAGTAACCTTACATTGCATTGAACTAAGCTAAAAGAGATTACATGTGTAGAAGTATGATATGAACATGGAAAGGTCTAAGGATTAAACTTGGCTTCATAACTCAAGGAAAGTAGTTCACGACGGGTTCGACTATTGAAAAACTTCAAGATTAAGGAAAGAATGACTGTGTTCCATCCTATGACACCATCTTATGTCGGCTTAACACACTTTCTTATGTCAAAGTACCCTTACATTGCATTGAACTAAGCTAAAAGAGATTACATGTGTAGAAGTATGATATCAACATGGAAAGCTCTAATGATCAAACTCGGCTTCATAAGTCAACGAAAGTAGCTCACGACGGGTTCGCCTATTGATAAAACTTCGAGATTAAGAAAAGAATGACCGTATTCCAACCTATGACACCACCTTATGTCGGCTTAAAACACTTCTTATGTCAAAGTAACCTTACATTGCATTGAACTAAGCTAAAAGAGATTACATGTGTAGAAGTATGATATCAACATGGAAAGCTCTAATGATCAAACTCGGCTTCATAACTCAACGAAAGTAGCTCACGACGGGTTCGCCTATTGACAAAACTTCTAGATTAAGAAAAGAATAACCGTGTTCCGTCCTATGACACCACCTTATGTCGGCTTAACACACTTTCTTATGTCAAAGTAACCTTACATTGCATTGAACTAAGCTAAAAGAGATTACATGTGTAGAAGCATGATATAAACATGGAAAGCTCTAATGATCAAACTCGGCTTCATAACTCAACAAAAGTAGCTCACGACGGGTTCGCCTATTGACAAAACCTCTAGATTAAGAAAAGAATGACCATGTTCCATCCTACGACACTACCTTATGTCGGCTTAACACACTTTCTTATGTCAAAGTAACCTTACATTGCATTGAACTAAGCTAAAAGAGATTACATGTGTAGAAGTATGATATTAACATGGAAAGCTCTAAGGATCACACTCGGCTTCATAACTCAATGAAAGTAGCTCACGACGGGTTCGCCTATTGACAAAACTTCTAGATTAAGAAAAGAATGACCGTATTCCAACCTATGACACCACCTTATGTCGGCTTAACACACTTTCTTATGTCAAAGTAACCTTACATTGCATTGAACTAAGCTAAAAGAGATTACATGTGTAGAAGCATGATATAAACATGGAAAGCTCTAATGATCAAACTCGGCTTCATAACTCAACAAAAGTAGCTCACGACGGGTTCGCCTATTGACAAAACTTCTAGATTAAGAAAAGAATGACCATGTTCCATCCTATGACACTACCTTATGTCGGCTTAACACACTTTCTTATGTCAAAGTAACCTTACATTGCATTGAACTAAGCTAAAAGAGATTACATGTGTAGAAGTATGATATTAACATGGAAAGCTCTAAGGATCACACTCGGCTTCATAACTCAATGAAAGTAGCTCACGACGGGTTCGCCTATTGACAAAACTTCTAGATTAAGAAAAGAATGACCGTATTCCAACCCATGACACCACCTTATGTCGGCTTAAAACACTTCTTATGTCAAAGTAACCATACATTGCATTGAACTAAGCTAAAAGAGATTACATGTGTAGAAGCATGATATGAACATGGAATGCTCTAAGGATCAAACTCGGCTTCATAACTCAACGAAAGTAGCTCACGACGGGTTTGCCTATTGACAAAACTTCTAGATTAAGAAAAGAATGACCGTATTCCAACCTATGACACCATCTTATGACGGCTTAACACACTTTCTTATGTCAAAGTAACCTTACATTGCATTTCACTAGGCTTAAAGAGATTACATGTGTAGAAGTATGATATCAACATGGAAAGCTCTAATGATCAAACTCGGCTTCATAACTCAACGAAAGTAGCTCACGACGGGTTTGCCTATTGACAAAACTTCTAGATTAAGAAAAGAATGACCATATTCCAACCCATGACACCACCTTATGTCGGCTTAAAACACTTCTTATGTCAAAGTAACCATACATTGCATTGAACTAAGCTAAAAGAGATTACATGTGTAGAAGTATGATATGAACATGGAAAGGTCTAAGGATTAAACTTGGCTTCATAACTCAAGGAAAGTAGTTCACGACGGGTTCGACTATTGAAAAACTTCAAGATTAAGGAAAGAATGACTGTGTTCCATCCTATGACACCATCTTATGTCGGCTTAACACACTTTCTTATGTCAAAGTACCCTTACATTGCATTGAACTAAGCTAAAAGAGATTACATGTGTAGAAGTATGATATCAACATGGAAAGCTCTAATGATCAAACTCGGCTTCATAAGTCAACGAAAGTAGCTCACGACGGGTTCGCCTATTGATAAAACTTCGAGATTAAGAAAAGAATGACCGTATTCCAACCTATTACACCACCTTATGTCGGCTTAAAACACTTCTTATGTCAAAGTAACCTTACATTGCATTGAACTAAGCTAAAAGAGATTACATGTGTAGAAGTATGATATCAACATGGAAAGCTCTAATGATCAAACTCGGCTTCATAACTCAACGAAAGTAGCTCACGACGGGTTCGCCTATTGACAAAACTTCTAGATTAAGAAAAGAATAACCGTGTTCCGTCCTATGACACCACCTTATGTCGGCTTAACACACTTTCTTATGTCAAAGTAACCTTACATTGCATTGAACTAAGCTAAAAGAGATTACATGTGTAGAAGTATGATATCAATATGGAAAGCTCTAATGATCAAACTCGGCTTCATAACTCAACGAAAGTAGCTCACGACGGGTTCGCCTATTGACAAAACTTCGAGATTAAGAAAAGAATGACCGTATTCCAACCTATGACACCACCTTATGTCGGCTTAACACACTTTCTTATGTCAAAGTACCCTTACATTGCATTGAACTAAGCTAAAAGAGATTACATGTGTAGAAGTATGATATTAACATGGAAAGCTCTAAGGATCACACTCGGCTTCATAACTCAATGAAAGTAGCTCACGACGGGTTCGCCTATTGACAAAACTTCTAGATTAAGAAAAGAATGACCGTATTCCAACCTATGACACCACCTTATGTCGGCTTAACACACTTTCTTATGTCAAAGTAACCTTACATTGCATTGAACTAAGCTAAAAGAGATTACATGTGTAGAAGCATGATATAAACATGGAAAGCTCTAATGATCAAACTCGGCTTCATAACTCAACAAAAGTAGCTCACGACGGGTTCGCCTATTGACAAAACTTCTAGATTAAGAAAAGAATGACCATGTTCCATCCTATGACACTACCTTATGTCGGCTTAACACACTTTCTTATGTCAAAGTAACCTTACATTGCATTGAACTAAGCTAAAAGAGATTACATGTGTAGAAGTATGATATTAACATGGAAAGCTCTAAGGATCACACTCGGCTTCATAACTCAACGAAAGTAGCTCACGACGGGTTCGCCTATTGACAAAACTTCTAGATTAAGAAAAGAATGACCGTATTCCAACCTATGACACCACCTTATGTTGGCTTAAAACACTTCTTATGTCAAAGTAACCTTACATTGCATTGAACTAAGCTAAAAGAGATTACATGTGTAAAAGCATGATATGAACATGGAAAGCTCTAAGGATCAAACTTGGCTTCATAACTCAAGGAAAGTAGCTCACGACGGGTTCGCTTATTGAAAAACTTCTAGTTTAAGGAAATAATGATTGTGTTCCATCCTATGACACAACCTAATGTCGGCTTAACACACTTTCTTATGTCAAAATAACCTTACATTGCATTGAACAAAGCTAAAAGAGATTACATGTGTAGAAGTATGATATCAACATGGAAAGCTCTAATTATCAAACTCGGCTTCATAACTCAAAGAAAGTAGCTCACGACGGGTTCGCCTATTGACAAAACTTCTAGATTAAGAAAATAATGATCGTATTCCAACTTATGACACCACCTTATGTCGGCTTAACACACATTCTTATGTCAAAGTAACCTTACATTGCATTGCACTAAGCTAAAAGAGATTACATGTGTAGAAGTATGATATCAACATGGAAAGCTCTAATGATCAAACTCGGCTTCATAACTCAACGAAAGTAGCTCACGACGGGTTTGCCTATTGACAAAACTTCTAGATTAAGAAAAGAATGACCGTATTCCAACCCATGACACCACCTTATGTCGGCTTAAAACACTTCTTATGTCAAAGTAACCATACATTGCATTGAACTAAGCTAAAAGAGATTACATGTGTAGAAGTATGATATTAACATGGAAAGCTCTAAGGATTAAACTTGGCTTCATAACTCAAGGAAAGTAGTTTACGACGGGTTCGACTATTGAAAAACTTCAAGATTAAGGAAAGAATGACTGTGTTCCATCCTATGACACTACCTAATGTCGGCTTAACACACTTTCTTATGTCAAAATAACCTTACATTGCATTGAACAAAGCTAAAAGAGATTACATGTGTAGAAGTATGATATCAACATGGAAAGCTCTAATGATCAAACTCGGCTTCATAACTCAACGAAAGTAGCTCACAACGGGTTCGCCTATTGACAAAACTTCTAGATTAAGAAAAGAATGACCGTATTCCAACTTATGACACCATCTTATGTCGGCTTAACACACTTTCTTATGTCAAAGTACCCTTACATTGCATTGAACTAAGCTAAAAGAGATTACATGTGTAGAAGTATGATATCAACATGGAAAGCTCTAATGATCAAACTCGGCTTCATAAGTCAATGAAAGTAGCTCACGACGGGTTCGCCTATTGACAAAACTTCGAGATTAAGAAAAGAATGACCGTATTCCAACCTATGACACCACCTTATGTCGGCTTAAAACACTTCTTATGTCAAAGTAACCTTACATTGCATTGAACTAAGCTAAAAGAGATTACATGTGTAGAAGTATGATATGAACATGGAATGCCCTAAGGATCAAACTCGGCTTCATAACTCAACGAAAGTAGCTCACGACGGGTTCGCCTATTGACAAAACTTCTAGATTAAGAAAAGAATAACCGTGTTCCGTCCTATGACACCACCTTATGTCGGCTTAAAACACTTCTTATGTCAAAGTAACCTTACATTGCATTGAACTAAGCTAAAAGAGATTACATGTGTAGAAGTATGATATCAACATGGAAATCTCTAAGGATCAAACTCGGCTTCATAACTCAACGAAAGTTGCTCACGACGGGTTCGCCTACTGACAAAACTTCTAGATTAAGAAAAGAATGACCATGTTCCATCCTATGACACTACCTTATGTCGGCTTAACACACTTTCTTATGTCAAAGTAACCTTACATTGCATTGAACTAAGCTAAAAGAGATTACATGTGTAGAAGTATGATATCAACATGGAAAGCTCTAAGGATCAAACTCGGCTTCATAACTCAACGAAAGTTGCTCACGACGGGTTCGCCTACTGACAAAACTTCTAGATTAAGAAAAGAATGACCGTATTCCAACCTATGACACCACCTTATGTCGGCTTAACACACTTTCTTATGTAAAAGTACCCTTACATTGCATTGAACTAAGCTAAAAGAGATTACATGTGTAGAAGTATGATATCACTATGGAAAGCTCTAATGATCAAAATGGGCTTCATAACTCAACGAAAGTAGCTCACAACGGGTTCGCGTATTGACAAAACTTCTAGATTAAGAAAAGAATGACCGTATTCCAACCCATGACACCACCTTATGTCGGCTTAAAACACTTCTTATGTCAAAGTAACCATACATTGCATTGAACTAAGCTAAAAGAGATTACATGTGTAGAAGCATGATATGAACATGGAATGCTCTAAGGATCAAACTCGGCTTCATAACTCAACGAAAGTAGCTCACGACGGGTTTGCCTATTGACAAAACTTCTAGATTAAGAAAAGAATGACCGTATTCCAACCTATGACACCATCTTATGTCGGCTTAACACACTTTCTTATGTCAAAGTAACCTTACATTGCATTTCACTAGGCTTAAAGAGATTACATGTGTAGAAGTATGATATCAACATGGAAAGCTCTAATGATCAAACTCGGCTTCATAACTCAACGAAAGTAGCTCACGACGGGTTTGCCTATTGACAAAACTTCTAGATTAAGAAAAGAATGACCGTATTCCAACCCATGACACAACCTTATGTCGGCTTAAAACACTTCTTATGTCAAAGTAACCATACATTGCATTGAACTAAGCTAAAAGAGATTACATGTGTAGAAGTATGATATGAACATGGAAAGGTCTAAGGATTAAACTTGGCTTCATAACTCAAGGAAAGTAGTTCACGACGGGTTCGACTATTGAAAAACTTCAAGATTAAGGAAAGAATGACTGTGTTCCATCCTATGACACCATCTTATGTCGGCTTAACACACTTTCTTATGTCAAAGTACCCTTACATTGCATTGAACTAAGCTAAAAGAGATTACATGTGTAGAAGTATGATATCAACATGGAAAGCTCTAATGATCAAACTCGGCTTCATAAGTCAACGAAAGTAGCTCACGACGGGTTCGCCTATTGATAAAACTTCGAGATTAAGAAAAGAATGACCGTATTCCAACCTATGACACCACCTTATGTCGGCTTAAAACACTTCTTATGTCAAAGTAACCTTACATTGCATTGAACTAAGCTAAAAGAGATTACATGTGTAGAAGTATGATATGAACATGGAATGCTCTAAGGATCAAACTTGGCTTCATAACTCAACGAAAGTAGCTCACGACGGGTTCGCGTATTGACAAAACTTCTAGATTAAGAAAAGAATAACCGTGTTCCGTCCTATGACACCACCTTATGTCGGCTTAAAACACTTCTTATGTCAAAGTAACCTTACATTGCATTGAACTAAGCTAAAAGAGATTACATGTGTAGAAGTATAATATGAACATGGAATGCTCTAAGGATCAAACTCGGCTTCATAACTCAACGAAAGTAGGTCACGACGGGTTCGACTATTGAAAAACTTCAAGATTAAGGAAAGAATGACTGTGTTCCATCCTATGACACCATCTTATGTCGGCTTAACACACTTTCTTATGTCAAAGTAACCTTACATTGCATTGAACTAAGCTAAAAGAGATTACATGTGTAGAAGTATGATATCAACATGGAAAGCTCTAAGGATCAAACTCGGCTTCATAACTCAACAAAAGTAGCTCACGACGGATTCGCCTATTGACAAAACCTCTAGATTAAGAAAAGAATGACCATGTTCCATCCTATGACACCACCTTATGTAGGCTTAACACACTTTCTTATGTCAAAGTAACCTTACATTGCATTGAACAAAGCTAAAAGAGATTACATGTGTAGAAGTATGATATCAACATGGAAAGCTCTAATGATCAAACTCGGCTTCATAACTCAAAGAAAGTAGCTCACGACGGGTTCGCCTATTGACAAAACTTCTAGATTAAGAAAAGAATAACCGTGTTCCGTCCTATGACACCACCTTATGTCGGCTTAAAACACTTCTTATGTCAAAGTAACCTTACATTGCATTGAACTAAGCTAAAAGAGATTACATGTGTAGAAGTATAATATGAACATGGAAAGCTCTAAGGATCAAACTCGGCTTCATAACTCAACAAAAGTAGCTCACAACGGGTTCGCCTATTGACAAAACTTCTAGTTTAAGGAAAGAATGACCACGTTCCAACCTATGACACCACCTTATGTCGGCTTAACACACTTTCTTATGTCACAGTAACCTTACATTGCATTGAACTAAGCTAAAAGAGATTACATGTGTAGAAGTATGATATGAACATGGAATGCTCTAAGGATCAAACTCGGCTTCATAACTCAACGAAAGTAGCTCACGACGGGTTCGCTTATTGACAAAACTTCTAGATTAAGAAAAGAATGACTGTATTCCAACCTATGACACCACCTTATGTCGGCTTAACACACTTTCTTATGTACAAAGTAACCATACATTGCATTGAACTAAGTTAAAAGAGATTACATGTGTAGAAGCATGATATAAACATGGAAAGCTCTAATGATCAAACTCGGCTTCATAACTCAACAAAAGTAGCTCACGACGGGTTCGCCTATTGACAAAACTTCTAGATTAAGAGAATAATGACCTTATTCCAACTTATGACACCACCTTATGTCGGCTTAACACACATTCTTATGTCAAAGTAACCTTACATTGTATTGCACTAAGCTAAAAGAGAATACATGTGTAGAAGTATGATATCAACATGGAAAGCTCTAATGATCAAACTCGGCTTCATAACTCAACGAAAGTAGCTCACGACGGGATTGCCTATTGACAAAACTTCTTGATTAAGAAAAGAATGACCGTATTCCAACCCATGACACCACCTTATGTCGGCTTAAAACACTTCTTATGTCAAAGTAACCTAACATTGCATTGAACTAAGCTAAAAGAGGTTACATGTGTAGAAGTATAATATGAACATGGAAAGCTCTAAGGATCAAACTCGGCTTCATAACTCAACGAAAGTAGCTCACGACGGGTTCGCCTATTGACAAAACTTCTAGTTTAAGGAAAGAATGACCACATTCCAACCTATGACACCACCTTATGTCGGCTTAACACACTTTCTTATGTCAGAGTAACCTTACATTGCATTGAACTAAGCTAAAAGAGATTACATGTGTAGAAGTATGATATGAACATGGAATGCTCTAAGGATCAAACTCGGTTTCATAACTCAACGAAAGTAGCTCACGACGGGTTCGCTTATTGACAAAACTTCTAGATTAAGAAAAGAATGACCGTTTTCCATCCTATGACACCACCTTATGTCGGCTTAAAACACTTCTTATGTCAAAGTAACCTAACATTGCATTGAACTAAGCTAAAAGAGATTACATGTGTAGAAGTATGATATGAATATGGAATGCTCTAAGGATCAAACTCGGCTTCATAACTCAACGAAAGTAGCTCACGACGGGTTCGCCTATTGAAAAAACTTCTAGATTAAGGAAAGAATGACAACGTTCCAACCTATGACACCACCTTATGTCAGCTTAACACACTTTCTTATTTCAAAGTACCCTTACATTGCATTGAACTAAGCTAAAAGAGATTACATGTGTAGAAGTATGATATCAACATGGAAATCTCTAATGATCAAACTCGGCTTCATAACTCAACGAAAGTAGCTCACGACGGGTTTGCCTATTGATAAAACTTCTAGATTAAGAAAATAATGACCGTATTCCAACTTATGACACCACCTTATGTCGGCTTAACACACATTCTGATGTTAAAGTAACCTTACATTGCATTGAACTAAGCTAAAAGAGATTACATGTGTAGAAGTATGATATTAACATGGAAAGCTCTAAGGATCACACTCGGCTTCATAACTCAACGAAAGTTGTTCACGACGGGTTCGCCTATTGACAAAACTTCTAGATTAAGAAAAGAATGACCGTATTCCAACCTATGACACCACCTTATGTCGACTTAAAACACTTCTTATGTCAAAGTAACCTTACATTGCATTGAACTAAGCTAAAAGAGATTACATGTGTAGAAGCATGATATGAACATGGAAAGCTCTAAGGATCAAACTTGGCTTCATAACTCAAGGAAAGTAGCTCACGACGGGTTCGCCTATTGAAAAACTTATAGATTAAGGAAAGAATGACTGTGTTCCATCCTATGACACCACCTAATGTCGGATTAACACACTTTCTTATGTCAAAATAACCTTACATTGCATTGAACAAAGGTAAAAGAGATTACATGTGTAGAAGTATGATATCAACATGGAAAGCTCTAATGATCAAACTCGACTTCATAACTCAAAGAAAGTAGCTCACGACGGGTTCGCCTATTGACAAAACTTCTAGATTAAGAAAATAATGACCGTATTCCAACTTATGACACCACCTTATGTCGGCTTAACACACATTCTTATGTCAAAGTAACCTTACATTGCATTGCACTAAGCTAAAAGAGATTACATGTGTAGAAGTATGATATCAACATGGAAAGCTCTAATGATCAAACTCGGCTTCATAACTCAACGAAAGTAGCTCACGACGGGTTTGCCTATTGACAAAACTTCTTGATTAAGAAAAGAATGACCGTATTCCAACCCATGACACCACCTTATGTCGGCTTAAAACACTTCTTATGTCAAAGTAACCTAACATTGCATTGAACTAAGCTAAAAGAGGTTACATGTGTAGAAGTATAATATGAACATGGAAAGCTCTAAGGATCAAACTCGGCTTCATAACTCAACGAAAGTAGCTCACGACGGGTTCGCCTATTGACAAAACTTCTAGTTTAAGGAAAGAATGACCACGTTCCAACCTATGACACCACCTTATGTCGGCTTAACACACTTTCTTATGTCAGAGTAACCTTACATTGCATTGAACTAAGCTAAAAGAGATTACATGTGTAGAAGTATGATATGAACATGGAATGCACTAAGGATCAAACTCGGTTTCATAACTGAACGAAAGTAGCTCACGACGGGTTCGCTTATTGACAAAACTTCTAGATTAAGAAAAGAATGACCGTATTCCATCTTATGACACCACCTTATGTCGGCTTAAAACACTTCTTATGTCAAAGTAACCTAACATTGCATTGAACTAAGCTAAAAGAGATTACATGTGTAGAAGTATGATATGAATATGGAATGCTCTAAGGATCAAACTCGGCTTCATAACTCAACGAAAGTAGCTCACGACGGGTTCGCCTATTGAAAAAACTTCTAGATTAAGGAAAGAATGACAACGTTCCAACCTATGACACCACCTTATGTCAGCTTAACACACTTTCTTATTTCAAAGTACCCTTACATTGCATTGAACTAAGCTAAAAGAGATTACATGTGTAGAAGTATGATATCAACATGGAAATCTCTAATGATCAAACTCGGCTTCATAACTCAACGAAAGTAGCTCACGACGGGTTTGCCTATTGACAAAACTTCTAGATTAAGAAAATAATGACCGTATTCCAACTTATGACACCACCTTATGTCGGCTTAACACACATTCTGATGTTAAAGTAACCTTACATTGCATTGAACTAAGCTAAAAGAGATTACATGTGTAGAAGTATGATATTAACATGGAAAGCTCTAAGGATCACACTCGGCTTCATAACTCAACGAAAGTTGTTCACGACGGGTTCGCCTATTGACAAAACTTCTAGATTAAGAAAAGAATGACCGTATTCCAACCTATGACACCACCTTATGTCGACTTAAAACACTTCTTATGTCAAAGTAACCTTACATTGCATTGAACTAAGCTAAAAGAGATTACATGTGTAGAAGCATGATATGAACATGGAAAGCTCTAAGGATCAAACTTGGCTTCATAACTCAAGGAAAGTAGCTCACGACGGGTTCGCCTATTGAAAAACTTATAGATTAAGGAAAGAATGAACGTGTTCCATCCTATGACACCACCTTATGTCGGGTTAACACACTTTCTTATGTCAAAGTACCCTTACATTGCATTGAACTAAGCTAAAAGAGATTACATGTGTAGAAGTATGATATCAATATGGAAAGCTCTAATGATCAAACTCGGCTTCATAACTCAACGAAAGTAGCTCACGACGGGTTCGCCTATTGACAAAACTTCGAGATTAAGAAAAGAATGACCGTATTCCAACCTATGACACCACCTTATGTCGGCTTAAAACACTTCTTATGTCAAAGTAACCTTACATTGCATTGAACTAAGCTAAAAGAGATTACATGTGTAGAAGTATGATATTAACATGGAATGCTCTAAGGATCAAACTCGGCTTCATAACTCAACAAAAGCAGCTCACGACGGGTTCGCCTATTGACAAAACTTCTAGATTAAGAAAAGAATGACTGTGTTCCATCCTATGACACTACCTTATGTCGGCTTAACACACTTTCTTATGTCAAAGTAACCTTACATTGCATTGAACTAAGCTAAAAGAGATTACATGTATAGAAGTATGATATTAACATGGAAAGCTCTAAGGATCACACTCGGCTTCATAACTCAACGAAAGTTGTTCACGACGGGTTCGCCTATTGACAAAACTTCTAGATTAAGAAAAGAATGACCGTATTCCAACCTATGACACCACCTTATGTCGACTTAAAACACTTCTTATGTCAAAGTAACCTTACATTGCATTGAACTAAGCTAAAAGAGATTACATGTGTAGAAGCATGATATGAACATGGAAAGCTCTAAGGATCAAACTTGGCTTCATAACTCAAGGAAAGTAGCTCACGACGGGTTCGCCTATTGAAAAACTTATAGATTAAGTAAAGAATGACTGTGTTCCATCCTATGACACCACCTAATGTCGGATTAACACACTTTCTTATGTCAAAATAACCTTACATTGCATTGAACAAAGGTAAAAGAGATTACATGTGTAGAAGTATGATATCAACATGGAAAGCTCTAATGATCAAACTCGGCTTCATAACTCAAAGAAAGTAGCTCACGACGGGTTCGCCTATTGACAAAACTTCTAGATTAAGAAAATAATGACCGTATTCCAACTTATGACACCACCTTATGTCGGCTTAACACACATTCTTATGTCAAAGTAACCTTACATTGCATTGCACTAAGCTAAAAGAGATTACATGTGTAGAAGTATGATATCAACATGGAAAGCTCTAATGATCAAACTCGGCTTCATAACTCAACGAAAGTAGCTCACGACGGGTTTGCCTATTGACAAAACTTCTAGATTAAGAAAAGAATGATCGTATTCCAACCCATGACACCACCTTATGTCGGCTTAAAACACTTCTTATGTCAAAGTAACCATACATTGCATTGAACTAAGCTAAAAGAGATTACATGTGTAGAAGTATGATATGAACATGGAAAGCTCTAAGGATTAAACTTGGCTTCATAACTCAAGGAAAGTAGTTCACGACGGGTTCGACTATCGAAAAACTTCAAGATTAAGGAAAGAATGACTATGTTCCATCCTATGACACCACCTAATGTCGGCTTAACACACTTTCTTATGTCAAAATAACCTTACATTGCATTGAACAAAGCTAAAAGAGATTACATATGTAGAAGTATGATATCAACATGGAAAGCTCTAATGATCAAACTCGGCTTCATAACTCAACGAAAGTAGCTCACAACGGGTTCGCCTATTGACAAAACTTCTAGATTAAGAAAAGAATGACCGTATTCCAACCTATGACACCATCTTATGTCGGCTTAACACACTTTCTTATGTCAAAGTACCCTTACATTGCATTGAACAAAGCCAAAAGAGATTACATGTGTAGAAGTATGATATCAACATGGAAAGCTCTAAGGATCAAACTTGGCTTCATAAGTCAACGAAAGTAGCTCACGACGGGTTCGCCTATTGATAAAACTTCGAGATTAAGAAAAGAATGACCGTATTCCATCCTATGACACCACCTAATATCGGCTTAACACACTTTCTTATGTTAAAATAATCTTACATTGCATTGAACTAAGCTAAAAGAGATTACATGTGTAGAAGCATGATTTGAACATGGAAAGCTCTAAGGATCAAACTTGGCTTCATAACTCAAGGAAAGTAGCTCACGACGGGTTCGCCTATTGAAAAACTTCTAGATTAAGAAAAGAATGAACGTGTTCCATCCTATGACACCACCTTATGTCGGGTTAACACACTTTCTTATGTCAAAGTACCCTTACATTGCATTGAACTAAGCTAAAAGAGATTACATGTGTAGAAGTATGATATCAATATGGAAAGCTCTAATGATCAAACTCGGCTTCATAACTCAACGAAAGTAGCTCACGACGGGTTCGCCTATTGACAAAACTTCGAGATTAAGAAAAGAATGACCGTATTCCAACCTATGACACCACCTTATGTCGGCTTAAAACACTTCTTATGTCAAAGTAACCTTACATTGCATTGAACTAAGCTAAAAGAGATTACATGTGTAGAAGTATGATATTAACATGGAATGCTCTAAGGATCACACTCGGCTTCATAACTCAACGAAAGTAGCTCACGACGGGTTCGCCTATTGACAAAACTTCGAGATTAAGAAAAGAATGATCATATTCCAACCTATGACACCACCTTATGTCGGCTTAAAACACTTCTTATGTCAAAGTAACATTACATTGCATTGAACTAAGCTAAAAGAGATTACATGTGTAGAAGTATGATATGAACATGGAATGCTCTAAGGATCAAACTCGGCTTCATAACTCAACGAAAGTAGCTCAAAACGGGTTCGTCTATTGACAAAACTTCTAGATTAAGAAAAGAATGAACGTGTTCCATCCTATGAGACCACCTTATGTCGGCTTAACACACTTTCTTATGTCAAAGTAACCTTACATTGTATTGAACTAAGCTAAAAGAGATTACATGTGTAGAAGTTTGATATCAACATGGAAAGCTCTTATGGTCAAACTCGGCTTCATAACTCAACGAAAGTAGCTCACGACGGGTTCACCTATTGACAAAACTTCGAGATTAAGAAAAGAATGACCGTATTCCAACCTATGACACCACCTTATGTCGGCTTAAAACACTTCATATGTCAAAGTAACCTTACATTGCATTGAACTAAGCTAAAAGAGATTACATGTGTAGAAGTATGATATGAACATGGAATGCTCTAAGGATCAAACTCGGCTTCATAACTCAACAAAAGCAGCTCACGACGGGTTCGCCTATTGACAAAACTTCTAGATTAAGAAAAGAATGACCGTGTTCCATCCTATGACACTACCTTATGTCGGCTTAACACACTTTCTTATGTCAAAGTAACCTTACATTGCATTGAACTAAGCTAAAAGAGATTACATGTGTAGAAGTATGATATGAACATGGAATGCTCTAAGGATCAAACTCGGTTTCATAACTCAACGAAAGTAGCTCACGACGGGTTCGCTTATTGACAAAACTTCTAGATTAAGAAAAGAATGACCGTATTCCATCCTATGACACCACCTTATGTCGGCTTAAAACACTTCTTATGTCAAAGTAACCTAACATTGCATTGAACTAAGCTAAAAGAGATTACATGTGTAGAAGTATGATATGAATATGGAATGCTCTAAGGATCAAACTCGGCTTCATAACTCAACGAAAGTAGCTCACGACGGGTTCGCCTATTGAAAAAACTTCTAGATTAAGGAAAGAATGACAACGTTCCAACCTATGACACCACCTTATGTCAGCTTAACACACTTTCTTATTTCAAAGTACCCTTACATTGCATTGAACTAAGCTAAAAGAGATTACATGTGTAGAAGTATGATATCAACATGGAAATCTCTATTGATCAAACTCGGCTTCATAACTCAACGAAAGTAGCTCACGACGGGTTTGCCTATTGACAAAACTTCTAGATTAAGAAAATAATGACCGTATTCCAACTTATGACACCACCTTATGTCGGCTTAACACACATTCTGATGTTAAAGTAACCTTACATTGCATTGAACTAAGCTAAAAGAGATTACATGTGTAGAAGTATGATATTAACATGGAAAGCTCTAAGGATCACACTCGGCTTCATAACTCAACGAAAGTTGTTCACGACGGGTTCGCCTATTGACAAAACTTCTAGATTAAGAAAAGAATGACCGTATTCCAACCTATGACGCCACCTTATGTCGACTTAAAACACTTCTTATGTCAAAGTAACCTTACATTGCATTGAACTAAGCTAAAAGAGATTACATGTGTAGAAGCATGATATGAACATGGAAAGCTCTAAGGATCAAACTTGGCTTCATAACTCAAGGAAAGTAGCTCACGACGGGTTCGCCTATTGAAAAACTTATAGATTAAGGAAAGAATGACTGTGTTCCATCCTATGACACCACCTAATGTCGGATTAACACACTTTCTTATGTCAAAATAACCTTACATTGCATTGAACAAAGGTAAAAGAGATTACATGTGTAGAAGTATGATATCAACATGGAAAGCTCTAATGATCAAACTCGGCTTCATAACTCAAAGAAAGTAGCTCACGACGGGTTCGCCTATTGACAAAACTTCTAGATTAAGAAAATAATGACCGTATTCCAACTTATGACACCACCTTATGTCGGCTTAACACACATTCTTATGTCAAAGTAACCTTACATTGCATTGCACTAAGCTAAAAGAGATTACATGTGTAGAAGTATGATATCAACATGGAAAGCTCTAATGATCAAACTCGGCTTCATAACTCAACGAAAGTAGCTCACGACGGGTTTGCCTATTGACAAAACTTCTAGATTAAGAAAAGAATGATCGTATTCCAACCCATGACACCACCTTATGTCGGCTTAAAACACTTCTTATGTCAAAGTAACCATACATTGCATTGAACTAAGCTAAAAGAGATTACATGTGTAGAAGTATGATATGAACATGGAAAGCTCTAAGGATTAAACTTGGCTTCATAACTCAAGGAAAGTAGTTCACGACGGGTTCGACTATCGAAAAACTTCAAGATTAAGGAAAGAATGACTATGTTCCATCCTATGACACCACCTAATGTCGGCTTAACACACTTTCTTATGTCAAAATAACCTTACATTGCATTGAACAAAGCTAAAAGAGATTACATATGTAGAAGTATGATATCAACATGGAAAGCTCTAATGATCAAACTCGGCTTCATAACTCAACGAAAGTAGCTCACAACGGGTTCGCCTATTGACAAAACTTCTAGATTAAGAAAAGAATGACCGTATTCCAACCTATGACACCATCTTATGTCGGCTTAACACACTTTCTTATGTCAAAGTACCCTTACATTGCATTGAACAAAGCCAAAAGAGATTACATGTGTAGAAGTATGATATCAACATGGAAAGCTCTAAGGATCAAACTTGGCTTCATAACTCAAGGAAAGTAGCTCACGACGGGTTCCCCTATTGAAAAACTTATAGATTAAGGAAAGAATGACAGTGTTCCATCCTATGACACCACCTAATATCGGCTTAACACACTTTCTTATGTTAAAATAATCTTACATTGCATTGAACTAAGCTAAAAGAGATTACATGTGTAGAAGCATGATTTGAACATGGAAAGCTCTAAGGATCAAACTTGGCTTCATAACTCAAGGAAAGTAGCTCACGACGGGTTCGCCTATTGAAAAACTTCTAGATTAAGAAAAGAATGAACGTGTTCCATCCTATGACACCACCTTATGTCGGGTTAACACACTTTCTTATGTCAAAGTACCCTTACATTGCATTGAACTAAGCTAAAAGAGATTACATGTGTAGAAGTATGATATCAATATGGAAAGCTCTAATGATAAAACTCGGCTTCATAACTCAACGAAAGTAGCTCACGACGGGTTCGCCTATTGACAAAACTTCGAGATTAAGAAAAGAATGAACGTATTCCAACCTATGACACCACCTTATGTCGGCTTAAAACACTTCTTATGTCAAAGTAACCTTACATTGCATTGAACTAAGCTAAAAGAGATTACATGTGTAGAAGTATGATATTAACATGGAATGCTCTAAGGATCAAACTCGGCTTCATAACTCAACAAAAGCAGCTCACGACGGGTTCGCCTATTGACAAAACTTCTAGATTAAGAAAAGAATGACCGTGTTCTATCCTATGACACTACCTTATGTCGGCTTAACACACTTTCTTATGTCAAAGTAACCTTACATTGCATTGAACTAAGCTAAAAGAGATTACATGTATAGAAGTATGATATTAACATGGAAAGCTCTAAGGATCACACTCGGCTTCATAACTCAACGAAAGTAGCTCACGACGGGTTCGCCTATTGACAAAACTTCGAGATTAAGAAAAGAATGATCATATTCCAACCTATGACACCACCTTATGTCGGCTTAAAACACTTCTTATGTCAAAGTAACATTACATTGCATTGAACTAAGCTAAAAGAGATTACATGTGAAGAAGTATGATATGAACATGGAATGCTCTAAGGATCAAACTCGGCTTCATAACTCAACGAAAGTAGCTCAAAACGGGTTCGTCTATTGACAAAACTTCTAGATTAAGAAAAGAATGAACGTGTTCCTTCCTATGAGACCACCTTATGTCGGCTTAACACACTTTCTTATGTCAAAGTAACCTTACATTGTATTGAACTAAGCTAAAAGAGATTACATGTGTAGAAGTTTGATATCAACATGGAAAGCTCTTATGGTCAAACTCGGCTTCATAACTCAACGAAAGTAGCTCACGACGGGTTCACCTATTGACAAAACTTCGAGATTAAGAAAAGAATGACCGTATTCCAACCTATGACACCACCTTATGTCGGCTTAAAACACTTCATATGTCAAAGTAACCTTACATTGCATTGAACTAAGCTAAAAGAGATTACATGTGTAGAAGTATGATATGAACATGGAATGCTCTAAGGATCAAACTCGGCTTCATAACTCAACAAAAGCAGCTCACGACGGGTTCGCCTATTGACAAAACTTCTAGATTAAGAAAAGAATGACCGTGTTCCATCCTATGACACTACCTTATGTCGGCTTAACACACTTTCTTATGTCAAAGTAACCTTACATTGCATTGAACTAAGCTAAAAGAGATTACATGTATAGAAGTATGATATTAACATGGAAAGCTCTAAGGATCACACTCGGCTTCATAACTCAACGAAAGTAGCTCACGACGGGTTCGCCTATTGACAAAACTTCGAGATTAAGAAAAGAATGATCATATTCCAACCTATGACACCACCTTATGTCGGCTTAAAACACTTCTTATGTCAAAGTAACATTACATTGCATTGAACTAAGCTAAAAGAGATTACATGTGTAGAAGTATGATATGAACATGGAATGCTCTAAGGATCAAACTCGGCTTCATAACTCAACGAAAGTAGCTCAAAACGGGTTCGCCTATTGACAAAACTTCTAGATTAAGAAAAGAATGAACGTGTTCCATCCTATGAGACCACCTTATGTCGGCTTAACACACTTTCTTATGTCAAAGTAACCTTACATTGTATTGAACTAAGCTAAAAGAGATTACATGTGTAGAAGTTTGATATCAACATGGAAAGCTCTTATGGTCAAACTCGGCTTCATAACTCAACGAAAGTAGGTCACGACGGGTTCACCTATTGACAAAACTTCGAGATTAAGAAAAGAATAACCGTATTCCAACCTATGACACCACCTTATGTCGGCTTAAAACACTTCATATGTCAAAGTAACCTTACATTGCATTGAACTAAGCTAAAAGAGATTACATGTGTAGAAGTATGATATGAACATGGAATGTTCTAAGGATCAAACTCGGCTTCATAACTCAACGAAAGTAGCTCACGACGGGTTTGCCTATTGACAAAACTTCTAGATTAAGGAAAGGATGACCGTGTTCCATCCTATAACACCACCTTATGTCGGCTTAACACACTTTCTTATGTCAAAGTACCCTTACATTGCATTGAACTAAGCTAAAAGAGATTACATGTGTAGAAGTATGATATCAACATGGAAAGCTCTAATGATCAAACTCAGCTCCATAACTCAACGAAAGTAGCTCATGATGGGTTCGCCTATTGACAAAACTTCGAGATTAAGAAAAGAATGACTGTATTCCAACCTATGACACCACCTTATCTCGGCTTAAAACACTTCATATGTCAAAGTAACCTTACATTGCATTGAACTAAGCTAAAAGAGATTACATGTGTAGCAGTATGATATGAACATGGAAAGCTCTAAGGATCAAACTTGGCTTCATAACTCAAGGAAAGTAGCTCACAACAGGTTCGCCTATTGAAAAACTTCTAGATTAAGGAAAGAATGACCGTGTTCCATCCTATGAAACCACCTAATATCGGCTTAACACACTTTCTTATGTTAAAATAACCTTACATTGCATTGAACTAAGCTAAAAGAGATTACATGTGTAAAAGTATGATATCAATATGGAAAGCTCTAATAATCAAACTCGGCTTCATAACTCAACGAAAGTAGCTCACGACGGGTTTGCCTATTGAAAAACTTCTAGATTAAGGAAAGAATGACCGTGTTCCATCCTATGACACCACCTAATATCGGCTTAACACACTTTCTTATGTTAAAATAATCTTACATTGCATTGAACTAAGCTAAAAGAGATTACATGTGTAGAAGCATGATTTGAACATGGAAAGCTCTAAGGATCAAACTTGGCTTCATAACTCAAGGAAAGTAGCTCACGACGGGTTCGCCTATTGAAAAACTTCTAGATTAAGAAAAGAATGAACGTGTTCCATCCTATGACACCACCTTATGTCGGCTTAACACACTTTCTTATGTCAAAGTACCCTTACATTGCATTGAACTAAGCTAAAAGAGATTACATGTGTAGAAGTATGATATCAACATGGAAAGCTCTAATGATCAAACTCGGCTTCATAACTCAACGAAAGTAGCTCACGACGGGTTCGCCTATTGACAAAACTTCGAGATTAAGAAAAGAATGACCGTATTCCAACCTATGACACCACCTTATGTCGGCTTAAAACACTTCTTATGTCAAAGTAACCTTACATTGCATTGAACTAAGCTAAAAGAGATTACATGTGTAGAAGTATGATATTAACATGGAATGCTCTAAGGATCAAACTCGGCTTCATAACTCAACAAAAGTAGCTCACGACGGGTTCGCCTATTGACAAAACTTCTAGATTAAGAAAAGAATGACCGTGTTCCATCCTATTACACTACCTTATGTCGGCTTAACACACTTTCTTATGTCAAAGTAACCTTACATTGCATTGAACTAAGCTAAAAGAGATTACATGTATAGAAGTATGATATCAACATGGAAAGCTCTAATGATCAAACTCGGCTTCATAACTCAACGAAAGTAGCTCACGACGGGTTCGCCTATTGACAAAACTTCGAGATTAAGAAAAGAATGACCGTATTCCAACCTATGACACCACCTTATGTCGGCTTAAAACACTTCATATGTCAAAGTAACCTTACATTGCATTGAACTAAGCTAAAAGAGATTACATGTGTAGAAGTATGATATTAACATGGAATGCTCTAAGGATCAAACTCGGCTTCATAACTCAACAAAAGTAGCTCACGACGGGTTCGCCTATTGACAAAACTTCTAGATTAAGAAAAGAATGACCGTGTTCCATCCTATGACACTACCTTATGTCGGCTTAACACACTTTCTTATGTCAAAGTAACCTTACATTGCATTGAACTAAGCTAAAAGAGATTACATGTATAGAAGTATGATATTAACATGGAAAGCTCTAAGGATCACACTCGGCTTCATAACTCAACGAAAGTAGCTCACGACGGGTTCGCCTATTGACAAAACTTCTAGATTAAGAAAAGAATGACTGTATTCCAACCTATGACACCACCTTATGTCGGCTTAAAACACTTCTTATGTCAAAGTAACCTTACATTGCATTGAACTAAGCTAAAAGAGATTACATGTGTAGAAGTATGATATCAACATGGAAATCTCTAAGGATCAAACTCGGCTTCATAACTCAACGAAAGTTGCTCACGACGGGTTCGCCTACTGACAAAACTTCTAGATTAAGAAAAGAATGACCATGTTCCATCCTATGACACTACCTTATGTCGGCTTAACACACTTTCTTATGTCAAAGTAACCTTACATTGCATTGAACTAAGCTAAAAGAGATTACATGTGTAGAAGTATGATATCAATATGGAAAGCTCTAATGATCAAACTCGGCTTCATAACTCAACGAAAGTAGCTCACGACGGGTTCGCCTATTGACAAAACTTCGAGATTAAGAAAAGAACGACCGTATTCCAACCTATGACACCACCTTATGTCGGCTTAACACACTTTCTTATGTCAAAGTACCCTTACATTGCATTGAACTAAGCTAAAAGAGATTACATGTGTAGAAGTATGATATCAACATGGAAAGCTCTAATGATCAAACTCGGCTTCATAACTTAACGAAAGTAGCTCACGACGGGTTCGCCTATTGACAAAACTTCGAGATTAAGAAAAGAATGACCATATTCCAACCTATGACACCACCTTATGTCGGCTTAAAACACTTCTTATGTCAAAGTAACATTACATTGCATTGAACTAAGCTAAAAGAGATTACATGTGTAGAAGTATGATATGAACATGGAATGCTCTAAGGATCAAACTCGGCTTCATAACTCAACGAAAGTAGCTCAAAACGGGTTCGCCTATTGACAAAACTTCTAGATTAAGAAAAGAATGAACGTGTTCCATCCTATGAGACCACCTTATGTCGGCTTAACACACTTTCTTGTGTCAAAGTAACCTTACATTGTATTGAACTAAGCTAAAAGAGATTACATGTGTAGAATTTTGATATCAACATGGAAAGCTCTTATGGTCAAACTCGGCTTCATAACTCAACGAAAGTAGCTCACGACGGGTTCGCCTATTGACAAAACTTCGAGATTAAGAAAAGAATGACCGTATTCCAACCTATGACACCACCTTATGTCGGCTTAAAACACTTCATATGTCAAAGTAACCTTACATTGCATTGAACTAAGCTAAAAGAGATTACATGTGTAGAAGTATGATATGAACATGGAATGCTCTAAGGATCAAACTCGGCTTCATAACTCAAAGAAAGTAGCTCACGACGGGTTCGCCTATTGACAAAACTTCTAGATTAAGGAAAGGATTACCGTGTTCCATCCTATAACACCACCTTATGTCGGCTTAACACACTTTCTTATGTCAAAGTACCCTTACATTGCATTGAACTAAGCTAAAAGAGATTATATGTGTAGAAGTATGATATCAACATGGAAAGCTCTAATGATCAAACTCAGCTTCATAACTCAACGAAAGTAGCTCATAATGGGTTCGCCTATTGACAAAACTTCGAGATTAAGAAAAGAATGACTGTATTCCAACCTATGACACCACCTTATGTCGGCTTAAAACACTTCATATGTCAAAGTAACCTTACATTGCATTGAACTAAGCTAAAAGAGATTACATGTGTAGCAGTATGATATGAACATGGAAAGCTCTAAGGATCAAACTTGGCTTCATAACTCAAAGAAAGTAGCTCACGACGGGTTCGCCTATTGACAAAACTTCTAGATTAAGAAAAGAATGACCGTATTCCAACCAATGACACCACCATATGTCGGCTTAAAACACTTCTTATGTCAAAGTAACCTTACATTGCATTGAACTAAGCTAAAAGAGATTACATGTATAGAAGTATAATATGAACATGGAATGCTCTAAGGATCAAACTCGGCTTCATAACTCAAAGAAAGTAGCTCACGACGGGTTCGCCTATTGACAAAACTTCTAGATTAAGAAAAGAATGACAACGTTCCAACCTATGACACCACCTTATGTCGGCTTAACACACTTTCTTATGTTTAAATAATCTTACATTGCATTGAACTAAGCTAAAAGAGATTACATGTGTAGAAGCATGATTTGAACATGGAAAGCTCTAAGGATCAAACTTGGCTTCATAACTCAAGGAAAGTAGCTCACGACGGGTTCGCCTATTGAAAAACTTCTAGATTAAGAAAAGAATGAACGTGTTCCATCCTATAACACCACCTTATGTCGGCTTAACACACTTTCTTATGTCAAAGTACCCTTACATTGCATTGAACTAAGCTAAAAGAGATTACATGTGTAGAAGTATGATATCAACATGGAAAGCTTTAATGATCAAACACGGCTTCATAACTCAACGAAAGTAGCTCACGACGGGTTCGCCTATTGACAAAACTTCGAGATTAAGAAAAGAATGACCGTATTCCAACCTATGACACCACCTTATGTCGGCTTAAAACACTTCTTATGTCAAAGTAACCTTACATTGCATTGAACTAAGCTAAAAGAGATTACATGTGTAGAAGTATGATATGAACATGGAATGCTCTAAGGATCAAACTAGGCTTCATAACTCAACAAAAGTAGCTCACGACGGGTTCGCCTATTGACAAAACTTCTAGATTAAGAAAAGAATGACCGTGTTCCATCCTATGACACTACCTTATGTCGGCTTAACACACTTTCTTATGTCAAAGTAACCTTACATTGCATTGAACTAAGCTAAAAGAGATTACATGTGTAGAAGTATGATATGAACATGGAAAGCTCTAAGGATCAAACTCGGCTTCATAACTCAACAAAAGTAGCTCACGACGGGTTCGCCTATTGACAAAACTTCTAGTTTAAGGAAAGAATGACCACGTTCCAACCTATGACACCACCTTATGTCGGCTTAACACACTTTCTTATGTCAGAGTAATCTTACATTGCATTGAACTAAGCTAAAAGAGATTACATGTGTAGAAGTATGATATGAACATGGAATGCTCTAAGGATCAAACTCGGCTTCATAACTCAACGAAAGTAGCTCATGATGGGTTCGCCTATTGACAAAACTTCGAGATTAAGAAAAGAATGACTGTATTCCAACCTATGACACCACCTTATGTCGGCTTAAAACACTTCATATGTCAAAGTAACCTTACATTGCATTGAACTAAGCTAAAAGAGATTACATGTGTAGCAGTATGATATGAACATGGAAAGCTCTAAGGATCAAACTTGGCTTCATAACTCAAGGAAAGTAGCTCACAACAGGTTCGCCTATTGAAAAACTTCTAGATTAAGGAAAGAATGACCGTGTTCCATCCTATGAAACCACCTAATATCGGCTTAACACACTTTCTTATGTTAAAATAACCTTACATTGCATTGAACTAAGCTAAAAGAGATTACATGTGTAAAAGTATGATATCAATATGGAAAGCTCTAATAATCAAACTCGGCTTCATAACTCAACGAAAGTAGCTCACGACGGGTTTGCCTATTGAAAAACTTCTAGATTAAGGAAAGAATGACCGTGTTCCATCCTATGACACCACCTAATATCGGCTTAACACACTTTCTTATGTTTAAATAATCTTACATTGCATTGAACTAAGCTAAAAGAGATTACATGTGTAGAAGCATGATTTGAACATGGAAAGCTCTAAGGATCAAACTTGGCTTCATAACTCAAGGAAAGTAGCTCACGACGGGTTCGCCTATTGAAAAACTTCTAGATTAAGAAAAGAATGAACGTGTTCCATCCTATAACACCACCTTATGTCGGCTTAACACACTTTCTTATGTCAAAGTACCCTTACATTGCATTGAACTAAGCTAAAAGAGATTACATGTGTAGAAGTATGATATCAACATGGAAAGCTCTAATGATCAAACTCGGCTTCATAACTCAACGAAAGTAGCTCACGACGGGTTCGCCTATTGACAAAACTTCGAGATTAAGAAAAGAATGACCGTATTCCAACCTATGACACCACCTTATGTCGGCTTAAAACACTTCTTATGTCAAAGTAACCTTACATTGCATTGAACTAAGCTAAAAGAGATTACATGTGTAGAAGTATGATATGAACATGGAATGCTCTAAGGATCAAACTAGGCTTCATAACTCAACAAAAGTAGCTCACGACGGGTTCGCCTATTGACAAAACTTCTAGATTAAGAAAAGAATGACCGTGTTCCATCCTATGACACTACCTTATGTCGGCTTAACACACTTTCTTATGTCAAAGTAACCTTACATTGCATTGAACTAAGCTAAAAGAGATTACATGTATAGAAGTATGATATTAACATGGAAAGCTCTAAGGATCACACTCGGCTTCATAACTCAACGAAAGTAGCTCACGACGGGTTCGCCTATTGACAAAACTTCTAGATTAAGAAAAGAATGACCGTATTCCAACCTATGACACCACCTTATGTCGGCTTAAAACACTTCATATGTCAAAGTAACCTTACACTGCATTGAACTAAGCTAAAAGAGATTACATGTGTAAAAGTATGATATGAACATGGAATGCTCTAAGGATCAAACTCGGCTTCATAACTCAACGAAAGTAGCTCAAAACGGGTTCGCCTATTGAAAAACTTCTAGATTAAGGAAAGAATGACCGTGTTCCATCCTATAACACCACCTTATGTCGGCTTAACACACTTTCTTATGTCAAAGTACCCTTACATTGCATTGAACTAAGCTAAAAGAGATTACATGTGTAGAAGTATGATATCAACATGGAAAGCTCTAATGATCAAACTCGGCTTCATAACACAACGAAAGTAGCTCACGACGGGTTCGCCTATTGACAAAACTTCGAGATTAAGAAAAGAATGATCGTATTGCAACCTATAACACCACCTTATGTCGGCTTAAAACACTTCTTATGTCAAAGTAACCTTACATTGCATTGAACTAAGCTAAAAGAGATTACATGTGTAGAAGTATGATATGAACATGGAGTGCTCTAAGGATCAAACTCGGCTTCATAACTCAACGAAAGTAGCTCAAAACGGGTTCGCCTATTGACAAAACTTCAAGATTAAGAAAAGAATGAACGTGTTCCATCCTATGAGACCACCTTATGTCGGCTTAACACAAAGTAACCTTACATTGCATTGAACTAAGCTAAAAGAGATTACATGTGTAGAAGCATGATTTGAACATGGAAAGCTCTAAGGATCAAACTTGGCTTCATAACCCAAGGAAAGTAGCTCACGACGGGTTCGCCTATTGAAAAACTTCTAGATTAAGAAAAGAATGAATGTGTTCCATCCTATGACACCACCTTATGTCGGCTTAACACACTTTCTTATGTCAAAGTACCCTTACATTGCATTGAACTAAGCTAAAAGAGACTACATGTGTAGAAGTATGATATCAACATGGAAAGCTCTAATGATCAAACTCGGCTTCATAACTCAACGAAAGTAGCTCACAACGGGTTCGCCTATTGAAAAACTTCGAGATTAAGAAAGGAATGACCGTATTCCAACCTATGACACCACCTTATGTCGGCTTAAAACACTTCTTATGTCAAAGTAACCTTACATTGCATTGAACTAAGCTAAAAGAGATTACATGTGTAGAAGTATGATATGAACATGGAATGCTCTAAGGATCAAACTCGGCTTCATAACTCAACAAAAGTAACTCACGACGGGTTCGCCTATTGACAAAACTTCTAGATTAAGAAAAGAATGACCGTGTTCCATCCTATGACACTACCTTATGTCCGCTTAACACACTTTCTTATGTCAAAGTAACCTTACATTGCATTGAACTAAGCTGAAAGAGATTACATGTATAGAAGTATGATATTAACATGGAAAGCTCTAAGGATCACACTCGGCTTCATAACTCAACGAAAGTAGCTCACGACGGGTTCGCCTATTGACAAAACTTCTTGATTAAGAAAAGAATGACCGTGTTCCATCCTATGACACCACCTTATGTCGGCTTAAAACACTTCTTATGTCAAAGTAACCTTACATTGCATTGAACTAAGCTAAAAGAGATTACATGTGTAGAAGTATGATATCAACGTGGAAAGCTCTAATGATCAAACTCTGGTTCATAACTCAACGAAAGTAGCTCACGACGGGTTCGCCTATTGACAAAACTTCTAGATTAAGAAAAGAATGACCGTATTCCAACCTATGACACCACCTTATGTCGGCTTAAAACACTTTCTTATGTCAAAATAACCTTACATTGCATTGAACAAAGCTAAAAGAGATTACATGTGTAGAAGTATGATATCAACATGGAAAGCTCTAAGGATCAAACTTGGCTTCATAACTCAAGGAAAGTAGCTCACGACGGGTTCGCCTATTGAAAAACTTCTAGATTAAGAAAAGAATGAACGTGTTCCATCCTATGACACCACCTTATGTCGGCTTAACACACTTTCTTATGTCAAAGTACCCTTACATTGCATTGAACTAAGCTAAAAGAGATTACATGTGTAGAAGTATGATATCAATATGGAAAGCTCTAATGATCAAACTCGGCTTCATAACTCAACGAAAGTAGCTCACGACGGGTTCGCCTATTGACAAAACTTCGAGATTAAGAAAAGAATGACCGTATTCTAACCTATGACACCACCTTATGTCGGCTTAAAACACTTCTTATGTCAAAGTAACCTTACATTGCATTGAACTAAGCTAAAAGAGATTACATGTGTAGAAGTATGATATGAACATGGAATGCTCTAAGGATCAAACTCGGCTTCATAACTCAACAAAAGTAGCTCACGACGGGTTCGCCTATTGACAAAACTTCTAGATTAAGAAAAGAATGACCGTGTTCCATCCTATGACACTACCTTATGTCGGCTTAACACACTTTCTTATGTCAAAGTAACCTTACATTGCATTGAATTAAGCTAAAAGAGATTACATGTATAGAAGTATGATATTAACATGGAAAGCTCTAAGGATCACACTCGGCTTCATAACTCAATGAAAGTAGCTCACGACGGGTTCGCCTATTGACAAAACTTCTAGATTAAGAAAAGAATGACCGTATTCCAACCTATGACACCACCTTATGTCGGCTTAAAACACTTCTTATGTCAAAGTAACCTTACATTGCATTGAACTAAGCTAAAAGAGATTACATGTGTAGAAGCATGATATGAACATGGAAAGCTCTAAGGATTAAACTTGGCTTCATAACTCAAGGAAAGTAGCTCACGACGGGTTCGCCTATTGAAAAACTTCTAGATTAAGGAAAGAATGACCGTGTTCCATCCTATAACACCACCTTATGTCGGCTTAACACACTTTCTTATGTCAAAGTACCCTTACATTGCATTGAACTAAGCTAAAAGAGATTACATGTGTAGAAGTATGATATCAACATGGAAAGCTCTAATGATCAAACTCGGCTTCATAACTCAACGAAAGTAGCTCACGACGGGTTCGCCTATTGACAAAACTTCGAGATTAAGAAAAGAATGACCATATTCCAAATTATGACACCACCTTATGTCGGCTTAAAACACTTCTTATGTCAAAGTAACCTTACATTGCATTAAACTAAGCTAAAAGAGATTACATGTGTAGAAGTATGATATGAACATGGAATGCTCTAAGGATCAAACTCGTCTTCATAACTCAACGAAAGTAGCTCAAAACGGGTTCGCCTATTGACAAAACTTCTAGATTAAGAAAAGAATGAACGTGTTCCATCCTATGAGACCACCTTATGTCGGCTTAACACACTTTCTTATGTCAAAGTAACCTTACATTGTATTGAACTAAGCTAAAAGAGATTACATCTGTAGAAGTATGATATCAACATGGAAAGCTTTAAAGATCAAACTCGGCTTCATAACTCAACGAAAGTAGATCACGACGGGTTCGCCTATTGACAAAACTTCGAGATTAAGAAAAGAATGACCGTATTCCAACCTATGACACCACCTTATGTCGGCTTAAAACACTTCATATGTCAAAGTAACCTTACATTGCATTGAACTAAGCTAAAAGAGATTACATGTGTAGAAGTATGATATGAACATGGAATGCTCTAAGGATCAAACTCGGCTTCATAACTCAACGAAAGTAGCTCACGACGGGTTCGCCTATTGACAAAACTTCTAGATTAAGGAAAGGATGACCGTGTTCCATCCTATAACACCACCTTATGTCGGCTTAACACACTTTCTTATGTCAAAGTACCCTTACATTGCATTGAACTAAGCTAAAAGAGATTACATGTGTAGAAGTATGATATCAACATGGAATCTCTAATGATCAAATTCGGCTTCATAACTCAACGAAAGTAGCTCACGACGGGTTCGCCTATTGACAAAACTTCGAGATTAAGAAAAGAATGATCATATTCCAACCTATGACACCACCTTATGTCGGCTTAAAACACTTCTTATGTCAAAGTTACCTTACATTGCATTGAACTAAGCTAAAAGAGATTACATGTGTAGAAGTATGATATGAACATGGAATGCTCTAAGGATCAAACTCGGCTTCATAACTCAACAAAAGTAGCTCACGACGGGTTCGCCTATTGACAAAACATCTAGATTAAGAAAAGAATGACCGTGTTCCATCCTATGACACTACCTTATGTCGGCTTAACACACTTTCTTATGTCAAAGTAACTTACATTGCATTGTACTAAGCTAAAAGAGATTACATGTATAGAAGTATGATATTAACATGGAAAGCTCTCAGGATCACACTCGGCTTCATAACTCAACGAAAGTAGCTCACGACGGGTTCGCCTATTGACAAAACTTGTAGATTAAGAAAAGAATGACCGTATTCCAACCTATGACACCACCTTATGTCGGCTTAAAACACTTCTTATGTCAAAGTAACCTTACATTGCATTGAACTAAGCTAAAAGAGATTACATGTGTAGAAGCATGATATGAAGATGGAAAGCTCTAAGGATCAAACTTGGCTTCATAACTCAAGGAAAGTAGCTCACGACGGGTTCGCCTATTGAAAAACTTCTAGATTAAGGAAAGAATGACCGTGTTCCATCCTATAACACCACCTTATGTCGGCTTAACACACTTTCTTATGTCAAAGTACCCTTACATTGCATTGAACTAAGCTAAAAGAGATTACATGTGTAGAAGTATGATATCAACATGGAAAGCTCTAATGATCAAACTTGGCTTCGTAACTCAACAAAAGTAGCTCACGACGGGTTCGCCTATTGACAAAACTTCTAGATTAAGAAAAGAATGACCGTGTTCCATCCTATGACACTACCTTATGTCGGCTTAACACACTTTCTTATGTCAAAGTAACCTTACATTGCATTGAACTAAGCTAAAAGAGATTACATGTGTAGAAGTATGATATGTACATGGTATGCTCTAAGGATCAAACTCGGCTTCATAACTCAACGAAAGTAGCTTAAAACGGGTTCGCCTATTGACAAAACTTCTAGATTAAGAAAAGAATGAACGTGTTCCATCCTATGAGACCACCTTATGTCGGCTTAACACACTTTCTTATGTCAAAGTAACCTTACATTGTATTGAACTAAGCTAAAAGAGATTACATGTGTAGAAGTATGATATCAACATGGAAAGCTTTGAAGATAAAACTCGGCTTCATAACTCAACGAAAGTAGCTCACGACGGGTTCGCCTATTGACAAAACTTCGAGATTAAGAAAAGAATGACCGTATTCCAACCTATGACACCACCTTATGTCGGCTTAAAACACTTCATATATCAAAGTAACCTTACATTGCATTGAACTAAGCTAAAAGAGATTACATGTGTAGAAGTATGATATGAACATGGAATGCTCTAAGGATCAAACTCGGCTTCATAACTCAACGAAAGTAGCTCACGACGGGTTCGCCTATTGACAAAACTTCTAGATTCAGGAAAGGATGACCGTGTTCCATCCTATAACACCACCTTATGTCGGCTTAACACACTTTCTTATGTCAAAGTACCCTTACATTGCATTGAACTAAGCTAAACGAGATTACATGTGTAGAAGTATGATATCAACATGGAAAGCTCTAATGATCAAACTCAGCTTCATAACTCAACGAAAGTAGCTCACGACGGGTTCGCCTATTGACAAAACTTCGAGATTAAGAAAAGAATAACCGTATTCCAACCTATGACACCACCTTATGTCGGCTTAAAACACTTCATATGTCAAAGTAACCTTACATTGCATTGAACTAAGCTAAAAGAGATTACATGTGTAGAAGTATGATATGAACATGGAAAGCTCTAAGGATCAAACTTGGCTTCATAACTCAAGGAAAGTAGCTCACGACGGGTTCGCCTATTGAAAAACTTCTAGATTAAGGAAAGAATGACTGTGTTCCATCCTATGAAACCACCTAATATCGGCTTAACACACTTTCTTATGTTAAAATAACCTTACATTGCATTGAATTAAGCTAAAAGAGATTACATGTGTAAAAGTATGATATCAACATGGAAAGCTCTAATGATAAAACTCGGCTTCATAACTCAATGAAAGTAGCTCACGACGGGTTTGCCTATTGACAAAACTTCTAGATTAAGAAAAGAATGACCGTATTCCAACCTATGACACCACCTTATGTCGGCTTAAAACACTTCTTATGTCAAAGTAACCTTACATTGCATTGAACTAAGCTAAAAGAGATTACATGTGTAGAAGTATGATATGAACATGGAATGCTCTAAGGATCAAACTCGGCTTCATAACTCAACAAAAGTAGCTCACGACGGGTTCGCCTATTGACAAAACTTCTAGATTAAGAAAAGAATGACCGTGTTCCATCCTATGACACTACCTTATGTCGGCTTAACACACTTTCTTATGTCAAAGTAACCTTACATTGCATTGAATTAAGCTAAAAGAGATTACATGTATAGAAGTATGATATTAACATGGAAAGCTCTAAGGATCACACTCGGCTTCATAACTCAATGAAAGTAGCTCACGACGGGTTCGCCTATTGAAAAACTTCTAGATTAAGGAAAGAATGACCGTGTTCCATCCTATAACACCACCTTATGTCGGCTTAACATACTTTCTTATGTCAAAGTACCCTTACATTGCATTGAACTAAGCTAAAAGAGATTACATGTGTAGAAGTATGATATCAACATGGAAAGCTCTAATGATCAAACTCGGCTTCATAACTCAACGAAAGTAGCTCACGACGGGTTCGCCTATTGACAAAACTTCGAGATTAAGAAAAGAATGATCGTATTCCAACCTATGACACCACCTTATGTCGGCTTAAAACACTTCTTATGTCAAAGTAACCTTACATTGCATTGAACTAAGCTAAAAGAGATTACATGTGTAGAAGTATGATATGAACATGGAATGCTCTAAGGATCAAACTCGGCTTCATAACTCAACAAAAGTAGCTCACGACGGGTTCGCCTATTGACAAAACTTCTAGATTAAGAAAAGAATGACCGTGTTCCATCCTATGACAATACCTTATGTCGGCTTAACACACTTTCTTATGTCAAAGTAACCTTACATTGCATTGAATTAAGCTAAAAGAGATTACATGTATAGAAGTATGATATTAACATGGAAAGCTCTAAGGATCACACTCGGCTTCATAACTCAATGAAAGTAGCTCACGACGGGTTCGCCTATTGACAAAACTTCTAGATTAAGAAAAGAATGACCGTATTCCAACCTATGACACCACCTTATGTCGGCTTAAAACACTTCTTATGTCAAAGTAACCTTACATTGCATTGAACTAAGCTAAAAGAGATTACATGTGTAGAAGCATGATATGAACATGGAAAGCTCTAAGGATCAAACTTGGCTTCATAACTCAAGGAAAGTAGCTCACGACGGGTTCGCCTATTGAAAAACTTCTAGATTAAGGAAAGAATGACCGTGTTCCATCCTATAACACCACCTTATGTCGGCTTAACACACTTTCTTATGTCAAAGTACCCTTACATTGCATTGAACTAAGCTAAAAGAGATTACATGTATAGAAGTATGATATTAACATGGAAAGCTCTAAGGATCACACTCGGCTTCATAACTCAACGAAAGTAGCTCACGAGGGGTTCGCCTATTGACAAAACTTCTAGATTAAGAAAAGAATGACCGTATTCCAACCTATGACACCACCTTATGTCGGCTTAAAACACTTCTTATGTCAAAGTAACCTTACATTGCATTGAACTAAGCTAAAAGAGATTACATGTGTAGAAGTATGATATTAACATGGAATGCTCTAAGGATCACACTCGGCTTCATAACTCAACGAAAGTAGCTCACGACGGGTTCGCCTATTGACAAAACTTCGAGATTAAGAAAAGAATGACCATATTCCAACCTATGACACCACCTTATGTCGGCTTAAAACACTTCTTATGCCAAAGTAACCTTACATTGCATTGAACTAAGCTAAAAGAGATTACATGTGTAGAAGTATGATATGAACATGGAATGCTCTAAGGATCAAACTCGGCTTCATAACTCAACGAAAGTAGCTCAAAACGGGTTCGCCTATTGACAAAACTTCTAGATTAAGAAAAGAATGACCGTATTCCAACCTATGACACCACCTTATGTCGGCTTAAAACACTTCTTATGTCAAAGTAACCTTACATTGCATTGAACTAAACTAAAAGAGATTACATGTGTAGAAGTATGATATGAACATGGAATGCTCTAAGGATCAAACTCGGCTTCATAACTCAACGAAAGTAGCTCACGACGGGTTCGCCTATTGACAAAACTTCGAGATTAAGAAAAGAATGACCGTATTCCAACCTATGACACCACCTTATGTCGGCTTAAAACACTTCATATGTCAAAGTAACCTTACATTGCATTGAACTAAGCTAAAAGAGATTACATGTGTAGAAGTATGATATGAACATGGAAAGCTCTAAGGATCAAACTTGGCTTCATAACTCAAGGAAAGTAGCTCACGACGGGTTCGCCTATTGAAAAACTTCTAGATTAAGGAAAGAATGACCGTGTTCCATCCTATGAAACCACCTAATATCGGCTGAACACACTTTCTTATGTTAAAATAACCTTACATTGCATTGAACTAAGCTAAAAGAGATTACATGTGTAGAAGTATGATATGAACATGGAATGCTCTAAGGATCAAACTCGGCTTCATAACTCAACAAAAGTAGCTCACGACGGGTTCGCCTATTGACAAAACTTCTAGATTAAGAAAAGAATGACCGTGTTCCATCCTATGACACTACCTTATGTCGGCTTAACACACTTTCTTATGTCAAAGTAACCTTACATTGCATTGAATTAAGCTAAAAGAGATTACATGTATAGAAGTATGATATTAACATGGAAAGCTCTAAGGATCACACTCGGCTTCATAACTCAATGAAAGTAGCTCACGCCGGGTTCGCCTATTGAAAAACTTCTAGATTAAGGAAAGAATGACCGTGTTCCATCCTATAACACCACCTTATGTCGGCTTAACATACTTTCTTATGTCAAAGTACCCTTACATTGCATTGAACTAAGCTAAAAGAGATTACATGTGTAGAAGTATGATATCAACATGGAAAGCTCTAATGATCAAACTCGGCTTCATAACTCAACGAAAGTAGCTCACGACGGGTTCGCCTATTGACAAAACTTCGAGATTAAGAAAAGAATGATCGTATTCCAACCTATGACACCACCTTATGTCGGCTTAAAACACTTCTTATGTTAAAGTAACCTTACATTGCATTGAACTAAGGTAAAAGAGATTACATGTGTAGAAGTATGATATGACCATGGAATGCTCTAAGGATCAAACTCGGCTTCATAACTCAACAAAAGTAGCTCACGACGGGTTCGCCTATTAACAAAACTTCTAGATTAAGAAAAGAATGACCGTGTTCCATCCTATGACACTACCTTATGTCGGCTTAACACACTTTCTTATGTCAAAGCAACCTTACATTGCATTGAATTAAGCTAAAAGAGATTACATGTATAGAAGTATGATATTAACATGGAAAGCTCTAAGGATCACACTCGGCTTCATAACTCAATGAAAGTAGCTCACGACGGGTTCGCCTATTGACAAAACTTCTAGATTAAGAAAAGAATGACCGTATTCCAACCTATGACACCACCTTATGTCGGCTTAAAACACTTCTTATGTCAAAGTAACCTTACATTGCATTGAACTAAGCTAAAAGAGATTACATGTGTAGAAGCATGATATGAACATGGAAAGCTCTAAGGATCAAACTTGGCTTCATAACTCAAGGAAAGTAGCTCACGACGGGTTCGCCTATTGAAAAACTTCTAGATTAAGGAAAGAATGACCGTGTTCCATCCTATAACACCACCTTATGTCGGCTTAACACACTTTCTTATGTCAAAGTACCCTTACATTGCATTGAACTAAGCTAAAAGAGATTACATGTGTAGAAGTATGATATCAACATGGAAAGCTCTAATGATCAAACTCGGCTTCATAACTCAACGAAAGTAGCTCACGACGGGTTCGCCTATTGACAAAACTTCGAGATTAAGAAAAGAATGACCATATTCCAACCTATGACACCACCTTATGTCGGCTTAAAACACTTCTTATGCCAAAGTAACCTTACATTGCATTGAACTAAGCTAAAAGAGATTACATGTGTAGAAGTATGATATGAACATGGAATGCTCTAAGGATCAAACTCGGCTTCATAACTCAACGAAAGTAGCTCAAAACGGGTTCGCCTATTGACAAAACTTCTAGATTAAGAAAAGAATGACCGTATTCCAACCTATGACACCACCTTATGTCGGCTTAAAACACTTCTTATGTCAAAGTAACCTTACATTGCATTGAACTAAGCTAAAAGAGATTACATGTGCAGAAGCATGATATGAACATGGAAAGCTCTAAGGATCAAACTTGGCTTCATAACTCAAGGAAAGTAGCTCACGACGGGTTCGCCTATTGAAAAACTTCTAGATTAAGGAAAGAATGACCGTGTTCCATCCTATGACACTACCTTATGTCGGCTTAACACACTTTCTTATGTCAAAGTAACCTTACATTGCATTGAATTAAGCTAAATGAGATTACATGTATAGAAGTATGATATTAACATGGAAAGCTCTAAGGATCACACTCGGCTTCATAACTCAATGAAAGTAGCTCACGACGGGTTCGCCTATTGACAAAACTTCTAGATTAAGAAAAGAATGACCATATTCCAACCTATGACACCACCTTATGTCGGCTTAAAACACTTCTTATGTCAAAGTAACCTTACATTGCATTGAACTAAGCTAAAAGAGATTACATGTGTAGAAGTATGATATCAACATGGAAAGCTCTAATGATCAAACTCAGCTTCATAACTCAACGAAAGTAGCTCACGACGGGTTCGCCTATTGAAAAACTTCTAGATTAAGGAAAGAATGACCGTGTTCCATCCTATAACACCACCTTATGTCGGCTTAACATACTTTCTTATGTCAAAGTACCCTTACATTGCATTGAACTAAGCTAAAAGAGATTACATGTGTAGAAGTATGATATCAACATGGAAAGCTCTAATGATCAAACTCGGCTTCATAACTCAACGAAAGTAGCTCACGACGGGTTCGCCTATTGACAAAACTTCGAGATTAAGAAAAGAATGATCGTATTCCAACCTATAACACCACCTTATGTCGGCTTAAAACACTTCTTATGTCAAAGTAACCTTACATTGCATTGAACTAAGCTAAAAGAGATTACATGTGTAGAAGTATGATATGAACATGGAATGCTCTAAGGATCAAACTCGGCTTCATAACTCAACGAAAGTAGCTCAAAACGGGTTCGCCTATTGACAAAACTTCAAGATTAAGAAAAGATTTAACGTGTTCCATCCTATGAGACCACCTTATGTCGGCTTAAAACACTTCTTATGTCAAAGTAAACTTACATTCTATTGAACTAAGCTAAAAGAGATTACATGTGTAGAAGTATGATATGAACATGGAATGCTCTAAGGATTAAACTCGGCTTCATAACTCAACGAAAGTAGCTCACGACGGGTTCGCCTATTGACAAAACTTCTAGATTAAGAAAAGAATGAACGTGTTCCATCCTATGACACCACCTTATGTCGGCTTAACACACTTTCTTATGTCAAAGTAACCTTACATTGTATTGAACTAAGCTAAAAGAGATTACATGTGTAGAAGTATGATATGAACATGGAAAGCTTTAAGGATCAAACTCGGCTTCATAACTCAACGAAAGTAGCTCACAACGGGTTCGCCTATTGATAAAACTTCTAGATTAAGAAAAGAATGACCGTGTTCCATCCTATGACACTACCTTATGTCGGCTTAACACACTACCTTATGTCAAAGTAACCTTACATTGCATTGAACTAAGCTAAAAGAGATTACATGTGTAGAAGTATGATATGAACATGGAATGCTCTAAGGATCAAATTCGGCTTCATAACTCAACGAAAGTAGCTCACGACGGGTTCGCCTATTGACAAAACTTCTAGATTAAGGAAAGGATGACCGTGTTCCATCCTATAACACCACCTTATGTCGGCTTAACACACTTTCTTATGTCAAAATACCTTTACATTGCATTGAACTAAGCTAAAAGAGATTACATGTGTAGAAGTATGATATCAACATGGAAAGCTCTAATGATCAAACTCGGCTTCATAACTCAACGAAAGTAGCTCACGACGGGTTCGCCTATTGACAAAACTTCGAGATTAAGAAAAGAATGACCGTATTCCAACCTATGACACCACCTTATGTCGGCTTAAAACACTTCTTATGTCAAAGTAACCTTACATTGCATTGAACTAAGCTAAAAGAGATTACATGTGTAGAAGTATGATATGAACATGGAATGCTCTAAGGATCAAACTCGGCTTCATAACTCAACGAAAGTAGCTCACGACGGGTTCGCCTATTGACAAAACTTCTAGATTAAGAAAAGAATGAACGTGTTCCATCCTATGACACCACCTTATGTCGGCTTAACACACTTTCTTATGTCAAAGTAACCTTACATTGTATTGAACTAAGCTAAAAGAGATTACATGTGTAGAAGTATGATATGAACATGGAATGCTCTAAGGATCAAACTCGGCTTCATAACTCAACGAAAGTAGCTCACTACGGGTTCGCGTATTTATAAAACTTCTAGATTAAGAAAAGAATGACCGTGTTCCATCCTATGACATCACCTTATGTGGGCTTAAAACACTTCTTATGTCAAAGTAACCTTACATTGCATTGAACTAAGCTAAAAGAGATTACATGTGTAGAAGTATGATATGAACATGGAAAGCTCTAAGGATCAAACTCGGCTTCATAACTTAACGAAAGTAGCTCACGACGGGTTCGCCTATTGACAAAACTTCTAGTTTAAGGAAAGAATGACCACGTTCCAACCTATGACACCACCTTATGTCGGCTTAACACACTTTCTTATGTCAGAGTAATCTTACATTGCATTGAACTAAGCTAAAAGAGATTACATGTGTAGAAGTATGATATGAACATGGAATGCTCTAAGGATCAAACTCGGCTTCATAACTCAACGAAAGTAGCTCACGACGGGTTCGCCTATTGACAAAACTTCTAGATTAAGAAAAGAATGACCGTATTCCAACCTATGACACCACTTTATGTCGGCTTAAAACACTTCTTATGTCAAAGTAACCTAACATTGCATTGAACTAAGCTAAAAGAGATTACATGTGTAGAAATATGATATGAAAATGGAATGCTTTAAGGATCAAACTCGGCTTCATAACTCAACGAAAGTAGCTCACGACGGGTTCGCCTATTGACAAAATTTCTAGATTAAGGAAAGAATGATAACGTTCCAACCTATGACACCACCTTATGTCGGCTTAACAGACTTTCTTATGTAAAAGTACCCTTACATTGCATTGAACTAAGCTAAAAGAGATTACATGTGTAGAAGTATGATATCAATATGGAAAGCTCTAATGATCAAAATCGGCTTCATAACTCAACGAAAGTAGCTCACAACGGGTTCGCCTATTGACAAAACTTCTAGATTAAGAAAAGAATGACCGTATTCCAACCTATGACACCATCTTATGTCGGCTTAACACACTTTCTTATGTCAAAGTAACTGTACATTGCATTGAACTAAGCTAAAAGAGATTACATGTGTAGAAGTATGATATGAACATGGAATGCTCTAAGGATCAAATTCGGCTTCATAACTCAACGAAAGTAGCTCACGACGGGTTCGCCTATTGACAAAACTTCTAGATTAAGGAAAGGATGACCGTGTTCCATCCTATAACACCACCTTATGTCGGCTTAACACACTTTCTTATGTCAAAGTACCCTTACATTGCATTGAACTAAGCTAAAAGAGATTACATGTGTAGAAGTATGATATCAACATGGAAAGCTCTAATGATCAAACTCGGCTTCATAACTCAACGAAAGTAGCTCACGACGGGTTCGCCTATTGACAAAACTTCGAGATTAAGAAAAGAATGACCGTATTCCAACCTATGACACCACCTTATGTCGGCTTAAAACACTTCTTATGTCAAAGTAACCTTACATTGCATTGAACTAAGCTAAAAGAGATTACATGTGTAGAAGTATGATATGAACATGGAATGCTCTAAGGATCAAACTCGGCTTCATAACTCAACGAAAGTAGCTCACGACGGGTTCGCCTATTGACAAAACTTCTAGATTAAGAAAAGAATAAACGTGTTCCATCCTATGACACCACCTTATGTCGGCTTAACACACTTTCTTATGTCAAAGTAACCTTACATTGTATTGAACTAAGCTAAAAGAGATTACATGTGTAGAAGTATGATATGAACATGGAATGCTCTAAGGATCAAACTCGGCTTCATAACTCAACGAAAGTAGCTCACTACGGGTTTGCGTATTGATAAAACTTCTAGATTAAGAAAAGAATGACCGTGTTCCATCCTATGACATCACCTTATGTCGGCTTAAAACACTTCTTATGTCAAAGTAACCTTACATTGCATTGAACTAAGCTAAAAGAGATTACATGTGTAGAAGTATGATATGAACATGGAAAGTTCTAAGGATCAAACTCGGCTTCATAACTCAACGAAAGTAGCTCACGACGGGTTCGCCTATTGACAAAACTTCTAGTTTAAGGAAAGAATGACCACGTTCCAACCTATGACACCACCTTATGTCGGCTTAACACACTTTCTTATGTCAGAGTAATCTTACATTGCATTGAACTAAGCTAAAAGAGATTACATGTGTAGAAGTATGATATGAACATGGAATGCTCTAAGGATCAAATTCGGCTTCATAACTCAACGAAAGTAGCTCACTACGGGTTCGCGTATTGATAAAACTTCTAGATTAAGAAAAGAATGACCGTGTTCCATCCTATGACATCACCTTATGTCGGCTTAAAACATTTCTTATGTCAAAGTAACCTTACATTGCATTGAACTAAGCTAAAAGAGATTACATGTGTAGAAGTATGATATGAACATGGAATGCTCTAAGGATCAAACTCGGCTTCATAACTCAACGAAAGTAGCTCACGACGGGTTCGCCTATTGACAAAACTTCTAGATTAAGAAAAGAATGACCGTATTCCAACCTATGACACCACTTTATGTCGGCTTAAAACACTTCTTATGTCAAAGTAACCTAACATTGCATTGAACTAAGCTAAAAGAGATTACATGTGTAGAAATATGATATGAAAATGGAATGCTCTAAGGATCAAACTCGGCTTCATAACTCAATGAAAGTAGCTCACGACGGGTTCGCCTATTGACAAAATTTCTAGATTAAGGAAAGAATGACAACGTTCCAACCTATGACACCACCTTATGTCGGCTTAACACACTTTCTAATGTAAAAGTACCCTTACATTGCATTGAACTAAGCTAAAAGAGATTACATGTGTAGAAGTATGATATCAACATGGAAAGCTCTAATGATCAAACTCGGCTTCATAACTCAACGAAAGTAGCTCACGACGGGTTCGCCTATTGACAAAACTTCGAGATTAAGAAAAGAATGATCGTATTCCAACCTATAACACCACCTTATGTCGGCTTAAAACATGTCTTATGTCAAAGTAACCTTACATTGCATTGAACTAAGCTAAAAGAGATTACATGTGTAGAAGTATGATATGAACATGGAATGCTCTAAGGATCAAACTCGGCTTCATAACTCAACGAAAGTAGCTCAAAACGGGTTCGCCTATTGACAAAACTTCAAGATTAAGAAAAGATTTAACGTGTTCCATCCTATGAGACCACCTTATGTCGGCTTAAAACACTTCTTATGTCAAAGTAAACTTACATTGTATTGAACTAAGCTAAAAGAGATTACATGTGTAGAAGTATGATATGAACATGGAATGCTCTAAGGATCAAACTCGGCTTCATAACTCAACGAAAGTAGCTCACGACGGGTTCGCCTATTGACAAAATTTCTAGATTAAGGAAAGAATGACAACGTTCCAACCTATGACACCACCTTATGTCGGCTTAACACACTTTCTTATGTAAAAGTACCCTTACATTGCATTGAACTAAGCTAAAAGAGATTACATGTGTAGAAGTATGATATCACTATGGAAAGCTCTAATGATCAAAATCGGCTTCATAACTCAACGAAAATAGCTCACAACGGGTTCGCGTATTGACAAAACTTCTAGATTAAGAAAAGAATGACCGTATTCCAACCTATGACACCATCTTATGTCGGCTTAACACACTTTCTTATGTCAAAGTAACTGTACATTGCATTGAACTAAGCTAAAAGAGATTACATGTGTAGAAGTATGATATGAACATGGAATGCTCTAAGGATAAAATTCGGCTTCATAACTCAACGAAAGTAGCTCACTACGGGTTCGCGTATTGATAAAACTTCTAGATTAAGAAAAGAATGACCGTGTTCCATCCTATGACATCACCTTATGTCGGCTTAAAACATTTCTTATGTCAAAGTAACCTTACATTGCATTGAACTAAGCTAAAAGAGATTACATGTGTAGAAGTATGATATGAACATGGAATGCTCTAAGGATCAAACTCGGCTTCATAACTCAACGAAAGTAGCTCACGACGGGTTCGCCTATTGACAAAACTTCTAGATTAAGAAAAGAATGACCGTATTCCAACCTATGACACCACTTTATGTCGGCTTAAAACACTTCTTATGTCAAAGTAACCTAACATTGCATTGAACTAAGCTAAAAGAGATTACATGTGTAGAAGTATGATATGAACATGGAATGCTCTAAGGATCAAACTCGGCTTCATAACTCAACGAAAGTAGCTCACGACGGGTTCGCCTATTGACAAAACTTCTAGATTAAGAAAAGAATGACCATGTTCCAACCTATGACACCACCTTATGTCGGCTTAACACACTTTCTAATGTAAAAGTACCCTTACATTGCATTGAACTAAGCTAAAAGAGATTACATGTGTAGAAGTATGATATCAATATGGAAAGCTCTAATGATCAAAATCGGCTTCATAACTCAACGAAAGTAGCTCACAACGGGTTCGCCTATTGACAAAACTTCTAGATTAAGAAAAGAATGACCGTATTCCAACCTATGACACCATCTTATGTCGGCTTAACACACTTTCTTATGTCAAAGTAACTGTACATTGCATTGAACTAAGCTAAAAGAGATTACATGTGTAGAAGTATGATATGAACATGGAATGCTCTAAGGATCAAATTCGGCTTCATAACTCAACGAAAGTAGCTTACGACGGGTTCGCCTATTGACAAAACTTCTAGATTAAGGAAAGGATGACCGTGTTCCATCCTATAACACCACCTTATGTCGGCTTAACACACTTTCTTATGTCAAAGTACCCTTACATTGCATTGAACTAAGCTAAAAGAGATTACATGTGTAGAAGTATGATATCAACATGGAAAGCTCTAATGATCAAACTCGGCTTCATAACTCAACGAAAGTAGCTCACGACGGGTTCGCCTATTGACAAAACTTCGAGATTAAGAAAAGAATGACCGTATTCCAACCTATGACACCACCTTATGTCGGCTTAAAACACTTCTTATGTCAAAGTAACCTTACATTGCATTGAACTAAGCTAAAAGAGATTACATGTGTAGAAGTATGATATGAACATGGAATGCTCTAAGGATCAAACTCGGCTTCATAACTCAACGAAAGTAGCTCACGACGGGTTCGCCTATTGACAAAACTTCTAGATTAAGAAAAGAATGAACGTGTTCCATCCTATGACACCACCTTATGTCGGCTTAACACACTTTCTTATGTCAAAGTAACCTTACATTGTATTGAACTAAGCTAAAAGAGATTACATGTGTAGAAGTATTATATGAACATGGAATGCTCTAAGGATCAAACTCGGCTTCATAACTCAACGAAAGTAGCTCATTACGGGTTCGCGTATTGATAAAACTTCTAGATTAAGAAAAGAATGACCGTGTTCCATCCTATGACATCACCTTATGTCGGCTTAAAACACTTCTTATGTCAAAGTAACCTTACATTGCATTGAACTAAGCTAAAAGAGATTACATGTGTAGAAGTATGATATGAACATGGAAAGCTCTAAGGATCAAACTCGGCTTCATAACTCAACGAAAGTAGCTCACGACGGGTTCGCCTATTGACAAAACTTCTAGTTTAAGGAAAGAATGACCACGTTCCAACCTATGACACCACCTTATGTCGGCTTAACACACTTTCTTATGTCAGAGTAATCTTACATTGCATTGAACTAAGCTAAAAGAGATTACATGTGTAGAAGTATGATATGAACATGGAATGCTCTAAGGATCAAACTCGGCTTCATAACTCAACGAAAGTAGCTCACGACGGGTTCGCCTATTGACAAAACTTCTAGATTAAGAAAAGAATGACCGTATTCCAACCTATGACACCACTTTATGTCGGCTTAAAACACTTCTTATGTCAAAGTAACCTAACATTGCATTGAACTAAGCTAAAAGAGATTACATGTGTAGAAATATGATATGAAAATGGAATGCTCTAAGGATCAAACTCGGCTTCATAACTCAACGAAAGTAGCTCACGACGGGTTCGCCTATTGACAAAATTTCTAGATTAAGGAAAGAATGACAACGTTCCAACCTATGACACCACCTTATGTCGGCTTAACACACTTTCTTATGTAAAAGTACCCTTACATTGCATTGAACTAAGCTAAAAGAGATTACATGTGTAGAAGTATGATATCACTATGGAAAGCTCTAATGATCAAAATCGGTTTCATAACTCAACGAAAGTAGCTCACAACGGGTTCGCGTATTGACAAAACTTCTAGATTAAGAAAAGAATGACCGTATTCCAACCTATGACACCATCTTATGTCGGCTTAACACACTTTCTTATGTCAAAGTAACTGTACATTGCATTGAACTAAGCTAAAAGAGATTACATGTGTAGAAGTATGATATGAACATGGAATGCTCTAAGGATCAAATTCGGCTTCATAACTCAACGAAAGTAGCTCACGATGGGTTCGCCTATTGACAAAACTTCTAGATTAAGGAAAGGATGACCGTGTTCCATCCTATAACACCACCTTATGTCGGCTTAACACACTTTCTTATGTCAAAGTACCCTTACATTGCATTGAACTAAGCTAAAAGAGATTACATGTGTAGAAGTATGATATCAACATGGAAAGCTCTAATGATCAAACTCGGCTTCATAACTCAACGAAAGTAGCTCACAACGGGTTCGCCTATTGACAAAACTTCTAGATTAAGAAAAGAATGACCGTATTCCAACCTATGACACCATCTTATGTCGGCTTAACACACTTTCTTATGTCAAAGTAATTGTACATTGCATTGAACTAACCTAAAAGAGATTACATGTGTAGAAGTATGATATGAACATGGAATGCTCTAAGGATCAAATTCGGCTTCATAACTCAACGAAAGTAGCTCACGACGGGTTCGCCTATTGACAAAACTTCTAGATTAAGAAAAGAATGACCGTATTCCAACCTATGACACCATCTTATGTCGGCTTAACATAGTTCTTATGTCAAAGTAACCTTACATTGCATTGAACTAAGCTAAAAGAGATTACATGTGTAGAAGTATGATATCAACATGGAAAGCTCTAATGATCAAACTCGCCTTCATAACTCAACGAAAGTAGCTCACGACGGGTTCGCCTATTGAAAAACTTCTAGATTAAGGAAAGAATGATCGTGTTCCATCCTATAACACCACCTTATGTCGGCTTAACACACTTTCTTATGTCAAAGTACCCTTACATTGCATTGAACTAAGCTAAAAGAGATTACATGTATAGAAGTATGATATCAACATGGAAAGTTCTAATGATCAAACTCGGCTTCATAACTCAACGAAAGTAGCTCACGACGGGTTCGCCTATTGACAAAACTTCGAGATTAAGCAAAGAATGACTGTATTCCAACCTATGATACCACCTTATGTCGGCTTAAAACACTTCTTATGTCAAAGTAACCTTACATTGCATTGAACTAAACTAAAAGAGATTACATGTGTAGAAGTATGATATGAACATGGAATGCTCTAAGCATCAAACTCGGCTTCATAACTCAACGAAAGTAGCTCACGACGGGTTCGCCTATTGACAAAACTTCTAGATTAAGGAAAGAATGACAACGTTCCAACCTATGACACCACCTTATGTCGGCTTAACACACTTTCTTATGTAAAAGTACCCTTACATTGCATTGAACTAAGCTAAAAGAGATTACATGTGTAGAAGTATGATATCAACATGGAAAGCTCTAATGATCAAACTCGGCTTCATAACTCAACGAAAGTAGCTCACGACGGGTTCGCCTATTGACAAAACTTCGAGATTAAGAAAAGAATGACCGTATTCTAACCTATGACACCACCTTATGTCGGCTTAAAACACTTAATATGTCAAAGTAACCTTACATTGCATTGAACTAAGCTAAAAGAGATTACATGTGTAGAAGTATGATATGAACATCGAAAGCTCTAAGGATCAAACTTGGCTTCATAAATCAAGGAAAGTAGCTCACGACGGGTTCGCATATTGAAAAACTTCTAGATTAAGGAAAGAATGACCGTGTTCCATCCTATAACACCACCTAATATCGGCTTAACACACTTTCTTATGTCAAAGTACCCTTACATTGCATTGAACTAAGCTAAAAGAGATTACATGTGTAGAAGTATGATATCAACATGGAAAGCTCTAATGATCAAACTCGCCTTCATAACTCAACGAAAGTAGCTCACGACGGGTTCGCCTATTGACAAAACTTCGAGATTAAGAAAAGAATGACCGTATTCCAACCTATGACACCACCTTATGTCGGCTTAAAACACTTCTTATGTCAAAGTAACCTTACATTGCATTGAACTAAGCTAAAAGAGATTACATGTGTAGAAGTATGATATGAACATGGAAAGCTCTAAGGATCAAACTTGGCTTCATAACTCAACGAAAGTAGCTCACGACGGGTTCGCCTATTGACAAAACTTCTAGATTAAGGAAAGAATGACAACGTTCCAACCTATGACACCACCTTATGTCGGCTTAACACACTTTCTTATGTAAAAGTACCCTTACATTGCATTGAACTAAGCTAAAAGAGATTACATGTGTAGAAGTATGATATCAACATAGAAAGCTCTAATGATCAAACTCGGCTTCATAACTCAACGAAAGTAGCTCACGACGGGTTCGCCTATTGACAAAACTTCGAGATTAAGAAAAAAATGACCGTATTCCAACTTATGACACCACCTTATGTCGGCTTAAAACACTTCAAATGTCAAAGTAACCTTACATTGCATTGAACTAAGCTAAAAGAGATTACATGTGTAGAAGTATGATATGAACATGGAAAGCTCTAAGGATCAAACTTGGCTTCATAAACCAAGGAAAGTAGCTCACGACGGGTTCGCATATTGAAAAACTTCTAGATTAAGGAAAGAATGACTGTGTTCCATCCTATGACACCACCTAATATCGGCTTAACACACTTTCTTATGTTAAAATAACCTTACATTGCATTGAACTAAGCTAAAAGAGATTACATGTGTAAAAGTATGATATCAACATGGAAAGCTCTAATGATAAAACTCGGCTTCATAACTCAACGAAAGTAGCTCACGACGGGTTTGCCTATTGACAAAACTTCTAGATTAAGAAAAGAATGACCGTAATCCAACCTATGACACCACATTATGTCGGCTTAAAACACTTCTTATGTCAAAGTAATCTTACATTGCATTGAACTAAGCTAAAAGAGATTACATGTGTAGAAGTATGATATGAACATGGAAAGCTCTAAGGATCAAACTTGGCTCCATAACTCAAGGAAAGTAGCTCACGACGGGTTCGCCTATTGAAAAACTTCTAGATTAAGGAAAGAATGACCGTGTTCCATCCTATAACACCACCTTATATCGGCTTAACACACTTTGTTATGTCAAAGTACCCTTACATTGCATTGAACTAAGCTAAAAGAGATTACATGTGTAGAAGTATGATATCAACATGGAAAGCTCTAATGATCAAACTCGCCTTCATAACTCAACGAAAGTATCTCACGACGGGTTCGCCTATTGACAAAACTTCAAGATTAAGAAAAGAATGATCGTATTCCAACCTATGACACCACCTTATGTCGGCTTAAAACACTTTTTATGTCAAAGTAATCTTACATTGCATTGAACTAAGCTAAAAGAGATTACATGTATAGAAGTATGATATGAACATGGAATGCTCTAAGGATCAAACTCGGCTTCATAACTCAACGAAAGTAGCTCACGACGGGTTCGCCTATTGACAAAACTTCTAGATTAAGAAAAGAATGAACGTGTTCCATCCTATGGCACCACCTTATGTCGGCTTAACACACTTTCTTATGTCAAAGTAACCTTACATTGTATTGAACTAAGCTAAAAGAGATTACATGTGTAGAAGTATGATATGATCATGGAAATCTTTAAAGATCAAACTCGGCTTCATAACTCAACGAAAGTAGCTCACGACGGGTTCGCGTATTGATAAAACTTCTAGATTAAGAAAAGAATGACCGTGTTCCATCCTATGACATCACCTTATGTCGGCTTAAAACACTTCTTATGTCAAAGTAACCTTATATTGCATTGAACTAAGCTAAAAGAGATTACATGTGTAGAAGTATGATATGAACATGGAAAGCTCTAAGGATCAAACTCGGCTTCATAACTCAACAAAAGTAGCTCACGACGGGTTCGCCTATTGACAAAACTTCTAGTTTAAGGAAAGAATGACCACGTTCCAACCTATGACACCACCTTATGTCGGCTTAACACACTTTCTTATGTCAGAGTAATCTTACATTGCATTGAACTAAGCTAAAAGAGATTACATGTGTAGAAGTATGATATGAACATGGAATGCTCTAAGGATCAAACTCGGCTTCATAACTCAACGAAAGTAGCTCACGACGGGTTCGCCTATTGACAAAACTTCTAGATTAAGAAAAGAATGACCGTATTCCAACCTATGACACCACCTTATGTCGGCTTAAAACACTTCTTATGTCAAAGTAACCTAACATTGCATTGAACTAAGCTAAAAGAGATTACATGTGTAGAAATATGATATGAAAATGGAATGCTCTAAGGATCAAACTCGGCTTCATAACTCAACGAAAGTAGCTCACGACGTGTTCGCCTATTGACAAAACTTATAGATTAAGGAAAGAATGACAACGTTCCAACCTATGACACCACCTTATGTTGGCTTAGCACACTTTCTTATGTCAAAGTACCCTTACATTGCATTGAACTAAGCTAAAAGAGATTACATGTGTAGAAGTATAATATCAACATGGAAAGCTCTAATGATCAAACTCGGCTTCATAACTCAACAAAAGTAGCTCACAACGGGTTCGCCTATTGACAAAACTTCTAGATTAAGAAAAGAATGACCGTATTCCAACCCATGACACCACCTTATGTCGGCTTAAAACACTTCTTATGTCAAAGTAACCTAACATTGCATTGAACTAAGCTAAAAGAGATTACATGTGTAGAAGTATGATATGAACATGGAATGCTCTAAGGATCAAACTCGGCTTCATAACTCATCGAAAGTAGCTCACGACGGGTTTGCCTATTGACAAAACTTCTAGATTAAGAAAAGAATGACCGTGTTCCATCCTATGACACCACCTTATGTCGGCTTAACACACTTTCTTATGTCAGAGTAACCTTACATTGCATTAAAATAAGCTAAAAGAGATTACATGTGTAGAAGTATAATATGAACATGGAAAGCTCTAAGGATCAAACTCGGCTTCATAACTCAACGAAAGTAGCTCACGACGGGTTTGCCTATTGACAAAACTTCTAGATTAAGGAAAGAATGACAACGTTCCAACCTATGACACCACCTTATGTCGGCTTAACACACTTTCTTATGTCAAAGTACCCTTACATTGCATTGAACTAAGCTAAAAGAGATTACATGTGTAGAAGTATGATATCAACATGGAAAGCTCTAATGATCAAACTCGGCTTCATAACTCAACGAAAGTAGCTCACAAAAGGTTCGCCTATTGACAAAACTTCTAAATTAAGAAAAGAATGACCGTATTCCAACCTATGACCCCACCTTATGTCGGCTTAAAACACTTCATATGTCAAAGTAACCTTACATTGCATTGAACTAAGCTAAAAGAGATTACATGTGTAAAAGTATGATATGAACATGGAAAGCTCTAAGGATCAAACTTGGCTTCATAACTCAAGGAAAGTAGCTCACGACGGGTTCGCCTATTGAAAAATTTCTAGATTAAGGAAAGATTGACCGTGTTCCATCCTATGACACCACCTTATGTCGGCTTAACACACTTTCTTATGTCAAAGTAACCTTACATTGTATTGAACTAAGCTAAAAGAGATTACATGTGTAGAAGTATGATATGAACATGGAAAGCATTAAGAATCAAACTCGGCTTCATAACTCAACGAAAGTAGCTCACGACGGGTTCGCCTATTGACAAAACTTCTAGATTAAGAAAAGAATGACCATGTTCCATCCTATGACACCACCTTATGTCGGCTTAAAACACTTCTTATGTCAAAGTAACCTTACATTGCATTGAACTAAGCTAAAAGAGATTACATGTGTAGAAGTATGATATGAACATGGAATGCTCTAAGGATCAAACTCGACTTCATAACTCAACGAAAGTAGCTCACGACGGGTTCGCCTATTGACAAAACTTCTAGATTAAGAAAAGAATGACCGTGTTCCATCCTATGACACCACCTTATGTCGGCTTAAAACACTTCTTATGTCAAAGTAACCTTATATTGCATTGAACTAACCTAAAAGAGATTACATGTGTAGAAGTATGATATGAACATGGAAAGCTCTAAGGATCAAACTCGGCTTCATAACTCAACGAAAGTAGCTCACGACGGGTTCGCCTATTGACAAAACTTCTAGTTTAAGGAAAGAATGACCACGTTCCAACCTATGACACCACCTTATGTCGGCTTAACACACTTTCTTATGTCAGAGTAACCTTACATTGCATTGAACTAAGCTAAAAGAGATTACATGTGTAGAAGTATGATATGAACATGGAATGCTCTAAGGATCAAACTCGGCTTCATAACTCAACGAAAGTAGCTCACGACGGGTTCGCCTATTGACAAAACTTCTAGATTAAGAAAAGAATGACCGTATTCCAACCTATGATACCACCTTATGTCGGCTTAAAACACTTCTTATGTCAAAGTAACCTAACATTGCATTGAACTAAGCTAAAAGAGATTACATGTGTAGAAGTATGATATGAACATGGAATGCTCTAAGGATCAAACTCGGCTTCATAACTCAACGAAAGTAGCTCACGACGGGTTCGCCTATTGACAAAACTTCTAGATTAAGAAAAGAATGACCGTATTCCAACCTATGATACCACCTTATGTCGGCTTAAAACACTTCTTATGTCAAAGTAACCTAACATTGCATTGAACTAAGCTAAAAGAGATTACATGTGTAGAAGTATGATATGAACATGGAATGCTCTAAGGATCAAACTCGGCTTCATAACTCAACGAAAGTAGCTCACGACGGGTTCGCCTATTGACAAAACTTCTAGATTAAGAAAAGAATGACCATGTTCCAACCTATGACACCACCTTATGTCGGATTAAAACACTTCTTATGTCAAAGTAACCTAACATTGCATTGAACTAAGCTAAAAGAGATTACATGTGTAGAAATATGATATGAAAATGGAATGCTCTAAGGATCAAACTCGGCTTCATAACTCAACGAAAGTAGCTCACGACGGGTTCGCCTATTGACAAAACTTCTAGATTAAGGAAAGAATGACAACGTTCCAACCTATGACACCACCTTATGTCGGCTTAACACACTTTCTTATGTCAGAGTAACCATACATTGCATTGAACTAAGCTAAAAGAGATTACATGTGTAGAAGTATGATATGAACATGGAATGCTCTAAGGATCAAACTCGGCTTCATAACTCAACGAAAGTAGCTCACGACGGGTTCGCCTATTGACAAAACTTCTAGATTAAGAAAAGAACGACCGTATTCCAACCTATGACACCACCTTATGTCGGCTTAAAACACTTCTTATGTCAAAGTAACCTAACATTGCATTGAACTAAGCTAAAAGAGATTACATGTGTAGAAGTATGATATGAACATGGAATGCTCTAAGGATCAAACTCGGCTTCATAACTCAACGAAAGTAGCTCACGACGGGTTCGCCTATTGACAAAACTTCTAGATTAAGAAAAGAATGACCGTATTCCAACCTATGACACCACCTTATGTCGGCTTAAAACACTTCTTATGTCAAAGTAACCTAACATTGCATTGAACTAAGCTAAAAGAGATTACATGTGTAGAAGTATGATATGAACATGGAATGCTCTAAGGATCAAACTCGGCTTCATAACTCAACGAAAGTAGCTCACGACGGGTTCGCCTATTGACAAAACTTCTAGATTAAGAAAAGAATGACCATGTTCCAACCTATGACACCACCTTATGTCGGCTTAACACACTTTCTTATGTCAGAGTAACCTTACATTGCATTGAACTAAGCTAAAAGAGATTACATGTGTAGAAGTATGATATGAACATGGAATGCTCTAAGGATCAAACTCGGCTTCATAACTCAACGAAAGTAGCTCACGACGGGTTCGCCTATTGACAAAACTTCTAGATTAAGAAAAGAATGACCGTATTCCAACCTATGACACCACCTTATGTCGGCTTAAAACACTTCTTATGTCAAAGTAACCTAACATTGCATTGAACTAAGCTAAAAGAGATTACATGTGTAGAAGTATGATATGAACATGGAATGCTCTAAGGATCAAACTCGGCTTCATAACTCAACGAAAGTAGCTCACGACGGGTTCGCCTATTGACAAAACTTCTAGATTAAGAAAAGAATGACCATGTTCCAACCTATGACACCACCTTATGTCGGCTTAAAACACTTCTTATGTCAAAGTAACCTAACATTGCATTGAACTAAGCTAAAAGAGATTACATGTGTAGAAATATGATATGAAAATGGAATGCTCTAAGGATCAAACTCGGCTTCATAACTCAACGAAAGTAGCTCACGACGGGTTCGCCTATTGACAAAACTTCTAGATTAAGGAAAGAATGACAACGTTCCAACCTATGACACCACCTTATGTCGGCTTAACACACTTTCTTATGTCAGAGTAACCTTACATTGCATTGAACTAAGCTAAAAGAGATTACATGTGTAGAAGTATGATATGAACATGGAATGCTCTAAGGATCAAACTCGGCTTCATAACTCAACGAAAGTAGCTCACGACGGGTTCGCCTATTGACAAAACTTCTAGATTAAGAAAAGAATGACCGTATTCCAACCTATGACACCACCTTATGTCGGCTTAAAACACTTCTTATGTCAAAGTAACCTAACATTGCATTGAACTAAGCTAAAAGAGATTACATGTGTAGAAGTATGATATGAACATGGAATGCTCTAAGGATCAAACTCGGCTTCATAACTCAACGAAAGTAGCTCACGACGGGTTCGCCTATTGACAAAACTTCTAGATTAAGAAAAGAATGACCATGTTCCAACCTATGACACCACCTTATGTCGGCTTAACACACTTTCTTATGTCAGAGTAACCTTACATTGCATTGAACTAAGCTAAAAGAGATTACATGTGTAGAAGTATGATATGAACATGGAATGCTCTAAGGATCAAACTCGGCTTCATAACTCAACGAAAGTAGCTCACGACGGGTTCGCCTATTGACAAAACTTCTAGATTAAGAAAAGAATGACCGTATTCCAACCTATGACACCACCTTATGTCGGCTTAAAACACTTCTTATGTCAAAGTAACCTAACATTGCATTGAACTAAGCTAAAAGAGATTACATGTGTAGAAGTATGATATGAACATGGAATGCTCTAAGGATCAAACTCGGCTTCATAACTCAACGAAAGTAGCTCACGACGGGTTCGCCTATTGACAAAACTTCTAGATTAAGAAAAGAATGACCATGTTCCAACCTATGACACCACCTTATGTCGGCTTAAAACACTTCTTATGTCAAAGTAACCTAACATTGCATTGAACTAAGCTAAAAGAGATTACATGTGTAGAAATATGATATGAAAATGGAATGCTCTAAGGATCAAACTCGGCTTCATAACTCAACGAAAGTAGCTCACGACGGGTTCGTCTATTGACAAAACTTCTAGATTAAGGAAAGAATGACAACGTTCCAACCTATGACACCACCTTATGTCGGCTTAACACACTTTCTTATGTCAGAGTAACCTTACATTGCATTGAACTAAGCTAAAAGAGATTACATGTGTAGAAGTATGATATGAACATGGAATGCTCTAAGGATCAAACTCGGCTTCATAACTCAACGAAAGTAGCTCACGACGGGTTCGCCTATTGACAAAACTTCTAGATTAAGGAAAGAATGACCACGTTCCAACCTATGACACCACCTTATGTCGGCTTAACACACTTTCTTATGTCAGAGTAACCTTACATTGCATTGAACTAAGCTAAAAGAGATTACATGTGTAGAAGTATGATATGAACATGGAATGCTCTAAGGATCAAACTCGGCTTCATAACTCAACGAAAGTAGCTCACGACGGGTTCGCCTATTGACAAAACTTCTAGATTAAGAAAAGAATGACCGTATTCCAACCTATGACACCACCTTATGTCGGCTTAAAACACTTCTTATGTCAAAGTAACCTAACATTGCATTGAACTAAGCTAAAAGAGATTACATGTGTAGAAGTATGATATGAACATGGAATGCTCTAAGGATCAAACTCGGCTTCATAACTCAACGAAAGTAGCTCACGACGGGTTCGCCTATTGACAAAACTTCTAGATTAAGAAAAGAATGACCATGTTCTAACCTATGACACCACCTTATGTCGGCTTAAAACACTTCTTATGTCAAAGTAACCTAACATTGCATTGAACTAAGCTAAAAGAGATTACATGTGTAGAAATATGATATGAAAATGGAATGCTCTAAGGATCAAACTCGGCTTCATAACTCAACGAAAGTAGCTCACGACGGGTTCGCCTATTGACAAAACTTCTAGATTAAGAAAAGAATGACCGTATTCCAACCTATGACACCACCTTATGTCGGCTTAAAACACTTCTTATGTCAAAGTAACCTAACATTGCATTGAACTAAGCTAAAAGAGATTACATGTGTAGAAGTATGATATGAACATGGAATGCTCTAAGGATCAAACTCGGCTTCATAACTCAACGAAAGTAGCTCACGACGGGTTCGCCTATTGACAAAACTTCTAGATTAAGAAAAGAATGACCATGTTCCAACCTATGACACCACCTTATGTCGGCTTAACACACTTTCTTATGTCAGAGTAACCTTACATTGCATTGAACTAAGCTAAAAGAGATTACATGTGTAGAAGTATGATATGAACATGGAATGCTCTAAGGATCAAACTCGGCTTCATAACTCAACGAAAGTAGCTCACGACGGGTTCGCCTATTGACAAAACTTCTAGATTAAGAAAAGAATGACCGTATTCCAACCTATGACACCACCTTATGTCGGCTTAAAACACTTCTTATGTCAAAGTAACCTAACATTGCATTGAACTAAGCTAAAAGAGATTACATGTGTAGAAGTATGATATGAACATGGAATGCTCTAAGGATCAAACTCGGCTTCATAACTCAACGAAAGTAGCTCACGACGGGTTCGCCTATTGACAAAACTTCTAGATTAAGAAAAGAATGACCATGTTCCAACCTATGACACCACCTTATGTCGGCTTAAAACACTTCTTATGTCAAAGTAACCTAACATTGCATTGAACTAAGCTAAAAGAGATTACATGTGTAGAAATATGATATGAAAATGGAATGCTCTAAGGATCAAACTCGGCTTCATAACTCAACGAAAGTAGCTCACGACGGGTTCGTCTATTGACAAAACTTCTAGATTAAGGAAAGAATGACAACGTTCCAACCTATGACACCACCTTATGTCGGCTTAACACACTTTCTTATGTCAGAGTAACCTTACATTGCATTGAACTAAGCTAAAAGAGATTACATGTGTAGAAGTATGATATGAACATGGAATGCTCTAAGGATCAAACTCGGCTTCATAACTCAACGAAAGTAGCTCACGACGGGTTCGCCTATTGACAAAACTTCTAGATTAAGGAAAGAATGACCACGTTCCAACCTATGACACCACCTTATGTCGGCTTAACACACTTTCTTATGTCAGAGTAACCTTACATTGCATTGAACTAAGCTAAAAGAGATTACATGTGTAGAAGTATGATATGAACATGGAATGCTCTAAGGATCAAACTCGGCTTCATAACTCAACGAAAGTAGCTCACGACGGGTTCGCCTATTGACAAAACTTCTAGATTAAGAAAAGAATGACCGTATTCCAACCTATGACACCACCTTATGTCGGCTTAAAACACTTCTTATGTCAAAGTAACCTAACATTGCATTGAACTAAGCTAAAAGAGATTACATGTGTAGAAGTATGATATGAACATGGAATGCTCTAAGGATCAAACTCGGCTTCATAACTCAACGAAAGTAGCTCACGACGGGTTCGCCTATTGACAAAACTTCTAGATTAAGAAAAGAATGACCATGTTCTAACCTATGACACCACCTTATGTCGGCTTAAAACACTTCTTATGTCAAAGTAACCTAACATTGCATTGAACTAAGCTAAAAGAGATTACATGTGTAGAAATATGATATGAAAATGGAATGCTCTAAGGATCAAACTCGGCTTCATAACTCAACGAAAGTAGCTCACGACGGGTTCGCCTATTGACAAAACTTCTAGATTAAGGAAAGAATGACAACGTTCCAACCTATGACACCACCTTATGTCGGCTTAACACACTTTCTTATGTAAAAGTACCCTCACATTGCATTGAACTAAGCTAAAAGAGATTACATGTGTAGAAGTATGATATCAACATGGAAAGCTCTAATGATCAAACTCGGCTTCATAACTAAACACAAGTAGCTCATGACGGGTTCGCCTATTGACAAAACTTCGAGATTAAGAAAAGAATGACCGTATTCAAACCTATAACACCACCTTATGTCGGCTTAAAACACTTTTTATGTCAAAGTAACCTTACATTGCATTGAACTAAGCTAAAAGAGATTACATGTGTAGAAGTATGATATGAACATGGAAAGCTCTAAGGATCAAACTCGGCTTCATAACTCAACGAAAGTAGCTCACGACGGGTTCGCCTATTGATAAAACTTCTAGATTAAGAAAAGAATGACCTTGTTCCATCCTATGACACCACCTTATGTCGGCTTAAAACACTTCTTATGTCAAAGTAACCTTATATTGCATTGAACTAACCTAAAAGAGATTACATGTGTAGAAGTATGATATGAATATGGAATGCTCTAAGGATCAAACTCGGCTTCATAACTCAACGAAAGTAGCTCACGACGGGTTCGCCTATTGACAAAACTTCTAGTTTAAGGAAAGAATGACCACGTTCCAACTTATGACACCACCTTATGTCGGCTTAACACACTTTCTTATGTCAGAGTAACCTTACATTGCATTGAACTAAGCTAAAAGAGATTACATGTGTAGAAGTATGATATGAACATGGAATGCTCTAAGGATCAAACTCGGCTTCATAACTCAACGAAAGTAGCTCACGACGGGTTCGCCTATTGACAAAAATTCTAGTTTAAGAAAAGAATGACCGTATTCCAACCTATGACACCACCTTATGTCGGCTTAAAACACTTCTTATGTCAAAGTAACCTAACATTGCATTGAACTAAGCTAAAAGAGATTACATGTGTAGAAGTATGATATGAACATGGAATGCTCTAAGGATCAAACTTGGCTTCATAACTCAACGAAAGTAGCTCACGACGGGTTCGCCTATTGACAAAACTTCTAGATTAAGGAAAGAATGACCACGTTCCAACCTATGACACCACCTTATGTCGGCTTAACACACTTTCTTATGTCAGAGTAACCTTACATTGCATTGAACTAAGCTAAAAGAGATTACATGTGTAGAAGTGTGATATGAACATGGAATGCTCTAAGGATCAAACTCGGCTTCATAACTCAACGAAAGTAGCTCACGACGGGTTCGCCTATTGACAAAACTTCTAGATTAAGAAAAGAATGACCGTATTCCAACCTATGACACCACCTTATGTCGGCTTAAAACACTTCTTATGTCAAAGTAACCTAACATTGCATTGAACTAAGCTAAAAGAGATTACATGTGTAGAAGTATGATATGAACATGGAATGCTCTAAGGATCAAACTCGGCTTCATAACTCAACGAAAGTAGCTCACAACGGGTTCGCCTATTGACAAAACTTCTAGATTAAGAAAAGAATGACCATGTTCCAACCTTTGACACCACCTTATGTCGGCTTAACACACTTTCTTATGTCAGAGTAACCTTACATTGCATTGAACTAAGCTAAAAGAGATTACATGTGTAGAAGTATGATATGAACATGGAATGCTCTAAGGATCAAACTCGGCTTCATAACTCAACGAAAGTAGCTCACGACGGGTTCGCCTATTGACAAAACTTCTAGATTAAGAAAAGAATGACCGTATTCCAACCTATGACACCACCTTATGTCGGCTTAAAACACTTCTTATGTCAAAGTAACCTAACATTGCATTGAACTAAGCTAAAAGAGATTACATGTGTAGAAGTATGATATGAACATGGAATGCTCTAAGGATCAAACTCGGCTTCATAACTCAACGAAAGTAGCTCACGACGGGTTCGCCTATTGACAAAACTTCTAGATTAAGAAAAGAATGACCATGTTCCAACCTATGACACCACCTTATGTCGGCTTAAAACACTTCTTATGTCAAAGTAACCTAACATTGCATTGAACTAAGCTAAAAGAGATTACATGTGTAGAAATATGATATGAAAATGGAATGCTCTAAGGATCAAACTCGGCTTCATAACTCAACGAAAGTAGCTCACGACGGGTTCGCCTATTGACAAAACTTCTAGATTAAGGAAAGAATGACAACGTTCCAACCTATGACACCACCTTATGTCGGCTTAACACACTTTCTTATGTCAGAGTAACCTTACATTGCATTGAACTAAGCTAAAAGAGATTACATGTGTAGAAGTATGATATGAACATGGAATGCTCTAAGGATCAAACTCGGCTTCATAACTCAACGAAAGTAGCTCACGACGGGTTCGCCTATTGACAAAACTTCTAGATTAAGGAAAGAATGACCACGTTCCAACCTATGACACCACCTTATGTCGGCTTAACACACTTTCTTATGTCAGAGTAACCTTACATTGCATTGAACTAAGCTAAAAGAGATTACATGTGTAGAAGTATGATATGAACATGGAATGCTCTAAGGATCAAACTCGGCTTCATAACTCAACGAAAGTAGCTCACGACGGGTTCGCCTATTGACAAAACTTCTAGATTAAGAAAAGAATGACCGTATTCCAACCTATGACACCACCTTATGTCGGCTTAAAACACTTCTTATGTCAAAGTAACCTAACATTGCATTGAACTAAGCTAAAAGAGATTACATGTGTAGAAGTATGATATGAACATGGAATGCTCTAAGGATCAAACTCGGCTTCATAACTCAACGAAAGTAGCTCACGACGGGTTCGCCTATTGACAAAACTTCTAGATTAAGAAAAGAATGACCATGTTCTAACCTATGACACCACCTTATGTCGGCTTAAAACACTTCTTATGTCAAAGTAACCTAACATTGCATTGAACTAAGCTAAAAGAGATTACATGTGTAGAAATATGATATGAAAATGGAATGCTCTAAGGATCAAACTCGGCTTCATAACTCAACGAAAGTAGCTCACGACGGGTTCGCCTATTGACAAAACTTCTAGATTAAGGAAAGAATGACAACGTTCCAACCTATGACACCACCTTATGTCGGCTTAACACACTTTCTTATGTAAAAGTACCCTCACATTGCATTGAACTAAGCTAAAAGAGATTACATGTGTAGAAGTATGATATCAACATGGAAAGCTCTAATGATCAAACTCGGCTTCATAACTAAACACAAGTAGCTCATGACGGGTTCGCCTATTGACAAAACTTCGAGATTAAGAAAAGAATGACCGTATTCAAACCTATAACACCACCTTATGTCGGCTTAAAACACTTTTTATGTCAAAGTAACCTTACATTGCATTGAACTAAGCTAAAAGAGATTACATGTGTAGAAGTATGATATGAACATGGAAAGCTCTAAGGATCAAACTCGGCTTCATAACTCAACGAAAGTAGCTCACGACGGGTTCGCCTATTGATAAAACTTCTAGATTAAGAAAAGAATGACCTTGTTCCATCCTATGACACCACCTTATGTCGGCTTAAAACACTTCTTATGTCAAAGTAACCTTATATTGCATTGAACTAACCTAAAAGAGATTACATGTGTAGAAGTATGATATGAATATGGAATGCTCTAAGGATCAAACTCGGCTTCATAACTCAACGAAAGTAGCTCACGACGGGTTCGCCTATTGACAAAACTTCTAGTTTAAGGAAAGAATGACCACGTTCCAACTTATGACACCACCTTATGTCGGCTTAACACACTTTCTTATGTCAGAGTAACCTTACATTGCATTGAACTAAGCTAAAAGAGATTACATGTGTAGAAGTATGATATGAACATGGAATGCTCTAAGGATCAAACTCGGCTTCATAACTCAACGAAAGTAGCTCACGACGGGTTCGCCTATTGACAAAAATTCTAGTTTAAGAAAAGAATGACCGTATTCCAACCTATGACACCACCTTATGTCGGCTTAAAACACTTCTTATGTCAAAGTAACCTAACATTGCATTGAACTAAGCTAAAAGAGATTACATGTGTATAAGTATGATATGAACATGGAATGCTCTAAGGATCAAACTCGGCTTCATAACTCAACGAAAGTAGCTCACGACGGGTTCGCCTATTGACAAAACTTCTAGATTAAGAAAAGAATGACCATGTTCCAACCTATGACACCACCTTATGTCGGCTTAACACACTTTCTTATGTCAGAGTAACCTTACATTGCATTGAACTAAGCTAAAAGAGATTACATGTGTAGAAGTATGATATGAACATGGAATGCTCTAAGGATCAAACTCGGCTTCATAACTCAACGAAAGTAGCTCACGACGGGTTCGCCTATTGACAAAACTTCTAGATTAAGAAAAGAATGACCGTATTCCAACCTATGACACCACCTTATGTCGGCTTAAAACACTTCTTATGTCAAAGTAACCTAACATTGCATTGAACTAAGCTAAAAGAGATTACATGTGTAGAAGTATGATATGAACATGGAATGCTCTAAGGATCAAACGCGGCTTCATAACTCAACGAAAGTAGCTCACGACGGGTTCGCCTATTGACAAAACTTCTAGATTAAGAAAAGAATGACCGTGTTGCATCCTAAGACACCACCTTATGTCGGCTTAACACACTTTCTTCTGTCAAAGTAACCTTACATTGCATTGAACTAAGCTAAAAGAGATTACATGTGTAGAAGTATGATATGAACATGGAATGCTCTAAGGATCAAACTCGGCTTCATAACTCAACGAAAGTAGCTCACGACGGGTTCGCCTATTGACAAAACTTCTAGTTTAAGGAAAGAATGACCACGTTCCAACTTATGACACCACCTTATGTCGGCTTAACACACTTTCTTATGTCAGAGTAACCTTACATTGCATTGAACTAAGCTAAAAGAGATTACATGTGTAGAAGTATGATATGAACATGGAATGCTCTAAGGATCAAACTCGGCTTCATAACTCAACGAAAGTAGCTCACGACGGGTTCGCCTATTGACAAAAATTCTAGTTTAAGAAAAGAATGACCGTATTCCAACCTATGACACCACCTTATGTCGGCTTAAAACACTTCTTATGTCAAAGTAACCTAACATTGCATTGAACTAAGCTAAAAGAGATTACATGTGTATAAGTATGATATGAACATGGAATGCTCTAAGGATCAAACTCGGCTTCATAACTCAACGAAAGTAGCTCACGACGGGTTCGCCTATTGACAAAACTTCTAGATTAAGAAAAGAATGACCATGTTCCAACCTATGACACCACCTTATGTCGGCTTAACACACTTTCTTATGTCAGAGTAACCTTACATTGCATTGAACTAAGCTAAAAGAGATTACATGTGTAGAAGTATGATATGAACATGGAATGCTCTAAGGATCAAACTCGGCTTCATAACTCAACGAAAGTAGCTCACGACGGGTTCGCCTATTGACAAAACTTCTAGATTAAGAAAAGAATGACCGTATTCCAACCTATGACACCACCTTATGTCGGCTTAAAACACTTCTTATGTCAAAGTAACCTAACATTGCATTGAACTAAGCTAAAAGAGATTACATGTGTAGAAGTATGATATGAACATGGAATGCTCTAAGGATCAAACTCGGCTTCATAACTCAACGAAAGTAGCTCACGACGGGTTCGTCTATTGACAAAACTTCTAGATTAAGGAAAGAATGACAACGTTCCAACCTATGACACCACCTTATGTCGGCTTAACACACTTTCTTATGTCAGAGTAACCTTACATTGCATTGAACTAAGCTAAAAGAGATTACATGTGTAGAAGTATGATATGAATATGGAATGCTCTAAGGATCAAACTCGGCTTCATAACTCAACGAAAGTAGCTCACGACGGGTTCGCCTATTGACAAAACTTCTAGTTTAAGGAAAGAATGACCACGTTCCAACTTATGACACCACCTTATGTCGGCTTAACACACTTTCTTATGTCAGAGTAACCTTACATTGCATTGAACTAAGCTAAAAGAGATTACATGTGTAGAAGTATGATATGAACATGGAATGCTCTAAGGATCAAACTCGGCTTCATAACTCAACGAAAGTAGCTCACGACGGGTTCGCCTATTGACAAAAATTCTAGTTTAAGAAAAGAATGACCGTATTCCAACCTATGACACCACCTTATGTCGGCTTAAAACACTTCTTATGTCAAAGTAACCTAACATTGCATTGAACTAAGCTAAAAGAGATTACATGTGTATAAGTATGATATGAACATGGAATGCTCTAAGGATCAAACTCGGCTTCATAACTCAACGAAAGTAGCTCACGACGGGTTCGCCTATTGACAAAACTTCTAGATTAAGAAAAGAATGACCATGTTCCAACCTATGACACCACCTTATGTCGGCTTAACACACTTTCTTATGTCAGAGTAACCTTACATTGCATTGAACTAAGCTAAAAGAGATTACATGTGTAGAAGTATGATATGAACATGGAATGCTCTAAGGATCAAACTCGGCTTCATAACTCAACGAAAGTAGCTCACGACGGGTTCGCCTATTGACAAAACTTCTAGATTAAGAAAAGAATGACCGTATTCCAACCTATGACACCACCTTATGTCGGCTTAAAACACTTCTTATGTCAAAGTAACCTAACATTGCATTGAACTAAGCTAAAAGAGATTACATGTGTAGAAGTATGATATGAACATGGAATGCTCTAAGGATAAAACTCGGCTTCATAACTCAACGAAAGTAGCTCACGACGGGTTCGCCTATTGACAAAACTTCTAGATTAAGAAAAGAATGACCATGTTCTAACCTATGACACCACCTTATGTCGGCTTAAAACACTTCTTATGTCAAAGTAACCTAACATTGCATTGAACTAAGCTAAAAGAGATTACATGTGTAGAAATATGATATGAAAATGGAATGCTCTAAGGATCAAACTCGGCTTCATAACTCAACGAAAGTAGCTCACGACGGGTTCGCCTATTGACAAAACTTCTAGATTAAGGAAAGAATGACAACGTTCCAACCTATGACACCACCTTATGTCGGCTTAACACACTTTCTTATGTAAAAGTACCCTCACATTGCATTGAACTAAGCTAAAAGAGATTACATGTGTAGAAGTATGATATCAACATGGAAAGCTCTAATGATCAAACTCGGCTTCATAACTAAACACAAGTAGCTCATGACGGGTTCGCCTATTGACAAAACTTCGAGATTAAGAAAAGAATGACCGTATTCAAACCTATAACACCACCTTATGTCGGCTTAAAACACTTTTTATGTCAAAGTAACCTTACATTGCATTGAACTAAGCTAAAAGAGATTACATGTGTAGAAGTATGATATGAACATGGAAAGCTCTAAGGATCAAACTCGGCTTCATAACTCAACGAAAGTAGCTCACGACGGGTTCGCCTATTGATAAAACTTCTAGATTAAGAAAAGAATGACCTTGTTCCATCCTATGACACCACCTTATGTCGGCTTAAAACACTTCTTATGTCAAAGTAACCTTATATTGCATTGAACTAACCTAAAAGAGATTACATGTTTAGAAGTATGATATGAATATGGAATGCTCTAAGGATCAAACTCGGCTTCATAACTCAACGAAAGTAGCTCACGACGGGTTCGCCTATTGACAAAACTTCTAGTTTAAGGAAAGAATGACCACGTTCCAACCTATGACACCACCTTATGTCGGCTTAACACACTTTCTTATGTCAGAGTAACCTTACATTGCATTGAACTAAGCTAAAAGAGATTACATGTGTAGAAGTATGATATGAACATGGAATGCTCTAAGGATCAAACTCGGCTTCATAACTCAACGAAAGTAGCTCACGACGGGTTCGCCTATTGACAAAAATTCTAGTTTAAGAAAAGAATGACCGTATTCCAACCTATGACACCACCTTATGTCGGCTTAAAACACTTCTTATGTCAAAGTAACCTAACATTGCATTGAACTAAGCTAAAAGAGATTACATGTGTATAAGTATGATATGAACATGGAATGCTCTAAGGATCAAACTCGGCTTCATAACTCAACGAAAGTAGCTCACGACGGGTTCGCCTATTGACAAAACTTCTAGATTAAGAAAAGAATGACCATGTTCCAACCTATGACACCACCTTATGTCGGCTTAACACACTTTCTTATGTCAGAGTAACCTTACATTGCATTGAACTAAGCTAAAAGAGATTACATGTGTAGAAGTATGATATGAACATGGAATGCTCTAAGGATCAAACTCGGCTTCATAACTCAACGAAAGTAGCTCACGACGGGTTCGCCTATTGACAAAACTTCTAGATTAAGAAAAGAATGACCGTATTCCAACCTATGACACCACCTTATGTCGGCTTAAAACACTTCTTATGTCAAAGTAACCTAACATTGCATTGAACTAAGCTAAAAGAGATTACATGTGTAGAAGTATGATATGAACATGGAATGCTCTAAGGATAAAACTCGGCTTCATAACTCAACGAAAGTAGCTCACGACGGGTTCGCCTATTGACAAAACTTCTAGATTAAGAAAAGAATGACCATGTTCTAACCTATGACACCACCTTATGTCGGCTTAAAACACTTCTTATGTCAAAGTAACCTAACATTGCATTGAACTAAGCTAAAAGAGATTACATGTGTAGAAATATGATATGAAAATGGAATGCTCTAAGGATCAAACTCGGCTTCATAACTCAACGAAAGTAGCTCACGACGGGTTCGCCTATTGACAAAACTTCTAGATTAAGGAAAGAATGACAACGTTCCAACCTATGACACCACCTTATGTCGGCTTAACACACTTTCTTATGTAAAAGTACCCTCACATTGCATTGAACTAAGCTAAAAGAGATTACATGTGTAGAAGTATGATATCAACATGGAAAGCTCTAATGATCAAACTCGGCTTCATAACTAAACACAAGTAGCTCATGACGGGTTCGCCTATTGACAAAACTTCGAGATTAAGAAAAGAATGACCGTATTCAAACCTATAACACCACCTTATGTCGGCTTAAAACACTTTTTATGTCAAAGTAACCTTACATTGCATTGAACTAAGCTAAAAGAGATTACATGTGTAGAAGTATGATATGAACATGGAAAGCTCTAAGGATCAAACTCGGCTTCATAACTCAACGAAAGTAGCTCACGACGGGTTCGCCTATTGATAAAACTTCTAGATTAAGAAAAGAATGACCTTGTTCCATCCTATGACACCACCTTATGTCGGCTTAAAACACTTCTTATGTCAAAGTAACCTTATATTGCATTGAACTAACCTAAAAGAGATTACATGTTTAGAAGTATGATATGAATATGGAATGCTCTAAGGATCAAACTCGGCTTCATAACTCAACGAAAGTAGCTCACGACGGGTTCGCCTATTGACAAAACTTCTAGTTTAAGGAAAGAATGACCACGTTCCAACCTATGACACCACCTTATGTCGGCTTAACACACTTTCTTATGTCAGAGTAACCTTACATTGCATTGAACTAAGCTAAAAGAGATTACATGTGTAGAAGTATGATATGAACATGGAATGCTCTAAGGATCAAACTCGGCTTCATAACTCAACGAAAGTAGCTCACGACGGGTTCGCCTATTGACAAAAATTCTAGTTTAAGAAAAGAATGACCGTATTCCAACCTATGACACCACCTTATGTCGGCTTAAAACACTTCTTATGTCAAAGTAACCTAACATTGCATTGAACTAAGCTAAAAGAGATTACATGTTTAGAAGTATGATATGAACATGGAATGCTCTAAGGATCAAACTCGGCTTCATAACTCAACGAAAGTAGCTCACGACGGGTTCGCCTATTGACAAAACTTCTAGATTAAGAAAAGAATGACCGTGTTCCATCCTAAGACACCACCTTATGTCGGCTTAACACACTTTCTTATGTCAAAGTAACCTTACAATGCATTGAACTAAGCTAAAAGAGATTACATGTGTAGAAGTATGATATGAACATGGAAAGCTTTAAGGATCAAACTCGGCTTCACAACTCAACGAAATTAGCTCACGACGGGTTCGCCTATTGACAAAACTTCTAGATTAAGGAAAGAATGACAACGTTCCAACCTATGACACCACCTTATGTCGGTTTAACACACTTTCTTATGTCAAAGTACCCTTACATTGCATTGAACTAAGCTAAAAGAGATTACATGTGTATAAGTATGATATCAACATGGAAAGCTCTAATGATCAAACTCGGCTTCATAACTCAACAAAAGTAGCTCACAACGGGTTTGCCTATTGACAAAACTTCTAGATTAAGAAAAGAATGACCGTATTCCAACCTATGACACCACCTTATATCGGCTTAAAACACTTCATATGTCAAAGTACCCTTACATTGCATTGAACTAAGCTAAAAGAGATTACATGTGTAGAAGTATGATATCAACATGGAAAGCTCTAATGATCAAACTCGGCTTCATAACTAAACACAAGTAGCTCACGACGGGTTCGCCTATTGACAAAACTTCGAGATTAAGAAAAGAATGACCGTATTCAAACCTATAACACCACCTTATGTCGGCTTAAAACACTTTTTATGTCAAAGTAACCTTACATTGCATTGAACTAAGCTAAAAGAGATTACATGTGTAGAAGTATGATATGAACATGGAATGCTCTAAGGATCAAACTCGGCTTCATAACTCAACGAAATTAGCTCACGAGGGGTTCGCCTATTGACAAAACTTCTAGATTAAGGAAAGAATAACAACGTTCCAACCTATGACACCACCTTATGTCGGCTTAACACACTTTCTTATGTCAAAGTACCCTTACATTGCATTGAACTAAGCTAAAAGAGATTACATGTGTAGAAGTATCATATCAACATGGAAAGCTCTAATGATCAAACTCGGCTTCATAACTAAACACAAGTAGCTCACGACGGGTTCGCCTATTGACAAAACTTCTAGATTAAGAAAAGAATGACCGTATTCAAACCTATAACACCACCTTATGTCGGCTTAAAACACTTTTTATGTCAAAGTAACCTTACATTGCATTGAACTAAGCTAAAAGAGATTACATGTGTAGAAGTATGATATGAACATGGAATGCTCTAAGGATCAAACTCGGCTTCATAACTCTACGAAATTAGCTCACGACGGGTTCGCCTATTGACAAAACTTCTAGATTAAGAAAAAAATGACCGTATTCCAACCTATGACACCACCTTATGTCGGCTTAACACACTTTCTTATGTCAAAGTACCCTTACATTGCATTGAACTAAGCTAAAAGAGATTACATGTGTAGAAGTATGATATCAACATGGAAAGCTCTAATGATCAAACTCGGCTTCATAACTCAACGAAAGTAGCTCACGACGGGTTCGCCTATTGATAAAACTCCTAGATTAAGAAAAGAATGACCGTGTTCCATCCTATGACACCACCTTATGTCGGCTTAAAACACTTCTTATGTCAAAGTAACCTTTATATTGCATTGAACTAACCTAAAAGAGATTACATGTGTAGAAGTATGATATGAACATGGAAAGCTCTAAGGATCAAACTCGGCTTCATAACTCAACGAAAGTAGCTCACGACGGGTTCGCCTACTGGCAAAACTTCTAGTTTAAGGAAAGAATGACCACGTTCCAACCTATGAAACCACCTTATGTCGGCTTAACACACTTTCTTATGTCAGAGTAACCTTACATTGCATTGAACTAAGCTAAAAGAGATTACATGTGTAGAAGTATGATATGAACATGGAAAGCTCTAAGGATCAAACTCGGCTTCATAACTCAATGAAATTAGCTCGAGACGGGTTCGCCTATTGACAAAACTTCTAGATTAAGGAAAGAATGACAACGTTCCAACCTATGACACCACCTTATGTCGGCTTAACACACTTTCTTATGTCAAAGTACCCTTACATTGCATTGAACTAAGCTAAAAGAGATTACATGTGTAGAAGTATGATATCAACATGGAAAGCTCTAATGATCAAACTCGACTTCATAACTCAACGAAAGTAGCTCACAACGGGTTCGCCTATTTACAAAACTTCTAGATTAAGAAAAGAATGATCGTATTCCAACCTATGACACCACCTTATGTCGGCTTAAAACACTTCTTATGTCAAAGTAACCTAACATTGCATTGAACTAAGCTAAAAGAGATTACATGTGTAGAAGTATGATATGAACATGGAATGCTCTAAGGATCAAACTCGGCTTCATAACTCAACGAAATTAGCTCACGACGGGTTCCCCTATTGACAAAACTTCTAGATTAAGGAAAGAATGACAACGTTCCAACCTATGACACCACCTTATGTCGGCTTAACATACTTTCTTATGTCAAAGTACCCTTACATTGCATTGAACTTAGCTAAAAGAGATTACATGTGTAGAAGTATGATATCAACATGGAAAGCTCTAATAATCAAACTTGACTTCATAACTCAACGAAAGTAGCTCACAACGGGTTCGCCTATTGACAAAACTTCTAGATTAAGAAAAGAATGACCGTATTCCAACCTATGACACCACCTTATGTCGGCTTAAAACACTTCATATGTCAAAGTAACCTTACATTGCATTGAACTAAGCTAAAAGAGATTACATGTGTAAAAGTATGATATGAACATGGAAAGCTCTAAGGATCAAACTTCGCTTCATAACTCAAGGAAAGTAGCTCACGACGGGTTCGCCTATTGAAAAACTTCTAGATTAAGGAAAGAATGAACGTGTTCCATCCTATAACACCACCTTATGTCGGCTTAACACACTCTCTTATGTCAAAGTACCCTTACATTGCATTGAACTAAGCTAAAAGAGATTACATGTGTAGAAGTATGATATCAACATGGAAAGCTCTAATGATCAAACTCGTCTTCATAACTCAACGAAAGTAGCTCACGACGGGTTCGCCTATTGACAAAACTTCTAGATTAAGAAAAGAATGAACGTGTTCCAACCTATGACACCACCTTATGTCGGCTTAACACACATTCTTATGTCAGAGTAACCTTACATTGCATTGAACTAAGCTAAAAGAGATTACATGTGTAGAAGTATGATATGAACATGGAATGCTCTAAGGATCAAACTCGGCTTCATAACTCAACGAAAGTACCTCACGACGGGTTCGCCTATTGACAAAACTTCTAGATTAAGAAAAGAATGAACGTGTTCCAACCTATGACACCACCTTATGTCGGCTTAACACACATTCTTATGTCAGAGTAACCTTACATTGCATTGAACTAAGCTAAAAGAGATTACATGTGTAGAAGTATGATATCAACATGGAATGCTCTAAGGATCAAACTCGGCTTCATAACTCAACGAAAGTAGCTCACGACGGGTTCGCCTATTGACAAAACTTCTAGATTAAGAAAAGAATGACCGTGTTCCATCCTAAGACACCACCTTATGTCGGCTTAACACACTTTCTTATGTCAAAGTAACCTTACATTGCATTGAACTAAGCTAAAAGAGATTACATGTGTAGAAGTATGATATGAACATGGAAAGCTCTAAGGATCAAACTCGGCTTCATAACTCAACGAAATTAGCTCACGACGGGTTCGCCTATTGACAAAACTTCTAGATTAAGGAAAGAATGACAACGTTCCAACCTATGACACCACCTTATGTCGGCTTAACACACTTTCTTATGTCAAAGTACCCTTACATTGCATTGAACTAAGGTAAAAGAGATTACATGTGTAGAAGTATGATATCAACATGGAAAGCTCTAATGATCAAACTCGACTTCATAACTCAACGAAAGTATTTCACAACGGGTTCGCCTATTGACAAAACTTCTAGATTAAGAAAAGAATGACCGTATTCTAACCTATGACACCACCTTATGTCGGCTTAAAACACTTCTTATGTCAAAGTAACCTAACATTGCATTGAACTAAGCTAAAAGAGATTACATGTGTAGAAGTATGATATGAACATGGAATGCTCTAATGATCAAACTCGGCTTCATAACTCAACGAAAGTAGCTCACGACGGGTTCGCCTATTGACAAAACTTCTAGATTAAGAAAAGAATGACCGTATTCCAACCTATGACACCACCTTATGTCGGCTTAAAACACTTCTTATGTCAAAGTAACCTTTATATTGCATTGAACTAACCTAAAAGAGATTACATGTGTAGAAGTATGATATGAACATGGAAAGCTCTAAGGATCAAACTCGGCTTCATAACTCAACGAAAGTAGCTCACGACGGGTTCGCCTATTGACAAAACTTCTAGTTTAAGGAAAGAACTACCACGTTCCAACCTATGAAACCACCTTATGTCGGCTTAACACACTTTCTTATGTCAGAGTAACCTTACATTGCATTGAACTAAGCTAAAAGAGATTACATGTGTAGAAGTATGATATGAACATGGAATGCTCTAAGGATCAAACTCGGCTTCATAACTCAACGAAAGTAGCTCACGACGGGTTCGCCTATTGACAAAACTTCTAGATTAAGAAAAGAATGACCGTATTCCAACCTATGACACCACCTTATGTCGGCTTAAAACACTTCTTATGTCAAAGTAACCTAACATTGCATTGAACTAAGCTAAAAGAGATTACATGTGTAGAAGTATGATATGAACATGGAATGCTCTAAGGATCAAACGCGGCTTCATAACTCAACGAAAGTAGCTCACGACGGGTTCGCCTATTGACAAAACTTCTAGATTAAGAAAAGAATGACCGTGTTGCATCCTAAGACACCACCTTATGTCGGCTTAACACACTTTCTTCTGTCAAAGTAACCTTACATTGCATTGAACTAAGCTAAAAGAGATTACATGTGTAGAAGTATGATATGAACATGGAAAGCTCTAAGGATCAAACTCGGCTTCATAACTCAACGAAATTAGCTCGAGACGGGTTCGCCTATTGACAAAACTTCTAGATTAAGGAAAGAATGACAACGTTCCAACCTATGACACCACCTTATGTCGGCTTAACACACTTTCTTATGTCAAAGTACCCTTACATTGCATTGAACTAAGCTAAAAGAGATTACATGTGTAGAAGTATGATATCAACATGGAAAGCTCTAATGATCAAACTCGACTTCATAACTCAACGAAAGTAGCTCACAACGGGTTCGCCTATTGACAAAACTTCTAGATTAAGAAAAGAATGACCGTATTCCAACCTATGACACCACCTTATGTCGGCTTAAAACACTTCTTATGTCAAAGTAACCTAACATTGCATTGAACTAAGCTAAAAGAGATTACATGTGTAGAAGTATGATATGAACATGGAATGCTCTAAGGATCAAACTCGGCTTCATAACTCAACGAAATTAGCTCACGACGGGTTCGCCTATTGACAAAACTTCTAGATTAAGGAAAGAATGACAACGTTCCAACCTATGACACCACCTTATGTCGGCTTAACATACTTTCTTATGTCAAAGTACCCTTACATTGCATTGAACTAAGCTAAAAGAGATTACATGTGTAGAAGTATGATATCAACATGGAAAGCTCTAATAATCAAACTTGACTTCATAACTCAACGAAAGTAGCTCACAACGGGTTCGCCTATTGACAAAACTTCTAGATTAAGAAAAGAATGACCGTATTCCAACCTATGACACCACCTTATGTCGGCTTAAAACACTTCATATGTCAAAGTAACCTTACATTGCATTGAACTAAGCTAAAAGAGATTACATGTGTAAAAGTATGATATGAACATGGAAAGCTCTAAGGATCAAACTTCGCTTCATAACTCAAGGAAAGTAGCTCACGACGGGTTCGCCTATTGAAAAACTTCTAGATTAAGGAAAGAATGAACGTGTTCCATCCTATAACACCACCTTATGTCGGCTTAACACACTCTCTTATGTCAAAGTACCCTTACATTGCATTGAACTAAGCTAAAAGAGATTACATGTGTAGAAGTATGATATCAACATGGAAAGCTCTAATGATCAAACTCGGCTTCATAACTCAACGAAAGTAGCTCACGACGGGTTCGCCTATTGACAAAACTTCGAGATTAAGAAAAGAATGACCATATTCAAACTTATAACACCACCTTATGTCGGCTTAAAACACTTCTTATGTCAAAGTAACCTTACATTGCATTGAACTAAGCTAAAAGAGATTACATGTGTAGAAGTATGATATGAACATGGAATGCTCTAATGATCAAACTCGGCTTCATAACTCAACGAAAGTAGCTCACGACGGGTTCGCCTATTGACAAAACTTCTAGATTAAGAAAAGAATGACCGTATTCCAACCTATGACACCACCTTATGTCGGCTTAAAACACTTCTTATGTCAAAGTAACCTTTATATTGCATTGAACTAACCTAAAAGAGATTACATGTGTAGAAGTATGATATGAACATGGAAAGCTCTAAGGATCAAACTCGGCTTCATAACTCAACGAAAGTAGCTCACGACGGGTTCGCCTATTGACAAAACTTCTAGTTTAAGGAAAGAACTACCACGTTCCAACCTATGAAACCACCTTATGTCGGCTTAACACACTTTCTTATGTCAGAGTAACCTTACATTGCATTGAACTAAGCTAAAAGAGATTACATGTGTAGAAGTATGATATGAACATGGAATGCTCTAAGGATCAAACTCGGCTTCATAACTCAACGAAAGTAGCTCACGACGGGTTCGCCTATTGATAAAACTTCTAGATTAAGAAAAGAATGACCGTGTTCCATCCTATGACACCACCTTATGTCGGCTTAAAACACTTCTTATGTCAAAGTAACCTTATATTGCATTGAACTAACCTAAAAGAGATTACATGTGTAGATGTATGATATGAACATGGAAAGCTCTAAGGATCAAACTTGGCTTCATAACTCAACGAAAGTAGCTCACGACGAGTTCGCCTATTGACAAAACTTCTAGATTAAGAAAAGAATGACCCTATTCCAACATATGACACCACCTTATGTCGGCTTAAAACACTTCTTATGTCAAAGTAACCTTACATTGCATTGAACTAAGCTAAAAGAGATTACATGTGTAGAAGTATGATATGAACATGGAAAGCTCTAAGGATCAAACTCGGCTTCATAACTCAACGAAATTAGCTCACGACGGGTTCGCCTATTGACAAAACTTCTAGATTAAGGAAAGAATGACAACGTTCCAACCTATGACACCACCTTATGTCGGCTTAACACACTTTCTTATGTCAAAGTACCCTTACATTGCATTGAACTAAGCTAAAAGAGATTACATGTGTAGAAGTATGATATGAACATGGAAAGCTTTAAGGATCAAACTCGGCTTCATAACTCAACGAAAGTAGCTCACAACGGGTTTGCCTATTGACAAAACTTCTAGATTAAGAAAAGAATGACCGTATTCCAACCTATGACACCACCTTATGTAGGCTTAAATTACTTCATATGTCAAAGTAACCTTACATTGCATTGAACTAAGCTAAAAGAGATTACATGTGTAAAAGTATGATATGAACATGGAAATCTCTAAGGATCAAACTTGGCTTCATAACTCAAGGAAAGTAGCTCACGACGGGTTCGCCTATTGAAAAACTTCTAGATTAAGGAAAGAATGAACGTGTTCCATCCTATAACACCACCTTATGTCGGCTTAACACACTTTCTTATGTCAAAGTACCCTTACATTGCATTGAACTAAGCTAAAAGAGATTACATGTGTAGAAGTATGATATCAACATGGAAAGCTCTAATGATCAAACTCGGCTTCATAACTCAACGAAAGTAGCTCACGACGGGTTCGCCTATTGACAAAACTTCTAGATTAAGAAAAGAATGAACGTGTTCCATCCTATGACACCACCTTATGTCGGCTTAACACACTTTCTTATGTCAAAGTAACCTTACATTGCATTGAACTAAGCTAAAAGAGATTACATGTGTAAAAGTATGATATGAACATGGAAAGCTCTAAGGATCAAACTTGGCTTCATAACTCAAGGAAAGTAGCTCACGACGGGTTCGCCTATTGAAAAACTTCTAGATTAAGGAAAGAATGAACGTGTTCCATCCTATAACACCACCTTATGTCGGCTTAACACACTTTCTTATGTCAAAGTACCCTTACATTGCATTGAACTAAGCTAAAAGAGATTACATGTGTAAAAGTATGATATGAACATGGAATGCTCTAAGGATTAAACTCGGCTTCATAACTCAACGAAAGTAGCTCACGACGGGTTCGCCTATTGACAAAACTTCTAGATTAAGAAAAGAATGAACGTGTTCCATCCTATGACACCACCTTATGTCGGCTTAACACACTTTCTTATGTCAAAGTAACCTTACATTGTATTGAACTAAGCTAAAAGAGATTACATGTGTAGAAGTATGATATGAACATGGAAAGCTTTAAGGATCAAACTCGGCTTCATAACTCAACGAAAGTAGCTCACAACGGGTTTGCCTATTGACAAAACTTCTAGATTAAGAAAAGAATGACCGTATTCCAACCTATGACACCACCTTATGTCGGCTTAAATTACTTCATATGTCAAAGTAACCTTACATTGCATTGAACTAAGCTAAAAGAGATTACATGTGTAAAAGTATGATATGAACATGGAAAGCTCTAAGGATCAAACTTGGCTTCATAACTCAAGGAAAGTAGCTCACGACGGGTTCGCCTATTGAAAAACTTCTAGATTAAGGAAAGAATGAACGTGTTCCATCCTATAACACCACCTTATGTCGGCTTAACACACTTTCTTATGTCAAAGTACCCTTACATTGCATTGAACTAAGCTAAAAGAGATTACATGTGTAGAAGTATGATATCAACATGGAAAGCTCTAATGATCAAACTCGGCTTCATAACTCAACGAAAGTAGCTCACGACGGGTTCGCCTATTGACAAAACTTCGAGATTAAGAAAAGAATGACCATATTAAAACCTATAATACCACCTTATGTCGGCTTAAAACACTTCTTATGTCAAAGTAACCTTACATTGCATTGAACTAAGCTAAAAGAGATTACATGTGTAGAAGTATGATATGAACATGGAATGCTCTAAGGATTAAACTCGGCTTCATAACTCAATGAAAGTAGCTCACGACGGGTTCGCCTATTGATAAAACTTCTAGATTAAGAAAAGAATGAACGTGTTCCATCCTATGACACCACCTTATGTCGGCTTAACACACTTTCTTATGTCAAAGTAACCTTACATTGTATTGAACTAAGCTAAAAGAGATTACATGTGTAGAAGTATGATATGAACATGGAAAGCTTTAAGGATCAAACTCGGCTTCATAACTCAACGAAAGAAGCTCACGACGGGTTCGCCTATTGATAAAACTTCTAGATTAAGAAAAGAATGACCGTGTTCCATCCTATGACACCACCTTATGTCGGCTTAAAACACTTCTTATGTCAAAGTAACCTTATATTGCATTGAACTAACCTAAAAGAGATTACATGTGTAGAAGTATGATATGAACATGGAAAGCTCTAAGGATCAAACTTGGCTTCATAACTCAACGAAAGTAGCTCACGACGAGTTCGCCTATTGACAAAACTTCTAGATTAAGAAAAGAATGACCCTATTCCAACCTATGACACCACCTTATGTCGGCTTAAAACACTTCTTATGTCAAAGTAACCTTACATTGCATTGAACTAAGCTAAAAGAGATTACATGTGTAGAAGTATGATATGAACATGGAAAGCTCTAAGGATCAAACTCGGCTTCATAACTCAACGAAATTAGCTCACGACGGGTTCGCCTATTGACAAAACTTCTAGATTAAGGAAAGAATGACAACGTTCCAACCTATGACACCACCTTATGTCGGCTTAACACACTTTCTTATGTCAAAGTACCCTTACATTGCATTGAACTAAGCTAAAAGAGATTACATGTGTAGAAGTATGATATGAACATGGAAAGCTTTAAGGATCAAACTCGGCTTCATAACTCAACGAAAGTAGCTCACAACGGGTTTGCCTATTGACAAAACTTCTAGATTAAGAAAAGAATGACCGTATTCCAACCTATGACACCACCTTATGTCGGCTTAAATTACTTCATATGTCAAAGTAACCTTACATTGCATTGAACTAAGCTAAAAGAGATTACATGTGTAAAAGTATGATATGAACATGGAAAGCTCTAAGGATCAAACTTGGCTTCATAACTCAAGGAAAGTAGCTCACGACGGGTTCGCCTATTGAAAAACTTCTAGATTAAGGAAAGAATGAACGTGTTCCATCCTATAACACCACCTTATGTCGGCTTAACACACTTTCTTATGTCAAAGTACCCTTACATTGCATTGAACTAAGCTAAAAGATATTACATGTGTAGAAGTATGATATCAACATGGAAAGCTCTAATGATCAAACTCGGCTTCATAACTCAACGAAAGTAGCTCACAACGGGTTTGCCTATTGACAAAACTTCTAGATTAAGAAAAGAATGACCGTATTCCAACCTATGACACCACCTTATGTCGGCTTAAATTACTTCATATGTCAAAGTAACCTTACATTGCATTGAACTAAGCTAAAAGAGATTACATGTGTAAAAGTATGATATGAACATGGAAAGCTCTAAGGATCAAACTTGGCTTCATAACTCAAGGAAAGTAGCTCACGACGGGTTCGCCTATTGAAAAACTTCTAGATTAAGGAAAGAATGAACGTGTTCCATCCTATAACACCACCTTATGTCGGCTTAACACACTTTCTTATGTCAAAGTACCCTTACATTGCATTGAACTAAGCTAAAAGAGATTACATGTGTAGAAGTATGATATGAACATGGAAAGCTTTAAGGATCAAACTCGGCTTCATAACTCAACGAAAGAAGCTCACGACGGGTTCGCCTATTGATAAAACTTCTAGATTAAGAAAAGAATGACCGTGTTCCATCCTATGACACCACCTTATGTCGGCTTAAAACACTTCTTATGTCAAAGTAACCTTATATTGCATTGAACTAACCTAAAAGAGATTACATGTGTAGAAGTATGATATCAACATGGAAAGCTCTAATGATCAAACTCGGCTTCATAACTCAACGAAAGTAGCTCACGACGGGTTCGCCTATTGACAAAACTTCGAGATTAAGAAAAGAATGACCATATTAAAACCTATAATACCACCTTATGTCGGCTTAAAACACTTCTTATGTCAAAGTAACCTTACATTGCATTGAACTAAGCTAAAAGAGATTACATGTGTAGAAGTATGATATGAACATGGAATGCTCTAAGGATTAAACTCGGCTTCATAACTCAACGAAAGTAGCTCACGACGGGTTCGCCTATTGATAAAACTTCTAGATTAAGAAAAGAATGAACGTGTTCCATCCTATGACACCACCTTATGTCGGCTTAACACACTTTCTTATGTCAAAGTAACCTTACATTGTATTGAACTAAGCTAAAAGAGATTACATGTGTAGAAGTATGATATGAACATGGAAAGCTTTAAGGATCAAACTCGGCTTCATAACTCAACGAAAGTAGCTCACGACGGGTTCGCCTATTGACAAAACTTCTAGATTAAGGAAAGAATGACAACGTTCCAACCTATGACACCACCTTATGTCGGCTTAACACACTTTCTTATGTCAAAGTACCCTTACATTGCATTGAACTAAGCTAAAAGAGATTACATGTGTAGAAGTATGATATGAACATGGAATGCTCTAAGGATCAAACTCGGCTTCATAACTCAACGAAATTAGCTCACGACGGGTTCGCCTATTGACAAAACTTCTAGATTAAGAAAAGAATGACCCTATTCCAACCTATGACACCACCTTATGTCGGCTTAAAACACTTCTTATGTCAAAGTAACCTTACATTGCATTGAACTAAGCTAAAAGAGATTACATGTGTAGAAGTATGATATCAACATGGAAAGCTCTAATGATCAAACTCGGCTTCATAACTCAACGAAAGTAGCTCACGACGGGTTCGCCTATTGACAAAACTTCTAGATTAAGAAAAGAATGAACGTGTTCCATCCTATGACACCACCTTATGTCGGCTTAACACACTTTCTTATGTCAAAGTAACCTTACATTGCATTGAACTAAGCTAAAAGAGATTACATGTGTAAAAGTATGATATGAACATGGAAAGCTCTAAGGATCAAACTTGGCTTCAAAACTCAAGGAAAGTAGCTCACGACGGGTTCGCCTATTGAAAAACTTCTAGATTAAGGAAAGAATGAACGTGTTCCATCCTATAACACCACCTTATGTCGGCTTAACACACTTTCTTATGTCAAAGTACCCTTACATTGCATTGAACTAAGCTAAAAGAGATTACATGTGTAGAAGTATGATATGAACATGGAATGCTCTAAGGATTAAACTCGGCTTCATAACTCAACGAAAGTAGCTCACGACGGGTTCGCCTATTGACAAAACTTCTAGATTAAGAAAAGAATGAACGTGTTCCATCCTATGACACCACCTTATGTCGGCTTAACACACTTTCTTATGTCAAAGTAACCTTACATTGTATTGAACTAAGCTAAAAGAGATTACATGTGTAGAAGTATGATATGAACATGGAAAGCTTTAAGGATCAAACTCGGCTTCATAACTCAACGAAAGTAGCTCACAACGGGTTTGCCTATTGACAAAACTTCTAGATTAAGAAAAGAATGACCGTATTCCAACCTATGACACCACCTTATGTCGGCTTAAATTACTTCATATGTCAAAGTAACCTTACATTGCATTGAACTAAGCTAAAAGAGATTACATGTGTAAAAGTATGATATGAACATGGAAAGCTCTAAGGATCAAACTTGGCTTCATAACTCAAGGAAAGTAGCTCACGACGGGTTCGCCTATTGAAAAACTTCTAGATTAAGGAAAGAATGAACGTGTTCCATCCTATAACACCACCTTATGTCGGCTTAACACACTTTCTTATGTCAAAGTACCCTTACATTGCATTGAACTAAGCTAAAAGAGATTACATGTGTAGAAGTATGATATCAACATGGAGAGCTCTAATGATCAAACTCGGCTTCATAACTCAACGAAAGTAGCTCACGACGGGTTCGCCTATTGACAAAACTTCGAGATTAAGAAAAGAATGACCATATTAAAACCTATAATACCACCTTATGTCGGCTTAAAACACTTCTTATGTCAAAGTAACCTTACATTGCATTGAACTAAGCTAAAAGAGATTACATGTGTAGAAGTATGATATGAACATGGAATGCTCTAAGGATTAAACTCGGCTTCATAACTCAATGAAAGTAGCTCACGACGGGTTCGCCTATTGATAAAACTTCTAGATTAAGAAAAGAATGAACGTGTTCCATCCTATGACACCACCTTATGTCGGCTTAACACACTTTCTTATGTCAAAGTAACCTTACATTGTATTGAACTAAGCTAAAAGAGATTACATGTGTAGAAGTATGATATGAACATGGAAAGCTTTAAGGATCAAACTCGGCTTCATAACTCAACGAAAGAAGCTCACGACGGGTTCGCCTATTGATAAAACTTCTAGATTAAGAAAAGAATGACCGTGTTCCATCCTATGACACCACCTTATGTCGGCTTAAAACACTTCTTATGTCAAAGTAACCTTACATTGCATTGAACTAAGCTAAAAGAGATTACATGTGTAGAAGTATGATATGAACATGGAAAGCTCTAAGGATCAAACTCGGCTTCATAACTCAACGAAATTAGCTCACGACGGGTTCGCCTATTGACAAAACTTCTAGATTAAGGAAAGAATGACAACGTTCCAACCTATGACACCACCTTATGTCGGCTTAACACACTTTCTTATGTCAAAGTACCCTTACATTGCATTGAACTAAGCTAAAAGAGATTACATGTGTAGAAGTATGATATGAACATGGAAAGCTTTAAGGATCAAACTCGGCTTCATAACTCAACGAAATTAGCTCACGACGGGTTCGCCTATTGACAAAACTTCTAGATTAAGGAAAGAATGACAACCTTCCAACCTATGACACCACCTTATGTCGGCTTAACACACTTTCTTATGTCAAAGTACCCTTACATTGCATTGAACTAAGCTAAAAGAGATTACATGTGTAGAAGTATGATATCAACATGGAAAGCTCTAATGATCAAACTCGGCTTCATAACTCAACGAAAGTAGCTCACAATGGGTTTGCCTATTGACAAAACTTCTAGATTAAGAAAAGAATGACCGTATTCCAACCTATGACACCACCTTATGTCGGCTTAAATTACTTCATATGTCAAAGTAACCTTACATTGCATTGAACTAAGCTAAAAGAGATTACATGTGTAAAAGTATGATATGAACATGGAAAGCTCTAAGGATCAAACTTGGCTTCATAACTCAAGGAAAGTAGCTCACGACGGGTTCGCCTATTGAAAAACTTCTAGATTAAGGAAAGAATGAACGTGTTCCATCCTATAACACCACCTTATGTCGGCTTAACACACTTTCTTATGTCAAAGTACCCTTACATTGCATTGAACTAAGCTAAAAGAGATTACATGTGTAGAAGTATGATATCAACATGGAGAGCTCTAATGATCAAACTCGGCTTCATAACTCAACGAAAGTAGCTCACGACGGGTTCGCCTATTGACAAAACTTCGAGATTAAGAAAAGAATGACCATATTAAAACCTATAATACCACCTTATGTCGGCTTAAAACACTTCTTATGTCAAAGTAACCTTACATTGCATTGAACTAAGCTAAAAGAGATTACATGTGTAGAAGTATGATATGAACATGGAATGCTCTAAGGATTAAACTCGGCTTCATAACTCAATGAAAGTAGCTCACGACGGGTTCGCCTATTGATAAAACTTCTAGATTAAGAAAAGAATGAACGTGTTCCATCCTATGACACCACCTTATGTCGGCTTAACACACTTTCTTATGTCAAAGTAACCTTACATTGTATTGAACTAAGCTAAAAGAGATTACATGTGTAGAAGTATGATATGAACATGGAAAGCTTTAAGGATCAAACTCGGCTTCATAACTCAACGAAAGAAGCTCACGACGGGTTCGCCTATTGATAAAACTTCTAGATTAAGAAAAGAATGACCGTGTTCCATCCTATGACACCACCTTATGTCGGCTTAAAACACTTCTTATGTCAAAGTAACCTTACATTGCATTGAACTAAGCTAAAAGAGATTACATGTGTAGAAGTATGATATGAACATGGAAAGCTCTAAGGATCAAACTCGGCTTCATAACTCAACGAAATTAGCTCACGACGGGTTCGCCTATTGACAAAACTTCTAGATTATGGAAAGAATGACAACGTTCCAACCTATGACACCACCTTATGTCGGCTTAACACACTTTCTTATGTCAAAGTACCCTTACATTGCATTGAACTAAGCTAAAAGAGATTACATGTGTAGAAGTATGATATGAACATGGAAAGCTTTAAGGATCAAACTCGGCTTCATAACTCAACGAAATTAGCTCACGACGGGTTCGCCTATTGACAAAACTTCTAGATTAAGGAAAGAATGACAACCTTCCAACCTATGACACCACCTTATGTCGGCTTAACACACTTTCTTATGTCAAAGTACCCTTACATTGCATTGAACTAAGCTAAAAGAGATTACATGTGTAGAAGTATGATATCAACATGGAAAGCTCTAATGATCAAACTCGGCTTCATAACTCAACGAAAGTAGCTCACAATGGGTTTGCCTATTGACAAAACTTCTAGATTAAGAAAAGAATGACCGTATTCCAACCTATGACACCACCTTATGTCGGCTTAAATTACTTCATATGTCAAAGTAACCTTACATTGCATTGAACTAAGCTAAAAGAGATTACATGTGTAAAAGTATGATATGAACATGGAAAGCTCTAAGGATCAAACTTGGCTTCATAACTCAAGGAAAGTAACTCACGACGGGTTCGCCTATTGAAAAACTTCTAGATTAAGGAAAGAATGAACTTGTTCCATCCTATAAGACCACCTTATGTCGGCTTAACACACTTTCTTATGTCAAAGTACCCTTACATTGCATTGAACTAAGCTAAAAGAGATTACATGTGTAGAAGTATGATATCAACATGGAAAGCTCTAATGATCAAACTCGGCTTCATAACTCAACGAAAGTAGCTCACGACGGGTTCGCCTATTGACAAAACTTCGAGATTAAGAAAAGAATGACCATATTAAAACCTATAATACCACCTTATGTCGGCTTAAAACACTTCTTATGTCAAAGTAACCTTACATTGCATTGAACTAAGCTAAAAGAGATTACATGTGTAGAATTATGATATGAACATGGAATGCTCTAAGGATTAAACTCGGCTTCATAACTCAACGAAAGTAGCTCACGACGGGTTCGCCTATTGACAAAACTTCTAGATTAAGAAAAGAATGAACGTGTTCCATCCTATGACACCACCTTATGTCGGCTTAACACACTTTCTTATGTCAAAGTAACCTTACATTGTATTGAACTAAGCTAAAAGAGATTACATGTGTAGAAGTATGATATGAACATGGAATGCTCTAAGGATCAAACTCGGCTTCACAACTCAACGAAATTAGCTCACGACGGGTTCGCCTATTGACAAAACTTCTAGATTAAGGAAAGAATGACAACGTTCCAACCTATGACACCACCTTATGTCGGCTTAACACACTTTCTTATGTCAAAGTACCCTTACATTGCATTGAACTAAGCTAAAAGAGATTACATGTGTAGAAGTATGATATCAACATGGAAAGCTCTAATGATCAAACTCGGCTTCATAACTCAACGAAAGTAGCTCACAATGGGTTTGCCTATTGACAAAACTTCTAGATTAAGAAAAGAATGACCGTATTCCAACCTATGACACCACCTTATGTCGGCTTAAATTACTTCATATGTCAAAGTAACCTTACATTGCATTGAACTAAGCTAAAAGAGATTACATGTGTAAAAGTATGATATGAACATGGAAAGCTCTAAGGATCAAACTTGGCTTCATAACTCAAGGAAAGTAGCTCACGACGGGTTCGCCTATTGAAAAACTTCTAGATTAAGGAAAGAATGAACGTGTTCCATCCTATAAGACCACCTTATGTCGGCTTAACACACTTTCTTATGTCAAAGTACCCTTACATTGCATTGAACTAAGCTAAAAGAGATTACATGTGTAGAAGTATGATATCAACATGGAAAGCTCTAATGATCAAACTCGGCTTCATAACTCAACGAAAGTAGCTCACGACGGGTTCGCCTATTGACAAAACTTCGAGATTAAGAAAAGAATGACCATATTAAAACCTATAATACCACCTTATGTCGGCTTAAAACACTTCTTATGTCAAAGTAACCTTACATTGCATTGAACTAAGCTAAAAGAGATTACATGTGTAGAAGTATGATATGAACATGGAATGCTCTAAGGATTAAACTCGGCTTCATAACTCAACGAAAGTAGCTCACGACGGGTTCGCCTATTGACAAAACTTCTAGATTAAGAAAAGAATGAACGTGTTCCATCCTATGACACCACCTTATGTCGGCTTAACACACTTTCTTATGTCAAAGTAACCTTACATTGTATTGAACTAAGCTAAAAGAGATTACATGTGTAGAAGTATGATATGAACATGGAATGCTCTAAGGATTAAACTCGGCTTCATAACTCAACGAAAGTAGCTCACGACGGGTTCGCCTATTGACAAAACTTCTAGATTAAGAAAAGAATGAACGTGTTCCATCCTATGACACCACCTTATGTCGGCTTAACACACTTTCTTATGTCAAAGTAACCTTACATTGTATTGAACTAAGCTAAAAGAGATTACATGTGTAGAAGTATGATATGAACATGGAAAGCTTTAAGGATCAAACTCGGCTTCATAACTCAACGAAAGTAGCTCACAACGGGTTCGCCTATTGATAAAACTTCTAGATTAAGAAAAGAATGACCGTGTTCCATCCTATGACACCACCTTATGTCGGCTTAAAACACTTCTTATGTCAAAGTAACCTTATATTGCATTGAACTAACCTAAAAGAGATTACATGTGTAGAAGTATGATATGAACATGGAAAGCTCTAAGGATCAAACTTGGCTTCATAACTCAACGAAAGTAGCTCACGACGAGTTCGCCTATTGACAAAACTTCTAGATTATGAAAAGAATGACCCTATTCCAACCTATGACACCACCTTATGTCGGCTTAAAACACTTCTTATGTCAAAGTAACCTTACATTGCATTGAACTAAGCTAAAAGAGATTACATGTGTAGAAGTATGATATGAACATGGAAAGCTCTAAGGATCAAACTCGGCTTCATAACTCAACGAAATTAGCTCACGACGGGTTCGCCTATTGACAAAACTTCTAGATTAAGGAAAGAATGACAACGTTCCAACCTATGACACCACCTTATGTCGGCTTAACACACTTTCTTATGTCAAAGTACCCTTACATTGCATTGAACTAAGCTAAAAGGGATTACATGTGTAGAAGTATGATATCAACATGGAAAGCTCTAATGATCAAACTCGGCTTCATAACTCAACGAAAGTAGCTCACAACGGGTTTGCCTATTGACAAAACTTCTAGATTAAGAAAAGAATGACCGTATTCCAACCTATGACACCACCTTATGTCGGCTTAAATTACTTCATATGTCAAAGTAACCTTACATTGCATTGAACTAAGCTAAAAGAGATTACATGTGTAAAAGTATGATATGAACATGGAAAGCTCTAAGGATCAAACTTGGCTTCATAACTCAAGGAAAGTAGCTCACGACGGGTTCGCCTATTGAAAAACTTCTAGATTAAGGAAAGAATGAACGTGTTCCATCCTATAACACCACCTTATGTTGGCTTAACACACTTTCTTATGTCAAAGTACCCTTACATTGCATTGAACTAAGCTAAAAGAGATTACATGTGTAGAAGTATGATATGAACATGGAAAGCTCTAAGGATCAAACTCGGCTTTATAACTCAACGAAATTAGCTCACGACGGGTTCGCCTATTGACAAAACTTCTAGATTAAGGAAAGAATGACAACGTTCCAACCTATGACACCACCTTATGTCGGCTTAACACACTTTCTTATGTCAAAGTACCCTTACATTGCATTGAACTAAGCTAAAAGAGATTACATGTGTAGAAGTATGATATCAACATGGAAAGCTCTAATGATCAAACTCGGCTTCATAACTCAACGAAAGTAGCTCACAATGGGTTTGCCTATTGACAAAACTTCTAGATTAAGAAAAGAATGACCGTATTCCAACCTATGACACCACCTTATGTCGGCTTAAATTACTTCATATGTCAAAGTAACCTTACATTGCATTGAACTAAGCTAAAAGAGATTACATGTGTAAAAGTATGATATGAACATGGAAAGCTCTAAGGATCAAACTTGGCTTCATAACTCAAGGAAAGTAGCTCACGACGGGTTCGCCTATTGAAAAACTTCTAGATTAAGGAAAGAATGAACGTGTTCCATCCTATAAGACCACCTTATGTCGGCTTAACACACTTTCTTATGTCAAAGTACCCTTACATTGCATTGACCTAAGCTAAAAGAGATTACATGTGTAGAAGTATGATATCAACATGGAAAGCTCTAATGATCAAACTCGGCTTCATAACTCAACGAAAGTAGCTCACGACGGGTTCGCCTATTGACAAAACTTCGAGATTAAGAAAAGAATGACCATATTAAAACCTATAATACCACCTTATGTCGGCTTAAAACACTTCTTATGTCAAAGTAACCTTACATTGCATTGAACTAAGCTAAAAGAGATTACATGTGTAGAAGTATGATATGAACATGGAATGCTCTAAGGATTAAACTCGGCTTCATAACTCAACGAAAGTAGCTCACGACGGGTTCGCCTATTGACAAAACTTCTAGATTAAGAAAAGAATGAATGTGTTCCATCCTATGACACCACCTTATGTCGGCTTAACACACTTTCTTATGTCAAAGTAACCTTACATTGTATTGAACTAAGCTAAAAGAGATTACATGTGTAGAAGTATGATATGAACATGGAATGCTCTAAGGATTAAACTCGGCTTCATAACTCAACGAAAGTAGCTCACGACGGGTTCGCCTATTGACAAAACTTCTAGATTAAGAAAAGAATGAACGTGTTCCATCCTATGACACCACCTTATGTCGGCTTAACACACTTTCTTATGTCAAAGTAACCTTACATTGTATTGAACTAAGCTAAAAGAGATTACATGTGTAGAAGTATGATATGAACATGGAAAGCTTTAAGGATCAAACTCGGCTTCATAACTCAACGAAAGTAGCTCACAACGGGTTCGCCTATTGATAAAACTTCTAGATTAAGAAAAGAATGACCGTGTTCCATCCTATGACACCACCTTATGTCGGCTTAAAACACTTCTTATGTCAAAGTAACCTTATATTGCATTGAACTAACCTAAAAGAGATTACATGTGTAGAAGTATGATATGAACATGGAAAGCTCTAAGGATCAAACTTGGCTTCATAACTCAACGAAAGTAGCTCACGACGAGTTCGCCTATTGACAAAACTTCTAGATTAAGAAAAGAATGACCCTATTCCAACCTATGACACCACCTTATGTCGGCTTAAAACACTTCTTATGTCAAAGTAACCTTACATTGCATTGAACTAAGCTAAAAGAGATTACATGTGTAGAAGTATGATATGAACATGGAAAGCTCTAAGGATCAAACTCGGCTTCATAACTCAACGAAATTAGCTCACGACGGGTTCGCCTATTGACAAAACTTCTAGATTAAGGAAAGAATGACAACGTTCCAACCTATGACACCACCTTATGTCGGCTTAACACACTTTCTTATGTCAAAGTACCCTTACATTGCATTGAACTAAGCTAAAAGAGATTACATGTGTAGAAGTATGATATCAACATGGAAAGCTCTAATGATCAAACTCGGCTTCATAACTCAACGAAAGTAGCTCACAACGGGTTTTCCTATTGACAAAACTTCTAGATTAAGAAAAGAATGACCGTATTCCAACCTATGACACCACCTTATGTCGGCTTAAATTACTTCATATGTCAAAGTAACCTTACATTGCATTGAACTAAGCTAAAAGAGATTACATGTGTAAAAGTATGATATGAACATGGAAAGCTCTAAGGATCAAACTTGGCTTCATAACTCAAGGAAAGTAGCTCACGACGGGTTCGCCTATTGAAAAACTTCTAGATTAAGGAAAGAATGAACGTGTTCCATCCTATAACACCACCTTATGTCGGCTTAACACACTTTCTTATGTCAAAGTACCCTTACATTGCATTGAACTAAGCTAAAAGAGATTACATGTGTAGAAGTATGATATGAACATGGAAAGCTCTAAGGATCAAACTCGGCTTTATAACTCAACGAAATTAGCTCACGACGGGTTCGCCTATTGACAAAACTTCTAGATTAAGGAAAGAATGACAACGTTCCAACCTATGACACCACCTTATGTCGGCTTAACACACTTTCTTATGTCAAAGTACCCTTACATTGCATTGAACTAAGCTAAAAGAGATTACATGTGTAGAAGTATGATATCAACATGGAAAGCTCTAATGATCAAACTCGGCTTCATAACTCAACGAAAGTAGCTCACAATGGGTTTGCCTATTGACAAAACTTCTAGATTAAGAAAAGAATGACCGTATTCCAACCTATGACACCACCTTATGTCGGCTTAAATTACTTCATATGTCAAAGTAACCTTACATTGCATTGAACTAAGCTAAAAGAGATTACATGTGTAAAAGTATGATATGAACATGGAAAGCTCTAAGGATCAAACTTGGCTTCATAACTCAAGGAAAGTAGCTCACGACGGGTTCGCCTATTGAAAAACTTCTAGATTAAGGAAAGAATGAACGTGTTCCATCCTATAACACCACCTTATGTCGGCTTAACACACTTTCTTATGTCAAAGTACCCTTACATTGCATTGAACTAAGCTAAAAGAGATTACATGTGTAGAAGTATGATATCAACATGGAAAGCTCTAATGATCAAACTCGGCTTCATAACTCAACGAAAGTAGCTCACGACGGGTTCGCCTATTGACAAAACTTCGAGATTAAGAAAAGAATGACCATATTAAAACCTATAATACCACCTTATGTCGGCTTAAAACACTTCTTATGTCAAAGTAACCTTACATTGCATTGAACTAAGCTAAAAGAGATTACATGTGTAGAAGTATGATATGAACATGGAATGCTCTAAGGATCAAACTCGGCTTCATAACTCAACGAAAGTAGCTCACGACGGGTTCGCCTATTGATAAAACTTCTAGATTAAGAAAAGAATGACCGTGTTCCATCCTATGACACCACCTTATGTCGGCTTAAAACACTTCTTATGTCAAAGTAACCTTATATTGCATTGAACTAACCTAAAAGAGATTACATGTGTAGAAGTATGATATGAACATGGAAAGCTCTAAGGATCAAACTTGGCTTCATAACTCAACGAAAGTAGCTCACGACGAGTTCGCCTATTGACAAAACTTCTAGATTAAGAAAAGAATGACCCTATTCCAACCTATGACACCACCTTATGTCGGCTTAAAACACTTCTTATGTCAAAGTAACCTTACATTGCATTGAACTAAGCTAAAAGAGATTACATGTGTAGAAGTATGATATGAACATGGAAAGCTCTAAGGATCAAACTCCGCTTCATAACTCAACGAAATTAGCTCACGACGGGTTCGCCTATTGACAAAACTTCTAGATTAAGGAAAGAATGACAATGTTCCAACCTATGACACCACCTTATGTCGGCTTAACACACTTTCTTATGTCAAAGTACCCTTACATTGCATTGAACTAAGCTAAAAGAGATTACATGTGTAGAAGTATGATATCAACATAGAAAGCTCTAAGGATCAAACTCGGCTTCATAACTCAACGAAAGTAGCTCAAAACGGGTTCGCCTATTGACAAAACTTCTAGATTAAGAAAAGAATGACCGTATTCCAACCTATGACACCACCTTATGTCGGCTTAAAACACTTCTTATGTCAAAGTAACCTTACATTGCATTGAACTAAGCTAAAAGAGATTACATGTGTAGAAGCATGATATGAACATGGAAAGCTCTAAGGATCAAACTTGGCTTCATAACTCAAGGAAAGTAGCTCACGACGGGTTCGCCTATTGAAAAACTTCTAGATTAAGGAAAGAATGAACGTGTTCCATCCTATAACACCACCTTATGTCGGCTTAACACACTTTCTTATGTCAAAGTACCCTTACATTGCATTGAACTAAGCTAAAAGAGATTACATGTGTAGAAGTATGATATCAACATGGAAAGCTCTAATGATCAAACTCGGCTTCATAACTCAACGAAAGTAGCTCACAACGGGTTTGCCTATTGACAAAACTTCTAGATTAAGAAAAGAATGACCGTGTTCCAACCTATGACACCACCTTATGTCGGCTTAAATTACTTCATATGTCAAAGTAACCTTACATTGCATTGAACTAAGCTAAAAGAGATTACATGTGTAAAAGTATGATATGAACATGGAAAGCTCTAAGGATCAAACTTGGCTTCATAACTCAAGGAAAGTAGCTCACGACGGGTTCGCCTATTGAAAAACTTCTAGATTAAGGAAAGAATGAACGTGTTCCATCCTATAACACCACCTTATGTTGGCTTAACACACTTTCTTATGTCAAAGTACCCTTACATTGCATTGAACTAAGCTAAAAGAGATTACATGTGTAGAAGTATGATATGAACATGGAAAGCTCTAAGGATCAAACTCGGCTTTATAACTCAACGAAATTAGCTCACGACGGGTTCGCCTATTGACAAAACTTCTAGATTAAGGAAAGAATGACAACGTTCCAACCTATGACACCACCTTATGTCGGCTTAACACACTTTCTTATGTCAAAGTACCCTTACATTGCATTGAACTAAGCTAAAAGAGATTACATGTGTAGAAGTATGATATCAACATGGAAAGCTCTAATGATCAAACTCGGCTTCATAACTCAACGAAAGTAGCTCACAATGGGTTTGCCTATTGACAAAACTTCTAGATTAAGAAAAGAATGACCGTATTCCAACCTATGACACCACCTTATGTCGGCTTAAATTACTTCATATGTCAAAGTAACCTTACATTGCATTGAACTAAGCTAAAAGAGATTACATGTGTAAAAGTATGATATGAACATGGAAAGCTCTAAGGATCAAACTTGGCTTCATAACTCAAGGAAAGTAGCTCACGACGGGTTCGCCTATTGAAAAACTTCTAGATTAAGGAAAGAATGAACGTGTTCCATCCTATAAGACCACCTTATGTCGGCTTAACACACTTTCTTATGTCAAAGTACCCTTACATTGCATTGACCTAAGCTAAAAGAGATTACATGTGTAGAAGTATGATATCAACATGGAAAGCTCTAATGATCAAACTCGGCTTCATAACTCAACGAAAGTAGCTCACGACGGGTTCGCCTATTGACAAAACTTCGAGATTAAGAAAAGAATGACCATATTAAAACCTATAATACCACCTTATGTCGGCTTAAAACACTTCTTATGTCAAAGTAACCTTACATTGCATTGAACTAAGCTAAAAGAGATTACATGTGTAGAAGTATGATATGAACATGGAATGCTCTAAGGATTAAACTCGGCTTCATAACTCAACGAAAGTAGCTCACGACGGGTTCGCCTATTGACAAAACTTCTAGATTAAGAAAAGAATGAATGTGTTCCATCCTATGACACCACCTTATGTCGGCTTAACACACTTTCTTATGTCAAAGTAACCTTACATTGTATTGAACTAAGCTAAAAGAGATTACATGTGTAGAAGTATGATATGAACATGGAATGCTCTAAGGATTAAACTCGGCTTCATAACTCAACGAAAGTAGCTCACGACGGGTTCGCCTATTGACAAAACTTCTAGATTAAGAAAAGAATGAACGTGTTCCATCCTATGACACCACCTTATGTCGGCTTAACACACTTTCTTATGTCAAAGTAACCTTACATTGTATTGAACTAAGCTAAAAGAGATTACATGTGTAGAAGTATGATATGAACATGGAAAGCTTTAAGGATCAAACTCGGCTTCATAACTCAACGAAAGTAGCTCACAACGGGTTCGCCTATTGATAAAACTTCTAGATTAAGAAAAGAATGACCGTGTTCCATCCTATGACACCACCTTATGTCGGCTTAAAACACTTCTTATGTCAAAGTAACCTTATATTGCATTGAACTAACCTAAAAGAGATTACATGTGTAGAAGTATGATATGAACATGGAAAGCTCTAAGGATCAAACTTGGCTTCATAACTCAACGAAAGTAGCTCACGACGAGTTCGCCTATTGACAAAACTTCTAGATTAAGAAAAGAATGACCCTATTCCAACCTATGACACCACCTTATGTCGGCTTAAAACACTTCTTATGTCAAAGTAACCTTACATTGCATTGAACTAAGCTAAAAGAGATTACATGTGTAGAAGTATGATATGAACATGGAAAGCTCTAAGGATCAAACTCGGCTTCATAACTCAACGAAATTAGCTCACGACGGGTTCGCCTATTGACAAAACTTCTAGATTAAGGAAAGAATGACAACGTTCCAACCTATGACACCACCTTATGTCGGCTTAACACACTTTCTTATGTCAAAGTACCCTTACATTGCATTGAACTAAGCTAAAAGAGATTACATGTGTAGAAGTATGATATCAACATGGAAAGCTCTAATGATCAAACTCGGCTTCATAACTCAACGAAAGTAGCTCACAACGGGTTTTCCTATTGACAAAACTTCTAGATTAAGAAAAGAATGACCGTATTCCAACCTATGACACCACCTTATGTCGGCTTAAATTACTTCATATGTCAAAGTAACCTTACATTGCATTGAACTAAGCTAAAAGAGATTACATGTGTAAAAGTATGATATGAACATGGAAAGCTCTAAGGATCAAACTTGGCTTCATAACTCAAGGAAAGTAGCTCACGACGGGTTCGCCTATTGAAAAACTTCTAGATTAAGGAAAGAATGAACGTGTTCCATCCTATAACACCACCTTATGTCGGCTTAACACACTTTCTTATGTCAAAGTACCCTTACATTGCATTGAACTAAGCTAAAAGAGATTACATGTGTAGAAGTATGATATGAACATGGAAAGCTCTAAGGATCAAACTCGGCTTTATAACTCAACGAAATTAGCTCACGACGGGTTCGCCTATTGACAAAACTTCTAGATTAAGGAAAGAATGACAACGTTCCAACCTATGACACCACCTTATGTCGGCTTAACACACTTTCTTATGTCAAAGTACCCTTACATTGCATTGAACTAAGCTAAAAGAGATTACATGTGTAGAAGTATGATATCAACATGGAAAGCTCTAATGATCAAACTCGGCTTCATAACTCAACGAAAGTAGCTCACAATGGGTTTGCCTATTGACAAAACTTCTAGATTAAGAAAAGAATGACCGTATTCCAACCTATGACACCACCTTATGTCGGCTTAAATTACTTCATATGTCAAAGTAACCTTACATTGCATTGAACTAAGCTAAAAGAGATTACATGTGTAAAAGTATGATATGAACATGGAAAGCTCTAAGGATCAAACTTGGCTTCATAACTCAAGGAAAGTAGCTCACGACGGGTTCGCCTATTGAAAAACTTCTAGATTAAGGAAAGAATGAACGTGTTCCATCCTATAAGACCACCTTATGTCGGCTTAACACACTTTCTTATGTCAAAGTACCCTTACATTGCATTGAACTAAGCTAAAAGAGATTACATGTGTAGAAGTATGATATCAACATGGAAAGCTCTAATGATCAAACTCGGCTTCATAACTCAACGAAAGTAGCTCACGACGGGTTCGCCTATTGACAAAACTTCGAGATTAAGAAAAGAATGACCATATTAAAACCTATAATACCACCTTATGTCGGCTTAAAACACTTCTTATGTCAAAGTAACCTTACATTGCATTGAACTAAGCTAAAAGAGATTACATGTGTAGAAGTATGATATGAACATGGAATGCTCTAAGGATTAAACTCGGCTTCATAACTCAACGAAAGTAGCTCACGACGGGTTCGCCTATTGACAAAACTTCTAGATTAAGAAAAGAATGAACGTGTTCCATCCTATGACACCACCTTATGTCGGCTTAACACACTTTCTTATGTCAAAGTAACCTTACATTGTATTGAACTAAGCTAAAAGAGATTACATGTGTAGAAGTATGATATGAACATGGAAAGCTTTAAGGATCAAACTCGGCTTCATAACTCAACGAAAGTAGCTCACGACGGGTTCGCCTATTGATAAAACTTCTAGATTAAGAAAAGAATGACCGTGTTCCATCCTATGACACCACCTTATGTCGGCTTAAAACACTTCTTATGTCAAAGTAACCTTATATTGCATTGAACTAACCTAAAAGAGATTACATGTGTAGAAGTATGATATGAACATGGAAAGCTCTAAGGATCAAACTTGGCTTCATAACTCAACGAAAGTAGCTCACGACGAGTTCGCCTATTGACAAAACTTCTAGATTAAGAAAAGAATGACCCTATTCCAACCTATGACACCACCTTATGTCGGCTTAAAACACTTCTTATGTCAAAGTAACCTTACATTGCATTGAACTAAGCTAAAAGAGATTACATGTGTAGAAGTATGATATGAACATGGAAAGCTCTAAGGATCAAACTCCGCTTCATAACTCAACGAAAGTAGCTCACGACGAGTTCGCCTATTGACAAAACTTCTAGATTAAGGAAAGAATGACAATGTTCCAACCTATGACACCACCTTATGTCGGCTTAACACACTTTCTTATGTCAAAGTACCCTTACATTGCATTGAACTAAGCTAAAAGAGATTACATGTGTAGAAGTATGATATCAACATAGAAAGCTCTAAGGATCAAACTCGGCTTCATAACTCAACGAAAGTAGCTCAAAACGGGTTCGCCTATTGACAAAACTTATAGATTAAGAAAAGAATGACCGTATTCCAACCTATGACACCACCTTATGTCGGCTTAAAACACTTCTTATGTCAAAGTAACCTTACATTGCATTGAACTAAGCTAAAAGAGATTACATGTGTAGAAGCATGATATGAACATGGAAAGCTCTAAGGATCAAACTTGGCTTCATAACTCAAGGAAAGTAGCTCACGACGGGTTCGCCTATTGAAAAACTTCTAGATTAAGGAAAGAATGAACGTGTTCCATCCTATAACACCACCTTATGTCGGCTTAACACACTTTCTTATGTCAAAGTACCCTTACATTGCATTGAACTAAGCTAAAAGAGATTACATGTGTAGAAGTATGATATCAACATGGAAAGCTCTAATGATCAAACTCGGCTTCATAACTCAACGATAGTAGCTCACGACGGGTTCGCCTATTGACAAAACTTCTAGATTAAGAAAAGAATGAACGTGTTCCATCCTATGACACCACCGTATGTCGGCTTAACACACTTTCTTATGTCAAAGTAACCTTACATTGTATTGAACTAAGCTAAAAGAGATTACATGTGTAGAAGTATGATATGAACATGGAAAGCTTTAAGGGTCAAACTCGGCTTCATAACTCAACGAAAGTAGCTCACGACGGGTTCGCCTATTGACAAAACTTCTAGATTAAGAAAAGAATGATCGTGTTCCATCCTATGACACCACCTTATGTCGGCTTAAAACACTTCTTATGTTAAAGTAACCTTATATTGCATTTAACTAACCTAAAAGAGATTACATGTGTAGAAGTATGATATGAACATGGAAAGCTCTAAGGATCAAACTCGGCTTCATAACTCAACGAAAGTAGCTCACGACGGGTTCGCCTATTGACAAAACTTCTAGTTTAAGGAAAGAATGACCACGTTCCAACCTATGACACCACCTTATGACGGCTTAACACAATTTCTTATATCAGAGTAACCTTACATTGCATTGAACTAAGCTAAAAGAGATTACATGTGTAGAAGTATGATATGAACATGGAATGCTCTAAGGATCAAACTCGGCTTCATAACTCAACGAAAGTAGCTCACGATGGGTTCGCCTATTGACAAAACTTATAGATTAAGAAAAGAATGACCGTATTCCAACCTATGACACCACCTTATGTCGGCTTAAAACACTTCTTATGTCAAAGTAACCTAACATTGCATTGAACTAAGCTAAAAGAGATTACATGTGTAGAAGTATGATATGAACATGGAATGCTCTAAGGATCAAACTCGGCTTCATAACTCAACGAAAGTAGCTCACGACGGGTTCGCCTATTGACAAACTTCTAGATTAATAAAAGAATGAACGTGTTCCAACCTATGACACCACCTTATGTCGGCTTAAAACACTTCTTATGTCAAAGTAACCTAACATTGCATTGAACTAAGCTAAAAGAGATTACATGTGTAGAAGTATGATATGAACATGGAATGCTCTAAGGATCAAACTCCGCTTCATAACTCAACGAAAGTAGCTCACGACGAGTTCGCCTATTGACAAAACTTCTAGATTAAGGAAAGAATGACAATGTTCCAACCTATGACACCACCTTATGTCGGCTTAACACACTTTCTTATGTCAAAGTACCCTTACATTGCATTGAACTAAGCTAAAAGAGATTACATGTGTAGAAGTATGATATCAACATAGAAAGCTCTAAGGATCAAACTCGGCTTCATAACTCAACGAAAGTAGCTCAAAACGGGTTCGCCTATTGACAAAACTTCTAGATTAAGAAAAGAATGACCGTATTCCAACCTATGACACCACCTTATGTCGGCTTAAAACACTTCTTATGTCAAAGTAACCTTACATTGCATTGAACTAAGCTAAAAGAGATTACATGTGTAGAAGCATGATATGAACATGGAAAGCTCTAAGGATCAAACTTGGCTTCATAACTCAAGGAAAGTAGCTCACGACGGGTTCGCCTATTGAAAAACTTCTAGATTAAGGAAAGAATGAACGTGTTCCATCCTATAACACCACCTTATGTCGGCTTAACACACTTTCTTATGTCAAAGTACCCTTACATTGCATTTAACTAAGCTAAAAGAGATTACATGTGTAGAAGTATGATATCAACATGGAAAGCTCTAATGATCAAACTCGGCTTCATAACTCAACGATAGTAGCTCACGACGGGTTCGCCTATTGACAAAACTTCTAGATTAAGAAAAGAATGAACGTGTTCCATCCTATGACACCACCGTATGTCGGCTTAACACACTTTCTTATGTCAAAGTAACCTTACATTGTATTGAACTAAGCTAAAAGAGATTACATGTGTAGAAGTATGATATGAACATGGAAAGCTTTAAGGGTCAAACTCGGCTTCATAACTCAACGAAAGTAGCTCACGACGGGTTCGCCTATTGACAAAACTTCTAGATTAAGAAAAGAATGATCGTGTTCCATCCTATGACACCACCTTATGTCGGCTTAAAACACTTCTTATGTTAAAGTAACCTTATATTGCATTTAACTAACCTAAAAGAGATTACATGTGTAGAAGTATGATATGAACATGGAAAGCTCTAAGGATCAAACTCGGCTTCATAACTCAACGAAAGTAGCTCACGACGGGTTCGCCTATTGACAAAACTTCTAGTTTAAGGAAAGAATGACCACGTTCCAACCTATGACACCACCTTATGACGGCTTAACACAATTTCTTATATCAGAGTAACCTTACATTGCATTGAACTAAGCTAAAAGAGATTACATGTGTAGAAGTATGATATGAACATGGAATGCTCTAAGGATCAAACTCGGCTTCATAACTCAACGAAAGTAGCTCACGATGGGTTCGCCTATTGACAAAACTTATAGATTAAGAAAAGAATGACCGTATTCCAACCTATGACACCACCTTATGTCGGCTTAAAACACTTCTTATGTCAAAGTAACCTAACATTGCATTGAACTAAGCTAAAAGAGATTACATGTGTAGAAGTATGATATGAACATGGAATGCTCTAAGGATCAAACTCGGCTTCATAACTCAACGAAAGTAGCTCACGACGGGTTCGCCTATTGACAAACTTCTAGATTAATAAAAGAATGAACGTGTTCCAACCTATGACACCACCTTATGTCGGCTTAAAACACTTCTTATGTCAAAGTAACCTAACATTGCATTGAACTAAGCTAAAAGAGATTACATGTGTAGAAGTATGATATGAACATGGAATGCTCTAAGGATCAAACTCGGCTTCATAACTCAACGAAAGTAGCTCACGACGGGTTCGCCTATTGACAAAACTTCTAGATTAAGAAAAGAATGACCGTGTTCCATCCTATGACACCACCTTATGTCGGCTTAACACACTTTCTTATGTCATAGTAACCTTACATTGCATTGAACTAAGCTAAAAGAGATTACATGTGTAGAAGTATGATATGAACATGGAAAGCTCTAAGGATCAAACTCGGCTTCATAACTCAACGAAAGTAGCTCACGACGGGTTCGCCTATTGACAAAACTTCTAGATTAAGGAAAGAATGACAACGTTCCAACCTATGACACCACCTTATGTCGGCTTAAAACACTTCTTATGTCAAAGTAACCTTATATTGCATTGAACTAACCTAAAAGAGATTACATGTGTAGAAGTATCATATGAACATGGAAAGCTCTAAGGATCAAACTCGGCTTCATAACTCAACGAAAGTAGCTCACGACGGGTTCGCCTATTGACAAAACTTCTAGATTAAGGAAAGAATGACAACGTTCCAACCTATGACACCACCTTATGTCGGCTTAACACACTTTCTTATGTCAAAGTACCCTTACATTGCATTGAACTAACCTAAAAGAGATTACATGTGTAGAAGTATGATATGAACATGGAAAGCTCTAAGGATCAAACTCGGCTTCATAACTCAACGAAAGTAGCTCACGACGGGTTCGCCTATTGACAAAACTTCTAGTTTAAGGAAAGAATGACCAAGTTCCAACCTATGACACCACCTTATGACGGCTTAACACAATTTCTTATATCAGAGTAACCTTACATTGCATTGAACTAAGCTAAAAGAGATTAAATGTGTAGAAGTATGATATGAACATGGAATGCTCTAAGGATCAAACTCGGCTTCATAACTCAACGAAAGTAGCTCACGACGGGTTCGCCTATTGACAAAACTTCTAGATTAAGAAAAGAATGACCGTATTCCAACCTATGACACCACCTTATGTCGGCTTAAAACACTTCTTATGTCAAAGTAACCTAACATTGCATTGAACTAACCTAAAAGAGATTACATGTGTATAAGTATGATATGAACATGGAAAGCTCTAAGGATCAAACTCGGCTTCATAACTCAACGAAAGTAGCTTACGACGGGTTCGCCTATTGACAAAACTTCTAGTTTAAGGAAAGAATGACCACGTTCCAACCTATGACACCACCTTATGACGGCTTAACACAATTTCTTATATCAGAGTAACCTTACATTGCATTGAACTAAGCTAAAAGAGATTACATGTGTAGAAGTATGATATGAACATGGAATGCTCTAAGGATCAAACTCGGCTTCATAACTCAACGAAAGTAGCTCACGATGGGTTCGCCTATTGACAAAACTTATAGATTAAGAAAAGAATGACCGTATTCCAACCTATGACACCACCTTATGTCGGCTTAAAACACTTCTTATGTCAAAGTAACCTAACATTGCATTGAACTAAGCTAAAAGAGATTACATGTGTAGAAGTATGATATGAACATGGAATGCTCTAAGGATCAAACTCGGCTTCATAACTCAACGAAAGTAGCTCACGACGGGTTCGCCTATTGACAAAACTTCTAGATTAAGAAAAGAATGACCGTGTTCCATCCTATGACACCAACTTATGTCGGCTTAACACACTTTCTTATGTCATAGTAACCTTACATTGCATTGAACTAAGCTAAAAGAGATTACATGTGTAGAAGTATGATATGAACATGGAAAGCTCTAAGGATCAAACTCGGCTTCATAACTCAACGAAAGTAGCTCACGACGGGTTCGCCTATTGACAAAACTTCTAGATTAAGGAAAGAATGACAACGTTCCAACCTATGACACCACCTTATGTCGGCTTAAAACACTTCTTATGTCAAAGTAACCTTATATTGCATTGAACTAACCTAAAAGAGATTACATGTGTAGAAGTATCATATGAACATGGAAAGCTCTAAGGATCAAACTCGGCTTCATAACTCAACGAAAGTAGCTCACGACGGGTTCGCCTATTGACAAAACTTCTAGATTAAGGAAAGAATGATAACGTTCCAACCTATGACACCACCTTATGTCGGCTTAACACACTTTCTTATGTCAAAGTACCCTTACATTGCATTGAACTAACCTAAAAGAGATTACATGTGTAGAAGTATGATATGAACATGGAAAGCTCTAAGGATCAAACTCGGCTTCATAACTCAACGAAAGTAGCTCACGACGGGTTCGCCTATTGACAAAACTTCTAGTTTAAGGAAAGAATGACCACGTTCCAACCTATGACACCACCTTATGACGGCTTAACACAATTTCTTATATCAGAGTAACCTTACATTGCATTGAACTAATGATGCGGCCATCTACACCACACCAAGCCGGATCGCGGACAGCCGATCCGTTCCATTCATACCAAATGAGATCATGACAAGGGGCAAGGCTCAAAAACTTAAAGGGAAGATCCAGACTTTCATCCACAAGCTACGGGAACAAGAAGAAGAAGTGGATCGCAGCAGCCACCCCGCGACCGAGCTAGAACCCGCGACCATACAACACGCGTTGGCCCACACCTCGGACTTAACACACTTAAGGTCTCGGACATGCAGCCTTGGTGATGCGGCCATCTACACCACACCAAGCCGGATCGCGGACAGCCGATCCGTTCCATTCATACCAAATGAGATCATGACAAGGGGCAAGGCTCAAAAACTTAAAGGGAAGATCCAGACTTTCATCCACAAGCTACGGGAACAAGAAGAAGAAGTGGATCGCAGCAGCCACCCCGCGACCGAGCTAGAACCCGCGACCATACAACACGCGTTGGCCCACACCTCGGACTTAACACACTTAAGGTCTCGGACATGCAGCCTTGGGGACAAGGTCTTGTGTGTTCTCACAATCCATCCGTGAGAACACAACCAAAAAGACCTTGGATTATTAGAGTACTCTTTCCCTACCCCTAGTCCACCATGTTGGGATCTAGGGAAGGGTTTTAACGAGGCTTGAACATCTAAGGCATCACATCTCTTATCCCACTTAAGACTCACTTGGAAACATTGGAGTGACAAGTATGATCTTAAGGAGATGTGATTCTATCTAGGAAAGCACTCTACCATTTTTCCTTTGTTTATTTTCGGCCCTTGTTGTTAGCTTTTACTTTGTGACCGTTGGGAGCTTGTTGACCAAAGGGTTGACTAGGGCAAACCCTTGGGTTTTCTTGTAGCCTATTTAAAGGCAAACACTCTTTTATTCAAGGGTAACCATTTAAGAAAAGACTTGAAACAAGGCCACCGCCTTCCTTTCCTCTCTATTGAGTTTTCCTCTAGATTGGATCCTCCTTGAAGCTAGATTGAGTGTGTCTCTCTTCTTCCAGGCCGAGGCTGTATCAAGGGTTTACCACCCCCCTTGTGGTTCGCTTCATCACTCCTCCATCTATCTCATATTCGCACGCTCAAATCTATCACCAACACCATCGGATTTCAAGAGATTGAACCACATCTCTCTTGAGTCCTCCTTCCGCCATCACCGACATCTTCTACACGGATCCAAGGGCTCAAGATCGGACCTCGGATCGTATCAACTAAGCTAAAAGAGATTACATGTGTAGAAGTATGATATGAACATGGAATGCTCTAAGGATCAAACTCGGCTTCATAACTCAACGAAAGTAGCTCACGACGGGTTCGCCTATTGACAAAACTTCTAGATTAAGAAAAGAATGACCGTATTCCAACCTATGACACCACCTTATGTCGGCTTAAAACACTTCTTATGTCAAAGTAACCTAACATTGCATTGAACTAACCTAAAAGAGATTACATGTGTATAAGTATGATATGAACATGGAAAGCTCTAAGGATCAAACTCGGCTTCATAACTCAACGAAAGTAGCTTACGACGGGTTCGCCTATTGACAAAACTTCTAGTTTAAGGAAAGAATGACCACGTTCCAACCTATGACACCACCTTATGACGGCTTAACACAATTTCTTATATCAGAGTAACCTTACATTGCATTGAACTAAGCTAAAAGAGATTACATGTGTAGAAGTATGATATGAACATGGAATGCTCTAAGGATCAAACTCGGATTCATAACTCAACGAAAGTAGCTCACGACGGGTTTGCCTATTGACAAAACTTCTAGATTAAGAAAAGAATGACCGTATTCCAACCTATGACACCACCTATGTCGGCTTAAAACACTTCTTATGTCAAAGTAACCTAACATTGCATTGAACTAAGCTAAAAGAGAGTACATGTGTAGAAGTATGATATGAACATGGAATGCTCTAAGGATCAAACTCGGCTTCATAACTCAACGAAATTAGCTCACGACGGGTTCGCCTATTGACAAAACTTCTAGATTAAGGAAAGAATGACAACGTTCCAACCTATGACACCACCTTATGTCGGCTTAACACACTTTCTTATGTCAAAGTACCCTTACATTGCATTGAACTAAGCTAAAAGAGATTACATGTGTAGAAGTATGATATCAACATGGAAAGCTCTAATGATCAAACTCGGCTTCATAACTCAACGAAAGTAGCTCACAACGGGTTTGCCTATTGACCAAACTTCTAGATTAAGAAAAGAATGACCGTATTCCAACCTATGACACCACCTTATGTCGGCTTAAAACACTTCATATGTCAAAGTAACCTTACATTGCATTGAACTAAGCTAAAAGAGATTACATCTGTAAAAGTATGATATGAACATGGAAAGCTCTAAGGATCAAACTTGGCTTCATAACTCAAGGAAAGTAGCTCACGACGGGTTCGCCTATTGAAAAACTTCTAGATTAAGGAAAGAATGAACGTGTTCCATCCTATAACACCACGTTATGTCGGCTTAACACACTTTCTTATGTCAAAGTACCCTTACATAGCATTGAACTAAGCTAAAAGAGATTACATGTGTAGAAGTATGATATCAACATGGAAAGCTCTAATGATCAAACTCGGCTTCATAACTCAACGAAAGTAGCTCACGACGGGTTCGCCTATTGACAAAACTTCGAGATTAAGAAAAGAATTACCATATTCAAACCTATAACACCACCTTATGTCGGCTTAAAACACTTCTTATGTCAAAGTAACCTTACATTGCATTGAACTAAGGTAAAAGAGATTACATGTGTAGAAATATGATATGAACATGGAATGCTCTAAGGATCAAACTCGGCTTCATAACTCAACGAAAGTAGCTCACGATGGGTTCGCCTATTGACAAAACTTCTAGATTAAGAAAAGAATGAACGTGTTCCATCCTATGACACCACCTTATGTCGGCTTAACACACTTTCTTATGTCAAAGTAACCTTACATTGTATTGAACTAAGCTAAAAGAGATTACATGTGTAGAAGTATGATATGAACATGGAAAGCTTTAAGGATCAAACTCGGCTTCATAACTCAACGAAAGTAGCTCACGACGGGTTCGCCTATTGACAAAACTTCTAGATTAAGAAAAGAATGACCGTATTCCAACCTATGACACCACCTTATGTCGGCTTAAAACACTTCTTATGTCAAAGTAACCTTATATTGCATTGAACTAACCTAAAAGAGATTACATGTGTAGAAGTATGATATGAACATGGAAAGCTCTAAGGATCAAACTCAGCTTCATAACTCAACGAAAGTAGCTCACGACGGGTTCGCCTATTGACAAAACTTCTAGTTTAAGGAAAGAATGACCACGTTCAACCCTATGACACCACCTTATGACGGCTTAACACAATTTCTTATATCAGAGTAACCTTACATTGCATTGAACTAAGCTAAAAGAGATTACATGTGTAGAAGTATGATATGAACATGGAATGCTCTAAGGATCAAACTCGGCTTCATAACTCAACGAAAGTAGCTCACGACGGGTTCGCCTATTGACAAAACTTCTAGATTAAGAAAAGAATGACCGTATTCCAACCTATGACACCACCTTATGTCGGCTTAAAACACTTCTTATGTCAAAGTAACCTAACATTGCATTGAACTAAGCTAAAAGAGATTACATGTGTAGAAGTATGATATGAACATGGAATGCTCTAAGGATCAAACTCGGCTTCATAACTCAACGAAAATAGCTCACGACGGGTTCGCCTATTGACAAAACTTCTAGATTAAGAAAAGAATGACCGTGTTCCATCCTATGACACCACCTTATGTCGGCTTAACACACTTTCTTATGTCATAGTAACCTTACATTGCATTGAACTAAGCTAAAAGAGATTACATGTGTAGAAGTATGATATGAACATGGAAAGCTCTAAGGATCAAACTCGGCTTCATAACTCAACGAAAGTAGCTCACGACGGGTCGCCTATTGACAAAACTTCTAGATTAAGGAAAGAATGACAACGTTCCAACCTATGACACCACCTTATGTCGGCTTAACACACTTTCTTATGTCAAAGTACCCTTACATTGCATTGAACTAATCTAAAAGAGATTACATGTGTAGAAGTATGATATGAACATGGAAAGCTCTAAGGATCAAACTCGGCTTCATAACTCAATGAAAGTAGCTCACGACGGGTTCGCCTATTGACAAAACTTCTAGTTTAAGGAAAGAATGACCACATTCAACCCTATGACACCACCTTATGACGGCTTAACACAATTTCTTATATCAGAGTAACCTTACATTGCATTGAACTAAGCTAAAAGAGATTACATGTGTAGAAGTATGATATGAACATGGAATGCTCTAAGGATCAAACTCGGCTTCATAACTCAACGAAAGTAGCTCACGACGGGTTCGCCTATTGACAAAACTTCTAGATTAAGAAAAGAATGACCGTATTCCAACCTATGACACCACCTTATGTCGGCTTAAAACACTTCTTATGTCAAAGTAACCTAACATTGCATTGATATAAGCTAAAAGAGATTACATGTGTAGAAGTATGATATGAACATGGAATGCTCTAAGGATCAAACTCGGCTTCATAACTCAACGAAAGTAGCTCACGACGGGTTCGCCTATTGACAAAACTTCTAGATTAAGAAAAGAATGACCGTGTTCCATCCTATGACACCACCTTATGTCGGCTTAACACACTTTCTTATGTCATAGTAACCTTACATTGCATTGAACTAAGCTAAAAGAGATTACATGTGTAGAAGTATGATATGAACATGGAAAGCTCTAAGGATCAAACTCGGCTTCATAACTCAACGAAAGTAGCTCACGACGGGTCGCCTATTGACAAAACTTCTAGATTAAGGAAAGAATGACAACGTTCCAACCTATGACACCACCTTATGTCGGCTTAACACACTTTCTTATGTCAAAGTACCCTTACATTGCATTGAACTAACCTAAAAGAGATTACATGTGTAGAAGTATGATATGAACATGGAAAGCTCTAAGGATCAAACTCGGCTTCATAACTCAACGAAAGTAGATCACGACGGGTTCGCCTATTGACAAAACTTCTAGTTTAAGGAAAGAATGACCACGTTCCAACCTATGACACCACCTTATGACGGCTTAACACAATTTCTTATATCAGAGTAACCTTACATTGCATTGAACTAAGCTAAAAGAGATTACATGTGTAGAAGTATGATATGAACATGGAATGCAATAAGGATCAAACTCGGCTTCATAACTCAACGAAAGTAGCTCACGACGGGTTCGCCTATTGACAAAACTTCTAGATTAAGAAAAGAATGAACGTATTCCAACCTATGACACCACCTTATGTCGACTTAAAACACTTCTTATGTCAAAGTAACCTAACACTGCATTGAACTAACCTAAAAGAGATTACATGTGTATAAGTATGATATGAACATGGAAAGCTCTAAGGATCAAACTCGGCTTCATAACTCAACGAAAGTAGCTCACGACGGGTTCGCCTATTGACAAAACTTCTAGTTTAAGGAAAGAATGACCATGTTCCAACCTATGACACCACCTTATGACGGCTTAACACAATTTCTTATATCAGAGTAACCTTACATTGCATTGAACTAAGCTAAAAGAGATTACATGTGTAGAAGTATGATATGAACATGGAATGCTCTAAGGATCAAACTCGGCTTCATAACTCAACGAAAGTAACTCACGACGGGTTCGCCTATTGACAAAACTTCTAGATTAAGGAAAGAATGACAACGTTCCAACCTATGACACCACCTTATGTCGGCTTAACACACTTTCTTATGTCAAAGTACCCTTACATTGCATTGAACTAAGCTAAAAGAGATTACATGTGTAGAAGTATGATATCAACTTGGAAAGCTCTAATGATCAAACTCGGCTTCATAACTCAACGAAAGTAGCTCGCAACGGGTTCCCCTATTGACAAAACTTCTAGATTAAGAAAAGAATGACCGTATTCCAACCTATGACACCACCTTATGTCGGCTTAAAACACTTCATATGTCAAAGTAACCTTACATTGCATTGAACTAAGCTAAAAGAGATTACATGTGTAAAAGTATGATATGAACATGGAAAGCTCTAAGGATCAAACTTGGCTTCATAACTCAAGGAAAGTAGCTCACGACGGGTTCGCCTATTGAAAAACTTCTAGATTAAGGAAAGAATGATCGTGTTCCATCCTATGACACCACCTAATATCGGCTTAACACACTTTCTTATGTTAAAAAAACCTTACATTGCATTGAACTAAGCTAAAAGAGATTACATGTGTAAAAGTATGATATCAACATGGAAAGCTCTAATGATAAAACTCGGCTTCATAACTCAACGAAAGTAGCTCACGACGGGTTTGCCTATTGAAAAAACTTCTAGATTAAGAAAAGAATGACCGTATTCCAACCGATGACACCACCTTATGTCGGCTTAAAACACTTCTTATGTCAAAGTAACCTTACATTGCATTGAACTAAGCTAAAAGAGATTACATGTGTAGAAGTATGATATGAACATGGAAAGCTCTAAGGATCAAACTTGGCTTCATAACTCAACGAAAGTAGCTCACGACGGGTTCGCCTATTGAAAAACTTCTAGATTAAGGAAAGAATGACCGTGTTCCATCCTATAACACCACCTTATGTCGGCTTAACACACTTTCTTATGTTAAAGTACCCTTACATTGCATTGAACTAAGCTAAAAGAGATTACATGTGTAGAAGTATGATATCAACATGGAAAACTCTAATGATCAAACTCGGCTTCATAACTCAACGAAAGTAGCTCACGACGGGTTCGCCTATTGACAAAACTTCGAGATTAAGAAAAGAATGACCGTATTCCAACCTATGACACCACCTTATGTCGGCTTTAAACACTTCTTATGTCAAAGTAACCTTACATTGCATTGAACTAAGCTAAAAGAGAGTACATGTGTAGAAGTATGATATGAACATGGAATGCTCTAAGGATCAAACTCGGCTTCATAACTCAACGAAAGTAGCTCACAACGGGTTCGCCTATTGACAAACTTCTAGATTAAGAAAAGAATGAACGTGTTCCATCCTATGACACCACCTTATGTCGGCTTAACACAATTTCTTATGTCAAAGTAACCTTACATTGCATTGAACTAAGCTAAAAGAGATTACATGTGTAGAAGTATGATATGAACATGGAATGCTCTAAGGATCAAACTCGGCTTCATAACTCAACGAAAGTAGCTCACGACGGGTTCGCCTATTGACAAAACTTCTAGATTAAGAAAAGAATGACCGTATTCCAACCTATGACACCACCTATGTCGGCTTAAAACACTTCTTATATCAGAGTAACCTTACATTGCATTGAACTAAGCTAAAAGAGATTACATGTGTAGAAGTATGATATGAACATGGAATGCTCTAAGGATCAAACTCGGCTTCATAACTCAACGAAAGTAGCTCACGACGGGTTCGCCTATTGACAAAACTTCTAGATTAAGAAAAGAATGACCGTGTTCCATCCTATGACACCACCTTATGTCGGCTTAACACACTTTCTTATGTCAAAGTAACCTTACATTGCATTGAACTAAGCTAAAAGAGATTACATGTGTAGAAGTTTGATATGAACATGGAAAGCTCTAAGGATCAAACTCGGCTTCATAACTCAACGAAAGTAACTCACGACGGGTTCGCCTATTGACAAAACTTCTAGATTAAGGAAAGAATGACAACGTTCCAACCTATGACACCACCTTATGTCGGCTTAACACACTTTCTTATGTCAAAGTACCCTTACATTGCATTGAACTAAGCTAAAAGAGATTACATGTGTAGAAGTATGATATCAACTTGGAAAGCTCTAATGATCAAACTCGGCTTCATAACTCAACGAAAGTAGCTCGCAACGGGTTCCCCTATTGACAAAACTTCTAGATTAAGAAAAGAATGACCGTATTCCAACCTATGACACCACCTTATGTCGGCTTAAAACACTTCATATGTCAAAGTAACCTTACATTGCATTGAACTAAGCTAAAAGAGATTACATGTGTAAAAGTATGATATGAACATGGAAAGCTCTAAGGATCAAACTTGGCTTCATAACTCAAGGAAAGTAGCTCACGACGGGTTCGCCTATTGAAAAACTTCTAGATTAAGGAAAGAATGATCGTGTTCCATCCTATGACACCACCTAATATCGGCTTAACACACTTTCTTATGTTAAAAAAACCTTACATTGCATTGAACTAAGCTAAAAGAGATTACATGTGTAAAAGTATGATATCAACATGGAAAGCTCTAATGATAAAACTCGGCTTCATAACTCAACGAAAGTAGCTCACGACGGGTTTGCCTATTGAAAAAACTTCTAGATTAAGAAAAGAATGACCGTATTCCAACCGATGACACCACCTTATGTCGGCTTAAAACACTTCTTATGTCAAAGTAACCTTACATTGCATTGAACTAAGCTAAAAGAGATTACATGTGTAGAAGTATGATATGAACATGGAAAGCTCTAAGGATCAAACTCGGCTTCATAACTCAACGAAAGTAGCTCACGACGGGTTCGCCTATTGACAAACTTCTAGATTAAGAAAAGAATGAACGTGTTCCATCCTATCACACCACCTTATGTCGGCTTAACACAATTTCTTATGTCAAAGTAACCTAAACCTTACATTGTATTGAACTAAGCAAAAAGAGATTACATGTGTAGAAGTATGATATGAACATGGAAAGCTTTAAGGATCAAACTCGGCTTCATAACTCAACGAAAGTAGCTCACGACGGGTTCGCGTATTGACAAAACTTCTAGATTAAGAAAAGAATGACCGTGTTCCATCCTATGACATCACCTTATGTCGGCTTAAAACAGTTCTTATGTCTAAGTAACCTTACATTGCATTGAACTAAGGTAAAAGAGATTACATGTGTAGAAGTATGATATGAACATGGAATGCTCTAAGGATCAAACTCGGCTTCAGAACTCAACGAAAGTAGCTCACGATGGGTTCGCCTATTGACAAAACTTCTAGATTAAGAAAAGAATGAACGTGTTCCATCCTATGACACCACCTTATGTCGGCTTAACACACTTTCTTATGTCAAAGTAACCTTACATTGTATTGAACTAAGCTAAAAGAGATTACATGTGTAGAAGTATGATATGAACATGGAAAGCTTTAAGGATCAAACTCGGCTTCATAACTCAACGAAAGTAGCTCACGACGGGTTCGCTTATTGACAAAACTTCTAGATTAAGAAAAGAATGACCGTGTTCCATCCTATGACACCACCTTATGTCGGCTTAAAACACTTCTTATGTCAAAGTAACCTTATATTGCATTGAACTAACCTAAAAGAGATTACATGTGTAGAAGTATGATATGAACATGGAAAGCTCTAAGGATCAAACTCGGCTTCATAACTCAACGAAAGTAGCTCACGACGGGTTCGCCTATTGACAAAACTTCTAGTTTAAGGAAAGAATGACCACGTTCCAACCTATGACACCTCCTTATGACGGCTTAACACAATTTCTTATATCAGAGTAACCTTACATTGCATTGAACTAAGCTAAAAGAGATTACATGTGTAGAAGTATGATATGAACATGGAATGCTCTAAGGATCAAACTCGGCTTCATAACTCAACGAAAGTAGCTCACGACGGGTTCGCCTATTGACAAAACTTCTAGATTAAGAAAAGAATGACCGTATTCCAACCTATGACACCACCTTATGTCGGCTTAAAACACTTCTTATGTCAAAGTAACCTAACATTGCATTGAACTAAGCTAAAAGAGATTACATGTGTAGAAGTATGATATGAACATGGAATGCTCTAAGGATCAAACTCGGCTTCATAACTCAACGAAAGTAGCTCACGACGGGTTCGCCTATTGACAAAACTTCTAGATTAAGAAAAGAATGACTGTGTTCCATCCTATGACACCACCTTATATCGGCTTAACACACTTTCTTATGTCATAGTAACCTTACATTGCATTGAACTAAGCTAAAAAAGATTACATGTGTAGAAGTATGATATGAACATGGAAAGCTCTAAGGATCAAACTCGGCTTCATAACTCAACGAAAGTAGCTCACGACGGGTTCGCCTATTGACAAAACTTCTAGATTAAGGAAAGAATGAACACGTTCCAACCTATGACACCACCTTATGACGGCTTAACACAATTTCTTATATCAGAGTAACCTTACATTGCATTGAACTAAGCTAAAAGAGATTACATGTGTAGAAGTATGATATGAACATGGAATGCTCTAAGGATCAAACTCGGCTTCATAACTCAACGAAAGTAGCTCACGACGGGTTCGCCTATTGACAAAACTTCTAGATTAAGAAAAGAATGACAACGTTCCAACCTATGACACCACCTTATGTCGGCTTAAAACACTTCTTATGTCAAAGTAACCTAACATTGCATTGAACTAACCTAAAAGAGATTACATGTGTATAAGTATGATATGAACATGGAAAGCTCTAAGGATCAAACTCGGCTTCATAACTCAACGAAAGTAGATCACGACGGGTTCGCCTATTGACAAAACTTCTAGTTTAAGGAAAGAATGACCACGTTTCAACCTATGACACCACCTTATGACGGCTTAACACAATTTCTTATATCAGAGTAACCTTACATTGCATTGAACTAAGCTAAAAGAGATTACATGTGTAGAAGTATGATATGAACATGGAATGCTCTAAGGATCAAACTCGGCTTCATAACTCAACGAAAGTAGCTCACGACGGGTTCGCCTATTGACAAAACTTCTAGATTAAGAAAAGAATGACCGTATTCCAACCTATGACACCACCTTATGTCGGCTTAAAACACTTCTTTTGTCAAAGTAACCTAACATTGCATTGAACTAAGCTAAAAGAGATTACATGTGTAGAAGTATGATATGAACATGGAATGCTCTAAGGATCAAACTCGGCTTCATAACTCAACGAAAGTAGCTCACGACGGGTTCGCCTATTGACAAAACTTCTAGATTAAGAAAAGAATGACCGTGTTCCATCCTATGACACCACCTTATGTCGGCTTAACACACTTTCTTATGTCATAGTAACCTTACATTGCATTGAACTAAGCTAAAAGAGATTACATGTGTAGAAGTATGATATGAACATGGAAAGCTCTAAGGATCAAACTCGGCTTCATAACTCAACGAAAGTAGCTCACGACGGGTTCGCCTATTGACAAAACTTCTAGATTAAGAAAAGAATGACCGTATTCCAACCTATGACACCACCTATGTCGGCTTAAAACACTTCTTATGTCAAAGTAACCTAACATTGCATTGAACTAAGCTAAAAGAGAGTACATGTGTAGAAGTATGATATGAACATGGAATGCTCTAAGGATCAAACTCGGCTTCATAACTCAACGAAAGTAGCTCACGACGGGTTCGCCTATTGACAAACTTCTAGATTAATAAAAGAATGAACGTGTTCCAACCTATGACACCACCTTATGTCGACTTAAAACACTTCGTATGTCAAAGTAACCTTACATTGCATTGAACTAAGCTAAAAGAGATTACATGTGTAGAAGTATGATATGAGCATGGAAAGCTCTAAGGATCAAACTCGGCTTCATAACTCAACGAAAGTAGCTCACGACGGGTTCGCCTATTGACAAACTTCTAGATTAAGAAAAGAATGAACGTGTTCCATCCTATGACACCACCTTATGTCGGCTTAACACAATTTCTTATGTCAAAGTAACCTTACATTGTATTGAACTAAGCAAAAAGAGATTACATGTGTAGAAGTATGATATGAACATGGAAAGCTTTAAGGATCCAACTCGGCTTCATAACTCAACGAAAGTAGCTCACGACGGGTTCGCGTATTGACAAAACTTCTAGATTAAGAAAAGAATGACCATGTTCCAACCTATGACATCACCTTATGTCGGCTTAAAACACTTCTTATGTCTAAGTAACCTTACATTGCATTGAACTAAGCTAAAAGAGATTACATGTGTAGAAGTATGATATGAACATGGAAAGCTCTAAGGATCAAACTCGGCTTCATAACTCAACGAAAGTAGCTCACGACGGGTTCGCCTATTGACAAAACTTCTAGATTAAGAAAAGAATGACCGTATTCCAACCTATGACACCACCTATGTCGGCTTAAAACACTTCTTATGTCAAAGTAACCTAACATTGCATTGAACTAAGCTAAAAGAGAGTACATGTGTAGAAGTATGATATGAACATGGAATGCTCTAAGGATCAAACTCGGCTTCATAACTCAACGAAAGTAGCTCACGACGGGTTCGCCTATTGACAAACTTCTAGATTAATAAAAGAATGAACGTGTTCCAACCTATGACACCACCTTATGTCGGCTTAAAACACTTCTTATGTCAAAGTAACCTTACATTGCATTGAACTAAGCTAAAAGAGATTACATGTGTAGAAGTATGATATGAACATGGAAAGCTCTAAGGATCAAACTCGGCTTCATAACTCAACGAAAGTAGCTCACGACGGGTTCGCCTATTGACAAACTTCTAGATTAAGAAAAGAATGAACGTGTTCCATCCTATGACACCACCTTATGTCGGCTTAACACAATTTCTTATGTCAAAGTAACCTTACATTGTATTGAACTAAGCAAAAAGAGATTACATGTGTAGAAGTATGATATGAACATGGAAAGCTTTAAGGATCAAACTCGGCTTCATAACTCAACGAAAGTAGCTCACGACGGGTTCGCGTATTGACAAAACTTCTAGATTAAGAAAAGAATGACCGTGTTCCATCCTATGACATCACCTTATGTCGGCTTAAAACACTTCTTATGTCTAAGTAACCTTACATTGCATTGAACTAAGCTAAAAGAGATTACATGTGTAGAAGTATGATATGAACATGGAAAGCTCTAAGGATCAAACTCGGCTTCATAACTCAACGAAAGTAGCTCACGACGGGTTCGCCTATTGACAAAACTTCTAGATTAAGAAAAGAATGACCGTATTCCAACCTATGACACCACCTTATGTCGGCTTAAAACACTTCTTATGTCAAAGTAACCTAACATTGCATTGAACTAAGCTAAAAGAGATTACATGTGTAGAAGTATGATATGAACATGGAATGCTCTAAGGATCAAACTCGGCTTCATAACTCAACGAAAGTAGCTCACGACGGGTTCGCCTATTGACAAAACTTCTAGATTAAGAAAAGAATGACTGTGTTCCATCTTATGACACCACCTTATATCGGCTTAACACACTTTCTTATGTCATAGTAACCTTACATTGCATTGAACTAAGCTAAAAGAGATTACATGTGTAGAAGTATGATATGAACATGGAAAGCTCTAAGGATCAAACTCGGCTTCATAACTCAACGAAAGTAGCTCACGACGGGTTCGCCTATTGACAAAACTTCTAGATTAAGGAAAGAATGACCACGTTCCAACCTATGACACCACCTTATGACGGCTTAACACAATTTCTTATATCAGAGTAACCTTACATTGCATTGAACTAAGCTAAAAGAGATTACATGTGTAGAAGTATGATATGAACATGGAATGCTCTAAGGATCAAACTCGGCTTCATAACTCAACGAAAGTAGCTCACGACGGGTTCGCCTATTGACAAAACTTCTAGATTAAGAAAAGAATGACTGTGTTCCATCTTATGACACCACCTTATATCGGCTTAACACACTTTCTTATGTCATAGTAACCTTACATTGCATTGAACTAAGCTAAAAGAGATTACATGTGTAGAAGTATGATATGAACATGGAATGCTCTAAGGATCAAACTCGGCTTCATAACTCAACGAAAGTAGCTCACGACGGGTTCGCCTATTGACAAAACTTCTAGATTAAGAAAAGAATGACTGTGTTCCATCTTATGACACCACCTTATATCGGCTTAACACACTTTCTTATGTCATAGTAACCTTACATTGCATTGAACTAAGCTAAAAGAGATTACATGTGTAGAAGTATGATATGAACATGGAAAGCTCTAAGGATCAAACTCGGCTTCATAACTCAACGAAAGTAGCTCACGACGGGTTCGCCTATTGACAAAACTTCTAGATTAAGGAAAGAATGACCACGTTCCAACCTATGACACCACCTTATGACGGCTTAACACAATTTCTTATATCAGAGTAACCTTACATTGCATTGAACTAAGCTAAAAGAGATTACATGTGTAGAAGTATGATATGAACATGGAATGCTCTAAGGATCAAACTCGGCTTCATAACTCAACGAAAGTAGCTCACGACGGGTTCGCCTATTGACAAAACTTCTAGATTAAGGAAAGAATGACCACGTTCCAACCTATGACACCACCTTATGACGGCTTAACACAATTTCTTATATCAGAGTAACCTTACATTGCATTGAACTAAGCTAAAAGAGATTACATGTGTAGAAGTATGATATGAACATGGAATGCTCTAAGGATCAAACTCGGCTTCATAACTCAACGAAAGTAGCTCACGACGGGTTCGCGTATTGACAAAACTTCTAGATTAAGAAAAGAATGACCGTATTCCAACCTATGACACCACCTATGTCGGCTTAAAACACTTCTTATGTCAAAGTAACCTAACATTGCATTGAACTAAGCTAAAAGAGAGTACATGTGTAGAAGTATGATATGAACATGGAATGCTCTAAGGATCAAACTCGGCTTCATAACTCAACGAAAGTAGCTCACGACGGGTTCGCCTATTGACAAACTTCTAGATTAATAAAAGAATGAACGTGTTCCAACCTATGACACCACCTTATGTCGGCTTAAAACACTTCTTATGTCAAAGTAACCTTACATTGCATTGAACTAAGCTAAAAGAGATTACATGTGTAGAAGTATGATATGAACATGGAAAGCTCTAAGGATCAAACTCGGCTTCATAACTCAACGAAAGTAGCTCACGACGGGTTCGCCTATTGACAAACTTCTAGATTAAGAAAAGAATGAACGTGTTCCATCCTATGACACCACCTTATGTCGGCTTAACACAATTTCTTATGTCAAAGTAACCTTACATTGTATTGAACTAAGCAAAAAGAGATTACATGTGTAGAAGTATGATATGAACATGGAAAGCTTTAAGGATCAAACTCGGCTTCATAACTCAACGAAAGTAGCTCACGACGGGTTCGCGTATTGACAAAACTTCTAGATTAAGAAAAGAATGACCGTGTTCCATCCTATGACATCACCTTATGTCGGCTTAAAACACTTCTTATGTCTAAGTAACCTTACATTGCATTGAACTAAGCTAAAAGAGATTACATGTGTAGAAGTATGATATGAACATGGAAAGCTCTAAGGATCAAACTCGGCTTCATAACTCAACGAAAGTAGCTCACGACGGGTTCGCCTATTGACAAAACTTCTAGATTAAGAAAAGAATGACCGTATTCCAACCTATGACACCACCTTATGTCGGCTTAAAACACTTCTTATGTCAAAGTAACCTAACATTGTATTGAACTAAGCTAAAAGAGATTACATGTGTAGAAGTATGATATGAACATGGAATGCTCTAAGGATCAAACTCGGCTTCATAACTCAACGAAAGTAGCTCACGACGGGTTCGCCTATTGACAAAACTTCTAGATTAAGAAAAGAATGACTGTGTTCCATCCTATGACACCACCTTATATCGGCTTAACACAATTTCTTATGTCATAGTAACCTTACATTGCATTGAACAAAGCTAAAAGAGATTACATGTGTAGAAGTATGATATGAACATGGAAAGCTCTAAGGATCAAACTCGGCTTCATAACTCAACGAAAGTAGCTCACGACGGGTTCGCCTATTGACAAAACTTCTAGATTAAGGAAAGAATGACCACGTTCCAACCTATGACACCACCTTATGACGGCTTAACACAATTTCTTATATCAGAGTAACCTTACATTGCATTGAACTAAGCTAAAAGAGATTACATGTGTAGAAGTATGATATGAACATGGAATGCTCTAAGGATCAAACTCGGCTTCATAACTCAACGAAAGTAGCTCACGACGGGTTCGCCTATTGACAAAACTTCTAGATTAAGAAAAGAATGACAACGTTCCAACCTATGACACCACCTTATGTCGGCTTAAAACACTTCTTATGTCAAAGTAACCTAACATTGCATTGAACTAACCTAAAAGAGATTACATGTGTATAAGTATAATATGAACATGGAAAGCTCTAAGGATCAAACTCGGCTTCATAACTCAACGAAAGTAGCTCACGACGGGTTCGCCTATTGACAAAACTTCTAGTTTAAGGAAAGAATGACCATGTTCCAACTATGACACCACCTTATGACGGCTTAACACAATTTCTTATATCAGGGTAACCTTACATTGCATTGAACTAAGCTAAAAGAGATTACATGTGTAGAAGTATGATATGAACATGGAATGCTCTAAGGATCAAACTCGGCTTCATAACTCAACGAAAGTAGCTCACGACGGGTTCGCCTATTGACAAAACTTCTAGATTAAGAAAAGAATGACCGTATTCCAACCTATGACACCACCTTATGTCGGCTTAAAACACTTCTTATGTCAAAGTAACCTAACATTGCATTGAACTAAGCTAAAAGAGATTACATGTGTAGAAGTATGATATGAACATGGAATGCTCTAAGGATCAAACTCGGCTTCATAACTCAACGAAAGTAGCTCACGACGGGTTCGCCTATTGACAAAACTTCTAGATTAAGAAAAGAATGACCGTGTTCCATCCTATGACACCACCTTATGTCGGCTTAACACACTTTCTTATGTCAAAGTAACCTTACATTGCATTGAACTAAGCTAAAAGAGATTACATGTGTAGAAGTTTGATATGAACATGGAAAGCTCTAAGGATCAAACTCGGCTTCATAACTCAACGAAAGTAACTCACGACGGGTTCGCCTATTGACAAAACTTCTAGATTAAGGAAAGAATGACAACGTTCCAACCTATGACACCACCTTATGTCGGCTTAACACACTTTCTTATGTCAAAGTACCCTTACATTGCATTGAACTAAGCTAAAAGAGATTACATGTGTAGAAGTATGATATCAACTTGGAAAGCTCTAATGATCAAACTCGGCTTCATAACTCAACGAAAGTAGCTCGCAACGGGTTCCCCTATTGACAAAACTTCTAGATTAAGAAAAGAATGACCGTATTCCAACCTATGACACCACCTTATGTCGGCTTAAAACACTTCATATGTCAAAGTAACCATACATTGCATTGAACTAAGCTAAAAGAGATTACATGTGTAAAAGTATGATATGAACATGGAAAGCTCTAAGGATCAAACTTGGCTTCATAACTCAAGGAAAGTAGCTCACGACGGGTTCGCCTATTGAAAAACTTCTAGATTAAGGAAAGAATGATCGTGTTCCATCCTATGACACCACCTAATATCGGCTTAACACACTTTCTTATGTTAAAAAAACCTTACATTGCATTGAACTAAGCTAAAAGAGATTACATGTGTAAAAGTATGATATCAACATGGAAAGCTCTAATGATAAAACTCGGCTTCATAACTCAACGAAAGTAGCTCACGACGGGTTTGCCTATTGAAAAAACTTCTAGATTAAGAAAAGAATGACCGTATTCCAACCGATGACACCACCTTATGTCGGCTTAAAACACTTCTTATGTCAAAGTAACCTTACATTGCATTGAACTAAGCTAAAAGAGATTACATGTGTAGAAGTATGATATGAACATGGAAAGCTCTAAGGATCAAACTCGGCTTCATAACTCAACGAAAGTAGCTCACGACGGGTTCGCCTATTGACAAAACTTCTAGATTAAGAAAAGAATGACCGTATTCCAACCTATGACACCACCTATGTCGGCTTAAAACACTTCTTATGTCAAAGTAACCTAACATTGCATTGAACTAAGCTAAAAGAGATTACATGTGTAGAAGTATGATATGAACATGGAATGCTCTAAGGATCAAACTCGGCTTCATAACTCAACGAAAGTAGCTCACGACGGGTTCGCCTATTGACAAAACTTCTAGATTAAGAAAAGAATGACCGTATTCCAACCTATGACACCACCTTATGTCGGCTTAAAACACTTCTTATGTCAAAGTAACCTAACATTGCATTGAACTAAGCTAAAAGAGATTACATGTGTAGAAGTATGATATGAACATGGAATGCTCTAAGGATCAAACTCGGCTTCATAACTCAACGAAAGTAGCTCACGACGGGTTCGCCTATTGACAAAACTTCTAGATTAAGAAAAGAATGACCGTGTTCCATCCTATGACACCACTTATGTCGGCTTAACACACTTTCTTATGTCATAGTAACCTTACATTGCATTGAACTAAGCTAAAAGAGATTACATGTGTAGAAGTATGATATGAACATGGAAAGCTCTAAGGATCAAACTCGGCTTCATAACTCAACGAAAGTAGCTCACGACGGGTTCGCCTATTGACAAAACTTCTAGATTAAGGAAAGAATGACAACGTTCCAACCTATGACACCACCTTATTTCGGCTTAACACACTTTCTTATGTCAAAGTACCCTTACATTGCATTGAACTAACCTAAAAGAGATTACATGTGTAGAAGTATGATATGAACATGGAAAGCTCTAAGGATCAAACTCGGCTTCATAACTCAACGAAAGTAGCTCACGTCGGGTTCGCCTATTGACAAAACTTCTAGTTTAAGGAAAGAATGACCACGTTCCAACCTATGACACCACCTTATGACGGCTTAACACAATTTCTTATATCAGAGTAACCTTACATTGCATTGAACTAAGCTAAAAGAGATTACATGTGTAGAAGTATGATATGAACATGGAAAGCTCTAAGGATCAAACTCGGCTTCATAACTCAACGAAAGTAGCTCACGACGGGTTCGCCTATTGACAAAACTTCTAGATTAAGGAAAGAATGACCACGTTCCAACCTATGACACCACCTTATGACGGCTTAACACAATTTCTTATATCAGAGTAACCTTGCATTGCATTGAACTAAGCTAAAAGAGATTACATGTGTAGAAGTATGATATGAACATGGAATGCTCTAAGGATCAAACTCGTCTTCATAACTCAACGAAAGTAGCTCACGACGGGTTCGCCTATTGACAAAACTTCTAGATTAAGAAAAGAATGACAACGTTCCAACCTATGACACCACCTTATGTCGTCTTAAAACACTTCTTATGTCAAAGTAACCTAACATTGCATTGAACTAACCTAAAAGAGATTACATGTGTATAAGTATAATATGAACATGGAAAGCTCTAAGGATCAAACTCGGCTTCATAACTCAACGAAAGTAGCTCACGACGGGTTCGCCTATTGACAAAACTTCTAGTTTAAGGAAAGAATGACCATGTTCCAACTATGACACCACCTTATGACGGCTTAACACAATTTCTTATATCAGAGTAACCTTACATTGCATTGAACTAAGCTAAAAGAGATTACATGTGTAGAAGTATGATATGAACATGGAATGCTCTAAGGATCAAACTCGGCTTCATAACTCAACGAAAGTAGCTCACGACGGGTTCGCCTATTGACAAAACTTCTAGATTAAGAAAAGAATGACCGTATTCCAACCTATGACACCACCTTATGTCGGCTTAAAACACTTCTTATGTCAAAGTAACCTAACATTGCATTGAACTAAGCTAAAAGAGATTACATGTGTAGAAGTATGATATGAACATGGAATGCTCTAAGGATCAAACTCGGCTTCATAACTCAACGAAAGTAGCTCACGACGGGTTCGCCTATTGACAAAACTTCTAGATTAAGAAAAGAATGACCGTGTTCCATCCTATGACACCACCTTATGTCGGCTTAACACACTTTCTTATGTCATAGTAACCTTACATTGCATTGAACTAAGCTAAAAGAGATTACATGTGTAGAAGTATGATATGAACATGGAAAGCTCTAAGGATCAAACTCGGCTTCATAACTCAACGAAAGTAGCTCACGACGGGTTCGCCTATTGACAAAACTTCTAGATTAAGAAAAGAATGACCGTATTCCAACCTATGACACCACCTATGTCGGCTTAAAACACTTCTTATGTCAAAGTAACCTAACATTGCATTGAACTAAGCTAAAAGAGATTACATGTGTAGAAGTATGATATGAACATGGAATGCTCTAAGGATCAAACTCGGCTTCATAACTCAACGAAAGTAGCTCACGACGGGTTCGCCTATTGACAAAACTTCTAGATTAAGAAAAGAATGACCGTATTCCAACCTATGACACCACCTTATGTCGGCTTAAAACACTTCTTATGTCAAAGTAACCTAACATTGCATTGAACTAAGCTAAAAGAGATTACATGTGTAGAAGTATGATATGAACATGGAATGCTCTAAGGATCAAACTCGGCTTCATAACTCAACGAAAGTAGCTCACGACGGGTTCGCCTATTGACAAAACTTCTAGATTAAGAAAAGAATGACCGTGTTCCATCCTATGACACCACCTTATGTCGGCTTAACACACTTTCTTATGTCATAGTAACCTTACATTGCATTGAACTAAGCTAAAAGAGATTACATGTGTAGAAGTATGATATGAACATGGAAAGCTCTAAGGATCAAACTCGGCTTCATAACTCAACGAAAGTAGCTCACGACGGGTTCGCCTATTGACAAAACTTCTAGATTAAGGAAAGAATGACAACGTTCCAACCTATGACACCACCTTATTTCGGCTTAACACACTTTCTTATGTCAAAGTACCCTTACATTGCATTGAACTAAGCTAAAAGAGATTACATGTGTAGAAGTATGATATGAACATGGAAAGCTCTAAGGATCAAACTCGGCTTCATAACTCAACGAAAGTAGCTCACGACGGGTCGCCTATTGACAAAACTTCTAGATTAAGGAAAGAATGACAACGTTCCAACCTATGACACCACCTTATGTCGGCTTAACACACTTTCTTATGTCAAAGTACCCTTACATTGCATTGAACTAACCTAAAAGAGATTACATGTGTAGAAGTATGATATGAACATGGAAAGCTCTAAGGATCAAACTCGGCTTCATAACTCAATGAAAGTAGCTCACGACGGGTTCGCCTATTGACAAAACTTCTAGATTAAGAAAAGAATGACCGTGTTCCATCCTATGACACCACCTTATGTCGGCTTAAAACACTTCTTATGTCAAAGTAACCTTATATTGCATTGAACTAACCTAAAAGAGATTACATGTGTAGAAGTATGATATGAACATGGAAAGCTCTAAGGATCAAACTCGGCTTCATAACTCAACGAAAGTAGCTCACGACGGGTTCGCCTATTGACAAAACTTCTAGTTTAAGGAAAGAATGACCACATTCAACCCTATGACACCACCTTATGACGGCTTAACACAATTTCTAATATCAGAGTAACCTTAAATTGCATTGAACTAAGCTAAAAGAGATTACATGTGTAGAAGTATGATATGAACATGGAATGCTCTAAGGATCAAACTCGGCTTCATAACTCAACGAAAGTAGCTCACGACGGGTTCGCCTATTGACAAAACTTCTAGATTAAGAAAAGAATGACCGTATTCCAACCTATGACACCACCTTATGTCGGCTTAAAACACTTCTTATGTCAAAGTAACCTAACATTGCATTGAACTAAGCTAAAAGAGATTACATGTGTAGAAGTATGATATGAACATGGAATGCTCTAAGGATCAAACTCGGCTTCATAACTCAACGAAAGTAGCTCACGACGGGTTCGCCTATTGACAAAACTTCTAGATTAAGAAAAGAATGACCGTGTTCCATCCTATGACACCACCTTATGTCGGCTTAACACACTTTCTTATGTCATAGTAACCTTACATTGCATTGAACTAAGCTAAAAGAGATTACATGTGTAGAAGTATGATATGAACATGGAAAGCTCTAAGGATCAAACTCGGCTTCATAACTCAACGAAAGTAGCTCACGACGGGTTCGCCTATTGACAAAACTTCTAGATTAAGGAAAGAATGACAACGTTCCAACCTATGACACCACCTTATTTCGGCTTAACACACTTTCTTATGTCAAAGTACCCTTACATTGCATTGAACTAACCTAAAAGAGATTACATGTGTAGAAGTATGATATGAACATGGAAAGCTCTAAGGATCAAACTCGGCTTCATAACTCAACGAAAGTAGCTCACGACGGGTTCGCCTATTGACAAAACTTCTAGATTAAGGAAAGAATGACCACGTTCCAACCTATGACACCACCTTATGACGGCTTAACACAATTTCTTATATCAGAGTAACCTTACATTGCATTGAACTAAGCTAAAAGAGATTACATGTGTAGAAGTATGATATGAACATGGAATGCTCTAAGGATCAAACTCGGCTTCATAACTCAACGAAAGTAGCTCACGACGGGTTCGCCTATTGACAAAACTTCTAGATTAAGAAAAGAATGACAACGTTCCAACCTATGACACCACCTTATGTCGGCTTAAAACACTTCTTATGTCAAAGTAACCTTACATTGCATTGAACTAACCTAAAAGAGATTACATGTGTATAAGTATGATATGAACATGGAAAGCTCTAAGGATCAAACTCGGCTTCATAACTCAACGAAAGTAGCTCACGACGGGTTCGCCTATTGACAAAACTTCTAGTTTAAGGAAAGAATGACCATGTTCCAACCTATGACACCACCTTATGACGGCTTAACACAATTTCTTATATCAGAGTAACCTTACATTGCATTGAACTAAGCTAAAAGAGATTACATGTGTAGAAGTATGATATGAACATGGAAAGCTCTAATGATAAAACTCGGCTTCATAACTCAACGAAAGTAGCTCACGACGGGTTTGCCTATTGACAAAACTTCTAGATTAAGAAAAGAATGACCGTATTCCAACCGATGACACCACCTTATGTCGGCTTAAAACACTTCTTATGTCAAAGTAACCTTACATTGCATTGAACTAAGCTAAAAGAGATTACATGTGTAGAAGTATGATATGAACATGGAAAGCTCTAAGGATCAAACTCGGCTTCATAACTCAACGAAAGTAGCTCACGACGGGTTCGCCTATTGACAAAACTTCTAGATTGAGAAAAGAATGACCGTATTCCAACCTATGACACCACCTTATGTCGGCTTAAAACACTTCTTATGTCAAAGTAACCTAACATTGCATTGAACTAAGCTAAAAGAGATTACATGTGTAGAAGTATGATATGAACATGGAATGCTCTAAGGATCAAACTCGGCTTCATAACTCAACGAAAGTAGCTCACGACGGGTTCGCCTATTGACAAAACTTCTAGATTAAGAAAAGAATGACTGTGTTCCATCCTATGACACCACCTTATATGGGCTTAACACACTTTCTTATGTCATAGTAACCTTACATTGCATTGAACTAAGCTAAAAGAGATTACATGTGTAGAAGTATGATATGAACATGGAAAGCTCTAAGGATCAAACTCGGCTTCATAACTCAACGAAAGTAGCTCACGACGGGTTCGCCTATTGACAAAACTTCTAGATTAAGGAAAGAATGACCACGTTCCAACCTATGACACCACCTTATGACGGCTTAACACAATTTCTTATATCAGAGTAACCTTACATTGCATTGAACTAAGCTAAAAGAGATTACATGTGTAGAAGTATGATATGAACATGGAATGCTCTAAGGATCAAACTCGGCTTCATAACTCAACGAAAGTAGCTCACGACGGGTTCGCCTATTGACAAAACTTCTAGATTAAGAAAAGAATGACAACGTTCCAACCTATGACACCACCTTATGTCGGCTTAAAACACTTCTTATGTCAAAGTAACCTTACATTGCATTGAACTAACCTAAAAGAGATTACATGTGTATAAGTATGATATGAACATGGAAAGCTCTAAGGATCAAACTCGGCTTCATAACTCAACGAAAGTAGCTCACGACGGGTTCGCCTATTGACAAAACTTCTAGTTTAAGGAAAGAATGACCATGTTCCAACCTATGACACCACCTTATGACGGCTTAACACAATTTCTTATATCAGAGTAACCTTACATTGCATTGAACTAAGCTAAAAGAGATTACATGTGTAGAAGTATGATATGAACATGGAATGCTCTAAGGATCAAACTCGGCTTCATAACTCAACGAAAGTAGCTCACGACGGGTTCGCCTATTGACAAAACTTCTAGATTAAGAAAAGAATGACCGTGTTCCATCCTATGACATCACCTTATGTCGGCTTAAAACACTTCTTATGTCTAAGTAACCTTACATTGCATTGAACTAAGCTAAAAGAGATTACATGTGTAGAAGTATGATATGAACATGGAAAGCTCTAAGGATCAAACTCGGCTTCATAACTCAACGAAAGTAGCTCACGACGGGTTCGCCTATTGACAAACTTCTAGATTAAGAAAAGAATGAACGTGTTCCATCCTATGACACCACCTTATGTCGGCTTAAAACACTTCTTATGTCAAAGTAACCTAACATTGCATTGAACTAAGCTAAAAGAGATTACATGTGTAGAAGTATGATATGAACATGGAAAGCTCTAAGGATCAAACTCGGCTTCATAACTCAACGAAAGTAGCTCACGACGGGTTCGCCTATTGACAAACTTCTAGATTAAGAAAAGAATGAACGTGTTCCATCCTATGACACCACCTTATGTCGGCTTAACACAATTTCTTATGTCAAAGTAACCTTACATTGTATTGAACTAAGCAAAAAGAGATTACATGTGTAGAAGTATGATATGAACATGGAAAGCTTTAAGGATCAAACTCGGCTTCATAACTCAACGAAAGTAGCTCACGACGGGTTCGCGTATTGACAAAACTTCTAGATTAAGAAAAGAATGACCGTGTTCCATCCTATGACATCACCTTATGTCGGCTTAAAACACTTCTTATGTCTAAGTAACCTTACATTGCATTGAACTAAGCTAAAAGAGATTACATGTGTAGAAGTATGATATGAACATGGAAAGCTCTAAGGATCAAACTCGGCTTCATAACTCAACGAAAGTAGCTCACGACGGGTTCGCCTATTGACAAAACTTCTAGATTAAGAAAAGAATGACCGTATTCCAACCTATGACACCACCTTATGTCGGCTTAAAACACTTCTTATGTCAAAGTAACCTAACATTGCATTGAACTAAGCTAAAAGAGATTACATGTGTAGAAGTATGATATGAACATGGAATGCTCTAAGGATCAAACTCGGCTTCATAACTCAACGAAAGTAGCTCACGACGGGTTCGCCTATTGACAAAACTTCTAGATTAAGAAAAGAATGACTGTGTTCCATCCTATGACACCACCTTATATCGGCTTAAAACACTTCTTATGTCAAAGTAACCTTACATTGCATTGAACTAACCTAAAAGAGATTACATGTGTATAAGTATGATATGAACATGGAAAGCTCTAAGGATCAAACTCGGCTTCATAACTCAACGAAAGTAGCTCACGACGGGTTCGCCTATTGACAAAACTTCTAGTTTAAGGAAAGAATGACCATGTTCCAACCTATGACACCACCTTATGACGGCTTAACACAATTTCTTATATCAGAGTAACCTTACATTGCATTGAACTAAGCTAAAAGAGATTACATGTGTAGAAGTATGATATGAACATGGAATGCTCTAAGGATCAAACTCGGCTTCATAACTCAACGAAAGTAGCTCACGACGGGTTCGCCTATTGACAAAACTTCTAGATTAAGAAAAGAATGACCGTGTTCCATCCTATGACATCACCTTATGTCGGCTTAAAACACTTCTTATGTCTAAGTAACCTTACATTGCATTGAACTAACCTAAAAGAGATTACATGTGTATAAGTATGATATGAACATGGAAAGCTCTAAGGATCAAACTCGGCTTCATAACTCAACGAAAGTAGCTCACGACGGGTTCGCCTATTGACAAAACTTCTAGATTAAGGAAAGAATGACCACGTTCCAACCTATGACACCACCTTATGACGGCTTAACACAATTTCTTATATCAGAGTAACCTTACATTGCATTGAACTAAGCTAAAAGAGATTACATGTGTAGAAGTATGATATGAACATGGAATGCTCTAAGGATCAAACTCGGCTTCATAACTCAACGAAAGTAGCTCACGACGGGTTCGCCTATTGACAAAACTTCTAGATTAAGAAAAGAATGACAACGTTCCAACCTATGACACCACCTTATGTCGGCTTAAAACACTTCTTATGTCAAAGTAACCTAACATTGCATTGAACTAACCTAAAAGAGATTACATGTGTATAAGTATAATATGAACATGGAAAGCTCTAAGGATCAAACTCGGCTTCATAACTCAACGAAAGTAGCTCACGACGGGTTCGCCTATTGACAAAACTTCTAGTTTAAGGAAAGAATGACCATGTTCCAACTATGACACCACCTTATGACGGCTTAACACAATTTCTTATATCAGAGTAACCTTACATTGCATTGAACTAAGCTAAAAGAGATTACATGTGTAGAAGTATGATATGAACATGGAATGCTCTAAGGATCAAACTCGGCTTCATAACTCAACGAAAGTAGCTCACGACGGGTTCGCCTATTGACAAAACTTCTAGATTAAGAAAAGAATGACCGTATTCCAACCTATGACACCACCTTATGTCGGCTTAAAACACTTCTTATGTCAAAGTAACCTAACATTGCATTGAACTAAGCTAAAAGAGATTACATGTGTAGAAGTATGATATGAACATGGAATGCTCTAAGGATCAAACTCGGCTTCATAACTCAACGAAAGTAGCTCACGACGGGTTCGCCTATTGACAAAACTTCTAGATTAAGAAAAGAATGACCGTGTTCCATCCTATGACACCACCTTATGTCGGCTTAACACACTTTCTTATGTCATAGTAACCTTACATTGCATTGAACTAAGCTAAAAGAGATTACATGTGTAGAAGTATGATATGAACATGGAAAGCTCTAAGGATCAAACTCGGCTTCATAACTCAACGAAAGTAGCTCACGACGGGTTCGCCTATTGACAAAACTTCTAGATTAAGGAAAGAATGACAACGTTCCAACCTATGACACCACCTTATTTCGGCTTAACACACTTTCTTATGTCAAAGTACCCTTACATTGCATTGAACTAACCTAAAAGAGATTACATGTGTAGAAGTATGATATGAACATGGAAAGCTCTAAGGATCAAACTCGGCTTCATAACTCAACGAAAGTAGCTCACGTTGGGTTCGCCTATTGACAAAACTTCTAGTTTAAGGAAAGAATGACCACGTTCCAACCTATGACACCACCTTATGACGGCTTAACACAATTTCTTATATCAGAGTAACCTTACATTGCATTGAACTAAGCTAAAAGAGATTACATGTGTAGAAGTATGATATGAACATGGAATGCTCTAAGGATCAAACTAGGCTTCATAACTCAACGAAAGTAGCTCACGACGGGTTCGCCTATTAACAAAACTTCTAGATTAAGAAAAGAATGACCGTATTCCAACCGATGACACCACCTTATGTCGGCTTAAAACACTTCTTATGTCAAAGTAACCTTACATTGCATTGAACTAAGCTAAAAGAGATTACATGTGTAGAAGTATGATATGAACATGGAAAGCTCTAAGGATCAAACTCGGCTTCATAACTCAACGAAAGTAGCTCACGACGGGTATGCCTATTGACAAAACTTCTAGATTAAGAAAAGAATGACCGTATTCCAACCTATGACACCACCTTATGTCGGCTTAAAACACTTCTTATGTCAAAGTAACCTAACATTGCATTGAACTAAGCTAAAAGAGATTACATGTGTAGAAGTATGATATGAACATGGAATGCTCTAAGGATCAAACTCGGCTTCATAACTCAACGAAAGTAGCTCACGACGGGTTCGCCTATTGACAAAACTTCTAGATTAAGAAAAGAATGACTGTGTTCCATCCTATGACACCACCTTATATCGGCTTAACACACTTTCTTATGTCATAGTAACCTTACATTGCATTGAACTAAGCTAAAAGAGATTACATGTGTAGAAGTATGATATGAACATGGAAAGATCTAAGGATCAAACTCGGCTTCATAACTCAACGAAAGTAGCTCACGACGGGTTCGCCTATTGACAAAACTTCTAGATTAAGGAAAGAATGACCACGTTCCAACCTATGACACCACCTTATGACGGCTTAACACAATTTCTTATATCAGAGTAACCTTACATTGCATTGAACTAAGCTAAAAGAGATTACATGTGTAGAAGTATGATATGAACATGGAATGCTCTAAGGATCAAACTCGGCTTCATAACTCAACGAAAGTAGCTCACGACGGGTTCGCCTATTGACAAAACTTCTAGATTAAGAAAAGAATGACAACGTTCCAACCTATGACACCACCTTATGTCGGCTTAAAACACTTCTTATGTCAAAGTAACCTAACATTGCATTGAACTAACCTAAAAGAGATTACATGTGTATAAGTATAATATGAACATGGAAAGCTCTAAGGATCAAACTCGGCTTCATACCTCAACGAAAGTAGCTCACGACGGGTTCGCCTATTGACAAAACTTCTAGTTTAAGGAAAGAATGACCATGTTCCAACCTATGACACCACCTTATGACGGCTTAACACAATTTCTTATATCAGAGTAACCTTACATTGCATTGAACTAAGCTAAAAGAGATTACATGTGTAGAAGTATGATATGAACATGGAATGCTCTAAGGATCAAACTCGGCTTCATAACTCAACGAAAGTAGCTCACGACGGGTTCGCCTATTGACAAAACTTCTAGATTAAGAAAAGAATGACCGTATTCCAACCTATGACACCACCTTATGTCAGCTTAAAACACTTCTTATGTCAAAGTAACCTAACATTGCATTGAACTAAGCTAAAAGAGATTACATGTGTAGAAGTATGATATGAACATGGAATGCTCTAAGGATCAAACTCGGCTTCATAACTCAACGAAAGTAGCTCACGACGGGTTCGCCTATTGACAAAACTTCTAGATTAAGAAAAGAATGACCGTGTTCCATCCTATGACACCACCTTATGTCGGCTTAACACACTTTCTTATGTCATAGTAACCTTACATTGCATTGAACTAAGCTAAAAGAGATTACATGTGTAGAAGTATGATATGAACATGGAAAGCTCTAAGGATCAAACTCGGCTTCATAACTCAACGAAAGTAGCTCACGACGGGTTCGCCTATTGACAAAACTTCTAGATTAAGAAAAGAATGACCGTATTCCAACCTATGACACCACCTATGTCGGCTTAAAACACTTCTTATGTCAAAGTAACCTAACATTGCATTGAACTAAGCTAAAAGAGATTACATGTGTAGAAGTATGATATGAACATGGAATGCTCTAAGGATCAAACTCGGCTTCATAACTCAACGAAAGTAGCTCACGACGGGTTCGCCTATTGACAAAACTTCTAGATTAAGAAAAGAATGACCGTATTCCAACCTATGACACCACCTTATGTCGGCTTAAAACACTTCTTATGTCAAAGTAACCTAACATTGCATTGAACTAAGCTAAAAGAGATTACATGTGTAGAAGTATGATATGAACATGGAATGCTCTAAGGATCAAACTCGGCTTCATAACTCAACGAAAGTAGCTCACGACGGGTTCGCCTATTGACAAAACTTCTAGATTAAGAAAAGAATGACCGTGTTCCATCCTATGACACCACCTTATGTCGGCTTAACACACTTTCTTATGTCATAGTAACCTTACATTGCATTGAACTAAGCTAAAAGAGATTACATGTGTAGAAGTATGATATGAACATGGAAAGCTCTAAGGATCAAACTCGGCTTCATAACTCAACGAAAGTAGCTCACGACGGGTTCGCCTATTGACAAAACTTCTAGATTAAGGAAAGAATGACAACGTTCCAACCTATGACACCACCTTATTTCGGCTTAACACACTTTCTTATGTCAAAGTACCCTTACATTGCATTGAACTAACCTAAAAGAGATTACATGTGTAGAAGTATGATATGAACATGGAAAGCTCTAAGGATCAAACTCGGCTTCATAACTCAACGAAAGTAGCTCACGTCGGGTTCGCCTATTGACAAAACTTCTAGTTTAAGGAAACAATGACCACGTTCCAACCTATGACACCACCTTATGACGGCTTAACACAATTTCTTATATCAGAGTAACCTTACATTGCATTGAACTAAGCTAAAAGAGATTACATGTGTAGAAGTATGATATGAACATGGAATGCTCTAAGGATCAAACTCGGCTTCATAACTCAACGAAAGTAGCTCACGACGGGTTCGCCTATTGACAAAACTTCTAGATTAAGAAAAGAATGACCGTATTCCAACCTATGACACCACCTATGTCGGCTTAAAACACTTCTTATGTCAAAGTAACCTAACATTGCATTGAACTAAGCTAAAAGAGATTACATGTGTAGAAGTATGATATGAACATGGAATGCTCTAAGGATCAAACTCGGCTTCATAACTCAACGAAAGTAGCTCACGACGGGTTCGCCTATTGACAAAACTTCTAAATTAAGAAAAGAATGACCGTATTCCAACCTATGACACCACCTTATGTCGGCTTAAAACACTTCTTATGTCAAAGTAACCTAACATTGCATTGAACCAAGCTAAAAGAGATTACATGTGTAGAAGTATGATATGAACATGGAATGCTCTAAGGATCAAACTCGGCTTCATAACTCAACGAAAGTAGCTCACGACGGGTTCGCCTATTGACAAAACTTCTAGATTAAGAAAAGAATGACCGTGTTCCATCCTATGACACCACCTTATGTCGGCTTAACACACTTTCTTATGTCATAGTAACCTTACATTGCATTGAACTAAGCTAAAAGAGATTACATGTGTAGAAGTATGATATGAACATGGAAAGCTCTAAGGATCAAACTCGGCTTCATAACTCAACGAAAGTAGCTCACGACGGGTTCGCCTATTGACAAAACTTCTAGATTAAGGAAAGAATGACAACGTTCCAACCTATGACACCACCTTATTTCGGCTTAACACACTTTCTTATGTCAAAGTACCCTTACATTGCATTGAACTAACCTAAAAGAGATTACATGTGTAGAAGTATGATATGAACATGGAAAGCTCTAAGGATCAAACTCGGCTTCATAACTCAACGAAAGTAGCTCACGTCGGGTTCGCCTATTGACAAAACTTCTAGTTTAAGGAAACAATGACCACGTTCCAACCTATGACACCACCTTATGACGGCTTAACACAATTTCTTATATCAGAGTAACCTTACATTGCATTGAACTAAGCTAAAAGAGATTACATGTGTAGAAGTATGATATGAACATGGAATGCTCTAAGGATCAAACTCGGCTTCATAACTCAACGAAAGTAGCTCACGACGGGTTCGCCTATTGACAAAACTTCTAGATTAAGAAAAGAATGACCGTATTCCAACCTATGACACCACCTTATGTCGGCTTAAAACACTTCTTATGTCAAAGTAACCTAACATTGCATTGAACTAACCTAAAAGAGATTACATGTGTATAAGTATGATATGAACATGGAAAGCTCTAAGGATCAAACTCGGCTTCATAACTCAACGAAAGTAACTCACGACGGGTTCGCCTATTGACAAAACTTCTAGTTTAAGGAAAGAATGACCACGTTCCAACCTATGACACCACCTTATGACGGCTTAACACAATTTCTTATATCAGAGTAACCTTACATTGCATTGAACTAAGCTAAAAGAGATTACATGTGTAAAAGTATGATATCAACATGGAAAGCTCTAATGATAAAACTCGGCTTCATAACTCAACGAAAGTAGCTCACGACGGGTTTGCCTATTGACAAAACTTCTAGATTAAGAAAAGAATGACCGTATTCCAACCGATGACACCACCTTATGTCGGCTTAAAACACTTCTTATGTCAAAGTAACCTTACATTGCATTGAACTAAGCTAAAAGAGATTACATGTGTAGAAGTATGATATGAACATAGAAAGCTCTAAGGATCAAACTCGGCTTCATAACTCAACGAAAGTAGCTAACGACGGGTTCGCCTATTGACAAAACTTCTAGATTAAGGAAAGAATGACCACGTTCCAACCTATGACACCACCTTATGACGGCTTAACACAATTTCTTATATCAGAGTAACCTTACATTGCATTGAACTAAGCTAAAAGAGATTACATGTGTAGAAGTATGATATGAACATGGAATGCTCTAAGGATCAAACTCGGCTTCATAACTCAACGAAAGTAGCTCACGACGGGTTCGCCTATTGACAAAACTTCTAGATTAAGAAAAGAATGACAACGTTCCAACCTATGACACCACCTTATGTCAGCTTAAAACACTTCTTATGTCAAAGTAACCTAACATTGCATTGAACTAACCTAAAAGAGATTACATGTGTATAAGTATAATATCAACATGGAAAGCTCTAAGGATCAAACTCGGCTTCATAACTCAACGAAAGTAGCTCACGACGGGTTCGCCTATTGACAAAACTTCTAGTTTAAGGAAAGAATGACCATGTTCCAACCTATGACACCACCTTATGACGGCTTAACACAATTTCTTATATCAGAGTAACCTTACATTGCATTGAACTAAGCTAAAAGAGATTACATGTGTAGAAGTATGATATGAACATGGAATGCTCTAAGGATCAAACTCGGCTTCATAACTCAACGAAAGTAGCTCACGACGGGTTCGCCTATTGACAAAACTTCTAGATTAAGAAAAGAATGACCGTATTCCAACCTATGACACCACCTTATGTCGGCTTAAAACACTTCTTATGTCAAAGTAACCTAACATTGCATTGAACTAAGCTAAAAGAGATTACATGTGTAGAAGTATGATATGAACATGGAATGCTCTAAGGATCAAACTCGGCTTCATAACTCAACGAAAGTAGCTCACGACGGGTTCGCCTATTGACAAAACTTCTAGATTAAGAAAAGAATGACCGTGTTCCATCCTATGACACCACCTTATGTCGGCTTAACACACTTTCTTATGTCATAGTAACCTTACATTGCATTGAACTAAGCTAAAAGAGATTACATGTGTAGAAGTATGATATGAACATGGAAAGCTCTAAGGATCAAACTCGGCTTCATAACTCAACGAAAGTAGCTCACGACGGGTTCGCCTATTGACAAAACTTCTAGATTAAGAAAAGAATGACCGTATTCCAACCTATGACACCACCTATGTCGGCTTAAAACACTTCTTATGTCAAAGTAACCTAACATTGCATTGAACTAAGCTAAAAGAGAGTACATGTGTAGAAGTATGATATGAACATGGAATGCTCTAAGGATCAAACTCGGCTTCATAACTCAACGAAAGTAGCTCACGACGGGTTCGCCTATTGACAAACTTCTAGATTAATAAAAGAATGAACGTGTTCCAACCTATGACACCACCTTATGTCGGCTTAAAACACTTCTTATGTCAAAGTAACCTTACATTGCATTGAACTAAGCTAAAAGAGATTACATGTGTAGAAGTATGATATGAACATGGAAAGCTCTAAGGATCAAACTCGGCTTCATAACTCAACGAAAGTAGCTCACGACGGGTTCGCCTATTGACAAACTTCTAGATTAAGAAAAGAATGAACGTGTTCCATCCTATGACACCACCTTATGTCGGCTTAACACAATTTCTTATGTCAAAGTAACCTTACATTGTATTGAACTAAGCAAAAAGAGATTACATGTGTAGAAGTATGATATGAACATGGAAAGCTTTAAGGATCAAACTCGGCTTCATAACTCAACGAAAGTAGCTCACGACGAGTTCGCGTATTGACAAAACTTCTAGATTAAGAAAAGAATGACCGTGTTCCATCCTATGACATCACCTTATGTCGGCTTAAAACACTTCTTATGTCTAAGTAACCTTACATTGCATTGAACTAAGCTAAAAGAGATTACATGTGTAAAAGTATGATATGAACATGGAAAGCTCTAAGGATCAAACTCGGCTTCATAACTCAAGGAAAGTAGCTCACGACGGGTTCGCCTATTGACAAACTTCTAGATTAAGAAAAGAATGAACGTGTTCCATCCTATGACACCACCTTATGTCGGCTTAACACAATTTCTTATGTCAAAGTAACCTTACATTGTATTGAACTAAGCAAAAAGAGATTACATGTGTAGAAGTATGATATGAACATGGAAAGCTTTAAGGATCAAACTCGGCTTCATAACTCAACGAAAGTAGCTCACGACGGGTTCGCGTATTGACAAAACTTCTAGATTAAGAAAAGAATGACCGTGTTCCATCCTATGACATCACCTTATGTCGGCTTAAAACACTTCTTATGTCTAAGTAACCTTACATTGCATTGAACTAAGCTAAAAGAGATTACATGTGTAAAAGTATGATATGAACATGGAAAGCTCTAAGGATCAAACTTGGCTTCATAACTCAAGGAAAGTAGCTCACGACGGGTTTGCCTATTGAAAAACTTCTAGATTAAGGAAAGAATGAACGTGTTCCATCCTATAACACCACCTTATGTCGGCTTAACACACTTTCTTATGTCAAAGTACCCTTACATTGCATTGAACTAAGCTAAAAGAGATTACATGTGTAGAGGTATGATATCAACATGGAAAGCTCTAATGATCAAACTCGGCTTCATAACTCAACGAAAGTAGCTCACGACGGGTTCGCCTATTGACAAAACTTCGAGATTAAGAAAAGAATTACCATATTCAAACCTATAACACCACCTTATGTCGGCTTAAAACACTTCTTATGTCAAAGTAACCTTACATTGCATTGAACTAAGCTAAAAGAGATTACATGTGTAGAAATATGATATGAACATGGAATGCTCTAAGGATCAAACTCGGCTTCATAACTCAACGAAAGTAGCTCACGATGGGTTCGCCTATTGACAAAACTTCTAGATTAAGAAAAGAATGAACGAGTTCCATCCTATGACACCACCTTATGTCGGCTTAACACACTTTCTTATGTCAAAGTAACCTTACATTGTATTGAACTAAGCTAAAAGAGATTACATGTGTAGAAGTATGATATGAACATGGAAAGCTTTAAGGATCAAACTCGGCTTCATAACTCAACGAAAGTAGCTCACGACGGGTTCGCCTATTGACAAAACTTCTAGATTAAGAAAAGAATGACCGTGTTCCATCCTATGACACCACCTTATGTCGGCTTAAAACACTTCTTATGTCAAAGTAACCTTATATTGCATTGAACTAACCTAAAAGAGATTACATGTGTAGAAGTATGATATGAACATGGAAAGCTCTAAGGATCAAACTCGGCTTCATAACTCAACGAAAGTAGCTCACGACGGGTTCGCCTATTGACAAAACTTCTAGTTTAAGGAAAGAATGACCACGTTCCAACCTATGACACCACCTTATGACGGCTTACCACAATTTCTTATATCAGAGTAACCTTACATTGCATTGAACTAAGCTAAAAGAGATTACATGTGTAGAAGTATGATATGAACATGGAATGCTCTAAGGATCAAACTCGGCTTCATAACTCAACGAAAGTAGCTCACGACGGATTCGCCTATTGACAAAACTTCTAGATTAAGAAAAGAATGACCGTATTCCAACCTATGACACCACCTTATGTCGGCTTAAAACACTTCTTATGTCAAAGTAACCTAACATTGCATTGAACTAAGCTAAAAGAGATTACATGTGTAGAAGTATGATATGAACATGGAATGCTCTAAGGATCAAACTCGGCTTCATAACTCAACGAAAGTAGCTCACGACGGGTTCGCCTATTGACAAAACTTCTAGATTAAGAAAAGAATGACCGTGTTCCATCCTATGACACCACCTTATGTCGGCTTAACACACTTTCTTATGTCATAGTAACCTTACATTGCATTGAACTAAGCTAAAAGAGATTACATGTGTAGAAGTATGATATGAACATGGAAAGCTCTAAGGATCAAACTCGGCTTCATAACTCAACGAAAGTAGCTCACGACGGGTTCGCCTATTGACAAAACTTCTAGATTAAGGAAAGAATGACAACGTTCCAACCTATGACACCACCTTATTTCGGCTTAACACACTTTCTTATGTCAAAGTACCCTTACATTGCATTGAACTAACCTAAAAGAGATTACATGTGTAGAAGTATGATATGAACATGGAAAGCTCTAAGGATCAAACTCGGCTTCATAACTCAACGAAAGTAGCTCACGTCGGGTTCGCCTATTGACAAAACTTCTAGTTTAAGGAAAGAATGACCACGTTCCAACCTATGACACCACCTTATGACGGCTTAACACAATTTCTTATATCAGAGTAACCTTACATTGCATTGAACTAAGCTAAAAGAGATTACATGTGTAGAAGTATGATATGAACATGGAATGCTCTAAGGATCAAACTCGGCTTCATAACTCAACGAAAGTAGCTCACGACGGGTTCGCCTATTGACAAAACTTCTAGATTAAGAAAAGAATGACCGTATTCCAACCTATGACACCACCTTATGTCGGCTTAAAACACTTCTTATGTCAAAGTAACCTAACATTGCATTGAACTAACCTAAAAGAGATTACATGTGTATAAATATGATATGAACATGGAAAGCTCTAAGGATCAAACTCGGCTTCATAACTCAACGAAAGTAGCTCACGACGGGTTCGCCTATTGACAAAACTTCTAGTTTAAGGAAAGAATGACCACGTTCCAACCTATGACACCACCTTATGACGGCTTAACACAATTTCTTATATCAGAGTAACCTTACATTGCATTGAACTAAGCTAAAAGAGATTACATGTGTAAAAGTATGATATCAACATGGAAAGCTCTAATGATAAAACTCGGCTTCATAACTCAACGAAAGTAGCTCACGACGGGTTTGCCTATTGACAAAACTTCTAGATTAAGAAAAGAATGACCGTATTCCAACCGATGACACCACCTTATGTCCGCTTAAAACACTTCTTATGTCAAAGTAACCTTACATTGCATTGAACTAAGCTAAAAGAGATTACATGTGTAGAAGTATGATATGAACATGGAAAGCTCTAAGGATCAAACTTGGCTTCATAACTCAACGAAAGTAGCTCACGACGGGTTCGCCTATTGAAAAACTTCTAGATTAAGGAAAGAATGACCGTGTTCCATCCTATAACACCACCTTATGTCGGCTTAACACAATTTCTTATGTCAAAGTAACCTTACATTGTATTGAACTAAGCAAAAAGAGATTACATGTGTAGAAGTATGATATGTACACGGAAAGCTTTAAGGATCAAACTCGGCTTCATAACTCAACGAAAGTAGCTCACGACGGGTTCGCGTATTGACAAAACTTCTAGATTAAGAAAAGAATGACCGTGTTCCATCCTATGACATCACCTTATGTCGGCTTAAAACACTTCTTATGTCTAAGTAACCTTACATTGCATTGAACTAAGCTAAAAGAGATTACATGTGTAAAAGTATGATATGAACATGGAAAGCTCTAAGGATCAAACTTGGCTTCATAACTCAAGGAAAGTAGCTCACGACGGGTTTGCCTATTGAAAAACTTCTAGATTAAGGAAAGAATGAACGTGTTCCATCCTATAACACCACCTTATGTCGGCTTAACACACTTTCTTATGTCAAAGTACCCTTACATTGCATTGAACTAAGCTAAAAGAGATTACATGTGTAGAAGTATGATATCAACATGGAAAGCTCTAATGATCAAACTCGGCTTCATAACTCAACGAAAGTAGCTCACGACGGGTTCGCCTATTGACAAAACTTCGAGATTAAGAAAAGAATTACCATATTCAAACCTATAACACCACCTTATGTCGGCTTAAAACACTTCTTATGTCAAAGTAACCTTACATTGCATTGAACTAAGCTAAAAGAGATTACATGTGTAGAAATATGATATGAACATGGAATGCTCTAAGGATCAAACTCGGCTTCATAACTCAACGAAAGTAGCTCACGATGGGTTCGCCTATTGACAAAACTTCTAGATTAAGAAAAGAATGAACGAGTTCCATCCTATGACACCACCTTATGTCGGCTTAACACACTTTCTTATGTCAAAGTAACCTTACAGTGTATTGAACTAAGCTAAAAGAGATTACATGTGTAGAAGTATGATATGAACATGGAAAGCTTTAAGGATCAAACTCGGCTTCATAACTCAACGAAAGTAGCTCACGACGGGTTCGCCTATTGACAAAACTTCTAGATTAAGAAAAGAATGACCGTGTTCCATCCTATGACACCACCTTATGTCGGCTTAAAACACTTCTTATGTCAAAGTAACCTTATATTGCATTGAACTAACCTAAAAGAGATTACATGTGTAGAAGTATGATATGAACATGGAAAGCTCTAAGGATCAAACTCGGCTTCATAACTCAACGAAAGTAGCTCACGACGGGTTCGCCTATTGACAAAACTTCTAGTTTAAGGAAAGAATGACCACGTTCCAACCTATGACACCACCTTATGACGGCTTACCACAATTTCTTATATCAGAGTAACCTTACATTGCATTGAACTAAGCTAAAAGAGATTACATGTGTAGAAGTATGATATGAACATGGAATGCTCTAAGGATCAAACTCGGCTTCATAACTCAACGAAAGTAGCTCACGACGGGTTCGCCTATTGACAAAACTTCTAGATTAAGAAAAGAATGACCGTATTCCAACCTATGACACCACCTTATGTCGGCTTAAAACACTTCTTATGTCAAAGTAACCTAACATTGCATTGAACTAAGCTAAAAGAGATTACATGTGTAGAAGTATGATATGAACATGGAATGCTCTAAGGATCAAACTCGGCTTCATAACTCAACGAAAGTAGCTCACGACGGGTTCGCCTATTGACAAAACTTCTAGATTAAGAAAAGAATGACCGTGTTCCATCCTATGACACCACCTTATGTCGGCTTAACACACTTTCTTATGTCATAGTAACCTTACATTGCATTGAACTAAGCTAAAAGAGATTACATGTGTAGAAGTATGATATGAACATGGAAAGCTCTAAGGATCAAACTCGGCTTCATAACTCAACGAAAGTAGCTCACGACGGGTTCGCCTATTGACAAAACTTCTAGATTAAGGAAAGAATGACAACGTTCCAACCTATGACACCACCTTATTTCGGCTTAACACACTTTCTTATGTCAAAGTACCCTTACATTGCATTGAACTAACCTAAAAGAGATTACATGTGTAGAAGTATGATATGAACATGGAAAGCTCTAAGGATCAAACTCGGCTTCATAACTCAACGAAAGTAGCTCACGTCGGGTTCGCCTATTGACAAAACTTCTAGTTTAAGGAAAGAATGACCACGTTCCAACCTATGACACCACCTTATGACGGCTTAACACAATTTCTTATATCAGAGTAACCTTACATTGCATTGAACTAAGCTAAAAGAGATTACATGTGTAGAAGTATGATATGAACATGGAATGCTCTAAGGATCAAACTCGGCTTCATAACTCAACGAAAGTAGCTCACGACGGGTTCGCCTATTGACAAAACTTCTAGATTAAGAAAAGAATGACCGTATTCCAACCTATGACACCACCTTATGTCGGCTTAAAACACTTCTTATGTCAAAGTAACCTAACATTGCATTGAACTAACCTAAAAGAGATTACATGTGTATAAATATGATATGAACATGGAAAGCTCTAAGGATCAAACTCGGCTTCATAACTCAACGAAAGTAGCTCACGACGGGTTCGCCTATTGACAAAACTTCTAGTTTAAGGAAAGAATGACCACGTTCCAACCTATGACACCACCTTATGACGGCTTAACACAATTTCTTATATCAGAGTAACCTTACATTGCATTGAACTAAGCTAAAAGAGATTACATGTGTAAAAGTATGATATCAACATGGAAAGCTCTAATGATAAAACTCGGCTTCATAACTCAACGAAAGTAGCTCACGACGGGTTTGCCTATTGACAAAACTTCTAGATTAAGAAAAGAATGACCGTATTCCAACCGATGACACCACCTTATGTCCGCTTAAAACACTTCTTATGTCAAAGTAACCTTACATTGCATTGAACTAAGCTAAAAGAGATTACATGTGTAGAAGTATGATATGAACATGGAAAGCTCTAAGGATCAAACTTGGCTTCATAACTCAACGAAAGTAGCTCACGACGGGTTCGCCTATTGAAAAACTTCTAGATTAAGGAAAGAATGACCGTGTTCCATCCTATAACACCACCTTATGTCGGCTTAACACAATTTCTTATGTCAAAGTAACCTTACATTGTATTGAACTAAGCAAAAAGAGATTACATGTGTAGAAGTATGATATGAACATGGAAAGCTTTAAGGATCAAACTCGGCTTCATAACTCAACGAAAGTAGCTCACGACGGGTTCGCGTATTGACAAAACTTCTAGATTAAGAAAAGAATGACCGTGTTCCATCCTATGACATCACCTTATGTCGGCTTAAAACACTTCTTATGTCTAAGTAACCTTACATTGCATTGAACTAAGCTAAAAGAGATTACATGTGTAAAAGTATGATATGAACATGGAAAGCTCTAAGGATCAAACTTGGCTTCATAACTCAAGGAAAGTAGCTCACGACGGGTTTGCCTATTGAAAAACTTCTAGATTAAGGAAAGAATGAACGTGTTCCATCCTATAACACCACCTTATGTCGGCTTAACACACTTTCTTATGTCAAAGTACCCTTACATTGCATTGAACTAAGCTAAAAGAGATTACATGTGTAGAAGTATGATATCAACATGGAAAGCTCTAATGATCAAACTCGGCTTCATAACTCAACGAAAGTAGCTCACGACGGGTTCGCCTATTGACAAAACTTCGAGATTAAGAAAAGAATTACCATATTCAAACCTATAACACCACCTTATGTCGGCTTAAAACACTTCTTATGTCAAAGTAACCTTACATTGCATTGAACTAAGCTAAAAGAAATTACATGTGTAGAAATATGATATGAACATAGAAAGCTCTAAGGATCAAACTCGGCTTCATAACTCAACGAAAGTAGCTCACGACGGGTTCGCCTATTGACAAAACTTCTAGATTAAGGAAAGAATGACCACGTTCCAACCTATGACACTACCTTATGACGGCTTAACACAATTTCTTATATCAGAGTAACCTTACATTGCATTGAACTAAGCTAAAAGAGATTACATGTGTAGAAGTATGATATGAACATGGAATGCTCTAAGGATCAAACTCGGCTTCATAACTCAACGAAAGTAGCTCACGACGGGTTCGCCTATTGACAAAACTTCTAGATTAAGAAAAGAATGACCGTATTCCAACCTATGACACCACCTTATGTCGGCTTAAAACACTTCTTATGTCAAAGTAACCTAACATTGCATTGAACTAAGCTAAAAGAGATTACATGTGTAGAAGTATGATATGAACATGGAATGCTCTAAGGATCAAACTCGGCTTCATAACTCAACGAAAGTAGCTCACGACGGGTTCGCCTATTGACAAAACTTCTAGATTAAGAAAAGAATGACCGTGTTCCATCCTATGACACCACCTTATGTCGGCTTAACACACTTTCTTATGTCATAGTAACCTTACATTGCATTGAACTAAGCTAAAAGAGATTACATGTGTAGAAGTATGATATGAACATGGAAAGCTCTAAGGATCAAACTCGGCTTCATAACTCAACGAAAGTAGCTCACGACGGGTTCGCCTATTGACAAAACTTCTAGATTAAGAAAAGAATGACCGTATTCCAACCTATGACACCACCTATGTCGGCTTAAAACACTTCTTATGTCAGAGTAACCTAACATTGCATTGAACTAAGCTAAAAGAGATTACATGTGTAAAAGTATGATATCAACATGGAAAGCTCTAATGATAAAACTCGGCTTCATAACTCAACGAAAGTAGCTCACGACGGGTTCGCCTATTGACAAACTTCTAGATTAAGAAAAGAATGACCGTATTCCAACCGATGACACCACCTTATGTCCGCTTAAAACACTTCTTATGTCAAAGTAACCTTACATTGCATTGAACTAAGCTAAAAGAGATTACATGTGTAGAAGTATGATATGAACATGGAAAGCTCTAAGGATCAAACTTGGCTTCATAACTCAACGAAAGTAGCTCACGACGGGTTCGCCTATTGAAAAACTTCTAGATTAAGGAAAGAATGACCGTGTTCCATCCTATAACACCACCTTATGTCGGCTTAACACAATTTCTTATGTCAAAGTAACCTTACATTGTATTGAACTAAGCAAAAAGAGATTACATGTGTAGAAGTATGATATGTACACGGAAAGCTTTAAGGATCAAACTCGGCTTCATAACTCAACGAAAGTAGCTCACGACGGGTTCGCGTATTGACAAAACTTCTAGATTAAGAAAAGAATGACCGTGTTCCATCCTATGACATCACCTTATGTCGGCTTAAAACACTTCTTATGTCTAAGTAACCTTACATTGCATTGAACTAAGCTAAAAGAGATTACATGTGTAAAAGTATGATATGAACATGGAAAGCTCTAAGGATCAAACTTGGCTTCATAACTCAAGGAAAGTAGCTCACGACGGGTTTGCCTATTGAAAAACTTCTAGATTAAGGAAAGAATGAACGTGTTCCATCCTATAACACCACCTTATGTCGGCTTAACACACTTTCTTATGTCAAAGTACCCTTACATTGCATTGAACTAAGCTAAAAGAGATTACATGTGTAGAAGTATGATATCAACATGGAAAGCTCTAATGATCAAACTCGGCTTCATAACTCAACGAAAGTAGCTCACGACGGGTTCGCCTATTGACAAAACTTCGAGATTAAGAAAAGAATTACCATATTCAAACCTATAACACCACCTTATGTCGGCTTAAAACACTTCTTATGTCAAAGTAACCTTACATTGCATTGAACTAAGCTAAAAGAGATTACATGTGTAGAAATATGATATGAACATGGAATGCTCTAAGGATCAAACTCGGCTTCATAACTCAACGAAAGTAGCTCACGATGGGTTCGCCTATTGACAAAACTTCTAGATTAAGAAAAGAATGAACGAGTTCCATCCTATGACACCACCTTATGTCGGCTTAACACACTTTCTTATGTCAAAGTAACCTTACAGTGTATTGAACTAAGCTAAAAGAGATTACATGTGTAGAAGTATGATATGAACATGGAAAGCTTTAAGGATCAAACTCGGCTTCATAACTCAACGAAAGTAGCTCACGACGGGTTCGCCTATTGACAAAACTTCTAGATTAAGAAAAGAATGACCGTGTTCCATCCTATGACACCACCTTATGTCGGCTTAAAACACTTCTTATGTCAAAGTAACCTTATATTGCATTGAACTAACCTAAAAGAGATTACATGTGTAGAAGTATGATATGAACATGGAAAGCTCTAAGGATCAAACTCGGCTTCATAACTCAACGAAAGTAGCTCACGACGGGTTCGCCTATTGACAAAACTTCTAGTTTAAGGAAAGAATGACCACGTTCCAACCTATGACACCACCTTATGACGGCTTACCACAATTTCTTATATCAGAGTAACCTTACATTGCATTGAACTAAGCTAAAAGAGATTACATGTGTAGAAGTATGATATGAACATGGAATGCTCTAAGGATCAAACTCGGCTTCATAACTCAACGAAAGTAGCTCACGACGGGTTCGCCTATTGACAAAACTTCTAGATTAAGAAAAGAATGACCGTATTCCAACCTATGACACCACCTTATGTCGGCTTAAAACACTTCTTATGTCAAAGTAACCTAACATTGCATTGAACTAAGCTAAAAGAGATTACATGTGTAGAAGTATGATATGAACATGGAATGCTCTAAGGATCAAACTCGGCTTCATAACTCAACGAAAGTAGCTCACGACGGGTTCGCCTATTGACAAAACTTCTAGATTAAGAAAAGAATGACCGTGTTCCATCCTATGACACCACCTTATGTCGGCTTAACACACTTTCTTATGTCATAGTAACCTTACATTGCATTGAACTAAGCTAAAAGAGATTACATGTGTAGAAGTATGATATGAACATGGAAAGCTCTAAGGATCAAACTCGGCTTCATAACTCAACGAAAGTAGCTCACGACGGGTTCGCCTATTGACAAAACTTCTAGATTAAGGAAAGAATGACAACGTTCCAACCTATGACACCACCTTATTTCGGCTTAACACACTTTCTTATGTCAAAGTACCCTTACATTGCATTGAACTAACCTAAAAGAGATTACATGTGTAGAAGTATGATATGAACATGGAAAGCTCTAAGGATCAAACTCGGCTTCATAACTCAACGAAAGTAGCTCACGTCGGGTTCGCCTATTGACAAAACTTCTAGTTTAAGGAAAGAATGACCACGTTCCAACCTATGACACCACCTTATGACGGCTTAACACAATTTCTTATATCAGAGTAACCTTACATTGCATTGAACTAAGCTAAAAGAGATTACATGTGTAGAAGTATGATATGAACATGGAATGCTCTAAGGATCAAACTCGGCTTCATAACTCAACGAAAGTAGCTCACGACGGGTTCGCCTATTGACAAAACTTCTAGATTAAGAAAAGAATGACCGTATTCCAACCTATGACACCACCTTATGTCGGCTTAAAACACTTCTTATGTCAAAGTAACCTAACATTGCATTGAACTAACCTAAAAGAGATTACATGTGTATAAATATGATATGAACATGGAAAGCTCTAAGGATCAAACTCGGCTTCATAACTCAACGAAAGTAGCTCACGACGGGTTCGCCTATTGACAAAACTTCTAGTTTAAGGAAAGAATGACCACGTTCCAACCTATGACACCACCTTATGACGGCTTAACACAATTTCTTATATCAGAGTAACCTTACATTGCATTGAACTAAGCTAAAAGAGATTACATGTGTAAAAGTATGATATCAACATGGAAAGCTCTAATGATAAAACTCGGCTTCATAACTCAACGAAAGTAGCTCACGACGGGTTTGCCTATTGACAAAACTTCTAGATTAAGAAAAGAATGACCGTATTCCAACCGATGACACCACCTTATGTCGGCTTAAAACACTTCTTTTGTCAAAGTAACCTTACATTGCATTGAACTAAGCTAAAAGAGATTACATGTGTAAAAGTATGATATGAACATGGAAAGCTCTAAGGATCAAACTTGGCTTCATAACTCAAGGAAAGTAGCTCACGACGGGTTTGCCTATTGAAAAACTTCTAGATTAAGGAAAGAATGAACGTGTTCCATCCTATAACACCACCTTATGTCGGCTTAACACACTTTCTTATGTCAAAGTACCCTTACATTGCATTGAACTAAGCTAAAAGAGATTACATGTGTAGAAGTATGATATCAACATGGAAAGCTCTAATGATCAAACTCGGCTTCATAACTCAACGAAAGTAGCTCACGACGGGTTCGCCTATTGACAAAACTTCGAGATTAAGAAAAGAATTACCATATTCAAACCTATAACACCACCTTATGTCGGCTTAAAACACTTCTTATGTCAAAGTAACCTTACATTGCATTGAACTAAGCTAAAAGAGATTACATGTGTAGAAATATGATATGAACATGGAATGCTCTAAGGATCAAACTCGGCTTCATAACTCAACGAAAGTAGCTCACGATGGGTTCGCCTATTGACAAAACTTCTAGATTAAGAAAAGAATGAACGAGTTCCATCCTATGACACCACCTTATGTCGGCTTAACACACTTTCTTATGTCAAAGTAACTTTACATTGTATTGAACTAAGCTAAAAGAGATTACATGTGTAGAAGTATGATATGAACATGGAAAGCTTTAAGGATCAAACTCGGCTTCATAACTCAACGAAAGTAGCTCACGACGGGTTCGCCTATTGACAAAACTTCTAGATTAAGAAAAGAATGACCGTGTTCCATCCTATGACACCACCTTATGTCGGCTTAAAACACTTCTTATGTCAAAGTAACCTTATATTGCATTGAACTAACCTAAAAGAGATTACATGTGTAGAAGTATGATATGAACATGGAAAGCTCTAAGGATCAAACTCGGCTTCATAACTCAACGAAAGTAGCTCACGACGGGTTCGCCTATTGACAAAACTTCTAGTTTAAGGAAAGAATGACCACGTTCCAACCTATGACACCACCTTATGACGGCTTACCACAATTTCTTATATCAGAGTAACCTTACATTGCATTAAACTAAGCTAAAAGAGATTACATGTGTAGAAGTATGATATGAACATGGAATGCTCTAAGGATCAAACTCGGCTTCATAACTCAACGAAAGTAGCTCACGACGGGTTCGCCTATTGACAAAACTTCTAGATTAAGAAAAGAATGATCGTGTTCCATCCTATGACACCACCTTATGTCGGCTTAACACACTTTCTTATGTCATAGTAACCTTACATTGCATTGAACTAAGCTAAAAGAGATTACATGTGTAGAAGTATGATATGAACATGGAAAGCTCTAAGGATCAAACTCGGCTTCATAACTCAACGAAAGTAGCTCACGACGGGTTCGCCTATTGACAAAACTTCTAGATTAAGAAAAGAATGACCGTATTCCAACCTATGACACCACCTATGTCGGCTTAAAACACTTCTTATGTCAAAGTAACCTAACATTGCATTGAACTAAGCTAAAAGAGAGTACATGTGTAGAAGTATGATATGAACATGGAATGCTCTAAGGATCAAACTCGGCTTCATAACTTAACGAAAGTAGCTCACGACGGGTTCGCCTATTGACAAACTTCTAGATTAATAAAAGAATGAACGTGTTCCAACCTATGACACCACCTTATGTCGGCTTAAAACACTTCTTATGTCAAAGTAACCTTACATTGCATTGAACTAAGCTAAAAGAGATTACATGTGTAGAAGTATGATATGAACATGGAAAGCTCTAAGGATCAAACTCGGCTTCATAACTCAACGAAAGTAGCTCACGACGGGTTCGCCTATTGACAAACTTCTAGATTAAGAAAAGAATGAACGTGTTCCATCCTATGACACCACCTTATGTCGGCTTAACACAATTTCTTATGTCAAAGTAACCTTACATTGTATTGAACTAAGCAAAAAGAGATTACATGTGTAGAAGTATTATATGAACATGGAAAGCTTTAAGGATCAAACTCGGCTTCATAACTCAACGAAAGTAGCTCACGACGGGTTCGCGTATTGACAAAACTTCTAGATTAAGAAAAGAATGACCGTGTTCCATCCTATGACATCACCTTATGTCGGCTTAAAACACTTCTTATGTCTAAGTAACCTTACATTGCATTGAACTAAGCTAAAAGAGATTACATGTGTAAAAGTATGATATGAACATGGAAAGCTCTAAGGATCAAACTTGGCTTCATAACTCAAGGAAAGTAGCTCACGACGGGTTTGCCTATTGAAAAACTTCTAGATTAAGGAAAGAATGAACGTGTTCCATCCTATAACACCACCTTATGTCGGCTTAACACACTTTCTTATGTCAAAGTACCCTTACATTGCATTGAACTAAGCTAAAAGAGATTACATGTGTAGAAGTATGATATCAACATGGAAAGCTCTAATGATCAAACTCGGCTTCATAACTCAACGAAAGTAGCTCACGACGGGTTCGCCTATTGACAAAACTTCGAGATTAAGAAAAGAATTACCATATTCAAACCTATAACACCACCTTATGTCGGCTTAAAACACTTCTTATGTCAAAGTAACCTTACATTGCATTGAACTAAGCTAAAAGAGATTACATGTGTAGAAATATGATATGAACATGGAATGCTCTAAGGATCAAACTCGGCTTCATAACTCAACGAAAGTAGCTCACGATGGGTTCGCCTATTGACAAAACTTCTAGATTAAGAAAAGAATGAACGAGTTCCATCCTATGACACCACCTTATGTCGGCTTAACACACTTTCTTATGTCAAAGTAACCTTACATTGTATTGAACTAAGCTAAAAGAGATTACATGTGTAGAAGTATGATATGAACATGGAAAGCTTTAAGGATCAAACTCGGCTTCATAACTCAACGAAAGTAGCTCACGACGGGTTCGCCTATTGACAAAACTTCTAGATTAAGAAAAGAATGACCGTGTTCCATCCTATGACACCACCTTATGTCGGCTTAAAACACTTCTTATGTCAAAGTAACCTTATATTGCATTGAACTAACCTAAAAGAGATTACATGTGTAGAAGTATGATATGAACATGGAAAGCTCTAAGGATCAAACTCGGCTTCATAACTCAACGAAAGTAGCTCACGACGGGTTCGCCTATTGACAAAACTTCTAGTTTAAGGAAAGAATGACCACGTTCCAACCTATGACACCACCTTATGACGGCTTACCACAATTTCTTATATCAGAGTAACCTTACATTGCATTGAACTAAGCTAAAAGAGATTACATGTGTAGAAGTATGATATGAACATGGAATGCTCTAAGGATCAAACTCGGCTTCATAACTCAACGAAAGTAGCTCACGACGGGTTCGCCTATTGACAAAACTTCTAGATTAAGAAAAGAATGACCGTATTCCAACCTATGACACCACCTTATGTCGGCTTAAAACACTTCTTATGTCAAAGTAACCTAACATTGCATTGAACTAAGCTAAAAGAGATTACATGTGTAGAAGTATGATATGAACATGGAATGCTCTAAGGATCAAACTCGGCTTCATAACTCAACGAAAGTAGCTCACGACGGGTTCGCCTATTGACAAAACTTCTAGATTAAGAAAAGAATGACCGTGTTCCATCCTATGACACCACCTTATGTCGGCTTAACACACTTTCTTATGTCATAGTAACCTTACATTGCATTGAACTAAGCTAAAAGAGATTACATGTGTAGAAGTATGATATGAACATGGAAAGCTCTAAGGATCAAACTCGGCTTCATAACTCAACGAAAGTAGCTCACGACGGGTTCGCCTATTGACAAAACTTCTAGATTAAGGAAAGAATGACAACGTTCCAACCTATGACACCACCTTATTTCGGCTTAACACACTTTCTTATGTCAAAGTACCCTTACATTGCATTGAACTAACCTAAAAGAGATTACATGTGTAGAAGTATGATATGAACATGGAATGCTCTAAGGATCAAACTCGGCTTCATAACTCAACGAAAGTAGCTCACAACGGGTTCGCCTATTGACAAAACTTCTAGATTAAGAAAAGAATGACCATGTTCCAACCTTTGACACCACCTTATGTCGGCTTAACACACTTTCTTATGTCAGAGTAACCTTACATTGCATTGAACTAAGCTAAAAGAGATTACATGTGTAGAAGTATGATATGAACATGGAATGCTCTAAGGATCAAACTCGGCTTCATAACTCAACGAAAGTAGCTCACGACGGGTTCGCCTATTGACAAAACTTCTAGATTAAGAAAAGAATGACCGTATTCCAACCTATGACACCACCTTATGTCGGCTTAAAACACTTCTTATGTCAAAGTAACCTAACATTGCATTGAACTAACCTAAAAGAGATTACATGTGTATAAATATGATATGAACATGGAAAGCTCTAAGGATCAAACTCGGCTTCATAACTCAACGAAAGTAGCTCACGACGGGTTCGCCTATTGACAAAACTTCTAGTTTAAGGAAAGAATGACCACGTTCCAACCTATGACACCACCTTATGACGGCTTAACACAATTTCTTATATCAGAGTAACCTTACATTGCATTGAACTAAGCTAAAAGAGATTACATGTGTAAAAGTATGATATCAACATGGAAAGCTCTAATGATAAAACTCGGCTTCATAACTCAACGAAAGTAGCTCACGACGGGTTTGCCTATTGACAAAACTTCTAGATTAAGAAAAGAATGACCGTATTCCAACCGATGACACCACCTTATGTCGGCTTAAAACACTTCTTATGTCAAAGTAACCTTACATTGCATTGAACTAAGCTAAAAGAGATTACATGTGTAAAAGTATGATATGAACATGGAAAGCTCTAAGGATCAAACTTGGCTTCATAACTCAAGGAAAGTAGCTCACGACGGGTTTGCCTATTGAAAAACTTCTAGATTAAGGAAAGAATGAACGTGTTCCATCCTATAACACCACCTTATGTCGGCTTAACACACTTTCTTATGTCAAAGTACCCTTACATTGCATTGAACTAAGCTAAAAGAGATTACATGTGTAGAAGTATGATATCAACATGGAAAGCTCTAATGATCAAACTCGGCTTCATAACTCAACGAAAGTAGCTCACGACGGGTTCGCCTATTGACAAAACTTCGAGATTAAGAAAAGAATTACCATATTCAAACCTATAACACCACCTTATGTCGGCTTAAAACACTTCTTATGTCAAAGTAACCTTACATTGCATTGAACTAAGCTAAAAGAGATTACATGTGTAGAAGTATGATTTGAACATGGAAAGCTCTAAGGATCAAACTTGCCTTCATAACTCAACGAAAGTAGCTCACGACGGGTTCGCCTATTGAAAAACTTCTAGATTAAGGAAAGAATGACCGTGTTCCATCCTATAACACCACCTTATGTCGGCTTAACACACTTTCTTATGTCAAAGTACCCTTACATTGCATTGAACTAAGCTAAAAGAGATTACATGTGTAGAAGTATGATATGAACATGGAAAGCTTTAAGGATCAAACTCGGCTTCATAACTCAACGAAAGTAGCTCACGACGGGTTCGCCTATTGACAAAACTTCTAGATTAAGAAAAGAATGACCGTGTTCCATCCTATGACACCACCTTATGTCGGCTTAAAACACTTCTTATGTCAAAGTAACCTTATATTGCATTGAACTAACCTAAAAGAGATTACATGTGTAGAAGTATGATATGAACATGGAAAGCTCTAAGGATCAAACTCGGCTTCATAACTCAACGAAAGTAGCTCACGACGGGTTCGCCTATTGACAAAACTTCTAGTTTAAGGAAAGAATGACCACGTTCCAACCTATGACACCACCTTATGACGGCTTACCACAATTTCTTATATCAGAGTAACCTTACATTGCATTGAACTAAGCTAAAAGAGATTACATGTGTAGAAGTATGATATGAACATGGAATGCTCTAAGGATCAAACTCGGCTTCATAACTCAACGAAAGTAGCTCACGACGGGTTCGCCTATTGACAAAACTTCTAGATTAAGAAAAGAATGACCGTATTCCAACCTATGACACCACCTTATGTCGGCTTAAAACACTTCTTATGTCAAAGTAACCTAACATTGCATTGAACTAAGCTAAAAGAGATTACATGTGTAGAAGTATGATATGAACATGGAATGCTCTAAGGATCAAACTCGGCTTCATAACTCAACGAAAGTAGCTCACGACGGGTTCGCCTATTGACAAAACTTCTAGATTAAGAAAAGAATGACCGTGTTCCATCCTATGACACCACCTTATGTCGGCTTAACACACTTTCTTATGTCATAGTAACCTTACATTGCATTGAACTAAGCTAAAAGAGATTACATGTGTAGAAGTATGATATGAACATGGAAAGCTCTAAGGATCAAACTCGGCTTCATAACTCAACGAAAGTAGCTCACGACGGGTTCGCCTATTGACAAAACTTCTAGATTAAGGAAAGAATGACAACGTTCCAACCTATGACACCACCTTATTTCGGCTTAACACACTTTCTTATGTCAAAGTACCCTTACATTGCATTGAACTAACCTAAAAGAGATTACATGTGTAGAAGTATGATATGAACATGGAAACCTCTAAGGATCAAACTCGGCTTCATAACTCAACGAAAGTAGTTCACGTCGGGTTCGCCTATTGACAAAACTTCTAGTTTAAGGAAAGAATGACCACGTTCCAACCTATGACACCACCTTATGACGGCTTAACACAATTTCTTATATCAGAGTAACCTTACATTGCATTGAACTAAGCTAAAAGAGATTACATGTGTAGAAGTATGATATGAACATGGAATGCTCTAAGGATCAAACTCGGCTTCATAACTCAACGAAAGTAGCTCACGACGGGTTCGCCTATTGACAAAACTTCTAGATTAAGAAAAGAATGACCGTATTCCAACCTATGACACCACCTTATGTCGGCTTAAAACACTTCTTATGTCAAAGTAACCTAACATTGCATTGAACTAACCTAAAAGAGATTACATGTGTATAAATATGATATGAACATGGAAAGCTCTAAGGATCAAACTCGGCTTCATAACTCAACGAAAGTAGCTCACGACGGGTTCGCCTATTGACAAAACTTCTAGATTAAGGAAAGAATGACAACGTTCCAACCTATGACACCACCTTATTTCGGCTTAACACACTTTCTTATGTCAAAGTACCCTTACATTGCATTGAACTAACCTAAAAGAGATTACATGTGTAGAAGTATGATATGAACATGGAAACCTCTAAGGATCAAACTCGGCTTCATAACTCAACGAAAGTAGCTCACGTCGGGTTCGCCTATTGACAAAACTTCTAGTTTAAGGAAAGAATGACCACGTTCCAACCTATGACACCACCTTATGACGGCTTAACACAATTTCTTATATCAGAGTAACCTTACATTGCATTGAACTAAGCTAAAAGAGATTACATGTGTAAAAGTATGATATCAACATAGAAAGCTCTAATGATAAAACTCGGCTTCATAACTCAACGAAAGTAGCTCACGACGGGTTTGCCTATTGACAAAACTTCTAGATTAAGAAAAGAATGACCGTATTCCAACCGATGACACCACCTTATGTCGGCTTAAAACACTTCTTATGTCAAAGTAACCTTACATTGCATTGAACTAAGCTAAAAGAGATTACATGTGTAGAAGTATGATATGAACATGGAAAGCTCTAAGGATCAAACTTGGCTTCATAACTCAACGAAAGTAGCTCACGACGGGTTCGCCTATTGAAAAACTTCTAGATTAAGGAAAGAATGACCGTGTTCCATCCTATAACACCACCTTATGTCGGCTTAACACACTTTCTTATGTCAAAGTACCCTTACATTGCATTGAACTAAGCTAAAAGAGATTACATGTGTAGAAGTATGATATCAACATGGAAAACTCTAATGATCAAACTCGGCTTCATAACTCAACGAAAGTAGCTCACGACGGGTTCGCCTATTGACAAAACTTCGAGATTAAGAAAAGAATGACCGTATTCCAACCTATGAAACCACCTTATGTCGGCTTAAAACACTTCTTATGTCAAAGTAACCTTACATTGCATTGAACTAAGCTAAAAGAGAGTACATGTGTAGAAGTATGATATGAACATGGAATGCTCTAAGGATCAAACTCGGCTTCATAACTCAACGAAAGTAGCTCACGACGGGTTCGCCTATTGACAAACTTCTAGATTAAAAAAAGAATGAACGTGTTCCATCCTATGACACCACCTTATGTCGGCTTAACACAATTTCTTATGTCAAAGTAACCTTACATTGTATTGAACTAAGCAAAAAGAGATTACATGTGTAGAAGTATGATATGAACATGGAAAGCTTTAAGGATCAAACTCGGCTTCATAACTCAACGAAAGTAGCTCACGACGGGTTTGCCTATTAATAAAACTTCTAGATTAAGAAAAGAATGACCGTATTCCAACCTATGACACCACCTTATGTCGGCTTAAAACACTTCTTATGTCAAAGTAACCTTACATTGCATTGAACTAAGCTAAAAGAGATTACATGTGTAGAAGTATGATTTGAACATGGAAAGCTCTAAGGATCAAACTCGGCTTCATAACTCAACGAAAGTAGCTCACGACGGGTTCGCATATTAACAAAACTTCTAGATTAAGAAAAGAATGACCGTGTTCCATCCTATGACATCACCTTATGTCGGCTTAAAACACTTCTTATGTCAAAGTAACCTTACATTGCATTGAATTAAGCTAAAAGAGATTACATGTGTAGAAGTATGATATGAACATGGAAAGCTCTAAGGATCAAACTCGGCTTCATAACTCAACGAAAGTAGCTCACGACGGGTTCGCATATTGACAAAACTTCTAGATTAAGAAAAGAATGACCGTGTTCCATCCTATGACATCACCTTATGTCGGCTTAAAACACTTCTTATGTCAAAGTAACCTTACATTGCATTAAACTAAGCTAAAGGAGATTACATGTGTAGAAGTATGATATGAACATGGAAAGCTCTAAGGATCAAACTTGGCTTCATAACTCAACGAAAGTAGCTCACGACGGGTTCGCCTATTGAAAAACTTCTAGATTAAGGAAAGAATGACCGTGTTCCATCCTATGACACCACCTAATATCGGCTTAACACACTTTCTTATGTTAAAATAACCTTACATTGCATTGAACTTAGCTAAAAGAGATTACATGTGTAAAAGTATGATATCAACATGGAAAGCTCTAATGATAAAACTCGGCTTCATATATCAACGAAAGTAGCTCACGACGGGTTTGCCTATTGACAAAACTTCTATATTAAGAAAAGAATGACCGTATTCCAATCTATGACACCACCTTATGTCGGCTTAAAACACTTCTTATGTTAAAGTAACCTTACATTGCATTGAACTAAGCTAAAAGAGATTACATGTGTAGAAGTATGATATGAACATGGAAAGCTCTAAGGATCAAACTTGGCTTCATAACTCAACGAAAGTAGCTCACGACGCGTTCGCCTATTGAAAAACTTCTAGATTAAGGAAAGAATGACCGTGTTCCATCCTATGACACCACCTAATATCGGCTTAACACACTTTCTTATGATAAAATAACCTTACATTGCATTGAACTAAGCTAAAAGAGATTACATGTGTAAAAGTATGATATCAACATGGAAAGCTCTAATGATAAAACTCGGCTTCATAAATCAACGAAAGTAACTCACGACGGGTTTGCCTATTGACAAAACTTCTATATTAAGAAAAGAATGACCGTATTCCAACCTATGACACCACCTTATATCGGCTTAAAACACTTCTTATGTCAAAGTAACCTTACATTGCATTGAACTAAGCTAAAAGAGATTACATGTGTAGAAGTATGATTTGAACATGGAAAGCTCTAAGGATCAAACTTGCCTTCATAACTCAACGAAAGTAGCTCACGACGGGTTCGCCTATTGAAAAACTTCTAGATTAAGGAAAGAATGACCGTGTTCCATCCTATAACACCACCTTATGTCGGCTTAACACACTTTCTTATGTCAAAGTACCCTTACATTGCATTGAACTAAGCTAAAAGAGATTACATGTGTAGAAGTATGATATCAACATGGAAAACTCGAATGATCAAACTCGGCTTCATAACTCAACGAAAGTAGCTCACGACGGGTTCGCCTATTGACAAAACTTCGAGATTAAGAAAAGAATGACCGTATTCCAACCTATGACACCACCTTATGTCGGCTTAAAACACTTCTTATGTCAAAGTAACCTTACATTGCATTGAACTAAGCTAAAAGAGAGTACATGTGTAGAAGTATGATATGAACATGGAATGCTCTAAGGATCAAACTTGGCTTCATAACTCAACGAAAGTAGCTCACGACGGGTTCGCCTATTGACAAACTTCTAGATTAATAAAAGAATGAACGTGTTCCATCCTATGACACCACCTTATGTCGGCTTAACACACTTTCTTATGTCAAAGTAACCTTACATTGTATTGAACTAAGCTAAAAGAGATTACATGTGTAGAAGTATGATATGAACATGGAAAGCTTTAAGGATCAAACTCGGCTTCATAACTCAACGAAAGTAGCTCACGACGGGTTCGCATATTGCCAAAACTTCTAGATTAAGAAAAGAATGACCGTGTTCCATCCTATGACATCACCTTATGTCGGCTTAAAACACTTCTTATGTCAAAGTAACCTTACATTGCATTGAACTAAGCTAAAAGAGATTACATGTGTAGAAGTATGATTTGAACATGGAAAGCTCTAAGGATCAAACTTGCCTTCATAACTCAACGAAAGTAGCTCACGACGGGTTCGCCTATTGAAAAACTTCTAGATTAAGGAAAGAATGACCGTGTTCCATCCTATAACACCACCTTATGTCGGCTTAACACACTTTCTTATGTCAAAGTACCCTTACATTGCATTGAACTAAGCTAAAAGAGATTACATGTGTAGAAGTATGATATGAACATGGAAAGCTCTAAGGATCAAACTCGGCTTCATAACTCAACGAAAGTAGCTCACGACGGGTTCGCCTATTGACAAAACTTCTAGATTAAGGAAAGAATGACAACGTTCCATCCTATGACACCACCTTATGTCGGCTTAACACACTTTCTTATGTCAAAGTAACCTTACATTGTATTGAACTAAGCTAAAAGAGATTACATGTGTAGAAGTATGATATGAACATGGAAACCTCTAAGGATCAAACTCGGCTTCATAACTCAACGAAAGTAGCTCACGACGGGTTCGCATATTGCCAAAACTTCTAGATTAAGAAAAGAATGACCGTGTTCCATCCTATGACATCACCTTATGTCGGCTTAAAACACTTCTTATGTCAAAGTAACCTTACATTGCATTGAACTAAGCTAAAAGAGATTACATGTGTAGAAGTATGATTTGAACATGGAAAGCTCTAAGGATCAAACTTGCCTTCATAACTCAACGAAAGTAGCTCACGACGGGTTCGCCTATTGAAAAACTTCTAGATTAAGGAAAGAATGACCGTGTTCCATCCTATAACACCACCTTATGTCGGCTTAACACACTTTCTTATGTCAAAGTACCCTTACATTGCATTGAACTAAGCTAAAAGAGATTACATGTGTAGAAGTATGATATCAACATGGAAAACTCGAATGATCAAACTCGGCTTCATAACTCAACGAAAGTAGCTCACGACGGGTTCGCCTATTGACAAAACTTCGAGATTAAGAAAAGAATGACCGTATTCCAACCTATGACACCACCTTATGTCGGCTTAAAACACTTCTTATGTCAAAGTAACCTTACATTGCATTGAACTAAGCTAAAAGAGAGTACATGTGTAGAAGTATGATATGAACATGGAATGCTCTAAGGATCAAACTCGGCTTCATAACTCAACGAAAGTAGCTCACGACGGGTTCGCCTATTGACAAACTTCTAGATTAATAAAAGAATGAACGTGTTCCATCCTATGACACCACCTTATGTCGGCTTAACACACTTTCTTATGTCAAAGTAACCTAACATTGTATTGAACTAAGCTAAAAGAGATTACATGTGTAGAAGTATGATATGAACATGGAAAGCTTTAAGGATCAAACTCGGCTTCATAACTCAACGAAAGTAGCTCACGACGGGTTCGCATATTGACAAAACTTCTAGATTAAGAAAAGAATGACCGTGTTCCATCCTATGACATCACCTTATGTCGGCTTAAAACACTTCTTATGTCAAAGTAACCTTACATTGCATTGAACTAAGCTAAAAGAGATTACATGTGTAGAAGTATGATATGAACATGGAAAGCTCTAAGGATCAAACTCGGCTTCATAACTCAACAAAAGTAGCTCACGACGGGTTCGCCTATTGAAAAACTTCTAGATTAAGGAAAGAATGACCGTGTTCCGTCCTATAACACCACCTTATGTCGGCTTAACACACTTTCTTATGTCAAAGTACCCTTACATTGCATTGAACTAAGCTAAAAGAGATTACATGTGTAGAAGTATGATATCAACATGGAAAACTCTAATGATCAAACTCGGCTTCATAACTCAACGAAAGTAGCTCACGACGGGTTCGCCTATTGACAAAACTTCGAGATTAAGAAAAGAATGACCGTATTCCAACCTATGAAACCACCTTATGTCGGCTTAAAACACTTCTTATGTCAAAGTAACCTTACATTGCATTGAACTAAGCTAAAAGAGAGTACATGTGTAGAAGTATGATATGAACATGGAATGCTCTAAGGATCAAACTCGGCTTCATAACTCAACGAAAGTAGCTCACGACGGGTTCGCCTATTGACAAACTTCTAGATTAAGAAAAGAATGAACGTGTTCCATCCTATGACACCACCTTATGTCGGCTTAACACAATTTCTTATGTCAAAGTAACCTTACATTGTATTGAACTAAGCAAAAAGAGATTACATGTGTAGAAGTATGATATGAACATGGAAAGCTTTAAGGATCAAACTCGGCTTCATAACTCAACGAAAGTAGCTCACGACGGGTTTGCCTATTAATAAAACTTCTAGATTAAGAAAAGAATGACCGTATTCCAACCTATGACACCACCTTATGTCGGCTTAAAACACTTCTTATGTCAAAGTAACCTTACATTGCATTGAACTAAGCTAAAAGAGATTACATGTGTAGAAGTATGATTTGAACATGGAAAGCTCTAAGGATCAAACTCGGCTTCATAACTCAACGAAAGTAGCTCACGACGGGTTCGCATATTAACAAAACTTCTAGATTAAGAAAAGAATGACCGTGTTCCATCCTATGACATCACCTTATGTCGGCTTAAAACACTTCTTATGTCAAAGTAACCTTACATTGCATTGAATTAAGCTAAAAGAGATTACATGTGTAGAAGTATGATATGAACATGGAAAGCTCTAAGGATCAAACTCGGCTTCATAACTCAACGAAAGTAGCTCACGACGGGTTCGCATATTGACAAAACTTCTAGATTAAGAAAAGAATGACCGTGTTCCATCCTATGACATCACCTTATGTCGGCTTAAAACACTTCTTATGTCAAAGTAACCTTACATTGCATTAAACTAAGCTAAAGGAGATTACATGTGTAGAAGTATGATATGAACATGGAAAGCTCTAAGGATCAAACTTGGCTTCATAACTCAACGAAAGTAGCTCACGACGGGTTCGCCTATTGAAAAACTTCTAGATTAAGGAAAGAATGACCGTGTTCCATCCTATGACACCACCTAATATCGGCTTAACACACTTTCTTATGTTAAAATAACCTTACATTGCATTGAACTTAGCTAAAAGAGATTACATGTGTAAAAGTATGATATCAACATGGAAAGCTCTAATGATAAAACTCGGCTTCATATATCAACGAAAGTAGCTCACGACGGGTTTGCCTATTGACAAAACTTCTATATTAAGAAAAGAATGACCGTATTCCAATCTATGACACCACCTTATGTCGGCTTAAAACACTTCTTATGTTAAAGTAACCTTACATTGCATTGAACTAAGCTAAAAGAGATTACATGTGTAGAAGTATGATATGAACATGGAAAGCTCTAAGGATCAAACTTGGCTTCATAACTCAACGAAAGTAGCTCACGACGGGTTTGCCTATTAATAAAACTTCTAGATTAAGAAAAGAATGACCGTATTCCAACCTATGACACCACCTTATGTCGGCTTAAAACACTTCTTATGTCAAAGTAACCTTACATTGCATTGAACTAAGCTAAAAGAGATTACATGTGTAGAAGTATGATTTGAACATGGAAAGCTCTAAGGATCAAACTCGGCTTCATAACTCAACGAAAGTAGCTCACGACGGGTTCGCATATTAACAAAACTTCTAGATTAAGAAAAGAATGACCGTGTTCCATCCTATGACATCACCTTATGTCGGCTTAAAACACTTCTTATGTCAAAGTAACCTTACATTGCATTGAACTAAGCTAAAAGAGAGTACATGTGTAGAAGTATGATATGAACATGGAATGCTCTAAGGATCAAACTTGGCTTCATAACTCAACGAAAGTAGCTCACGACGGGTTCGCCTATTGACAAACTTCTAGATTAATAAAAGAATGAACGTGTTCCATCCTATGACACCACCTTATGTCGGCTTAACACACTTTCTTATGTCAAAGTAACCTTACATTGTATTGAACTAAGCTAAAAGAGATTACATGTGTAGAAGTATGATATGAACATGGAAAGCTTTAAGGATCAAACTCGGCTTCATAACTCAACGAAAGTAGCTCACGACGGGTTCGCATATTGCCAAAACTTCTAGATTAAGAAAAGAATGACCGTGTTCCATCCTATGACATCACCTTATGTCGGCTTAAAACACTTCTTATGTCAAAGTAACCTTACATTGCATTGATCTAAGCTAAAAGAGATTACATGTGTAGAAGTATGATTTGAACATGGAAAGCTCTAAGGATCAAACTTGCCTTCATAACTCAACGAAAGTAGCTCACGACGGGTTCGCCTATTGAAAAACTTCTAGATTAAGGAAAGAATGACCGTGTTCCATCCTATAACACCACCTTATGTCGGCTTAACACACTTTCTTATGTCAAAGTACCCTTACATTGCATTGAACTAAGCTAAAAGAGATTACATGTGTAGAAGTATGATATCAACATGGAAAACTCGAATGATCAAACTCGGCTTCATAACTCAACGAAAGTAGCTCACGACGGGTTCGCCTATTGACAAAACTTCGAGATTAAGAAAAGAATGACCGTATTCCAACCTATGACACCACCTTATGTCGGCTTAAAACACTTCTTATGTCAAAGTAACCTTACATTGCATTGAACTAAGCTAAAAGAGAGTACATGTGTAGAAGTATGATATGAACATGGAATGCTCTAAGGATCAAACTCGGCTTCATAACTCAACGAAAGTAGCTCACGACGGGTTCGCCTATTGACAAACTTCTAGATTAATAAAAGAATGAACGTGTTCCATCCTATGACACCACCTTATGTCGGCTTAACACACTTTCTTATGTCAAAGTAACCTAACATTGTATTGAACTAAGCTAAAAGAGATTACATGTGTAGAAGTATGATATGAACATGGAAAGCTTTAAGGATCAAACTCGGCTTCATAACTCAACGAAAGTAGCTCACGACGGGTTCGCATATTGCCAAAACTTCTAGATTAAGAAAAGAATGACCGTGTTCCATCCTATGACATCACCTTATGTCGGCTTAAAACACTTCTTATGTCAAAGTAACCTTACATTGCATTGAACTAAGCTAAAAGAGATTACATGTGTAGAAGTATGATTTGAACATGGAAAGCTCTAAGGATCAAACTTGCCTTCATAACTCAACGAAAGTAGCTCACGACGGGTTCGCCTATTGAAAAACTTCTAGATTAAGGAAAGAATGACCGTGTTCCATCCTATAACACCACCTTATGTCGGCTTAACACACTTTCTTATGTCAAAGTACCCTTACATTGCATTGAACTAAGCTAAAAGAGATTACATGTGTAGAAGTATGATATCAACATGGAAAACTCGAATGATCAAACTCGGCTTCATAACTCAACGAAAGTAGCTCACGACGGGTTCGCCTATTGACAAAACTTCGAGATTAAGAAAAGAATGACCGTATTCCAACCTATGACACCACCTTATGTCGGCTTAAAACACTTCTTATGTCAAAGTAACCTTACATTGCATTGAACTAAGCTAAAAGAGAGTACATGTGTAGAAGTATGATATGAACATGGAATGCTCTAAGGATCAAACTCGGCTTCATAACTCAACGAAAGTAGCTCACGACGGGTTCGCCTATTGACAAACTTCTAGATTAAGAAAAGAATGAACGTGTTCCATCCTATGACACCACCTTATGTCGGCTTAACACAATTTCTTATGTCAAAGTAACCTTACATTGTATTGAACTAAGCAAAAAGAGATTACATGTGTAGAAGTATGATATGAACATGGAAAGCTTTAAGGATCAAACTCGGCTTCATAACTCAACGAAAGTAGCTCACGACGGGTTTGCCTATTAATAAAACTTCTAGATTAAGAAAAGAATGACCGTATTCCAACCTATGACACCACCTTATGTCGGCTTAAAACACTTCTTATGTCAAAGTAACCTTACATTGCATTGAACTAAGCTAAAAGAGATTACATGTGTAGAAGTATGATTTGAACATGGAAAGCTCTAAGGATCAAACTCGGCTTCATAACTCAACGAAAGTAGCTCACGACGGGTTCGCATATTAACAAAACTTCTAGATTAAGAAAAGAATGACCGTGTTCCATCCTATGACATCACCTTATGTCGGCTTAAAACACTTCTTATGTCAAAGTAACCTTACATTGCATTGAATTAAGCTAAAAGAGATTACATGTGTAGAAGTATGATATGAACATGGAAAGCTCTAAGGATCAAACTCGGCTTCATAACTCAACGAAAGTAGCTCACGACGGGTTCGCATATTGACAAAACTTCTAGATTAAGAAAAGAATGACCGTGTTCCATCCTATGACATCACCTTATGTCGGCTTAAAACACTTCTTATGTCAAAGTAACCTTACATTGCATTAAACTAAGCTAAAGGAGATTACATGTGTAGAAGTATGATATGAACATGGAAAGCTCTAAGGATCAAACTTGGCTTCATAACTCAACGAAAGTAGCTCACGACGGGTTCGCCTATTGAAAAACTTCTAGATTAAGGAAAGAATGACCGTGTTCCATCCTATGACACCACCTAATATCGGCTTAACACACTTTCTTATGTTAAAATAACCTTACATTGCATTGAACTTAGCTAAAAGAGATTACATGTGTAAAAGTATGATATCAACATGGAAAGCTCTAATGATAAAACTCGGCTTCATATATCAACGAAAGTAGCTCACGACGGGTTTGCCTATTGACAAAACTTCTATATTAAGAAAAGAATGACCGTATTCCAATCTATGACACCACCTTATGTCGGCTTAAAACACTTCTTATGTTAAAGTAACCTTACATTGCATTGAACTAAGCTAAAAGAGATTACATGTGTAGAAGTATGATATGAACATGGAAAGCTCTAAGGATCAAACTTGGCTTCATAACTCAACGAAAGTAGCTCACGACGGGTTTGCCTATTAATAAAACTTCTAGATTAAGAAAAGAATGACCGTATTCCAACCTATGACACCACCTTATGTCGGCTTAAAACACTTCTTATGTCAAAGTAACCTTACATTGCATTGAACTAAGCTAAAAGAGATTACATGTGTAGAAGTATGATTTGAACATGGAAAGCTCTAAGGATCAAACTCGGCTTCATAACTCAACGAAAGTAGCTCACGACGGGTTCGCATATTAACAAAACTTCTAGATTAAGAAAAGAATGACCGTGTTCCATCCTATGACATCACCTTATGTCGGCTTAAAACACTTCTTATGTCAAAGTAACCTTACATTGCATTGAACTAAGCTAAAAGAGAGTACATGTGTAGAAGTATGATATGAACATGGAATGCTCTAAGGATCAAACTTGGCTTCATAACTCAACGAAAGTAGCTCACGACGGGTTCGCCTATTGACAAACTTCTAGATTAATAAAAGAATGAACGTGTTCCATCCTATGACACCACCTTATGTCGGCTTAACACACTTTCTTATGTCAAAGTAACCTTACATTGTATTGAACTAAGCTAAAAGAGATTACATGTGTAGAAGTATGATATGAACATGGAAAGCTTTAAGGATCAAACTCGGCTTCATAACTCAACGAAAGTAGCTCACGACGGGTTCGCATATTGCCAAAACTTCTAGATTAAGAAAAGAATGACCGTGTTCCATCCTATGACATCACCTTATGTCGGCTTAAAACACTTCTTATGTCAAAGTAACCTTACATTGCATTGAACTAAGCTAAAAGAGATTACATGTGTAGAAGTATGATTTGAACATGGAAAGCTCTAAGGATCAAACTTGCCTTCATAACTCAACGAAAGTAGCTCACGACGGGTTCGCCTATTGAAAAACTTCTAGATTAAGGAAAGAATGACCGTGTTCCATCCTATAACACCACCTTATGTCGGCTTAACACACTTTCTTATGTCAAAGTACCCTTACATTGCATTGAACTAAGCTAAAAGAGATTACATGTGTAGAAGTATGATATCAACATGGAAAACTCGAATGATCAAACTCGGCTTCATAACTCAACGAAAGTAGCTCACGACGGGTTCGCCTATTGACAAAACTTCGAGATTAAGAAAAGAATGACCGTATTCCAACCTATGACACCACCTTATGTCGGCTTAAAACACTTCTTATGTCAAAGTAACCTTACATTGCATTGAACTAAGCTAAAAGAGAGTACATGTGTAGAAGTATGATATGAACATGGAATGCTCTAAGGATCAAACTTGGCTTCATAACTCAACGAAAGTAGCTCACGACGGGTTCGCCTATTGACAAACTTCTAGATTAATAAAAGAATGAACGTGTTCCATCCTATGACACCACCTTATGTCGGCTTAACACACTTTCTTATGTCAAAGTAACCTTACATTGTATTGAACTAAGCTAAAAGAGATTACATGTGTAGAAGTATGATATGAACATGGAAAGCTTTAAGGATCAAACTCGGCTTCATAACTCAACGAAAGTAGCTCACGACGGGTTCGCATATTGCCAAAACTTCTAGATTAAGAAAAGAATGACCGTGTTCCATCCTATGACATCACCTTATGTCGGCTTAAAACACTTCTTATGTCAAAGTAACCTTACATTGCATTGAACTAAGCTAAAAGAGATTACATGTGTAGAAGTATGATTTGAACATGGAAAGCTCTAAGGATCAAACTTGCCTTCATAACTCAACGAAAGTAGCTCACGACGGGTTCGCCTATTGAAAAACTTCTAGATTAAGGAAAGAATGACCGTGTTCCATCCTATAACACCACCTTATGTCGGCTTAACACACTTTCTTATGTCAAAGTACCCTTACATTGCATTGAACTAAGCTAAAAGAGATTACATGTGTAGAAGTATGATATCAACATGGAAAACTCGAATGATCAAACTCGGCTTCATAACTCAACGAAAGTAGCTCACGACGGGTTCGCCTATTGACAAAACTTCGAGATTAAGAAAAGAATGACCGTATTCCAACCTATGACACCACCTTATGTCGGCTTAAAACACTTCTTATGTCAAAGTAACCTTACATTGCATTGAACTAAGCTAAAAGAGAGTACATGTGTAGAAGTATGATATGAACATGGAATGCTCTAAGGATCAAACTCGGCTTCATAACTCAACGAAAGTAGCTCACGACGGGTTCGCCTATTGACAAACTTCTAGATTAATAAAAGAATGAACGTGTTCCATCCTATGACACCACCTTATGTCGGCTTAACACACTTTCTTATGTCAAAGTAACCTAACATTGTATTGAACTAAGCTAAAAGAGATTACATGTGTAGAAGTATGATATGAACATGGAAAGCTTTAAGGATCAAACTCGGCTTCATAACTCAACAAAAGTAGCTCACGACGGGTTCGCATATTGACAAAACTTCTAGATTAAGAAAAGAATGACCGTGTTCCATCCTATGACATCACCTTATGTCGGCTTAAAACACTTCTTATGTCAAAGTAACCTTACATTGCATTGAACTAAGCTAAAAGAGATTACATGTGTAGAAGTATGATATGAACATGGAAAGCTCTAAGGATCAAACTCGGCTTCATAACTCAACAAAAGTAGCTCACGACGGGTTCGCCTATTGAAAAACTTCTAGATTAAGGAAAGAATGACCGTGTTCCGTCCTATAACACCACCTTATGTCGGCTTAACACACTTTCTTATGTCAAAGTACCCTTACATTGCATTGAACTAAGCTAAAAGAGATTACATGTGTAGAAGTATGATATCAACATGGAAAACTCGAATGATCAAACTCGGCTTCATAACTCAACGAAAGTAGCTCACGACGGGTTGGCCTATTGACAAAACTTCGAGATTAAGAAAAGAATGACCGTATTCCAACCTATGACACCACCTTATGTCGGCTTAAAACACTTCTTATGTCAAAGTAACCTTACATTGCATTGAACTAAACTAAAAGAGAGTACATGTGTAGAAGTATGATATGAACATGGAATGCTCTAAGGATCAAACTCGGCTTCATAACTCAACGAAAGTAGCTCACGACGGGTTCGCCTATTGACAAACTTCTAGATTAATAAAAGAATGAACGTGTTCCATCCTATGACATCACATTATGTCGGCTTAAAACACTTCTTATGTCAAAGTAACCTTACATTGCATTAAACTAAGCTAAAGGAGATTACATGTGTAGAAGTATGATATGAACATGGAATACTCTAAGGATCAAACTCAGCTTCATAACTCAACGAAAGTAGCTCACGACGGGTTCGCCTATTGACAAAACTTCTATATTAAGAAAAGAATGACCGTATTCCAATCTATGACACCACCTTATGTCGGCTTAAAACACTTCTTATGTCAAAGTAACCTTACATTGCATTGAACTAAGCTAAAAGAGATTACATGTGTAGAAGTATGATATGAACATGGAAAGCTCTAAGGATCAAACTTGGCTTCATAACTCAACGAAAGTAGCTCACGACGCGTTCGCCTATTGACAAACTTCTAGATTAAGGAAAGAATGACCGTGTTCCATCCTATGACACCACCTAATATCGGCTTAACACACTTTCTTATGATAAAATAACCTTACATTGCATTGAACTAAGCTAAAAGAGATTACATGTGTAAAAGTATGATATCAACATGGAAAGCTCTAATGATAAAACTCGGCTTCATAAATCAACGAAAGTAGCTCACGACGGGTTTGCCTATTGACAAAACTTCTATATTAAGAAAAGAATGACCGTATTCCAACCTATGACACCACCTTATATCGGCTTAAAACACTTCTTATGTCAAAGTAACCTTACATTGCATTGAACTAAGCTAAAAGAGATTACATGTGTAGAAGTATGATTTGAACATGGAAAGCTCTAAGGATCAAACTTGCCTTCATAACTCAACGAAAGTAGCTCACGACGGGTTCGCCTATTGAAAAACTTCTAGATTAAGGAAAGAATGACCGTGTTCCATCCTATAACACCACCTTATGTCGGCTTAACACACTTTCTTATGTCAAAGTACCCTTACGTTGCATTGAACTAAGCTAAAAGAGATTACATGTGTCGAAGTATGATATCAACATGGAAAACTCGAATGATCAAACTCGGCTTCATAACTCAACGAAAGTAGCTCACGACGGGTTCGCCTATTGACAAAACTTCGAGATTAAGAAAAGAATGACCGTATTCCAACCTATGACACCACCTTATGTCGGCTTAACACACTTTCTTATGTCAAAGTAACCTTACATTGTATTGAACTAAGCTAAAAGAGATTACATGTGTAGAAGTATGATATGAACATGGAAAGCTTTAAGGATCAAACTCGGCTTCATAACTCAACGAAAGTAGCTCACGACGGGTTCGCATATTGACAAAACTTCTAGATTAAGAAAAGAATGACCGTGTTCCATCCTATGACATCACCTTATGTCGGCTTAAAACACTTCTTATGTCAAAGTAACCTTACATTGCATTGAACTAAGCTAAAAGAGATTACATGTGTAGAAGTATGATTTGAACATGGAAAGCTCTAAGGATCAAACTTGCCTTCATAACTCAACGAAATTAGCTCACGACGGGTTCGCCTATTGAAAAACTTCTAGATTAAGGAAAGAATGACCGTGTTCCATCCTATAACACCACATTATGTCGGCTTAACACACTTTCTTATGTCAAAGTACCCTTACATTGCATTGAACTAAGCTAAAAGAGATTACATGTGTAGAAGTATGATATCAACATGGAAAACTCGAATGATCAAACTCGGCTTCATAACTCAACGAAAGTAGCTCACGACGGGTTCGCCTATTGACAAAACTTCGAGATTAAGAAAAGAATGACCGTATTCCAACCTATGACACCACCTTATGTCGGCTTAAAACACTTCTTATGTCAAAGTAACCTTACATTGCATTGAACTAAGCTAAAAGAGATTACATGTGTAGAAGTATGATTTGAACATGGAAAGCTCTAAGGATCAAACTCGGCTTCATAACTCAACGAAAGTAGCTCACGACGGGTTCGCATATTAACAAAACTTCTAGATTAAGAAAAGAATGACCGTGTTCCATCCTATGACATCACCTTATGTCGGCTTAAAACACTTCTTATGTCAAAGTAACCTTACATTGCATTGAATTAAGCTAAAAGAGATTACATGTGTAGAAGTATGATATGAACATGGAAAGCTCTAAGGATCAAACTCGGCTTCATAACTCAACGAAAGTAGCTCACGACGGGTTCGCATATTGACAAAACTTCTAGATTAAGAAAAGAATGACCGTGTTCCATCCTATGACATCACCTTATGTCGGCTTAAAACACTTCTTATGTCAAAGTAACCTTACATTGCATTAAACTAAGCTAAAGGAGATTACATGTGTAGAAGTATGATATGAACATGGAATACTCTAAGGATCAAACTCGGCTTCATAACTCAACGAAAGTAGCTCACGACGGGTTCGCCTATTGACAAAACTTCTATATTAAGAAAAGAATGACCGTATTCCAATCTATGACACCACCTTATGTCGGCTTAAAACACTTCTTATGTCAAAGTAACCTTACATTGCATTGAACTAAGCTAAAAGAGATTACATGTGTAGAAGTATGATATCAACATGGAAAACTCGAATGATCAAACTCGGCTTCATAACTCAACGAAAGTAGCTCACGACGGGTTCGCATATTAACAAAACTTCTAGATTAAGAAAAGAATGACCGTGTTCCATCCTATGACATCACCTTATGTCGGCTTAAAACACTTCTTATGTCAAAGTAACCTTACATTGCATTGAATTAAGCTAAAAGAGATTACATGTGTAGAAGTATGATATGAACATGGAAAGCTCTAAGGATCAAACTTGGCTTCATAACTCAAGGAAAGTAGCTCACGACGGGTTCGCCTATTGAAAAACTTCTAGATTAAGGAAAGAATGAACGTGTTCTATCCTATAACACCACCTTATGTCGGCTTAACACACTTTCTTATGTCAAAGTAACCTTACATTGCATTGAACTAAGCTAAAAGAGATTACATGTGTAGAAGTATGATATGAACATGGAAAGCTTTAAGGATCAAACTCGGCTTCATAACTCAACGAAAGTAGCTCACGACGGGTTCGCATATTAACAAAACTTCTAGATTAAGAAAAGAATGACCGTGTTCCATCCTATGACATCACCTTATGTCGGCTTAAAACACTTCTTATGTCAAAGTAACCTTACATTGCATTGAATTAAGCTAAAAGAGATTACATGTGTAGAAGTATGATATGAACATGGAAAGCTCTAAGGATCAAACTCGGCTTCATAACTCAACGAAAGTAGCTCACGACGGGTTCGCATATTAACAAAACTTCTAGATTAAGAAAAGAATGACCGTGTTCCATCCTATGACATCACCTTATGTCGGCTTAAAACACTTCTTATGTCAAAGTAACCTTACATTGCATTAAACTAAGCTAAAAGAGATTACATGTGTAGAAGTATGATATGAACATGGAATACTCTAAGGATCAAACTCGGCTTCATAACTCAACGAAAGTAGCTCACGACGGGTTCGCCTATTGACAAAACTTCTAGATTAAGAAAAGAATGACCGTATTCCATCCTATGACACCACCTTATGTCGGCTTAACACACTTTCTTATGTCAAAGTAACCTTACATTGCATTGCATTAAGCTAAAAGAGATTACATGTGTAAAAGTATGATATGAACATGGAAAGCTCTAAGGATCAAACTCGGCTTCATAACTCAACGAAAGTAGCTCACGACGGGTTCGCATATTGACAAAACTTCTAGATTAAGAAAAGAATGACCGTGTTCCATCCTATGACATCACCTTATGTCGGCTTAAAACACTTCTTATGTCAAAGTAACCTTACATTGCATTAAACTAAGCTAAAAGAGATTACATGTGTAGAAGTATGATATCAACATGGAAAACTCGAATGATCAAACTCGGCTTCATAACTCAACGAAAGTAGCTCACGACGGGTTCGCCTATTGACAAAACTTCGAGATTAAGAAAAGAATGACCGTATTCCAACCTATGACACCACCTTATGTCGGCTTAAAACACTTCTTATGTCAAAGTAACCTTACATTGCATTGAACTAAGCTAAAAGAGAGTACATGTCTAGAAGTATGATATGAACATGGAATGCTCTAAGGATCAAACTCGGCTTCATAACTCAACGAAAGTAGCTCACGACGGGTTCGCCTATTGACAAACTTCTAGATTAATAAAAGAATGAACGTGTTCCATCCTATGACACCACCTTATGTCGGCTTAACACACTTTCTTATGTCAAAGTATCCTTACATTGTATTGAACTAAGCTAAAAGAGATTACATGTGTAGAAGTATGATATGAACATGGAAAGCTTTAAGGATCAAACTCGGCTTCATAACTCAACGAAAGTAGCTCACGACGGGTTCGCATATTGACAAAACTTCTAGATTAAGAAAAGAATGACCGTGTTCCATCCTATGACATCACCTTATGTCGGCTTAAAACACTTCTTATGTCAAAGTAACCTTACATTGCATTGAACTAAGCTAAAAGAGATTACATGTGTAGAAGTATGATTTGAACATGGAAAGCTCTAAGGATCAAACTTGCCTTCATAACTCAACGAAAGTAGCTCACGACGGGTTCGCCTATTGAAAAACTTCTAGATTAAGGAAAGAATGACCGTGTTCCATCCTATAACACCACCTTATGTCGGCTTAACACACTTTCTTATGTCAAAGTACCCTTACATTGCATTGAACTAAGCTAAAAGAGATTACATGTGTAGAAGTATGATATCAACATGGAAAACTCGAATGATCAAACTAGGCTTCATAACTCAACGAAAGTAGCTCACGACGGGTTCGCCTATTGACAAAACTTCGAGATTAAGAAAATAATGACCGTATTCCAACCTATGACACCACCTTATGTCGGCTTAAAACACTTCTTATGTCAAAGTAACCTTACATTGCATTGAACTAAGCTAAAAGAGAGTACATGTGTAGAAGTATGATATGAACATGGAATGCTCTAAGGATCAAACTCGGCTTCATAACTCAACGAAAGTAGCTCACGACGGGTTCGCCTATTGACAAACTTCTAGATTAATAAAAGAATGAACGTGTTCCATCCTATGACACCACCTTATGTCGGCTTAACACACTTTCTTATGTCAAAGTAACCTTACATTGTATTGAACTAAGCTAAAAGAGATTACATGTGTAGAAGTATGATATGAACATGGAAAGCTTTAAGGATCAAACTCGGCTTCATAACTCAACGAAAGTAGCTCACGACGGGTTCGCATATTGACAAAACTTCTAGATTAAGAAAAGAATGACCGTGTTCCATCCTATGACATCACCTTATGTCGGCTTAAAACACTTCTTATGTCAAAGTAACCTTACATTGCATTGAACTAAGCTAAAAGAGATTACATGTGTAGAAGTATGATTTGAACATGGAAAGCTCTAAGGATCAAACTTGCCTTCATAACTCAACGAAAGTAGCTCACGACGGGTTCGCCTATTGAAAAACTTCTAGATTAAGGAAAGAATGACCGTGTTCCATCCTATAACACCACCTTATGTCGGCTTAACACACTTTCTTATGTCAAAGTACCCTTACATTGCATTGAACTAAGCTAAAAGAGATTACATGTGTAGAAGTATGATATCAACATGGAAAACTCGAATGATCAAACTAGGCTTCATAACTCAACGAAAGTAGCTCACGACGGGTTCGCCTATTGACAAAACTTCGAGATTAAGAAAATAATGACCGTATTCCAACCTATGACACCACCTTATGTCGGCTTAAAACACTTCTTATGTCAAAGTAACCTTACATTGCATTGAACTAAGCTAAAAGAGAGTACATGTGTAGAAGTATGATATGAACATGGAATGCTCTAAGGATCAAACTCGGCTTCATAACTCAACGAAAGTAGCTCACGACGGGTTCGCCTATTGACAAACTTCTAGATTAATAAAAGAATGAACGTGTTCCATCCTATGACACCACCTTATGTCGGCTTAACACACTTTCTTATGTCAAAGTAACCTTACATTGTATTGAACTAAGCTAAAAGAGATTACATGTGTAGAAGTATGATATGAACATGGAAAGCTTTAAGGATCAAACTCGGCTTCATAACTCAACGAAAGTAGCTCACGACGGGTTCGCATATTGACAAAACTTCTAGATTAAGAAAAGAATGACCGTGTTCCATCCTATGACATCACCTTATGTCGGCTTAAAACACTTCTTATGTCAAAGTAACCTTACATTGCATTGAACTAAGCTAAAAGAGATTACATGTGTAGAAGTATGATTTGAACATGGAAAGCTCTAAGGATCAAACTTGCCTTCATAACTCAACGAAAGTAGCTCACGACGGGTTCGCCTATTGAAAAACTTCTAGATTAAGGAAAGAATGACCGTGTTCCATCCTATAACACCACCTTATGTCGGCTTAACACACTTTCTTATGTCAAAGTACCCTTACATTGCATTGAACTAAGCTAAAAGAGATTACATGTGTAGAAGTATGATATCAACATGGAAAACTCGAATGATCAAACTCGGCTTCATAACTCAACGAAAGTAGCTCACGACGGGTTCGCCTATTGACAAAACTTCGAGATTAAGAAAATAATGACCGTATTCCAACCTATGACACCACCTTATGTCGGCTTAAAACACTTCTTATGTCAAAGTAACCTTACATTGCATTGAACTAAGCTAAAAGAGAGTACATGTGTAGAAGTATGATATGAACATGGAATGCTCTAAGGATCAAACTCGGCTTCATAACTCAACGAAAGTAGCTCACGACGGGTTCGCCTATTGACAAACTTCTAGATTAATAAAAGAATGAACGTGTTCCATCCTATGACACCACCTTATGTCGGCTTAACACACTTTCTTATGTCAAAGTAACCTTACATTGTATTGAACTAAGCTAAAAGAGATTACATGTGTAGAAGTATGATATGAACATGGAAAGCTTTAAGGATCAAACTCGGCTTCATAACTCAACGAAAGTAGCTCACGACGGGTTCGCATATTGACAAAACTTCTAGATTAAGAAAAGAATGACCGTGTTCCATCCTATGACATCACCTTATGTCGGCTTAAAACACTTCTTATGTCAAAGTAACCTTACATTGCATTGAACTAAGCTAAAAGAGATTACATGTGTAGAAGTATGATTTGAACATGGAAAGCTCTAAGGATCAAACTTGCCTTCATAACTCAACGAAAGTAGCTCACGACGGGTTCGCCTATTGAAAAACTTCTAGATTAAGGAAAGAATGACCGTGTTCCATCCTATAACACCACCTTATGTCGGCTTAACACACTTTCTTATGTCAAAGTACCCTTACATTGCATTGAACTAAGCTAAAAGAGATTACATGTGTAGAAGTATGATATCAACATGGAAAACTCGAATGATCAAACTCGGCTTCATAACTCAACGAAAGTAGCTCACGACGGGTTCGCCTATTGACAAAACTTCGAGATTAAGAAAATAATGACCGTATTCCAACCTATGACACCACCTTATGTCGGCTTAAAACACTTCTTATGTCAAAGTAACCTTACATTGCATTGAACTAAGCTAAAAGAGAGTACATGTGTAGAAGTATGATATGAACATGGAATGCTCTAAGGATCAAACTCGGCTTCATAACTCAACGAAAGTAGCTCACGACGGGTTCGCCTATTGACAAACTTCTAGATTAATAAAAGAATGAACGTGTCCCATCCTATGACACCACCTTATGTCGGCTTAACACACTTTCTTATGTCAAAGTAACCTTACATTGTATTGAACTAAGCTAAAAGAGATTACATGTGTAGAAGTATGATATGAACATGGAAAGCTTTAAGGATCAAACTCGGCTTCATAACTCAACGAAAGTAGCTCACGACGGGTTCGCATATTGACAAAACTTCTAGATTAAGAAAAGAATGACCGTGTTCCATCCTATGACATCACCTTATGTCGGCTTAAAACACTTCTTATGTCAAAGTAACCTTACATTGCATTGAACTAAGCTAAAAGAGATTACATGTGTAGAAGTATGATATGAACATGGAAAGCTCTAAGGATCAAACTCGGCTTCATAACTCAACAAAAGTAGCTCACGACGGGTTCGCATATTAACAAAACTTCTAGATTAAGAAAAGAATGACCGTGTTCCATCCTATGACATCACCTTATGTCGGCTTAAAACACTTCTTATGTCAAAGTAACCTTACATTGCATTGAATTAAGCTAAAAGAGATTACATGTGTAGAAGTATGATATGAACATGGAAAGCTCTAAGGATCAAACTTGGCTTCATAACTCAAGGAAAGTAGCTCACGACGGGTTCGCCTATTGAAAAACTTCTAGATTAAGGAAAGAATGAACGTGTTCCATCCTATAACACCACCTTATGTCGGCTTAACACACTTTCATATGTCAAAGTACCCTTACATTGCATTGAACTAAGCTAAAAGAGATTACATGTGTAGAAGTATGATATCAACATGGAAAACTCGAATGATCAAACTCGGCTTCATAACTCAACGAAAGTAGCTCACGACGGGTTCGCCTATTGACAAAACTTCGAGATTAAGAAAATAATGACCGTATTCCAACCTATGACACCACCTTATGTCGGCTTAAAACACTTCTTATGTCAAAGTAACCTTACATTGCATTGAACTAAGCTAAAAGAGAGTACATGTGTAGAAGTATGATATGAACATGGAATGCTCTAAGGATCAAACTCGGCTTCATAACTCAACGAAAGTAGCTCACGACGGGTTCGCCTATTGACAAACTTCTAGATTAATAAAAGAATGAACGTGTTCCATCCTATGACACCACCTTATGTCGGCTTAACACACTTTCTTATGTCAAAGTAACCTTACATTGTATTGAACTAAGCTAAAAGAGATTACATGTGTAGAAGTATGATATGAACATGGAAAGCTTTAAGGATCAAACTCGGCTTCATAACTCAACGAAAGTAGCTCACGACGGGTTCGCATATTGACAAAACTTCTAGATTAAGAAAAGAATGACCGTGTTCCATCCTATGACATCACCTTATGTCGGCTTAAAACACTTCTTATGTCAAAGTAACCTTACATTGCATTGAACTAAGCTAAAAGAGATTACATGTGTAGAAGTATGATTTGAACATGGAAAGCTCTAAGGATCAAACTTGCCTTCATAACTCAACAAAACTAGCTCACGACGGGTTCGCCTATTGAAAAACTTCTAGATTAAGGAAAGAATGACCGTGTTCCATCCTATAACACCACCTTATGTCGGCTTAACACACTTTCTTATGTCAAAGTACCCTTACATTGCATTGAACTAAGCTAAAAGAGATTACATGTGTAGAAGTATGATATCAACATGGAAAACTCGAATGATCAAACTCGGCTTCATAACTCAACGAAAGTAGCTCACGACGGGTTCGCCTATTGACAAAACTTCGAGATTAAGAAAATAATGACCGTATTCCAACCTATGACACCACCTTATGTCGGCTTAAAACACTTCTTATGTCAAAGTAACCTTACATTGCATTGAACTAAGCTAAAAGAGAGTACATGTGTAGAAGTATGATATGAACATGGAATGCTCTAAGGATCAAACTCGGCTTCATAACTCAACGAAAGTAGCTCACGACGGGTTCGCCTATTGACAAAACTTCGAGATTAAGAAAATAATGACCGTATTCCAACCTATGACACCACCTTATGTCGGCTTAAAACACTTCTTATGTCAAAGTAACCTTACATTGCATTGAACTAAGCTAAAAGAGAGTACATGTGTAGAAGTATGATATGAACATGGAATGCTCTAAGGATCAAACTCGGCTTCATAACTCAACGAAAGTAGCTCACGACGGGTTCGCCTATTGACAAACTTCTAGATTAATAAAAGAATGAACGTGTTCCATCCTATGACACCACCTTATGTCGGCTTAACACACTTTCTTATGTCAAAGTAACCTTACATTGTATTGAACTAAGCTAAAAGAGATTACATGTGTAGAAGTATGATATGAACATGGAAAGCTTTAAGGATCAAACTCGGCTTCATAACTCAACGAAAGTAGCTCACGACGGGTTCGCATATTGACAAAACTTCTAGATTAAGAAAAGAATGACCGTGTTCCATCCTATGACATCACCTTATGTCGGCTTAAAACACTTCTTATGTCAAAGTAACCTTACATTGCATTGAACTAAGCTAAAAGAGATTACATGTGTAGAAGTATGATTTGAACATGGAAAGCTCTAAGGATCAAACTTGCCTTCATAACTCAACAAAACTAGCTCACGACGGGTTCGCCTATTGAAAAACTTCTAGATTAAGGAAAGAATGACCGTGTTCCATCCTATAACACCACCTTATGTCGGCTTAACACACTTTCTTATGTCAAAGTACCCTTACATTGCATTGAACTAAGCTAAAAGAGATTACATGTGTAGAAGTATGATATCAACATGGAAAACTCGAATGATCAAACTCGGCTTCATAACTCAACGAAAGTAGCTCACGACGGGTTCGCCTATTGACAAAACTTCGAGATTAAGAAAATAATGACCGTATTCCAACCTATGACACCACCTTATGTCGGCTTAAAACACTTCTTATGTCAAAGTAACCTTACATTGCATTGAACTAAGCTAAAAGAGAGTACATGTGTAGAAGTATGATATGAACATGGAATGCTCTAAGGATCAAACTCGGCTTCATAACTCAACGAAAGTAGCTCACGACGGGTTCGCCTATTGACAAACTTCTAGATTAATAAAAGAATGAACGTGTCCCATCCTATGACACCACCTTATGTCGGCTTAACACACTTTCTTATGTCAAAGTAACCTTACATTGTATTGAACTAAGCTAAAAGAGATTACATGTGTAGAAGTATGATATGAACATGGAAAGCTTTAAGGATCAAACTCGGCTTCATAACTCAACGAAAGTAGCTCACGACGGGTTCGCATATTGACAAAACTTCTAGATTAAGAAAAGAATGACCGTGTTCCATCCTATGACATCACCTTATGTCGGCTTAAAACACTTCTTATGTCAAAGTAACCTTACATTGCATTGAACTAAGCTAAAAGAGATTACATGTGTAGAAGTATGATATGAACATGGAAAGCTCTAAGGATCAAACTCGGCTTCATAACTCAACAAAAGTAGCTCACGACGGGTTCGCATATTAACAAAACTTCTAGATTAAGAAAAGAATGACCGTGTTCCATCCTATGACATCACCTTATGTCGGCTTAAAACACTTCTTATGTCAAAGTAACCTTACATTGCATTGAATTAAGCTAAAAGAGATTACATGTGTAGAAGTATGATATGAACATGGAAAGCTCTAAGGATCAAACTTGGCTTCATAACTCAAGGAAAGTAGCTCACGACGGGTTCGCCTATTGAAAAACTTCTAGATTAAGGAAAGAATGAACGTGTTCTATCCTATAACACCACCTTATGTCGGCTTAACACACTTTCTTATGTCAAAGTAACCTTACATTGCATTGAACTAAGCTAAAAGAGATTACATGTGTAGAAGTATGATATGAACATGGAAAGCTTTAAGGATCAAACTCGGCTTCATAACTCAACGAAAGTAGCTCACGACGGGTTCGCATATTAACAAAACTTCTAGATTAAGAAAAGAATGACCGTGTTCCATCCTATGACATCACCTTATGTCGGCTTAAAACACTTCTTATGTCAAAGTAACCTTACATTGCATTGAATTAAGCTAAAAGAGATTACATGTGTAGAAGTATGATATGAACATGGAAAGCTCTAAGGATCAAACTCGGCTTCATAACTCAACGAAAGTAGCTCACGACGGGTTCGCATATTGACAAAACTTCTAGATTAAGAAAAGAATGACCGTGTTCCATCCTATGACATCACCTTATGTCGGCTTAAAACACTTCTTATGTCAAAGTAACCTTACATTGCATTGAACTAAGCTAAAAGAGATTACATGTGTAGAAGTATGATATGAACATGGAAAGCTCTAAGGATCAAACTCGGCTTCATAACTCAACAAAAGTAGCTCACGACGGGTTCGCATATTAACAAAACTTCTAGATTAAGAAAAGAATGACCGTGTTCCATCCTATGACATCACCTTATGTCGGCTTAAAACACTTCTTATGTCAAAGTAACCTTACATTGCATTGAATTAAGCTAAAAGAGATTACATGTGTAGAAGTATGATATGAACATGGAAAGCTCTAAGGATCAAACTTGGCTTCATAACTCAAGGAAAGTAGCTCACGACGGGTTCGCCTATTGAAAAACTTCTAGATTAAGGAAAGAATGAACGTGTTCTATCCTATAACACCACCTTATGTCGGCTTAACACACTTTCTTATGTCAAAGTAACCTTACATTGCATTGAACTAAGCTAAAAGAGATTACATGTGTAGAAGTATGATATGAACATGGAAAGCTTTAAGGATCAAACTCGGCTTCATAACTCAACGAAAGTAGCTCACGACGGGTTCGCATATTAACAAAACTTCTAGATTAAGAAAAGAATGACCGTGTTCCATCCTATGACATCACCTTATGTCGGCTTAAAACACTTCTTATGTCAAAGTAACCTTACATTGCATTGAATTAAGCTAAAAGAGATTACATGTGTAGAAGTATGATATGAACATGGAAAGCTCTAAGGATCAAACTCGGCTTCATAACTCAACGAAAGTAGCTCACGACGGGTTCGCATATTGACAAAACTTCTAGATTAAGAAAAGAATGACCGTGTTCCATCCTATGACATCACCTTATTTCGGCTTAAAACACTTCTTATGTCAAAGTAACCTTACATTGCATTAAACTAAGCTAAAAGAGATTACATGTGTAGAAGTATGATATGAACATGGAATACTCTAAGGATCAAACTCGGCTTCATAACTCAACGAGAGTAGCTCACGACGGGTTCGCCTATTGACAAAACTTCTAGATTAAGAAAAGAATGACCGTATTCCATCCTATGACACCACCTTATGTCGGCTTAACACACTTTCTTATGTCAAAGTAACCTTACATTGCATTGAATTAAGCTAAAAGAGATTACATGTGTAAAAGTATGATATGAACATGGAAAGCTCTAAGGATCAAACTCGGCTTCATAACTCAACGAAAGTAGCTCACGACGGGTTCGCATATTGACAAAACTTCTAGATTAAGAAAAGAATGACCGTGTTCCATCCTATGACATCACCTTATGTCGGCTTAAAACACTTCTTATGTCAAAGTAACCTTACATTGCATTAAACTAAGCTAAAAGAGATTACATGTGTAGAAGTATGATATCAACATGGAAAACTCGAATGATCAAACTCGGCTTCATAACTCAACGAAAGTAGCTCACAACGGGTTCGCCTATTGACAAAACTTCGAGATTAAGAAAAGAATGACCGTATTCCAACCTATGACACCACCTTATGTCGGCTTAAAACACTTCTTATGTCAAAGTAACCTTACATTGCATTGAACTAAGCTAAAAGAGAGTACATGTCTAGAAGTATGATATGAACATGGAATGCTCTAAGGATCAAACTCGGCTTCATAACTCAACGAAAGTAGCTCACGACGGGTTCGCCTATTGACAAACTTCTAGATTAATAAAAGAATGAACGTGTTCCATCCTATGACACCACCTTATGTCGGCTTAACACACTTTCTTATGTCAAAGTAACCTTACATTGTATTGAACTAAGCTAAAAGAGATTACATGTGTAGAAGTATGATATGAACATGGAAAGCTTTAAGGATCAAACTCGGCTTCATAACTCAACGAAAGTAGCTCACGACGGGTTCGCATATTGACAAAACTTCTAGATTAAGAAAAGAATGACCGTGTTCCATCCTATGACATCACCTTATGTCGGCTTAAAACACTTCTTATTTCAAAGTAACCTTACATTGCATTGAACTAAGCTAAAAGAGATTACATGTGTAGAAGTATGATTTGAACATGGAAAGCTCTAAGGATCAAACTTGGCTTCATAACTCAACGAAAGTAGCTCACGACGGGTTCGCCTATTGAAAAACTTCTAGATTAAGGAAAGAATGACCGTGTTCCATCCTATAACACCACCTTATGTCGGCTTAACACACTTTCTTATGTCAAAGTACCCTTACATTGCATTGAACTAAGCTAAAAGAGATTACATGTGTAGAAGTATGATATCAACATGGAAAACTCGAATGATCAAACTCGGCTTCATAACTCAACGAAAGTAGCTCACGACGGGTTCGCCTATTGACAAAACTTCGAGATTAAGAAAATAATGACCGTATTCCAACCTATGACACCACCTTATGTCGGCTTAAAACACTTCTTATGTCAAAGTAACCTTACATTGCATTGAACTAAGCTAAAAGAGAGTACATGTGTAGAAGTATGATATGAACATGGAATGCTCTAAGGATCAAACTCGGCTTCATAACTCAACGAAAGTAGCTCACGACGGGTTCGCCTATTGACAAACTTCTAGATTAATAAAAGAATGAACGTGTTCCATCCTATGACACCACCTTATGTCGGCTTAACACACTTTCTTATGTCAAAGTAACCTTACATTGTATTGAACTAAGCTAAAAGAGATTACATGTGTAGAAGTATGATATGAACATGGAAAGCTTTAAGGATCAAACTCGGCTTCATAACTCAACGAAAGTAGCTCACGACGGGTTCGCATATTGACAAAACTTCTAGATTAAGAAAAGAATGACCGTGTTCCATCCTATGACATCACCTTATGTCGGCTTAAAACACTTCTTATGTCAAAGTAACCTTACATTGCATTGAACTAAGCTAAAAGAGATTACATGTGTAGAAGTATGATATGAACATGGAAAGCTCTAAGGATCAAACTCGGCTTCATAACTCAACAAAAGTAGCTCACGACGGGTTCGCCTATTGAAAAACTTCTAGATTAAGGAAAAAATGACCGTGTTCCGTCCTATAACACCACCTTATGTCGGCTTAACACACTTTCTTATGTCAAAGTACCCTTACATTGCATTGAACTAAGCTAAAAGAGATTACATGTGTAGAAGTATGATATCAACATGGAAAACTCGAATGATCAAACTCGGCTTCATAACTCAACGAAAGTAGCTCACGACGGGTTGGCCTATTGACAAAACTTCGAGATTAAGAAAAGAATGACCGTATTCCAACCTATGACACCACCTTATGTCCGCTTAAAACACTTCTTATGTCAAAGTAACCTTACATTGCATTGAACTAAGCTAAAAGAGAGTACATGTGTAGAAGTATGATATGAACATGGAATGCTCTAAGGATCAAACTCGGCTTCATAACTCAACGAAAGTAGCTCGCGACGGGTTCGCCTATTGACAAACTTCTAGATTAATAAAAGAATGAACGTGTTCCATCCTATGACACCACCTTATGTCGGCTTAACACACTTTCTTATGTCAAAGTAACCTTACATTGTATTGAACTAAGCTAAAAGAGATTACATGTGTAGAAGTATGATATGAACATGGAAAGCTTTAAGGATCTAACTCGGCTTCATAACTCAACGAAAGTAGCTCACGACGGGTTCGCATATTGACAAAACTTCTAGATTAAGAAAAGAATGACCGTGTTCCATCCTATGACATCACCTTATGTCGGCTTAAAACACTTCTTATGTCAAAGTAACCTTACATTGCATTGAACTAAGCTAAAAGAGATTACATGTGTAGAAGTATGATTTGAACATGGAAAGCTCTAAGGATCAAACTTGCCTTCATAACTCAACGAAAGTAGCTCACGACGGGTTCGCCTATTGAAAAACTTCTAGATTAAGGAAAGAATGACCGTGTTCCATCCTATAACACCACCTTATGTCGGCTTAACACACTTTCTTATGTCAAAGTACCCTTACATTGCATTGAACTAAGCTAAAAGAGATTACATGTGTAGAAGTATGATATCAACATGGAAAACTCGAATGATCAAACTCGGCTTCATAACTCAACGAAAGTAGCTCACGACGGGTTCGCCTATTGACAAAACTTCGAGATTAAGAAAAGAATGACCGTATTCCAACCTATGACACCACCTTATGTCGGCTTAAAACACTTCTTATGTCAAAGTAACCTTACAGTGCATTGAACTAAGCTAAAAGAGAGTACATGTGTAGAAGTATGATATGAACATGGAATGCTCTAAGGTTCAAACTCGGCTTCATAACTCAACAAAAGTAGCTCACGACGGGTTCGCCTATTGACAAACTTCTAGATTAATAAAAGAATGAACGTGTTCCATCCTATGACACCACCTTATGTCGGCTTAACACACTTTCTTATGTCAAAGTAACCTTACATTGTATTGAACTAAGCTAAAAGAGATTACATGTGTAGAAGTATGATATGAACATGGAAAGCTTTAAGGATCAAACTCGGCTTCATAACTCAACGAAAGTAGCTCACGACGGGTTCGCATATTGACAAAACCTCTAGATTAAGAAAAGAATGACCGTGTTCCATCCTATGACATCACCTTATGTCGGCTTAAAACACTTCTTATGTCAAAGTAACCTTACATTGCATTGAACTAAGCTAAAAGAGATTACATGTGTAGAAGTATGATATGAACATGGAAAGCTCTAAGGATCAAACTCGGCTTCATAACTCAACAAAAGTAGCTCACGACGGGTTCGCCTATTGAAAAACTTCTAGATTAAGGAAAGAATGACCGTGTTCCGTCCTATAACACCACCTTATGTCGGCTTAACACACTTTCTTATGTCAAAGTACCCTTACATTGCATTGAACTAAGCTAAAAGAGATTACATGTGTAGAAGTATGATATCAACATGGAAAACTCGAATGATCAAACTCGGCTTCATAACTCAACGAAAGTAGCTCACGACGGGTTCGCCTATTGAAAAAACTTCGAGATTAAGAAAAGAATGACCGTATTCCAACCTATGACACCACCTTATGTCGGCTTAAAACACTTCTTATGTCAAAGTAACCTTACATTGCATTGAACTAAGCTAAAAGAGAGTACATGTGTAGAAGTATGATATGAACATGGAATGCTCTAAGGATCAAACTCGGCTTCATAACTCAACGAAAGTAGCTCACGACGGGTTCGCATATTGACAAAACTTCTAGATTAAGAAAAGAATGACCGTGTTCCATCCTATGACATCACCTTATGTCGGCTTAAAACACTTCTTATTTCAAAGTAACCTTACATTGCATTGAACTAAGCTAAAAGAGATTACATGTGTAGAAGTATGATTTGAACATGGAAAGCTCTAAGGATCAAACTTGGCTTCATAACTCAACGAAAGTAGCTCACGACGGGTTCGCCTATTGAAAAACTTCTAGATTAAGGAAAGAATGACCGTGTTCCATCCTATAACACCACCTTATGTCGGCTTAACACACTTTCTTATGTCAAAGTACCCTTACATTGCATTGAACTAAGCTAAAAGAGATTACATGTGTAGAAGTATGATATCAACATGGAAAACTCGAATGATCAAACTCGGCTTCATAACTCAACGAAAGTAGCTCACGACGGGTTCGCCTATTGACAAAACTTCGAGATTAAGAAAATAATGACCGTATTCCAACCTATGACACCACCTTATGTCGGCTTAAAACACTTCTTATGTCAAAGTAACCTTACATTGCATTGAACTAAGCTAAAAGAGAGTACATGTGTAGAAGTATGATATGAACATGGAATGCTCTAAGGATCAAACTCGGCTTCATAACTCAACGAAAGTAGCTCACGACGGGTTCGCCTATTGACAAACTTCTAGATTAATAAAAGAATGAACGTGTTCCATCCTATGACACCACCTTATGTCGGCTTAACACACTTTCTTATGTCAAAGTAACCTTACATTGTATTGAACTAAGCTAAAAGAGATTACATGTGTAGAAGTATGATATGAACATGGAAAGCTTTAAGGATCAAACTCGGCTTCATAACTCAACGAAAGTAGCTCACGACGGGTTCGCATATTGACAAAACTTCTAGATTAAGAAAAGAATGACCGTGTTCCATCCTATGACATCACCTTATGTCGGCTTAAAACACTTCTTATGTCAAAGTAACCTTACATTGCATTGAACTAAGCTAAAAGAGATTACATGTGTAGAAGTATGATATGAACATGGAAAGCTCTAAGGATCAAACTCGGCTTCATAACTCAACAAAAGTAGCTCACGACGGGTTCGCCTATTGAAAAACTTCTAGATTAAGGAAAAAATGACCGTGTTCCGTCCTATAACACCACCTTATGTCGGCTTAACACACTTTCTTATGTCAAAGTACCCTTACATTGCATTGAACTAAGCTAAAAGAGATTACATGTGTAGAAGTATGATATCAACATGGAAAACTCGAATGATCAAACTCGGCTTCATAACTCAACGAAAGTAGCTCACGACGGGTTGGCCTATTGACAAAACTTCGAGATTAAGAAAAGAATGACCGTATTCCAACCTATGACACCACCTTATGTCCGCTTAAAACACTTCTTATGTCAAAGTAACCTTACATTGCATTGAACTAAGCTAAAAGAGAGTACATGTGTAGAAGTATGATATGAACATGGAATGCTCTAAGGATCAAACTCGGCTTCATAACTCAACGAAAGTAGCTCACGACGGGTTCGCCTATTGACAAACTTCTAGATTAATAAAAGAATGAACGTGTTCCATCCTATGACACCACCTTATGTCGGCTTAACACACTTTCTTATGTCAAAGTAACCTTACATTGTATTGAACTAAGCTAAAAGAGATTACATGTGTAGAAGTATGATATGAACATGGAAAGCTTTAAGGATCTAACTCGGCTTCATAACTCAACGAAAGTAGCTCACGACGGGTTCGCATATTGACAAAACTTCTAGATTAAGAAAAGAATGACCGTGTTCCATCCTATGACATCACCTTATGTCGGCTTAAAACACTTCTTATGTCAAAGTAACCTTACATTGCATTGAACTAAGCTAAAAGAGATTACATGTGTAGAAGTATGATTTGAACATGGAAAGCTCTAAGGATCAAACTTGCCTTCATAACTCAACGAAAGTAGCTCACGACGGGTTCGCCTATTGAAAAACTTCTAGATTAAGGAAAGAATGACCGTGTTCCATCCTATAACACCACCTTATGTCGGCTTAACACACTTTCTTATGTCAAAGTACCCTTACATTGCATTGAACTAAGCTAAAAGAGATTACATGTGTAGAAGTATGATATCAACATGGAAAACTCGAATGATCAAACTCGGCTTCATAACTCAACGAAAGTAGCTCACGACGGGTTCGCCTATTGACAAAACTTCGAGATTAAGAAAAGAATGACCGTATTCCAACCTATGACACCACCTTATGTCGGCTTAAAACACTTCTTATGTCAAAGTAACCTTACAGTGCATTGAACTAAGCTAAAAGAGAGTACATGTGTAGAAGTATGATATGAACATGGAATGCTCTAAGGTTCAAACTCGGCTTCATAACTCAACGAAAGTAGCTCACGACGGGTTCGCCTATTGACAAACTTCTAGATTAATAAAAGAATGAACGTGTTCCATCCTATGACACCACCTTATGTCGGCTTAACACACTTTCTTATGTCAAAGTAACCTTACATTGTATTGAACTAAGCTAAAAGAGATTACATGTGTAGAAGTATGATATGAACATGGAAAGCTTTAAGGATCAAACTCGGCTTCATAACTCAACGAAAGTAGCTCACGACGGGTTCGCATATTGACAAAACTTCTAGATTAAGAAAAGAATGACCGTGTTCCATCCTATGACATCACCTTATGTCGGCTTAAAACACTTCTTATGTCAAAGTAACCTTACATTGCATTGAACTAAGCTAAAAGAGATTACATGTGTAGAAGTATGATATGAACATGGAAAGCTCTAAGGATCAAACTCGGCTTCATAACTCAACAAAAGTAGCTCACGACGGGTTCGCCTATTGAAAAACTTCTAGATTAAGGAAAGAATGACCGTGTTCCGTCCTATAACACCACCTTATGTCGGCTTAACACACTTTCTTATGTCAAAGTACCCTTACATTGCATTGAACTAAGCTAAAAGAGATTACATGTGTAGAAGTATGATATCAACATGGAAAACTCGAATGATCAAACTCGGCTTCATAACTCAACGAAAGTAGCTCACGACGGGTTCGCCTATTGAAAAAACTTCGAGATTAAGAAAAGAATGACCGTATTCCAACCTATGACACCACCTTATGTCGGCTTAAAACACTTCTTATGTCAAAGTAACCTTACATTGCATTGAACTAAGCTAAAAGAGAGTACATGTGTAGAAGTATGATATGAACATGGAATGCTCTAAGGATCAAACTCGGCTTCATAACTCAACGAAAGTAGCTCACGACGGGTTCGCATATTGACAAAACTTCTAGATTAAGAAAAGAATGACCGTGTTCCATCCTATGACATCACCTTATGTCGGCTTAAAACACTTCTTATGTCAAAGTAACCTTACATTGCATTAAACTAAGCTAAAAGAGATTACATGTGTAGAAGTATGATATGAACATGGAATACTCTAAGGATCAAACTCGGCTTCATAACTCAACGAAAGTAGCTCACGACGGGTTCGCCTATTGACAAAACTTCTAGATTAAGAAAAGAATGACCGTATTCCATCCTATGACACCACCTTATGTCGGCTTAACACACTTTCTTATGTCAAAGTAACCTTACATTGCATTGAACTAAGCTAAAAGAGATTACATGTGTAGAAGTATGATATGAACATGGAAAGCTCTAAGGATCAAACTCGGCTTCATAACTCAACAAAAGTAGCTCAAGACGGGTTCGCCTATTGAAAAACTTCTAGATTAAGGAAAGAATGACCATGTTCCGTCCTATAACACCACCTTATGTCGGCTTAACACACTTTCTTATGTCAAAGTACCCTTACATTGCATTGAACTAAGCTAAAAGAGATTACATGTGTAGAAGTATGATATCAACATGGAAAACTCGAATGATCAAACTCGGCTTCATAACTCAACGAAAGTAGCTCACGACGGGTTCGCCTATTGAAAAAACTTCGAGATTAAGAAAAGAATGACCGTATTCCAACCTATGACACCACCTTATGTCGGCTTAAAACACTTCTTATGTCAAAGTAACCTTACATTGCATTGAACTAAGCTAAAAGAGAGTACATGTGTAGAAGTATGATATGAACATGGAATGCTCTAAGGATCAAACTCGGCTTCATAACTCAACGAAAGTAGCTCACGACGGGTTCGCATATTGACAAAACTTCTAGATTAAGAAAAGAATGACCGTGTTCCATCCTATGACATCACCTTATGTCGGCTTAAAACACTTCTTATGTCAAAGTAACCTTACATTGCATTAAACTAAGCTAAAAGAGATTACATGTGTAGAAGTATGATATGAACATGGAATACTCTAAGGATCAAACTCGGCTTCATAACTCAACGAAAGTAGCTCACGACGGGTTCGCCTATTGACAAAACTTCTAGATTAAGAAAAGAATGACCGTATTCCATCCTATGACACCACCTTATGTCGGCTTAACACACTTTCTTATGTCAAAGTAACCTTACATTGCATTGAATTAAGCTAAAAGAGAGTACATGTCTAGAAGTATGATATGAACATGGAATGCTCTAAGTATCAAACTTGGCTTCATAACTCAAGGAAAGTAGCTTACGACGGGTTCGCCTATTGAAAAACTTCTAGATTAAGGAAAGAATGACCGTGTTCCATCCTATGACACCACCTAATATCGGCTTAACACACTTTCTTATGTTAAAATAACCTTACATTGCATTGAACTAAGCTAAAAGAGAGTACATGTGTAGAAGTATGATATGAACATGGAATGCTCTAAGGATCAAACTCGGCTTCATAACTCAACGAAAGTAGCTCACGACGGGTTCGCCTATTGAAAAACTTCTAGATTAAGGAAAGAATGACCGTGTTCCGTCCTATAACACCACCTTATGTCGGCTTAACACACTTTCTTATGTCAAAGTACCCTTACATTGCATTGAACTAAGCTAAAAGAGATTACATGTGTAGAAGTATGATATCAACATGGAAAACTCGAATGATCAAACTCGGCTTCATAACTCAACGAAAGTAGCTCACGACGGGTTCGCCTATTGAAAAAACTTCGAGATTAAGAAAAGAATGACCGTATTCCAACCTATGACACCACCTTATGTCGGCTTAAAACACTTCTTATGTCAAAGTAACCTTACATTGCATTGAACTAAGCTAAAAGAGAGTACATGTGTAGAAGTATGATATGAACATGGAATGCTCTAAGGATCAAACTCGGCTTCATAACTCAACGAAAGTAGCTCACGACGGGTTCGCATATTGACAAAACTTCTAGATTAAGAAAAGAATGACCGTGTTCCATCCTATGACATCACCTTATGTCGGCTTAAAACACTTCTTATGTCAAAGTAACCTTACATTGCATTAAACTAAGCTAAAAGAGATTACATGTGTAGAAGTATGATATGAACATGGAATACTCTAAGGATCAAACTCGGCTTCATAACTCAACGAAAGTAGCTCACGACGGGTTCGCCTATTGACAAAACTTCTAGATTAAGAAAAGAATGACCGTATTCCATCCTATGACACCACCTTATGTCGGCTTAACACACTTTCTTATGTCAAAGTAACCTTACATTGCATTGAATTAAGCTAAAAGAGAGTACATGTCTAGAAGTATGATATGAACATGGAATGCTCTAAGTATCAAACTTGGCTTCATAACTCAAGGAAAGTAGCTTACGACGGGTTCGCCTATTGAAAAACTTCTAGATTAAGGAAAGAATGACCGTGTTCCATCCTATGACACCACCTAATATCGGCTTAACACACTTTCTTATGTTAAAATAACCTTACATTGCATTGAACTAAGCTAAAAGAGATTACATGTGTAAAAGTATGATATCAACATGGAAAGCTCTAATGATAAACCTCGGCTTCATAAATCAACGAAAGTAGCTCACGACGGGTTCGCCTATTGACAAAACTTCTAGATTAAGAAAAGAATGAACGTATTCCATCCTATGACACCACCTTATGTCGGCTTAACACACTTTCTTATGTCAAAGTAACCTTACATTGCATTGAACTAAGCTAAAAGAGATTACATGTGTAAAAGTATGATATGAACATGGAAAGCTCTAAGGATCAAACTTGGCTTCATAACTCAAGGAAAGTAGCTTACGACAGGTTCGCCTATTGAAAAACTTCTAGATTAAGGAAAGAATGACCGTGTTCCATCCTATGACACCACCTAATATCGGCTTAACACACTTTCTTATGTCAAAATAACCTTACATTGCATTGAACTAAGCTAAAAGAGATTACATGTGTAAAAGTATGATATCAACATGGAAAGCTCTAATGATAAAACTCGCCTTTATAAATCAACGAAAGTAGCTCACGACGGGTTTGCCTATTGACAAAACTTCTAGATTAAGAAAAGAATGACCGTATTCCAACCTATGACACCACCTTATGTCGGCTTAAAACACTTCTTATGTCAAAGTAACCTTACATTGCATTGAACTAAGCTAAAAGAGATTACATGTGTAGAAGTATGATATGAACATGGAAAGCTCTAAGGATCAAACTTGGCTTCATAACTCAACGAAAGTAGCTCACGACGGGTTCGCCTATTGAAAAACTTCTAGATTAAGGAAAGAATGACCGTGTTCCGTCCTATAACACCACCTTATGTCGGCTTAACACACTTTCTTATGTCAAAGTACCCTTACATTGCATTGAACTAAGCTAAAAGAGATTACATGTGTAGAAGTATGATATCAACATGGAAAACTCGAATGATCAAACTCGGCTTCATAACTCAACGAAAGTAGCTCACGACGGGTTCGCCTATTGAAAAAACTTCGAGATTAAGAAAAGAATGACCGTATTCCAACCTATGACACCACCTTATGTCGGCTTAAAACAGTTCTTATGTCAAAGTAACCTTACATTGCATTGAACTAAGCTAAAAGAGAGTACATGTGTAGAAGTATGATATGAACATGGAATGCTCTAAGGATCAAACTCGGCTTCATAACTCAACGAAAGTAGCTCACGACGGGTTCGCATATTGACAAAACTTCTAGATTAAGAAAAGAATGACCGTGTTCCATCCTATGACATCACCTTATGTCGGCTTAAAACACTTCTTATGTCAAAGTAACCTTACATTGCATTAAACTAAGCTAAAAGAGATTACATGTGTAGAAGTATGATATGAACATGGAATACTCTAAGGATCAAACTCGGCTTCATAACTCAACGAAAGTAGCTCACGACGGGTTCGCCTATTGACAAAACTTCTAGATTAAGAAAAGAATGACCGTATTCCATCCTATGACACCACCTTATGTCGGCTTAACACACTTTCTTATGTCAAAGTAACCTTACATTGCATTGAATTAAGCTAAAAGAGATTACATGTGTAAAAGTATGATATGAACATGGAAAGCTCTAAGTATCAAACTTGGCTTCATAACTCAAGGAAAGTAGCTTACGACGGGTTCGCCTATTGAAAAACTTCTAGATTAAGGAAAGAATGACCGTGTTCCGTCCTATAACACCACCTTATGTCGGCTTAACACACTTTCTTATGTCAAAGTACCCTTACATTGCATTGAACTAAGCTAAAAGAGATTACATGTGTAGAAGTATGATATCAACATGGAAAACTCGAATGATCAAACTCGGCTTCATAACTCAACGAAAGTAGCTCACGACGGGTTCGCCTATTGAAAAAACTTCGAGATTAAGAAAAGAATGACCGTATTCCAACCTATGACACCACCTTATGTCGGCTTAAAACACTTCTTATGTCAAAGTAACCTTACATTGCATTGAACTAAGCTAAAAGAGAGTACATGTGTAGAAGTATGATATGAACATGGAATGCTCTAAGGATCAAACTCGGCTTCATAACTCAACGAAAGTAGCTCACGACGGGTTCGCATATTGACAAAACTTCTAGATTAAGAAAAGAATGACCGTGTTCCATCCTATGACATCACCTTATGTCGGCTTAAAACACTTCTTATGTCAAAGTAACCTTACATTGCATTAAACTAAGCTAAAAGAGATTACATGTGTAGAAGTATGATATGAACATGGAATACTCTAAGGATCAAACTCGGCTTCATAACTCAACGAAAGTAGCTCACGACGGGTTCGCCTATTGACAAAACTTCTAGATTAAGAAAAGAATGACCGTATTCCATCCTATGACACCACCTTATGTCGGCTTAACACACTTTCTTATGTCAAAGTAACCTTACATTGCATTGAATTAAGCTAAAAGAGATTACATGTGTAAAAGTATGATATGAACATGGAAAGCTCTAAGTATCAAACTTGGCTTCATAACTCAAGGAAAGTAGCTTACGACGGGTTCGCCTATTGAAAAACTTCTAGATTAAGGAAAGAATGACCGTGTTCCATCCTATGACACCACCTAATATCGGCTTAACACACTTTCTTATGTTAAAATAACCTTACATTGCATTGAACTAAGCTAAAAGAGATTACATGTGTAAAAGTATGATATCAACATGGAAAGCTCTAATGATAAACCTCGGCTTCATAAATCAACGAAAGTAGCTCACGACGGGTTCGCCTATTGAAAAACTTCTAGATTAAGGAAAGAATGACCGTGTTCCATCCTATGACACCACCTAATATCGGCTTAACACACTTTCTTATGTTAAAATAACCTTACATTGCATTGAACTAAGCTAAAAGAGATTACATGTGTAAAAGTATGATATCAACATGGAAAGCTCTAATGATAAACCTCGGCTTCATAAATCAACGAAAGTAGCTCACGACGGGTTCGCCTATTGACAAAACTTCTAGATTAAGAAAAGAATGACCGTGTTCCATCCTATGACATCACCTTATGTCGGCTTAAAACACTTCTTATGTCAAAGTAACCTTACATTGCATTAAACTAAGCTAAAAGAGATTACATGTGTAGAAGTATGATATCAACATGGAAAACTCGAATGATCAAACTCGGCTTCATAACTCAACGAAAGTAGCTCACGACGGGTTCGCCTATTGACAAAACTTCGAGATTAAGAAAAGAATGACCGTATTCCAACCTATGACACCACCTTATGTCGGCTTAAAACACTTCTTATGTCAAAGTAACCTTACATTGCATTGAACTAAGCTAAAAGAGAGTACATGTCTAGAAGTATGATATGAACATGGAATGCTCTAAGGATCAAACTCGGCTTCATAACTCAACGAAAGTAGCTCACGACGGGTTCGCCTATTGACAAACTTCTAGATTAATAAAAGAATGAACGTGTTCCATCCTATGACACCACCTTATGTCGGCTTAACACACTTTCTTATGTCAAAGTAACCTTACATTGTATTGAACTAAGCTAAAAGAGATTACATGTGTAGAAGTATGATATGAACATGGAAAGCTTTAAGGATCAAACTCGGCTTCATAACTCAACGAAAGTAGCTCACGACGGGTTCGCATATTGACAAAACTTCTAGATTAAGAAAAGAATGACCGTGTTCCATCCTATGACATCACCTTATGTCGGCTTAAAACACTTCTTATGTCAAAGTAACCTTACATTGCATTGAACTAAGCTAAAAGAGATTACATGTGTAGAAGTATGATTTGAACATGGAAAGCTCTAAGGATCAAACTTGGCTTCATAACTCAACGAAAGTAGCTCACGACGGGTTCGCCTATTGAAAAACTTCTAGATTAAGGAAAGAATGACCGTGTTCCATCCTATAACACCACCTTATGTCGGCTTAACACACTTTCTTATGTCAAAGTACCCTTACATTGCATTGAACTAAGCTAAAAGAGATTACATGTGTAGAAGTATGATATCAACATGGAAAACTCGAATGATCAAACTCGGCTTCATAACTCAACGAAAGTAGCTCACGACGGGTTGGCCTATTGACAAAACTTCGAGATTAAGAAAAGAATGACCGTATTCCAACCTATGACACCACCTTATGTCCGCTTAAAACACTTCTTATGTCAAAGTAACCTTACATTGCATTGAACTAAGCTAAAAGAGAGTACATGTGTAGAAGTATGATATGAACATGGAATGCTCTAAGGATCAAACTCGGCTTCATAACTCAACGAAAGTAGCTCACGACGGGTTCGCCTATTGACAAACTTCTAGATTAATAAAAGAATGAACGTGTTCCATCCTATGACACCACCTTATGTCGGCTTAACACACTTTCTTATGTCAAAGTAACCTTACATTGTATTGAACTAAGCTAAAAGAGATTACATGTGTAGAAGTATGATATGAACATGGAAAGCTTTAAGGATCAAACTCGGCTTCATAACTCAACGAAAGTAGCTCACGACGGGTTCGCATATTGACAAAACTTCTAGATTAAGAAAAGAATGACCGTGTTCCATCCTATGACATCACCTTATGTCGGCTTAAAACACTTCTTATGTCAAAGTAACCTTACATTGCATTGAACTAAGCTAAAAGAGATTACATGTGTAGAAGTATGATATGAACATGGAAAGCTCTAAGGATCAAACTCGGCTTCATAACTCAACAAAAGTAGCTCACGACGGGTTCGCCTATTGAAAAACTTCTAGATTAAGGAAAGAATGACCGTGTTCCGTCCTATAACACCACCTTATGTCGGCTTAACACACTTTCTTATGTCAAAGTACCCTTACATTGCATTGAACTAAGCTAAAAGAGATTACATGTGTAGAAGTATGATATCAACATGGAAAACTCGGATGATCAAACTCGGCTTCATAACTCAACGAAAGTAGCTCACGACGGGTTCGCCTATTGAAAAAACTTCGAGATTAAGAAAAGAATGACCGTATTCCAACCTATGACACCACCTTATGTCGGCTTAAAACACTTCTTATGTCAAAGTAACCTTACATTGCATTGAACTAAGCTAAAAGAGAGTACATGTGTAGAAGTATGATATGAACATGGAATGCTCTAAGGATCAAACTCGGCTTCATAACTCAACGAAAGTAGCTCACGACGGGTTCGCATATTGACAAAACTTCTAGATTAAGAAAAGAATGACCGTGTTCCATCCTATGACATCACCTTATGTCGGCTTAAAACACTTCTTATGTCAAAGTAACCTTACATTGCATTAAACTAAGCTAAAAGAGATTACATGTGTAGAAGTATGATATGAACATGGAATACTCTAAGGATCAAACTCGGCTTCATAACTCAACGAAAGTAGCTCACGACGGGTTCGCCTATTGACAAAACTTCTAGATTAAGAAAAGAATGACCGTATTCCATCCTATGACACCACCTTATGTCGGCTTAACACACTTTCTTATGTCAAAGTAACCTTACATTGCATTGAATTAAGCTAAAAGAGAGTACATGTCTAGAAGTATGATATGAACATGGAATGCTCTAAGTATCAAACTTGGCTTCATAACTCAAGGAAAGTAGCTTACGACGGGTTCGCCTATTGAAAAACTTCTAGATTAAGGAAAGAATGACCGTGTTCCATCCTATGACACCACCTAATATCGGCTTAACACACTTTCTTATGTTAAAATAACCTTACATTGCATTGAACTAAGCTAAAAGAGATTACATGTGTAAAAGTATGATATCAACATGGAAAGCTCTAATGATAAACCTCGGCTTCATAAATCAACGAAAGTAGCTCACGACGGGTTCGCCTATTGACAAAACTTCTAGATTAAGAAAAGAATGAACGTATTCCATCCTATGACACCACCTTATGTCGGCTTAACACACTTTCTTATGTCAAAGTAACCTTACATTGCATTGAACTAAGCTAAAAGAGATTACATGTGTAAAAGTATGATATGAACATGGAAAGCTCTAAGGATCAAACTTGGCTTCATAACTCAAGGAAAGTAGCTTACGACAGGTTCGCCTATTGAAAAACTTCTAGATTAAGGAAAGAATGACCGTGTTCCATCCTATGACACCACCTAATATCGGCTTAACACACTTTCTTATGTCAAAATAACCTTACATTGCATTGAACTAAGCTAAAAGAGATTACATGTGTAAAAGTATGATATCAACATGGAAAGCTCTAATGATAAAACTCGGCTTTATAAATCAACGAAAGTAGCTCACGACGGGTTTGCCTATTGACAAAACTTTTAGATTAAGAAAAGAATGACCGTATTCCAACCTATGACACCACCTTATGTCGGCTTAAAACACTTCTTATGTCAAAGTAACCTTACATTGCATTGAACTAAGCTAAAAGAGATTACATGTGTAGAAGTATGATATGAACATGGAAAGCTCTAAGGAACAAACTTGGCTTCATAACTCAACGAAAGTAGCTCACGACGGGTTCGCCTATTGAAAAACTTCTAGATTAAGGAAAGAATGACCGTGTTCCGTCCTATAACACCACCTTATGTCGGCTTAACACACTTTCTTATGTCAAAGTACCCTTACATTGCATTGAACTAAGCTAAAAGAGATTACATGTGTAGAAGTATGATATCAACATGGAAAACTCGAATGATCAAACTCGGCTTCATAACTCAACGAAAGTAGCTCACGACGGGTTCGCCTATTGAAAAAACTTCGAGATTAAGAAAAGAATGACCGTATTCCAACCTATGACACCACCTTATGTCGGCTTAAAACAGTTCTTATGTCAAAGTAACCTTACATTGCATTGAACTAAGCTAAAAGAGAGTACATGTGTAGAAGTATGATATGAACATGGAATGCTCTAAGGATCAAACTCGGCTTCATAACTCAACGAAAGTAGCTCACGACGGGTTCGCCTATTGACAAACTTCTAGATTAATAAAAGAATGAACGTGTTCCATCCTATGACACCACCTTATGTCGGCTTAACACACTTTCTTATGTCAAAGTAACCTTACATTGTATTGAACTAAGCTAAAAGAGATTACATGTGTAGAAGTATGATATGAACATGGAAAGCTTTAAGGATCAAACTCGGCTTCATAACTCAACGAAAGTAGCTCACGACGGGTTCGCATATTGACAAAACTTCTAGATTAAGAAAAGAATGACCGTGTTCCATCCTATGACATCACCTTATGTCGGCTTAAAACACTTCTTATGTCAAAGTAACCTTACATTGCATTGAACTAAGCTAAAAGAGATTACATGTGTAGAAGTATGATATGAACATGGAAAGCTCTAAGGATCAAACTCGGCTTCATAACTCAACAAAAGTAGCTCACGACGGGTTCGCCTATTGAAAAACTTCTAGATTAAGGAAAGAATGACCGTGTTCCGTCCTATAACACCACCTTATGTCGGCTTAACACACTTTCTTATGTCAAAGTACCCTTACATTGCATTGAACTAAGCTAAAAGAGATTACATGTGTAGAAGTATGATATCAACATGGAAAACTCGAATGATCAAACTCGGCTTCATAACTCAACGAAAGTAGCTCACGACGGGTTCGCCTATTGAAAAAACTTCGAGATTAAGAAAAGAATGACCGTATTCCAACCTATGACACCACCTTATGTCGGCTTAAAACACTTCTTATGTCAAAGTAACCTTACATTGCATTGAACTAAGCTAAAAGAGATTACATGTGTAGAAGTATGATATGAACATGGAAAGCTCTAAGGATCAAACTCGGCTTCATAACTCAACAAAAGTAGCTCACGACGGGTTCGCCTATTGAAAAACTTCTAGATTAAGGAAAGAATGACCGTGTTCCGTCCTATAACACCACCTTATGTCGGCTTAACACACTTTCTTATGTCAAAGTAACCTTACATTGCATTGAACTAAGCTAAAAGAGATTACATGTGTAAAAGTATGATATGAACATGGAAAACTCGAATGATCAAACTCGGCTTCATAACTCAACAAAAGTAGCTCACGACGGGTTCGCCTATTGAAAAACTTCTAGATTAAGGAAAGAATGACCGTGTTCCGTCCTATAACACCACCTTATGTCGGCTTAAAACACTTCTTATGTCAAAGTAACCTTACATTGCATTGAACTAAGCTAAAAGAGAGTACATGTGTAGAAGTATGATATGAACATGGAATGCTCTAAGGATCAAACTCGGCTTCATAACTCAACGAAAGTAGCTCACGACGGGTTCGCATATTGACAAAACTTCTAGATTAAGAAAAGAATGACCGTGTTCCATCCTATGACATCACCTTATGTCGGCTTAAAACACTTCTTATGTCAAAGTAACCTTACATTGCATTAAACTAAGCTAAAAGAGATTACATGTGTAGAAGTATGATATGAACATGGAATACTCTAAGGATCAAACTCGGCTTCATAACTCAACGAAAGTAGCTCACGACGGGTTCGCCTATTGACAAAACTTCTAGATTAAGAAAAGAATGACCGTATTCCATCCTATGACACCACCTTATGTCGGCTTAACACACTTTCTTATGTCAAAGTAACCTTACATTGCATTGAATTAAGCTAAAAGAGAGTACATGTCTAGAAGTATGATATGAACATGGAATGCTCTAAGTATCAAACTTGGCTTCATAACTCAAGGAAAGTAGCTTACGACGGGTTCGCCTATTGAAAAACTTCTAGATTAAGGAAAGAATGACCGTGTTCCATCCTATGACACCACCTAATATCGGCTTAACACACTTTCTTATGTTAAAATAACCTTACATTGCATTGAACTAAGCTAAAAGAGATTACATGTGTAAAAGTATGATATCAACATGGAAAGCTCTAATGATAAACCTCGGCTTCATAAATCAACGAAAGTAGCTCACGACGGGTTCGCCTATTGACAAAACTTCTAGATTAAGAAAAGAATGAACGTATTCCATCCTATGACACCACCTTATGTCGGCTTAACACACTTTCTTATGTCAAAGTAACCTTACATTGCATTGAACTAAGCTAAAAGAGATTACATGTGTAAAAGTATGATATGAACATGGAAAGCTCTAAGGATCAAACTTGGCATCATAACTCAAGGAAAGTAGCTTACGACAGGTTCGCCTATTGAAAAACTTCTAGATTAAGGAAAGAATGACCGTGTTCCATCCTATGACACCACCTAATATCGGCTTAACACACTTTCTTATGTCAAAATAACCTTACATTGCATTGAACTAAGCTAAAAGAGATTACATGTGTAAAAGTATGATATCAACATGGAAAGCTCTAATGATAAAACTCGGCTTTATAAATCAACGAAAGTAGCTCACGACGGGTTTGCCTATTGACAAAACTTCTAGATTAAGAAAAGAATGACCGTATTCCAACCTATGACACCACCTTATGTCGGCTTAAAACACTTCTTATGTCAAAGTAACCTTACATTGCATTGAACTAAGCTAAAAGAGATTACATGTGTAGAAGTATGATATGAACATGGAAAGCTCTAAGGATCAAACTTGGCTTCATAACTCAACGAAAGTAGCTCACGACGGGTTCGCCTATTGAAAAACTTCTAGATTAAGGAAAGAATGACCGTGTTCCGTCCTATAACACCACCTTATGTCGGCTTAACACACTTTCTTATGTCAAAGTACCCTTACATTGCATTGAACTAAGCTAAAAGAGATTACATGTGTAGAAGTATGATATCAACATGGAAAACTCGAATGATCAAACTCGGCTTCATAACTCAACGAAAGTAGCTCACGACGGGTTCGCCTATTGAAAAAACTTCGAGATTAAGAAAAGAATGACCGTATTCCAACCTATGACACCACCTTATGTCGGCTTAAAACAGTTCTTATGTCAAAGTAACCTTACATTGCATTGAACTAAGCTAAAAGAGAGTACATGTGTAGAAGTATGATATGAACATGGAATGCTCTAAGGATCAAACTCGGCTTCATAACTCAACGAAAGTAGCTCACGACGGGTTCGCATATTGACAAAACTTCTAGATTAAGAAAAGAATGACCGTGTTCCATCCTATGACATCACCTTATGTCGGCTTAAAACACTTCTTATGTCAAAGTAACCTTACATTGCATTAAACTAAGCTAAAAGAGATTACATGTGTAGAAGTATGATATGAACATGGAATACTCTAAGGATCAAACTCGGCTTCATAACTCAACGAAAGTAGCTCACGACGGGTTCGCCTATTGACAAAACTTCTAGATTAAGAAAAGAATGACCGTATTCCATCCTATGACACCACCTTATGTCGGCTTAACACACTTTCTTATGTCAAAGTAACCTTACATTGCATTGAATTAAGCTAAAAGAGATTACATGTGTAAAAGTATGATATGAACATGGAAAGCTCTAAGTATCAAACTTGGCTTCATAACTCAAGGAAAGTAGCTTACGACGGGTTCGCCTATTGAAAAACTTCTAGATTAAGGAAAGAATGACCGTGTTCCGTCCTATAACACCACCTTATGTCGGCTTAACACACTTTCTTATGTCAAAGTACCCTTACATTGCATTGAACTAAGCTAAAAGAGATTACATGTGTAGAAGTATGATATCAACATGGAAAACTCGAATGATCAAACTCGGCTTCATAACTCAACGAAAGTAGCTCACGACGGGTTCGCCTATTGAAAAAACTTCGAGATTAAGAAAAGAATGACCGTATTCCAACCTATGACACCACCTTATGTCGGCTTAAAACACTTCTTATGTCAAAGTAACCTTACATTGCATTGAACTAAGCTAAAAGAGAGTACATGTGTAGAAGTATGATATGAACATGGAATGCTCTAAGGATCAAACTCGGCTTCATAACTCAACGAAAGTAGCTCACGACTGGTTCGCATATTGACAAAACTTCTAGATTAAGAAAAGAATGACCGTGTTCCATCCTATGACATCACCTTATGTCGGCTTAAAACACTTCTTATGTCAAAGTAACCTTACATTGCATTAAACTAAGCTAAAAGAGATTACATGTGTAGAAGTATGATATGAACATGGAATACTCTAAGGATCAAACTCGGCTTCATAACTCAACGAAAGTAGCTCACGACGGGTTCGCCTATTGACAAAACTTCTAGATTAAGAAAAGAATGACCGTATTCCATCCTATGACACCACCTTATGTCGGCTTAACACACTTTCTTATGTCAAAGTAACCTTACATTGCATTGAATTAAGCTAAAAGAGATTAGATGTGTAAAAGTATGATATGAACATGGAAAGCTCTAAGTATCAAACTTGGCTTCATAACTCAAGGAAAGTAGCTTACGACGGGTTCGCCTATTGAAAAACTTCTAGATTAAGGAAAGAATGACCGTGTTCCGTCCTATAACACCACTTTATGTCGGCTTAACACACTTTCTTATGTCAAAGTACCCTTACATTGCATTGAACTAAGCTAAAAGAGATTACATGTGTAGAAGTATGATATCAACATGGAAAACTCGAATGATCAAACTCGGCTTCATAACTCAACGAAAGTAGCTCACGACGGGTTCGCCTATTGAAAAAACTTCGAGATTAAGAAAAGAATGACCGTATTCCAACCTATGACACCACCTTATGTCGGCTTAAAACACTTCTTATGTCAAAGTAACCTTACATTGCATTGAACTAAGCTAAAAGAGAGTACATGTGTAGAAGTATGATATGAACATGGAATGCTCTAAGGATCAAACTCGGCTTCATAACTCAACGAAAGTAGCTCACGACGGGTTCGCATATTGACAAAACTTCTAGATTAAGAAAAGAATGACCGTGTTCCATCCTATGACATCACCTTATGTCGGCTTAAAACACTTCTTATGTCAAAGTAACCTTACATTGCATTAAACTAAGCTAAAAGAGATTACATGTGTAGAAGTATGATATGAACATGGAATACTCTAAGGATCAAACTCGGCTTCATAACTCAACGAAAGTAGCTCACGACGGGTTCGCCTATTGACAAAACTTCTAGATTAAGAAAAGAATGACCGTATTCCATCCTATGACACCACCTTATGTCGGCTTAACACACTTTCTTATGTCAAAGTAACCTTACATTGCATTGAATTAAGCTAAAAGAGATTACATGTGTAAAAGTATGATATGAACATGGAAAGCTCTAAGTATCAAACTTGGCTTCATAACTCAAGGAAAGTAGCTTACGACGGGTTCGCCTATTGAAAAACTTCTAGATTAAGGAAAGAATGACCGTGTTCCATCCTATGACACCACCTAATATCGGCTTAACACACTTTCTTATGTTAAAATAACCTTACATTGCATTGAACTAAGCTAAAAGAGATTACATGTGTAAAAGTATGATATCAACATGGAAAGCTCTAATGATAAACCTCGGCTTCATAAATCAACGAAAGTAGCTCACGACGGGTTCGCCTATTGACAAAACTTCTAGATTAAGAAAAGAATGAACGTATTCCATCCTATGACACCACCTTATGTCGGCTTAACACACTTTCTTATGTCAAAGTAACCTTACATTGCATTGAACTAAGCTAAAAGAGATTACATGTGTAAAAGTATGATATGAACATGGAAAGCTCTAAGGATCAAACTTGGCTTCATAACTCAAGGAAAGTAGCTTACGACGGGTTCGCCTATTGAAAAACTTCTAGATTAAGGAAAGAATGACCGTGTTCCATCCTATGACACCACCTAATATCGGCTTAACACACTTTCTTATGTTAAAATAACCTTACATTGCATTGAACTAAGCTAAAAGAGATTACATGTGTAAAAGTATGATATCAACATGGAAAGCTCTAATGATAAAACACGGCTTTATAAATCAACGAAAGTAGCTCACGACGGGTTTGCCTATTGACAAAACTTCTAGATTAAGAAAAGAATGACCGTATTCCAACCTATGACACCACCTTATGTCGGCTTAAAACACTTCTTATGTCAAAGTAACCTTACATTGCATTGAACTAAGCTAAAAGAGATTACATGTGTAGAAGTATGATATGAACATGGAAAGCTCTAAGGATCAAACTTGGCTTCATAACTCAACGAAAGTAGCTCACGACGGGTTCGCCTATTGAAAAACTTCTAGATTAAGGAAAGAATGACCGTGTTCCATCCTATGACACCACCTAATATCGGCTTAACACACTTTCTTATGTTAAAATAACCTTACATTGCATTGAACTAAGCTAAAAGAGATTACATATATAAAAGTATGATATCAACATGGAAAGCTCTAATGATAAAACTCGGCTTCATAAATCAACGAAAGTAGCTCACGACGGGTTTGCCTATTGACAAAACTTCTATATTAAGAAAAGAATGACCGTATTCCAACCTATGACACCACCTTATATCGGCTTAAAACACTTCTTATGTCAAAGTAACCTTACATTGCATTGAACTAAGCTAAAAGAGATTACATATGTAGAAGTATGATATGAACATGGAAAGCTCTAAGGATCACACTTGCCTTCATAACTCAACGAAAGTAGCTCACGACGGGTTCGCCTATTGAAAAACTTCTAGATTAAGGAAAGAATGACCGTGTTCCATCCTATAACACCACCTTATGTCGGCTTAACACACTTTCTTATGTCAAAGTACCCTTACATTGCATTGAACTAAGCTAAAAGAGATTACATGTGTAGAAGTATGATATCAACATGGAAAACTCGAATGATCAAACTCGGCTTCATAACTCAACGAAAGTAGCTCACGACGGGTTTGCCTATTGACAAAACTTCGAGATTAATAAAAGAATGACCGTATTCCAACCTATGACACCACCTTATGTCGGCTTAAAACACTTCTTATGTCAAAGTAACCTTACATTGCATTGAACTAAGCTAAAAGAGAGTACATGTGTAGAAGTATGATATGAACATGGAATGCTCTAAGGATCAAACTCGGCTTCATAACTCAACGAAAGTAGCTCACGACGGGTTCGCATATTGACAAAACTTCTAGATTAATAAAAGAATGACCGTATTCCAACCTATGACACCACCTTATGTCGGCTTAAAACACTTCTTATGTCAAAGTAACCTTACATTGCATTGAACTAAGCTAAAAGAGAGTACATGTGTAGAAGTATGATATGAACATGGAATGCTCTTAGGATCAAACTCGGCTTCATAACTCAACGAAAGTAGCTCACGACGGGTTCGCCTATTGACAAACTTCTAGATTACTAAAAGAATGAACGTGTTCCATCCTATGACACCACCTTATGTCGGCTTAACACACTTTCTTATGTCAAAGTAACCTTACATTGTATTGAACTAAGCTAAAAGAGATTACATGTGTAGAAGTATAATATGAACATGGAAAGTTTTAAGGATCAAACTCGGCTTCATAACTCAACGAAAGTAGCTCACGACGGTTTCTCATATTGACAAAACTTCTAGATTAAGAAAAGAATGACCGTGTTCCATCCTATGACATCACCTTATGTCGGCTTAAAACACTTCTTATGTCAAAGTAACCTTACATTGCATTGAACTAAGCTAAAAGAGATTACATGTGTAGAAGTATGATATGAACATGGAAAGCTCTAAGGATCAAACTCGGCTTCATAACTCAACAAAAGTAGCTCACGACGGGTTCGCCTATTGAAAAACTTCTAGATTAAGGAAAGAATGACCGTGTTCCATCCTATAACACCACCTTATGTCGGCTTAACACACTTTCTTATGTCAAAGTACCCTTACATTGCATTGAACTAAGCTAAAAGAGATTACATGTGTAGAAGTATGATATCAACATGGAAAACTCGAATGATCAAACTCGGCTTCATAACTCAACAAAAGTAGCTCACGACGGGTTCGCCTATTGAAAAACTTCTAGATTAAGGAAAGAATGACCGTGTTCCATCCTATAACACCACCTTATGTCGGCTTAACACACTTTCTTATGAAAGTACCCTTACATTGCATTAAACTAAGCTAAAAGAGATTACATATGTAGAAGTATGATATGAACATGGAAATCTCTAAGGATCACACTTGCCTTCATAACTCAACGAAAGTAGCTCACGACGGGTTCGCCTATTGAAAAATTTCTAGATTAAGGAAAGAATGACCGTGTTCCATCCTATAACACCACCTTATGTCGGCTTAACACACTTTCTTATGTCAAAGTACCCTTACATTGCATTGAACTAAGCTAAAAGAGATTACATGTGTAGAAGTATGATATCAACATGGAAAACTCGAATGATCAAACTCGGCTTCATAACTCAACGAAAGTAGCTCACGACGGGTTTGCCTATTGACAAAACTACGAGATTAATAAAAGAATGACCGTATTCCAACCTATGACACCACCTTATGTCGGCTTAAAACACTTCTTATGTCAAAGTAACCTTACATTGCATTGAACTAAGCTAAAAGAGAGTACATGTGTAGAAGTATGATATGAACATGGAATGCTCTAAGGATCAAACTCGGCTTCATAACTCAACGAAAGTAGCTCACGACGGGTTCGCCTATTGAAAAACTTCTAGATTAAGGAAAGAATGACCGTGTTCCGTCCTATAACACCACCTTATGTCGGCTTAACACACTTTCTTATGTCAAAGTACCCTTACATTGCATTGAACTAAGCTAAAAGAGATTACATGTGTAGAAGTATGATATCAACATGGAAAACTCGAATGATCAAACTCGGCTTCATAACTCAACGAAAGTAGCTCACGACGGGTTCGCCTATTGAAAAAACTTCGAGATTAAGAAAAGAATGACCGTATTCCAACCTATGACACCACCTTATGTCGGCTTAAAACACTTCTTATGTCAAAGTAACCTTACATTGCATTGAACTAAGCTAAAAGAGAGTACATGTGTAGAAGTATGATATGAACATGGAATGCTCTAAGGATCAAACTCGGCTTCATAACTCAACGAAAGTAGCTCACGACGGGTTCGCATATTGACAAAACTTCTAGATTAAGAAAAGAATGACCGTGTTCCATCCTATGACATCACCTTATGTCGGCTTAAAACACTTCTTATGTCAAAGTACCCTTACATTGCATTGAACTAAGCTAAAAGAGATTACATGTGTAGAAGTATGATATCAACATGGAAAACTCGAATGATCAAACTCGGCTTCATAACTCAACGAAAGTAGCTCACGACGGGTTCGCCTATTGAAAAAACTTCGAGATTAAGAAAAGAATGACCGTATTCCAACCTATGACACCACCTTATGTCGGCTTAAAACAGTTCTTATGTCAAAGTAACCTTACATTGCATTGAACTAAGCTAAAAGAGAGTACATGTGTAGAAGTATGATATGAACATGGAATGCTCTAAGGATCAAACTCGGCTTCATAACTCAACGAAAGTAGCTCACGACGGGTTCGCATATTGACAAAACTTCTAGATTAAGAAAAGAATGACCGTGTTCCATCCTATGACATCACCTTATGTCGGCTTAAAACACTTCTTATGTCAAAGTAACCTTACATTGCATTAAACTAAGCTAAAAGAGATTACATGTGTAGAAGTATAATATGAACATGGAATACTCTAAGGATCAAACTCGGCTTCATAACTCAACGAAAGTAGCTCACGACGGGTTCGCCTATTGACAAAACTTCTAGATTAAGAAAAGAATGACCGTATTCCATCCTATGACACCACCTTATGTCGGCTTAACACACTTTCTTATGTCAAAGTAACCTTACATTGCATTGAATTAAGCTAAAAGAGATTACATGTGTAAAAGTATGATATGAACATGGAAAGCTCTAAGTATCAAACTTGGCTTCATAACTCAAGGAAAGTAGCTTACGACGGGTTCGCCTATTGAAAAACTTCTAGATTAAGGAAAGAATGACCGTGTTCCGTCCTATAACACCACCTTATGTCGGCTTAACACACTTTCTTATGTCAAAGTACCCTTACATTGCATTGAACTAAGCTAAAAGAGATTACATGTGTAGAAGTATGATATCAACATGGAAAACTCGAATGATCAAACTCGGCTTCATAACTCAACGAAAGTAGCTCACGGAGGGTTCGCCTATTGAAAAAACTTCGAGATTAAGAAAAGAATGACCGTATTCCAACCTATGACACCACCTTATGTCGGCTTAAAACACTTCTTATGTCAAAGTAACCTTACATTGCATTGAACTAAGCTAAAAGAGAGTACATGTGTAGAAGTATGATATGAACATGGAATGCTCTAAGGATCAAACTCGGCTTCATAACTCAACGAAAGTAGCTCACGACGGGTTCGCATATTGACAAAACTTCTAGATTAAGAAAAGAATGACCGTGTTCCATCCTATGACATCACCTTATGTCGGCTTAAAACACTTCTTATGTCAAAGTAACCTTACATTGCATTAAACTAAGCTAAAAGAGATTACATGTGTAGAAGTATGATATGAACATGGAATACTCTAAGGATCAAACTCGGCTTCATAACTCAACGAAAGTAGCTCACGACGGGTTCGCCTATTGACAAAACTTCTAGATTAAGAAAAGAATGACCGTATTCCATCCTATGACACCACCTTATGTCGGCTTAACACACTTTCTTATGTCAAAGTAACCTTACATTGCATTGAATTAAGCTAAAAGAGATTACATGTGTAAAAGTATGATATGAACATGGAAAGCTCTAAGTATCAAACTTGGCTTCATAACTCAAGGAAAGTAGCTTACGACGGGTTCGCCTATTGAAAAACTTCTAGATTAAGGAAAGAATGACCGTGTTCCATCCTATGACACCACCTAATATCGGCTTAACACACTTTCTTATGTTAAAATAACCTTACATTGCATTGAACTAAGCTAAAAGAGATTACATGTGTAAAAGTATGATATCAACATGGAAAGCTCTAATGATAAACCTCGGCTTCATAAATCAACGAAAGTAGCTCACGACGGGTTCGCCTATTGACAAAACTTCTAGATTAAGAAAAGAATGAACGTATTCCATCCTATGACACCACCTTATGTCGGCTTAACACACTTTCTTATGTCAAAGTAACCTTACATTGCATTGAACTAAGCGAAAAGAGATTACATGTGTAAAAGTATGATATGAACATGGAAAGCTCTAAGGATCAAACTTGGCTTCATAACTCAAGGAAAGTAGCTTACGACGGGTTCGCCTATTGAAAAACTTCTAGATTAAGGAAAGAATGACCGTGTTCCATCCTATGACACCACCTAATATCGGCTTAACACACTTTCTTATGTTAAAATAACCTTACATTGCATTGAACTAAGCTAAAAGAGATTACATGTGTAAAAGTATGATATCAACATGGAAAGCTCTAATGATAAAACACGGCTTTATAAATCAACGAAAGTAGCTCACGACGGGTTTGCCTATTGACAAAACTTCTAGATTAAGAAAAGAATGACCGTATTCCAACCTATGACACCACCTTATGTCGGCTTAAAACACTTCTTATGTCAAAGTAACCTTACATTGCATTGAACTAAGCTAAAAGAGATTACATGTGTAGAAGTATGATATGAACATGGAAAGCTCTAAGGATCAAACTTGGCTTCATAACTCAACGAAAGTAGCTCACGACGGGTTCGCCTATTGAAAAACTTCTAGATTAAGGAAAGAATGACCGTGTTCCATCCTATGACACCACCTAATATCGGCTTAACACACTTTCTTATGTTAAAATAACCTTACATTGCATTGAACTAAGCTAAAAGAGATTACATATATAAAAGTATGATATCAACATGGAAAGCTCTAATGATAAAACTCGGCTTCATAAATCAACGAAAGTAGCTCACGACGGGTTTGCCTATTGACAAAACTTCTATATTAAGAAAAGAATGACCGTATTCCAACCTATGACACCACCTTATATCGGCTTAAAACACTTCTTATGTCAAAGTAACCTTACATTGCATTGAACTAAGCTAAAAGAGATTACATATGTAGAAGTATGATATGAACATGGAAAGCTCTAAGGATCACACTTGCCTTCATAACTCAACGAAAGTAGCTCACGACGGGTTCGCCTATTGAAAAACTTCTAGATTAAGGAAAGAATGACCGTGTTCCATCCTATAACACCACCTTATGTCGGCTTAACACACTTTCTTATGTCAAAGTACCCTTACATTGCATTGAACTAAGCTAAAAGAGATTACATGTGTAGAAGTATGATATCAACATGGAAAACTCGAATGATCAAACTCGGCTTCATAACTCAACGAAAGTAGCTCACGACGGGTTCGCCTATTGACAAACTTCTAGATTAATAAAAGAATGACCGTATTCCAACCTATGACACCACCTTATGTCGGCTTAAAACACTTCTTATGTCAAAGTAACCTTACATTGCATTGAACTAAGCTAAAAGAGAGTACATGTGTAGAAGTATGATATGAACATGGAATGCTCTAAGGATCAAACTCGGCTTCATAACTCAACGAAAGTAGCTCACGACGGGTTCGCCTATTGACAAACTTCTAGATTACTAAAAGAATGAACGTGTTCCATCCTATGACACCACCTTATGTCGGCTTAACACACTTTCTTATGTCAAAGTAACCTTACATTGTATTGAACTAAGCTAAAAGAGATTACATGTGTAGAAGTATAATATGAACATGGAAAGTTTTAAGGATCAAACTCGGCTTCATAACTCAACGAAAGTAGCTCACGACGGTTTCGCATATTGACAAAACTTCTAGATTAAGAAAAGAATGACCGTGTTCCATCCTATGACATCACCTTATGTCGGCTTAAAACACTTCTTATGTCAAAGTAACCTTACATTGCATTGAACTAAGCTAAAAGAGATTACATGTGTAGAAGTATGATATGAACATGGAAAGCTCTAAGGATCAAACTCGGCTTCATAACTCAACAAAAGTAGCTCACGACGGGTTCGCCTATTGAAAAACTTCTAGATTAAGGAAAGAATGACCGTGTTCCATCCTATAACACCACCTTATGTCGGCTTAACACACTTTCTTATGTCAAAGTACCCTTACATTGCATTGAACTAAGCTAAAAGAGATTACATGTGTAGAAGTATGATATCAACATGGAAAACTCGAATGATCAAACTCGGCTTCATAACTCAACAAAAGTAGCTCACGACGGGTTCGCCTATTGAAAAACTTCTAGATTAAGGAAAGAATGACCGTGTTCCATCCTATAACACCACCTTATGTCGGCTTAACACACTTTCTTATGTCAAAGTACCCTTACATTGCATTAAACTAAGCTAAAAGAGATTACATATGTAGAAGTATGATATGAACATGGAAATCTCTAAGGATCACACTTGCCTTCATAACTCAACGAAAGTAGCTCACGACGGGTTCGCCTATTGAAAAATTTCTAGATTAAGGAAAGAATGACCGTGTTCCATCCTATAACACCACCTTATGTCGGCTTAACACACTTTCTTATGTCAAAGTACCCTTACATTGCATTGAACTAAGCTAAAAGAGATTACATGTGTAGAAGTATGATATCAACATGGAAAACTCGAATGATCAAACTCGGCTTCATAACTCAACGAAAGTAGCTCACGACGGGTTTGCCTATTGACAAAACTTCGAGATTAATAAAAGAATGACCGTATTCCAACCTATGACACCACCTTATGTCGGCTTAAAACACTTCTTATGTCAAAGTAACCTTACATTGCATTGAACTAAGCTAAAAGAGAGTACATGTGTAGAAGTATGATATGAACATGGAATGCTCTAAGGATCAAACTCGGCTTCATAACTCAACGAAAGTAGCTCACGACGGGTTCGCCTATTGAAAAACTTCTAGATTAAGGAAAGAATGACCGTGTTCCGTCCTATAACACCACCTTATGTCGGCTTAACACACTTTCTTATGTCAAAGTACCCTTACATTGCATTGAACTAAGCTAAAAGAGATTACATGTGTAGAAGTATGATATCAACATGGAAAACTCGAATGATCAAACTCGGCTTCATAACTCAACGAAAGTAGCTCACGACGGGTTCGCCTATTGAAAAAACTTCGAGATTAAGAAAAGAATGACCGTATTCCATCCTATGACACCACCTAATATCGGCTTAACACACTTTCTTATGTTAAAATAACCTTACATTGCATTGAACTAAGCTAAAAGAGATTACATATATAAAAGTATGATATCAACATGGAAAGCTCTAATGATAAAACTCGGCTTCATAAATCAACGAAAGTAGCTCACGACGGGTTTGCCTATTGACAAAACTTCTATATTAAGAAAAGAATGACCGTATTCCAACCTATGACACCACCTTATATCGGCTTAAAACACTTCTTATGTCAAAGTAACCTTACATTGCATTGAACTAAGCTAAAAGAGATTACATATGTAGAAGTATGATATGAACATGGAAAGCTCTAAGGATCACACTTGCCTTCATAACTCAACGAAAGTAGCTCACGACGGGTTCGCCTATTGAAAAACTTCTAGATTAAGGAAAGAATGACCGTGTTCCATCCTATAACACCACCTTATGTCGGCTTAACACACTTTCTTATGTCAAAGTACCCTTACATTGCATTGAACTAAGCTAAAAGAGATTACATGTGTAGAAGTATGATATCAACATGGAAAACTCGAATGATCAAACTCGGCTTCATAACTCAACGAAAGTAGCTCACGACGGGTTCGCCTATTGACAAACTTCTAGATTAATAAAAGAATGACCGTATTCCAACCTATGACACCACCTTATGTCGGCTTAAAACACTTCTTATGTCAAAGTAACCTTACATTGCATTGAACTAAGCTAAAAGAGAGTACATGTGTAGAAGTATGATATGAACATGGAATGCTCTAAGGATCAAACTCGGCTTCATAACTCAACGAAAGTAGCTCACGACGGGTTCGCCTATTGACAAACTTCTAGATTACTAAAAGAATGAACGTGTTCCATCCTATGACACCACCTTATGTCGGCTTAACACACTTTCTTATGTCAAAGTAACCTTACATTGTATTGAACTAAGCTAAAAGAGATTACATGTGTAGAAGTATAATATGAACATGGAAAGTTTTAAGGATCAAACTCGGCTTCATAACTCAACGAAAGTAGCTCACGACGGTTTCGCATATTGACAAAACTTCTAGATTAAGAAAAGAATGACCGTGTTCCATCCTATGACATCACCTTATGTCGGCTTAAAACACTTCTTATGTCAAAGTAACCTTACATTGCATTGAACTAAGCTAAAAGAGATTACATGTGTAGAAGTATGATATGAACATGGAAAGCTCTAAGGATCAAACTCGGCTTCATAACTCAACAAAAGTAGCTCACGACGGGTTCGCCTATTGAAAAACTTCTAGATTAAGGAAAGAATGACCGTGTTCCATCCTATAACACCACCTTATGTCGGCTTAACACACTTTCTTATGTCAAAGTACCCTTACATTGCATTGAACTAAGCTAAAAGAGATTACATGTGTAGAAGTATGATATCAACATGGAAAACTCGAATGATCAAACTCGGCTTCATAACTCAACAAAAGTAGCTCACGACGGGTTCGCCTATTGAAAAACTTCTAGATTAAGGAAAGAATGACCGTGTTCCATCCTATAACACCACCTTATGTCGGCTTAACACACTTTCTTATGTCAAAGTACCCTTACATTGCATTAAACTAAGCTAAAAGAGATTACATATGTAGAAGTATGATATGAACATGGAAATCTCTAAGGATCACACTTGCCTTCATAACTCAACGAAAGTAGCTCACGACGGGTTCGCCTATTGAAAAATTTCTAGATTAAGGAAAGAATGACCGTGTTCCATCCTATAACACCACCTTATGTCGGCTTAACACACTTTCTTATGTCAAAGTACCCTTACATTGCATTGAACTAAGCTAAAAGAGATTACATGTGTAGAAGTATGATATCAACATGGAAAACTCGAATGATCAAACTCGGCTTCATAACTCAACGAAAGTAGCTCACGACGGGTTTGCCTATTGACAAAACTTCGAGATTAATAAAAGAATGACCGTATTCCAACCTATGACACCACCTTATGTCGGCTTAAAACACTTCTTATGTCAAAGTAACCTTACATTGCATTGAACTAAGCTAAAAGAGAGTACATGTGTAGAAGTATGATATGAACATGGAATGCTCTAAGGATCAAACTCGGCTTCATAACTCAACGAAAGTAGCTCACGACGGGTTCGCCTATTGAAAAACTTCTAGATTAAGGAAAGAATGACCGTGTTCCGTCCTATAACACCACCTTATGTCGGCTTAACACACTTTCTTATGTCAAAGTACCCTTACATTGCATTGAACTAAGCTAAAAGAGATTACATGTGTAGAAGTATGATATCAACATGGAAAACTCGAATGATCAAACTCGGCTTCATAACTCAACGAAAGTAGCTCACGACGGGTTCGCCTATTGAAAAAACTTCGAGATTAAGAAAAGAATGACCGTATTCCAACCTATGACACCACCTTATGTCGGCTTAAAACACTTCTTATGTCAAAGTAACCTTACATTGCATTGAACTAAGCTAAAAGAGAGTACATGTGTAGAAGTATGATATGAACATGGAATGCTCTAAGGATCAAACTCGGCTTCATAACTCAACGAAAGTAGCTCACGACGGGTTCGCATATTGACAAAACTTCTAGATTAAGAAAAGAATGACCGTGTTCCATCCTATGACATCACCTTATGTCGGCTTAAAACACTTCTTATGTCAAAGTAACCTTACATTGCATTAAACTAAGCTAAAAGAGATTACATGTGTAGAAGTATGATATGAACATGGAATACTCTAAGGATCAAACTCGGCTTCATAACTCAACGAAAGTAGCTCACGACGGGTTCGCCTATTGACAAAACTTCTAGATTAAGAAAAGAATGACCGTATTCCATCCTATGACACCACCTTATGTCGGCTTAACACACTTTCTTATGTCAAAGTAACCTTACATTGCATTGAATTAAGCTAAAAGAGATTACATGTGTAAAAGTATGATATGAACATGGAAAGCTCTAAGTATCAAACTTGGCTTCATAACTCAAGGAAAGTAGCTTACGACGGGTTCGCCTATTGAAAAACTTCTAGATTAAGGAAAGAATGACCGTGTTCCATCCTATGACACCACCTAATATCGGCTTAACACACTTTCTTATGTTAAAATAACCTTACATTGCATTGAACTAAGCTAAAAGAGATTACATGTGTAAAAGTATGATATCAACATGGAAAGCTCTAATGATAAACCTCGGCTTCATAAATCAACGAAAGTAGCTCACGACGGGTTCGCCTATTGACAAAACTTCTAGATTAAGAAAAGAATGAACGTATTCCATCCTATGACACCACCTTATGTCGGCTTAACACACTTTCTTATGTCAAAGTAACCTTACATTGCATTGAACTAAGCTAAAAGAGATTACATGAGTAAAAGTATGATATGAACATGGAAAGCTCTAAGGATCAAACTTGGCTTCATAACTCAAGGAAAGTAGCTTACGACGGGTTCGCCTATTGAAAAACTTCTAGATTAAGGAAAGAATGACCGTGTTCCATCCTATGACACCACCTAATATCGGCTTAACACACTTTCTTATGTTAAAATAACCTTACATTGCATTGAACTAAGCTAAAAGAGATTACATGTGTAAAAGTATGATATCAACATGGAAAGCTCTAATGATAAAACACGGCTTTATAAATCAACGAAAGTAGCTCACGACGGGTTTGCCTATTGACAAAACTTCTAGATTAAGAAAAGAATGATCGTATTCCAACCTATGACACCACCTTATGTCGGCTTAAAACACGTCTTATGTCAAAGTAACCTTACATTGCATTGAACTAAGCTAAAAGAGATTACATGTGTAGAAGTATGATATGAACATGGAAAGCTCTAAGGATCAAACTTGGCTTCATAACTCAACGAAAGTAGCTCACGACGGGTTCGCCTATTGAAAAACTTCTAGATTAAGGAAAGAATGACCGTGTTCCATCCTATGACACCACCTAATATCGGCTTAACACACTTTCTTATGTTAAAATAACCTTACATTGCATTGAACTAAGCTAAAAGAGATTACATGTGTAAAAGTATGATATCAACATGGAAAGCTCTAATGATAAAACTCGGCTTCATAAATCAACGAAAGTAGCTCACGACGGGTTTGCCTATTGACAAAACTTCTATATTAAGAAAAGAATGACCGTATTCCAACCTATGACACCACCTTATATCGGCTTAAAACACTTCTTATGTCAAAGTAACCTTACATTGCATTGAACTAAGCTAAAAGAGATTACATATGTAGAAGTATGATATGAACATGGAAAGCTCTAAGGATCACACTTGCCTTCATAACTCAACGAAAGTAGCTCACGACGGGTTCGCCTATTGAAAAACTTCTAGATTAAGGAAAGAATGACCGTGTTCCATCCTATAACACCACCTTATGTCGGCTTAACACACTTTCTTATGTCAAAGTACCCTTACATTGCATTGAACTAAGCTAAAAGAGATTACATGTGTAGAAGTATGATATCAACATGGAAAACTCGAATGATCAAACTCGGCTTCATAACTCAACGAAAGTAGCTCACGACGGGTTCGCCTATTGACAAACTTCTAGATTAATAAAAGAATGACCGTATTCCAACTTATGACACCACCTTATGTCGGCTTAAAACACTTCTTATGTCAAAGTAACCTTACATTGCATTGAACTAAGCTAAAAGAGAGTACATGTGTAAAAGTATGATATGAACATGGAATGCTCTAAGGATCAAACTCGGCTTCATAACTCAACGAAAGTAGCTCACGACGGGTTCGCCTATTGACAAACTTCTAGATTACTAAAAGAATGAACGTGTTCCATCCTATGACACCACCTTATGTCGGCTTAACACACTTTCTTATGTCAAAGTAACCTTACATTGTATTGAACTAAGCTAAAAGAGATTACATGTGTAGAAGTATAATATGAACATGGAAAGTTTTAAGGATCAAACTCGGCTTCATAACTCAACGAAAGTAGCTCACGACGGTTTCGCATATTGACAAAACTTCTAGATTAAGAAAAGAATGACCGTGTTCCATCCTATGACATCACCTTATGTCGGCTTAAAACACTTCTTATGTCAAAGTAACCTTACATTGCATTGAACTAAGCTAAAAGAGATTACATGTGTAGAAGTATGATATGAACATGGAAAGCTCTAAGGATCAAACTCGGCTTCATAACTCAACAAAAGTAGCTCACGACGGGTTCGCCTATTGAAAAACTTCTAGATTAAGGAAAGAATGACCGTGTTCCATCCTATAACACCACCTTATGTCGGCTTAACACACTTTCTTATGTCAAAGTACCCTTACATTGCATTGAACTAAGCTAAAAGAGATTACATGTGTAGAAGTATGATATCAACATGGAAAACTCGAATGATCAAACTCGGCTTCATAACTCAACAAAAGTAGCTCACGACGGGTTCGCCTATTGAAAAACTTCTAGATTAAGGAAAGAATGACCGTGTTCCATCCTATAACACCACCTTATGTCGGCTTAACACACTTTCTTATGTCAAAGTACCCTTACATTGCATTGAACTAAGCTAAAAGAGATTACATATGTAGAAGTATGATATGAACATGGAAAGCTCTAAGGATCACACTTGCCTTCATAACTCAACGAAAGTAGCTCACGACGGGTTCGCCTATTGAAAAATTTCTAGATTAAGGAAAGAATGACCGTGTTCCATCCTATAACACCACCTTATGTCGGCTTAACACACTTTCTTATGTCAAAGTACCCTTACATTGCATTGAACTAAGCTAAAAGAGATTACATGTGTAGAAGTATGATATCAACATGGAAAACTCGAATGATCAAACTCGGCTTCATAACTCAACGAAAGTAGCTCACGACGGGTTTGCCTATTGACAAAACTTCGAGATTAATAAAAGAATGACCGTATTCCAACCTATGACACCACCTTATGTCGGCTTAAAACACTTCTTATGTCAAAGTAACCTTACATTGCATTGAACTAAGCTAAAAGAGAGTACATGTGTAGAAGTATGATATGAACATGGAATGCTCTAAGGATCAAACTCGGCTTCATAACTCAACGAAAGTAGCTCACGACGGGTTCGCCTATTGACAAACTTCTAGATTACTAAAAGAATGAACGTGTTCCATCCTATGACACCACCTTATGTCGGCTTAACACACTTTCTTATGTCAAAGTAACCTTACATTGTATTGAACTAAGCTAAAAGAGATTACATGTGTAGAAGTATAATATGAACATGGAAAGTTTTAAGGATCAAACTCGGCTTCATAACTCAACGAAAGTAGCTCACGACGGTTTCGCATATTGACAAAACTTCTAGATTAAGAAAAGAATGACCGTGTTCCATCCTATGACATCACCTTATGTCGGCTTAAAACACTTCTTATGTCAAAGTAACCTTACATTGCATTGAACTAAGCTAAAAGAGATTACATGTGTAGAAGTATGATATGAACATGGAAAGCTCTAAGGATCAAACTCGGCTTCATAACTCAACAAAAGTAGCTCACGACGGGTTCGCCTATTGACAAAACTTCTAGATTAAGAAAAGAATGAACGTATTCCATCCTATGACACCACCTTATGTCGGCTTAACACACTTTCTTATGTCAAAGTAACCTTACATTGCATTGAACTAAGCTAAAAGAGATTACATGTGTAAAAGTATGATATGAACATGGAAAGCTCTAAGGATCAAACTTGGCTTCATAACTCAAGGAAAGTAGCTTACGACGGGTTCGCCTATTGAAAAACTTCTAGATTAAGGAAAGAATGACCGTGTTCCATCCTATGACACCACCTAATATCGGCTTAACACACTTTCTTATGTTAAAATAACCTTACATTGCATTGAACTAAGCTAAAAGAGATTACATGTGTAAAAGTATGATATCAACATGGAAAGCTCTAATGATAAAACTCGTCTTTATAAATCAACGAAAGTAGCTCACGACGGGTTTGCCTATTGACAAAACTTCTAGATTAAGAAAAGAATGACCGTATTCCAACCTATGACACCACCTTATGTCGGCTTAAAACACTTCTTATGTCAAAGTAACCTTACATTGCATTGAACTAAGCTAAAAGAGATTACATGTGTAGAAGTATGATATGAACATGGAAAGCTCTAAGGATCAAACTTGGCTTCATAACTCAACGAAAGTAGCTCACGACGGGTTCGCCTATTGAAAAACTTCTAGATTAAGGAAAGAATGACCGTGTTCCATCCTATGACACCACCTAATATCGGCTTAACACACTTTCTTATGTTAAAATAACCTTACATTGCATTGAACTAAGCTAAAAGAGATTACATGTGTAAAAGTATGATATCAACATGGAAAGCTCTAATGATAAAACTCGGCTTCATATATCAACGAAAGTAGCTCACGACGGGTTTGCCTATTGACAAAACTTCTATATTAGGAAAAGAATGACCGTATTCCAACCTATGACACCACCTTATGTCGGCTTAAAACACTTCTTATGTCAAAGTAACCTTACATTGCATTGAACTAAGCTAAAAGAGATTACATGTGTAGAAGTATGATATGAACATGGAAAGATCTAAGGATCAAACTTGGCTTCATAACTCAACGAAAGTAGCTCACGACGGGTTCGCCTATTAAAAACTTCTAGATTAAGGAAAGAATGACCGTGTTCCATCCTATGACACCACCTAATATCGGCTTAACACACTTTCTTATGTTAAAATAACCTTACATTGCATTGAACTAAGCTAAAAGAGATTACATGTGTAAAAGTATGATATCAACATGGAAAGCTCTAATGATAAAACTCGGCTTCATAAATCAACAAAAGTAGCTCACGACGGGTTTGCCTATTGACAAAACTTCTATATTAAGAAAAGAATGACCGTATTCCAACCTATGACACCACCTTATATCGGCTTAAAACACTTCTTATGTCAAAGTAACCTTACATTGCATTGAACTAAGCTAAAAGAGATTACATATGTAGAAGTATGATATGAACATGGAAAGCTCTAAGGATCACACTTGCCTTCATAACTCAACGAAAGTAGCTCACGACGGGTTCGCCTATTGAAAAACTTCTAGATTAAGGAAAGAATGACCGTGTTCCATCCTATAACACCACCTTATGTCGGCGTAACACACTTTCTTATGTCAAAGTACCCTTACATTGCATTGAACTAAGCTAAAAGAGATTACATGTGTAGAAGTATGATATCAACATGGAAAACTCGAATGATCAAACTCGGCTTCATAACTCAACGAAAGTAGCTCACGACGGGTTTGCCTATTGACAAAACTTCGAGATTAATAAAAGAATGACCGTATTCCAACCTATGACACCACCTTATGTCGGCGTAAAACACTTCTTATTTCAAAGTAACCTTACATTGCATTGAACTAAGCTAAAAGAGAGTACATGTGTAGAAGTATGATATGAACATGGAATGCTCTAAGGATCAAACTCGGCTTCATAACTCAACGAAAGTAGCTCACGACGGGTTCGCCTATTGACAAACTTCTAGATTACTAAAAGAATGAACGTGTTCCATCCTATGACACCACCTTATGTCGGCTTAACACACTTTCTTATGTCAAAGTAACCTTACATTGTATTGAACTAAGCTAAAAGAGATTACATGTGTAGAAGTATAATATGAACATGGAAAGTTTTAAGGATCAAACTCGGCTTCATAACTCAACGAAAGTAGCTCACGACGGTTTCGCATATTGACAAAACTTCTAGATTAAGAAAAGAATGACCGTGTTCCATCCTATGACATCACCTTATGTCGGCTTAAAACACTTCTTATGTCAAAGTAACCTTACATTGCATTGAACTAAGCTAAAAGAGATTACATGTGTAGAAGTATGATATGAACATGGAAAGCTCTAAGGATCAAACTCGGCTTCATAACTCAACAAAAGTAGCTCACGACGGGTTCGCCTATTGAAAAACTTCTAGATTAAGGAAAGAATGACCGTGTTCCATCCTATAACACCACCTTATGTCGGCTTAACACACTTTCTTATGTCAAAGTACCCTTACATTGCATTGAACTAAGCTAAAAGAGATTACATGTGTAGAAGTATGATATCAACATGGAAAACTCGAATGATCAAACTCGGCTTCATAACTCAACAAAAGTAGCTCACGACGGGTTCGCCTATTGAAAAACTTCTAGATTAAGGAAAGAATGACCGTGTTCCATCCTATAACACCACCTTATGTCGGCTTAACACACTTTCTTATGTCAAAGTACCCTTACATTGCATTGAACTAAGCTAAAAGAGATTACATATGTAGAAGTATGATATGAACATGGAAAGCTCTAAGGATCACACTGGCCTTCATAACTCAACGAAAGTAGCTCACGACGGGTTCGCCTATTGAAAAACTTCTAGATTAAGGAAAGAATGACCGTGTTCCATCCTATAACACCACCTTATGTCGGCTTAACACACTTTCTTATGTCAAAGTACCCTTACATTGCATTGAACTAAGCTAAAAGAGATTACATGTGTAGAAGTATGATATCAACATGGAAAACTCGAATGATCAAACTCGGCTTCATAACTCAACGAAAGTAGCTCACGACGGGTTTGCCTATTGACAAAACTTCGAGATTAATAAAAGAATGACCGTATTCCAACCTATGACACCACCTTATGTCGGCTTAAAACACTTCTTATGTCAAAGTAACCTTACATTGCATTGAACTAAGCTAAAAGAGAGTACATGTGTAGAAGTATGATATGAACATGGAATGCTCTAAGGATCAAACTCGGCTTCATAACTCAACGAAAGTAGCTCACGACGGGTTCGCCTATTGACAAACTTCTAGATTACTAAAAGAATGAACGTGTTCCATCCTATGACACCACCTTATGTCGGCTTAACACACTTTCTTATGTCAAAGTAACCTTACATTGTATTGAACTAAGCTAAAAGAGATTACATGTGTAGAAGTATAATATGAACATGGAAAGTTTTAAGGATCAAACTCGGCTTCATAACTCAACGAAAGTAGCTCACGACGTTTCCCCTATTGACAAAACTTCTAGATTAAGAAAAGAATGACCGTGTTCCATCCTATGACATCACCTTATGTCGGCTTAAAACACTTCTTATGTCAAAGTAACCTTACATTGCATTGAACTAAGCTAAAAGAGATTACATGTGTAGAAGTATGATATGAACATGGAAAGCTCTAAGGATCAAACTTGGCTTCATAACTCAACGAAAGTAGCTCACGACGGGTTCGCCTATTGAAAAACTTCTAGATTAAGGAAAGAATGACCGTGTTCCATCCTATGACACCACCTAATATCGGCTTAACACACTTTCTTATGTTAAAATAACCTTACATTGCATTGAACTAAGCTAAAAGAGATTACATGTGTAAAAGTATGATATCAACATGGAAAGCTCTAATGATAAAACTCGGCTTCATAAATCAACAAAAGTAGCTCACGACGGGTTTGCCTATTGACAAAACTTCTATATTAAGAAAAGAATGACCGTATTCCAACCTATGACACCACCTTATATCGGCTTAAAACACTTCTTATGTCAAAGTAACCTTACATTGCATTGAACTAAGCTAAAAGAGATTACATATGTAGAAGTATGATATGAACATGGAAAGCTCTAAGGATCACACTTGCCTTCATAACTCAACGAAAGTAGCTCACGACGGGTTCGCCTATTGAAAAACTTCTAGATTAAGGAAAGAATGACCGTGTTCCATCCTATAACACCACCTTATGTCATCTTAACACACTTTCTTATGTCAAAGTACCCTTACATTGCATTGAACTAAGCTAAAAGAGATTACATGTGTAGAAGTATGATATCAACATGGAAAACTCGAATGATCAAACTCGGCTTCATAACTCAACGAAAGTAGCTCACGACGGGTTTGCCTATTGACAAAACTTCGAGATTAATAAAAGAATGACCGTATTCCAACCTATGACACCACCTTATGTCGGCTTAAAACACTTCTTATTTCAAAGTAACCTTACATTGCATTGAACTAAGCTAAAAGAGAGTACATGTGTAGAAGTATGATATGAACATGGAATGCTCTAAGGATCAAACTCGGCTTCATAACTCAACGAAAGTAGCTCACGACGGGTTCGCCTATTGACAAACTTCTAGATTACTAAAAGAATGAACGTGTTCCATCCTATGACACCACCTTATGTCGGCTTAACACACTTTCTTATGTCAAAGTAACCTTACATTGTATTGAACTAAGCTAAAAGAGATTACATGTGTAGAAGTATAATATGAACATGGAAAGTTTTAAGGATCAAACTCGGCTTCATAACTCAACGAAAGTAGCTCACGACGGTTTCGCATATTGACAAAACTTCTAGATTAAGAAAAGAATGACCGTGTTCCATCCTATGACATCACCTTATGTCGGCTTAAAACACTTCTTATGTCAAAGTAACCTTACATTGCATTGAACTAAGCTAAAAGAGATTACATGTGTAGAAGTATGATATGAACATGGAAAGCTCTAAGGATCAAACTCGGCTTCATAACTCAACAAAAGTAGCTCACGACGGGTTCGCCTATTGAAAAACTTCTAGATTAAGGAAAGAATGACCGTGTTCCATCCTATAACACCACCTTATGTCGGCTTAACACACTTTCTTATGTCAAAGTACCCTTACATTGCATTGAACTAAGCTAAAAGAGATTACATGTGTAGAAGTATGATATCAACATGGAAAACTCGAATGATCAAACTCGGCTTCATAACTCAACAAAAGTAGCTCACGACGGGTTCGCCTATTGAAAACCTTCTAGATTAAGGAAAGAATGACCGTGTTCCATCCTATAACACCACCTTATGTCGGCTTAACACACTTTCTTATGTCAAAGTACCCTTACATTGCATTGAACTAAGCTAAAAGAGATTACATATGTAGAAGTATGATATGAACATGGAAAGCTCTAAGGATCACACTTGCCTTCATAACTCAACGAAAGTAGCTCACGACGGGTTCGCCTATTGAAAAACTTCTAGATTAAGGAAAGAATGACCGTGTTCCATCCTATAACACCACCTTATGTCGGCTTAACACACTTTCTTATGTCAAAGTACCCTTACATTGCATTGAACTAAGCTAAAAGAGATTACATGTGTAGAAGTATGATATCAACATGGAAAACTCGAATGATCAAACTCGGCTTCATAACTCAACGAAAGTAGCTCACGACGGGTTTGCCTATTGACAAAACTTCGAGATTAATAAAAGAATGACCGTATTCCAACCTATGACACCACCTTATGTCGGCTTAAAACACTTCTTATGTCAAAGTAACCTTACATTGCATTGAACTAAGCTAAAAGAGAGTACATGTGTAGAAGTATGATATGAACATGGAATGCTCTAAGGATCAAACTCGGCTTCATAACTCAACGAAAGTAGCTCACGACGGGTTCGCCTATTGACAAACTTCTAGATTACTAAAAGAATGAACGTGTTCCATCCTATGACACCACCTTATGTCGGCTTAACACACTTTCTTATGTCAAAGTAACCTTACATTGTATTGAACTAAGCTAAAAGAGATTACATGTGTAGAAGTATAATATGAACATGGAAAGTTTTAAGGATCAAACTCGGCTTCATAACTCAACGAAAGTAGCTCACGACGTTTCCCCTATTGACAAAACTTCTAGATTAAGAAAAGAATGACCGTGTTCCATCCTATGACATCACCTTATGTCGGCTTAAAACACTTCTTATGTCAAAGTAACCTTACATTGCATTGAACTAAGCTAAAAGAGATTACATGTGTAGAAGTATGATATGAACATGGAAAGCTCTAAGGATCAAACTCGGCTTCATAACTCAACAAAAGTAGCTCACGACGGGTTCGCCTATTGAAAAACTTCTAGATTAAGGAAAGAATGACCGTGTTCCATCCTATAACACCACCTTATGTCGGCTTAACACACTTTCTTATGTCAAAGTACCCTTACATTGCATTGAACTAAGCTAAAAGAGATTACATGTGTAGAAGTATGATATCAACATGGAAAACTCGAATGATCAAACTCGGCTTCATAACTCAACGAAAGTAGCTCACGACGGGTTCGCCTATTGACAAACTTCTAGATTAATAAAAGAATGACCGTATTCCAACCTATGACACCACCTTATGTCGGCTTAAAACACTTCTTATGTCAAAGTAACCTTACATTGCATTGAACTAAGCTAAAAGAGAGTACATGTGTAGAAGTATGATATGAACATGGAATGCTCTAAGGATCAAACTCGGCTTCATAACTCAACGAAAGTAGCTCACGACGGGTTCGCCTATTGACAAACTTCTAGATTAATAAAAGAATGAACGTGTTCCAACCTATGACACCACCTTATGTCGGCTTAACACACTTTCTTATGTCAAAGTACCCTTACATTGCATTGAACTAAGCTAAAAGAGATTACATGTGTAGAAGTATGATATCAACATGGAAAACTCGAATGATCAAACTCGGCTTCATAACTCAACGAAAGTAGCTCACGACGGGTTTGCCTATTGACAAAACTTCGAGATTAATAAAAGAATGACCGTATTCCAACCTATGACACCACCTTATGTCGGCTTAAAACACTTCTTATGTCAAAGTAACCTAACATTGCATTGAACTAAGCTAAAAGAGATTACATGTGTAGAAGTATGATATGAACATGGAAAGCTCTAAGGATCAAACTTGGCTTCATAACTCAAGGAAAGTAGCTCACGACGGGTTCGCCTATTGAAAAACTTCTAGATTAAGGAAAGAATGAACGTGTTCTATCCTATAACACCACTTTATGTCGGCTTAACACACTTTCTTATGTCAAAGTAACCTTACATTGCATTGAACTAAGCTAAAAGAGATTACATGTGTAGAAGTATGATATGAACATGGAAAGCTTTAAGGATCAAACTCGGCTTCATAACTCAACGAAAGTAGCTCACGACGGGTTCGCATATTGACAAAACTTCTAGATTAAGAAAAGAATGACCGTGTTCCATCCTATGACATCACCTTATGTCGGCTTAAAACACTTCTTATGTCAAAGTAACCTTACATTGCATTGAACTAAGCTAAAAGAGATTACATGTGTAGAAGTATGATATGAACATGGAAAGCTCTAAGGATCAAACTCGGCTTCATAACTCAACGAAAGTAGCTCACGACGGGTTTGCCTATTGACAAAACTTCGAGATTAATAAAAGAATGACCGTATTCCAACCTATGACACCACCTTATGTCGGCTTAAAACACTTCTTATGTCAAAGTAACCTTACATTGCATTGAACTAAGCTAAAAGAGAGTACATGTGTAGAAGTATGATATGAACATGGAATGCTCTAAGGATCAAACTCGGCTTCATAACTCAACGAAAGTAGCTCACGACGGGTTCGCCTATTGACAAACTTCTAGATTACTAAAAGAATGAACGTGTTCCATCCTATGACACCACCTTATGTCGGCTTAACACACTTTCTTATGTCAAAGTAACCTTACATTGTATTGAACTAAGCTAAAAGAGATTACATGTGTAGAAGTATAATATGAACATGGAAAGTTTTAAGGATCAAACTCGGCTTCATAACTCAACGAAAGTAGCTCACGACGTTTCCCCTATTGACAAAACTTCTAGATTAAGAAAAGAATGACCGTGTTCCATCCTATGACATCACCTTATGTCGGCTTAAAACACTTCTTATGTCAAAGTAACCTTACATTGCATTGAACTAAGCTAAAAGAGATTACATATGTAGAAGTATGATATGAACATGGAAAGCTCTAAGGATCACACTTGCCTTCATAACTCAACGAAAGTAGCTCACGACGGGTTCGCCTATTGAAAAACTTCTAGATTAAGGAAAGAATGACCGTGTTCCATCCTATAACACCACCTTATGTCATCTTAACACACTTTCTTATGTCAAAGTACCCTTACATTGCATTGAACTAAGCTAAAAGAGATTACATGTGTAGAAGTATGATATCAACATGGAAAACTCGAATGATCAAACTCGGCTTCATAACTCAACGAAAGTAGCTCACGACGGGTTTGCCTATTGACAAAACTTCGAGATTAATAAAAGAATGACCGTATTCCAACCTATGACACCACCTTATGTCGGCTTAAAACACTTCTTATTTCAAAGTAACCTTACATTGCATTGAACTAAGCTAAAAGAGAGTACATGTGTAGAAGTATGATATGAACATGGAATGCTCTAAGGATCAAACTCGGCTTCATAACTCAACGAAAGTAGCTCACGACGGGTTCGCCTATTGACAAACTTCTAGATTACTAAAAGAATGAACGTGTTCCATCCTATGACACCACCTTATGTCGGCTTAACACACTTTCTTATGTCAAAGTAACCTTACATTGTATTGAACTAAGCTAAAAGAGATTACATGTGTAGAAGTATAATATGAACATGGAAAGTTTTAAGGATCAAACTCGGCTTCATAACTCAACGAAAGTAGCTCACGACGGTTTCGCATATTGACAAAACTTCTAGATTAAGAAAAGAATGACCGTGTTCCATCCTATGACATCACCTTATGTCGGCTTAAAACACTTCTTATGTCAAAGTAACCTTACATTGCATTGAACTAAGCTAAAAGAGATTACATGTGTAGAAGTATGATATGAACATGGAAAGCTCTAAGGATCAAACTCGGCTTCATAACTCAACAAAAGTAGCTCACGACGGGTTCGCCTATTGAAAAACTTCTAGATTAAGGAAAGAATGACCGTGTTCCATCCTATAACACCACCTTATGTCGGCTTAACACACTTTCTTATGTCAAAGTACCCTTACATTGCATTGAACTAAGCTAAAAGAGATTACATGTGTAGAAGTATGATATCAACATGGAAAACTCGAATGATCAAACTCGGCTTCATAACTCAACAAAAGTAGCTCACGACGGGTTCGCCTATTGAAAACCTTCTAGATTAAGGAAAGAATGACCGTGTTCCATCCTATAACACCACCTTATGTCGGCTTAACACACTTTCTTATGTCAAAGTACCCTTACATTGCATTGAACTAAGCTAAAAGAGATTACATATGTAGAAGTATGATATGAACATGGAAAGCTCTAAGGATCACACTTGCCTTCATAACTCAACGAAAGTAGCTCACGACGGGTTCGCCTATTGAAAAACTTCTAGATTAAGGAAAGAATGACCGTGTTCCATCCTATAACACCACCTTATGTCGGCTTAACACACTTTCTTATGTCAAAGTACCCTTACATTGCATTGAACTAAGCTAAAAGAGATTACATGTGTAGAAGTATGATATCAACATGGAAAACTCGAATGATCAAACTCGGCTTCATAACTCAACGAAAGTAGCTCACGACGGGTTTGCCTATTGACAAAACTTCGAGATTAATAAAAGAATGACCGTATTCCAACCTATGACACCACCTTATGTCGGCTTAAAACACTTCTTATGTCAAAGTAACCTTACATTGCATTGAACTAAGCTAAAAGAGAGTACATGTGTAGAAGTATGATATGAACATGGAATGCTCTAAGGATCAAACTCGGCTTCATAACTCAACGAAAGTAGCTCACGACGGGTTCGCCTATTGACAAACTTCTAGATTACTAAAAGAATGAACGTGTTCCATCCTATGACACCACCTTATGTCGGCTTAACACACTTTCTTATGTCAAAGTAACCTTACATTGTATTGAACTAAGCTAAAAGAGATTACATGTGTAGAAGTATAATATGAACATGGAAAGTTTTAAGGATCAAACTCGGCTTCATAACTCAACGAAAGTAGCTCACGACGTTTCCCCTATTGACAAAACTTCTAGATTAAGAAAAGAATGACCGTGTTCCATCCTATGACATCACCTTATGTCGGCTTAAAACACTTCTTATGTCAAAGTAACCTTACATTGCATTGAACTAAGCTAAAAGAGATTACATGTGTAGAAGTATGATATGAACATGGAAAGCTCTAAGGATCAAACTCGGCTTCATAACTCAACAAAAGTAGCTCACGACGGGTTCGCCTATTGAAAAACTTCTAGATTAAGGAAAGAATGACCGTGTTCCATCCTATAACACCACCTTATGTCGGCTTAACACACTTTCTTATGTCAAAGTACCCTTACATTGCATTGAACTAAGCTAAAAGAGATTACATGTGTAGAAGTATGATATCAACATGGAAAACTCGAATGATCAAACTCGGCTTCATAACTCAACGAAAGTAGCTCACGACGGGTTCGCCTATTGACAAACTTCTAGATTAATAAAAGAATGACCGTATTCCAACCTATGACACCACCTTATGTCGGCTTAAAACACTTCTTATGTCAAAGTAACCTTACATTGCATTGAACTAAGCTAAAAGAGAGTACATGTGTAGAAGTATGATATGAACATGGAATGCTCTAAGGATCAAACTCGGCTTCATAACTCAACGAAAGTAGCTCACGACGGGTTCGCCTATTGACAAACTTCTAGATTAATAAAAGAATGAACGTGTTCCAACCTATGACACCACCTTATGTCGGCTTAACACACTTTCTTATGTCAAAGTACCTTTACATTGCATTGAACTAAGGTAAAAGAGATTACATGTGTAGAAGTATGATATCAACATGTAAAGCTCTCATGATCAAACTCGGCTTCATAACTCAACGAAAGTAGCTCACGACGGGTTCGCCTATTGACAAAACATCTAGATTAAGAAAAGAATGACCGTATTCCAACCTATGACACCACCTTATGTCGGCTTAAAACACTTCTTATGTCAAAGTAACCTAACATTGCATTGAACTAAGCTAAAAGAGATTACATGTGTAGAAGTATGATATGAACATGGAAAGCTCTAAGGATCAAACTTGGCTTCATAACTCAAGGAAAGTAGCTCACGACGGGTTCGCCTATTGAAAAACTTCTAGATTAAGGAAAGAATGAACGTGTTCTATCCTATAACACCACTTTATGTCGGCTTAACACACTTTCTTATGTCAAAGTAACCTTACATTGCATTGAACTAAGCTAAAAGAGATTACATGTGTAGAAGTATGATATGAACATGGAAAGCTTTAAGGATCAAACTCGGCTTCATAACTCAACGAAAGTAGCTCACGACGGGTTCGCATATTGACAAAACTTCTAGATTAAGAAAAGAATGACCGTGTTCCATCCTATGACATCACCTTATGTCGGCTTAAAACACTTCTTATGTCAAAGTAACCTTACATTGCATTGAACTAAGCTAAAAGAGATTACATGTGTAGAAGTATGATATGAACATGGAAAGCTCTAAGGATCAAACTCGGCTTCATAACTCAACGAAAGTAGCTCACGACGGGTTCGCATATTGACAAAACTTCTAGATTAAGAAAAGAATGACCGTGTTCCATCCTATGACACCACCTAATATCGGCTTAACACACTTTCTTATGTTAAAATAACCTTACATTGCATTGAACTAAGCTAAAAGAGATTACATGTGTAGAAGTATGATATCAACATGGAAAGCTCTAATGATAAAACTCGGCTTCATAAATCAACGAAAGTAGCTCACGACGGGTTTGCCTATTGACAAAACTTCTATATTAAGAAAAGAATGACCGTATTCCAACCTATGACACCACCTTATGTCGGCTTAAAACACTTCTTATGTCAAAGTAACCTTACATTGCATTGAACTAAGCTAAAAGAGATTACATGTGTAGAAGTATGATATGAACATGGAAAGCTCTAAGGATCAAACTCGGCTTCATAACTCAATGAAAGTAGCTCACGACGGGTTCGCATATTGACAAAACTTCTAGATTAAGAAAAGAATGACCGTGTTCCATCCTATGACATCACCTTATGTCGGCTTAAAACACTTCTTATGTCAAAGTAACCTTACATTGCATTGAACTAAGCTAAAAGAGATTACATGTGTAGAAGTATGATTTGAACATGGAAAGCTCTAAGGATCAAACTTGCCTTCATAACTCAACGAAAGTAGCTCACGACGGGTTCGCCTATTGAAAAACTTCTAGATTAAGGAAAGAATGACCGTGTTCCATCCTATAACACCACCTTATGTCGGCTTAACACACTTTCTTATGTCAAAGTACCCTTACATTGCATTGAACTAAGCTAAAAGAAATTACATGTGTAGAAGTATGATATCAACATGGAAAACTCGAATGATCAAACTAAGCTTCATAACTCAACGAAAGTAGCTCACGACGGGTTCGCCTATTGACAAAACTTCGAGATTAAGAAAATAATGACCGTATTCCAACCTATGACACCACCTTATGTCGGCTTAAAACACTTCTTATTTCAAAGTAACCTTACATTGCATTGAACTAAGCTAAAAGAGAGTACATGTGTAGAAGTATGATATGAACATGGAATGCTCTAAGGATCAAACTCGGCTTCATAACTCAACGAAAGTAGCTCACGACGGGTTCGCCTATTGACAAACTTCTAGATTACTAAAAGAATGAACGTGTTCCATCCTATGACACCACCTTATGTCGGCTTAACACACTTTCTTATGTCAAAGTAACCTTACATTGTATTGAACTAAGCTAAAAGAGATTACATGTGTAGAAGTATAATATGAACATGGAAAGTTTTAAGGATCAAACTCGGCTTCATAACTCAACGAAAGTAGCTCACGACGGTTTCGCATATTGACAAAACTTCTAGATTAAGAAAAGAATGACCGTGTTCCATCCTATGACATCACCTTATGTCGGCTTAAAACACTTCTTATGTCAAAGTAACCTTACATTGCATTGAACTAAGCTAAAAGAGATTACATGTGTAGAAGTATGATATGAACATGGAAAGCTCTAAGGATCAAACTCGGCTTCATAACTCAACAAAAGTAGCTCACGACGGGTTCGCCTATTGAAAAACTTCTAGATTAAGGAAAGAATGACCGTGTTCCATCCTATAACACCACCTTATGTCGGCTTAACACACTTTCTTATGTCAAAGTACCCTTACATTGCATTGAACTAAGCTAAAAGAGATTACATGTGTAGAAGTATGATATCAACATGGAAAACTCGAATGATCAAACTCGGCTTCATAACTCAACAAAAGTAGCTCACGACGGGTTCGCCTATTGAAAAACTTCTAGATTAAGGAAAGAATGACCGTGTTCCATCCTATAACACCACCTTATGTCGGCTTAACACACTTTCTTATGTCAAAGTACCCTTACATTGCATTGAACTAAGCTAAAAGAGATTACATATGTAGAAGTATGATATGAACATGGAAAGCTCTAAGGATCACACTTGCCTTCATAACTCAACGAAAGTAGCTCACGACGGGTTCGCCTATTGAAAAACTTCTAGATTAAGGAAAGAATGACCGTGTTCCATCCTATAACACCACCTTATGTCGGCTTAACACACTTTCGTATGTCAAAGTACCCTTACATTGCATTGAACTAAGCTAAAAGAGATTACATGTGTAGAAGTATGATATCAACATGGAAAACTCGAATGATCAAACTCGGCTTCATAACTCAACGAAAGTAGCTCACGACGGGTTTGCCTATTGACAAAACTTCGAGATTAATAAAAGAATGACCGTATTCCAACCTATGACACCACCTTATGTCGGCTTAAAACACTTCTTATGTCAAAGTAACCTTACATTGCATTGAACTAAGCTAAAAGAGAGTACATGTGTAGAAGTATGATATGAACATGGAATGCTCTAAGGATCAAACTCGGCTTCATAACTCAACGAAAGTAGCTCACGACGGGTTCGCCTATTGACAAACTTCTAGATTACTAAAAGAATGAACGTGTTCCATCCTATGACACCACCTTATGTCGGCTTAACACACTTTCTTATGTCAAAGTAACCTTACATTGTATTGAACTAAGCTAAAAGAGATTACATGTGTAGAAGTATAATATGAACATGGAAAGTTTTAAGGATCAAACTCGGCTTCATAACTCAACGAAAGTAGCTCACGACGGTTTCGCATATTGACAAAACTTCTAGATTAAGAAAAGAATGACCGTGTTCCATCCTATGACATCACCTTATGTCGGCTTAAAACACTTCTTATGTCAAAGTAACCTTACATTGCATTGAACTAAGCTAAAAGAGATTACATGTGTAGAAGTATGATATGAACATGGAAAGCTCTAAGGATCAAACTCGGCTTCATAACTCAACAAAAGTAGCTCACGACGGGTTCGCCTATTGAAAAACTTCTAGATTAAGGAAAGAATGACCGTGTTCCATCCTATAACACCACCTTATGTCGGCTTAACACACTTTCTTATGTCAAAGTACCCTTACATTGCATTGAACTAAGCTAAAAGAGATTACATGTGTAGAAGTATGATATCAACATGGAAAACTCGAATGATCAAACTCGGCTTCATAACTCAACGAAAGTAGCTCACGACGGGTTCGCCTATTGACAAACTTCTAGATTAATAAAAGAATGACCGTATTCCAACCTATGACACCACCTTATGTCAGCTTAAAACACTTCTTATGTCAAAGTAACCTTACATTGCATTGAACTAAGCTAAAAGAGAGTACATGTGTAGAAGTATGATATGAACATGGAATGCTCTAAGGATCAAACTCGGCTTCATAACTCAACGAAAGTAGCTCACGACGGGTTCGCCTATTGACAAACTTCTAGATTAATAAAAGAATGAACGTGTTCCAACCTATGACACCACCTTATGTCGGCTTAACACACTTTCTTATGTCAAAGTACCCTTACATTGCATTGAACTAAGCTAAAAGAAATTACATGTGTAGAAGTATGATATCAACATGGAAAACTCGAATGATCAAACTAAGCTTCATAACTCAACGAAAGTAGCTCACGACGGGTTCGCCTATTGACAAAACTTCGAGATTAAGAAAATAATGACCGTATTCCAACCTATGACACCACCTTATGTCGGCTTAAAACACTTCTTATTTCAAAGTAACCTTACATTGCATTGAACTAAGCTAAAAGAGAGTACATGTGTAGAAGTGTGATATGAACATGGAATGCTCTAAGGATCAAACTCGGCTTCATAACTCAACGAAAGTAGCTCACGACGGGTTCGCCTATTGACAAACTTCTAGATTACTAAAAGAATGAACGTGTTCCATCCTATGACACCACCTTATGTCGGCTTAACACACTTTCTTATGTCAAAGTAACCTTACATTGTATTGAACTAAGCTAAAAGAGATTACATGTGTAGAAGTATAATATGAACATGGAAAGTTTTAAGGATCAAACTCGGCTTCATAACTCAACGAAAGTAGCTCACGACGGTTTCGCATATTGACAAAACTTCTAGATTAAGAAAAGAATGACCGTGTTCCATCCTATGACATCACCTTATGTCGGCTTAAAACACTTCTTATGTCAAAGTAACCTTACATTGCATTGAACTAAGCTAAAAGAGATTACATGTGTAGAAGTATGATATGAACATGGAAAGCTCTAAGGATCAAACTCGGCTTCATAACTCAACAAAAGTAGCTCACGACGGGTTCGCCTATTGAAAAACTTCTAGATTAAGGAAAGAATGACCGTGTTCCATCCTATAACACCACCTTATGTCGGCTTAACACACTTTCTTATGTCAAAGTACCCTTACATTGCATTGAACTAAGCTAAAAGAGATTACATGTGTAGAAGTATGATATCAACATGGAAAACTCGAATGATCAAACTCGGCTTCATAACTCAACAAAAGTAGCTCACGACGGGTTCGCCTATTGAAAAACTTCTAGATTAAGGAAAGAATGACCGTGTTCCATCCTATAACACCACCTTATGTCGGCTTAACACACTTTCTTATGTCAAAGTACCCTTACATTGCATTGAACTAAGCTAAAAGAGATTACATATGTAGAAGTATGATATGAACATGGAAAGCTCTAAGGATCACACTTGCCTTCATAACTCAACGAAAGTAGCTCACGACGGGTTCGCCTATTGAAAAACTTCTAGATTAAGGAAAGAATGACCGTGTTCCATCCTATAACACCACCTTATGTCGGCTTAACACACTTTCGTATGTCAAAGTACCCTTACATTGCATTGAACTAAGCTAAAAGAGATTACATGTGTAGAAGTATGATATCAACATGGAAAACTCGAATGATCAAACTCGGCTTCATAACTCAACGAAAGTAGCTCACGACGGGTTTGCCTATTGACAAAACTTCGAGATTAATAAAAGAATGACCGTATTCCAACCTATGACACCACCTTATGTCGGCTTAAAACACTTCTTATGTCAAAGTAACCTTACATTGCATTGAACTAAGCTAAAAGAGAGTACATGTGTAGAAGTATGATATGAACATGGAATGCTCTAAGGATCAAACTCGGCTTCATAACTCAACGAAAGTAGCTCACGACGGGTTCGCCTATTGACAAACTTCTAGATTACTAAAAGAATGAACGTGTTCCATCCTATGACACCACCTTATGTCGGCTTAACACACTTTCTTATGTCAAAGTAACCTTACATTGTATTGAACTAAGCTAAAAGAGATTACATGTGTAGAAGTATAATATGAACATGGAAAGTTTTAAGGATCAAACTCGGCTTCATAACTCAACGAAATTAGCTTACGACGGTTTCGCATATTGACAAAACTTCTAGATTAAGAAAAGAATGACCGTGTTCCATCCTATGACATCACCTTATGTCGGCTTAAAACACTTCTTATGTCAAAGTAACCTTACATTGCATTGAACTAAGCTAAAAGAGATTACATGTGTAGAAGTATGATATGAACATGGAAAGCTCTAAGGATCAAACTCGGCTTCATAACTCAACAAAAGTAGCTCACGACGGGTTCGCCTATTGAAAAACTTCTAGATTAAGGAAAGAATGACCGTGTTCCATCCTATAACACCACCTTATGTCGGCTTAACACACTTTCTTATGTCAAAGTACCCTTACATTGCATTGAACTAAGCTAAAAGAGATTACATGTGTAGAAGTATGATATCAACATGGAAAACTCGAATGATCAAACTCGGCTTCATAACTCAACGAAAGTAGCTCACGACGGGTTCGCCTATTGACAAACTTCTAGATTAATAAAAGAATGACCGTATTCCAACCTATGACACCACCTTATGTCGGCTTAAAACACTTCTTATGTCAAAGTAACCTTACATTGCATTGAACTAAGCTAAAAGAGAGTACATGTGTAGAAGTATGATATGAACATGGAATGCTCTAAGGATCAAACTCGGCTTCATAACTCAACGAAAGTAGCTCACGACGGGTTCGCCTATTGACAAACTTCTAGATTAATAAAAGAATGAACGTGTTCCAACCTATGACACCACCTTATGTCGGCTTAACACACTTTCTTATGTCAAAGTACCTTTACATTGCATTGAACTAAGGTAAAAGAGATTACATGTGTAGAAGTATGATATCAACATGTAAAGCTCTCATGATCAAACTCGGCTTCATAACTCAACGAAAGTAGCTCACGACGGGTTCGCCTATTGACAAAACATCTAGATTAAGAAAAGAATGACCGTATTCCAACCTATGACACCACCTTATGTCGGCTTAAAACACTTCTTATGTCAAAGTAACCTAACATTGCATTGAACTAAGCTAAAAGAGATTACATGTGTAGAAGTATGATATGAACATGGAAAGCTCTAAGGATCAAACTTGGCTTCATAACTCAAGGAAAGTAGCTCACGACGGGTTCGCCTATTGAAAAACTTCTAGATTAAGGAAAGAATGAACGTGTTCTATCCTATAACACCACTTTATGTCGGCTTAACACACTTTCTTATGTCAAAGTAACCTTACATTGCATTGAACTAAGCTAAAAGAGATTACATGTGTAGAAGTATGATATGAACATGGAAAGCTTTAAGGATCAAACTCGGCTTCATAACTCAACGAAAGTAGCTCACGACGGGTTCGCATATTGACAAAACTTCTAGATTAAGAAAAGAATGACCGTGTTCCATCCTATGACATCACCTTATGTCGGCTTAAAACACTTCTTATGTCAAAGTAACCTTACATTGCATTGAACTAAGCTAAAAGAGATTACATGTGTAGAAGTATGATATGAACATGGAAAGCACTAAGGATCAAACTCGGCTTCATAACTCAACGAAAGTAGCTCACGACGGGTTCGCATATTGACAAAACTTCTAGATTAAGAAAAGAATGACCGTGTTCCATCCTATGACACCACCTAATATCGGCTTAACACACTTTCTTATGTTAAAATAACCTTACATTGCATTGAACTAAGCTAAAAGAGATTACATGTGTAGAAGTATGATATCAACATGGAAAGCTCTAATGATAAAACTCGGCTTCATAAATCAACGAAAGTAGCTCACGACGGGTTTGCCTATTGACAAAACTTCTATATTAAGAAAAGAATGACCGTATTCCAACCTATGACACCACCTTATGTCGGCTTAAAACACTTCTTATGTCAAAGTAACCTTACATTGCATTGAACTAAGCTAAAAGAGATTACATGTGTAGAAGTATGATATGAACATGGAAAGCTCTAAGGATCAAACTCGGCTTCATAACTCAACGAAAGTAGCTCACGACGGGTTCGCATATTGACAAAACTTCTAGATTAAGAAAAGAATGACCGTGTTCCATCCTATGACATCACCTTATGTCGGCTTAAAACACTTCTTATGTCAAAGTAACCTTACATTGCATTGAACTAAGCTAAAAGAGATTACATGTGTAGAAGTATGATTTGAACATGGAAAGCTCTAAGGATCAAACTTGCCTTCATAACTCAACGAAAGTAGCTCACGACGGGTTCGCCTATTGAAAAACTTCTAGATTAAGGAAAGAATGACCGTGTTCCATCCTATAACACCACCTTATGTCGGCTTAACACACTTTCTTATGTCAAAGTACCCTTACATTGCATTGAACTAAGCTAAAAGAGATTACATGTGTAGAAGTATGATATCAACATGGAAAACTCGAATGATCAAACTAGGCTTCATAACTCAACGAAAGTAGCTCACGACGGGTTCGCCTATTGACAAAACTTCGAGATTAAGAAAATAATGACCGTATTCCAACCTATGACACCACCTTATGTCGGCTTAAAACACTTCTTATGTCAAAGTAACCTTACATTGCATTGAACTAAGCTAAAAGAGAGTACATGTGTAGAAGTATGATATGAACATGGAATGCTCTAAGGATCAAACTCGGCTTCATAACTCAACGAAAGTAGCTCACGACGGGTTCGCCTATTGACAAACTTCTAGATTAATAAAAGAATGAACGTGTTCCATCCTATGACACCACCTTATGTCGGCTTAACACACTTTCTTATGTCAAAGTAACCTTACATTGTATTGAACTAAGCTAAAAGAGATTACATGTGTAGAAGTATGATATGAACATGGAAAGCTCTAAGGATCAAACTTGGCTTCATAACTCAACGAAAGTAGCTCACGACGGGTTCGCCTATTGAAAAACTTCTAGATTAAGGAAAGAATGACCGTGTTCCATCCTATGACACCACCTAATATCGGCTTAACACACTTTCTTATGTTAAAATAACCTTACATTGCATTGAACTAAGCTAAAAGAGATTACATGTGTAAAAGTATGATATCAACATGGAAAGCTCTAATGATAAAACTCGGCTTTATAAATCAACGAAAGTAGCTCACGACGGGTTTGCCTATTGACAAAACTTCTAGATTAAGAAAAGAATGACCGTATTCCAACCTATGACACCACCTTATGTCGGCTTAAAACACTTCTTATGTCAAAGTAACCTTACATTGCATTGAACTAAGCTAAAAGAGATTACATGTGTAGAAGTATGATATGAACATGGAAAGCTCTAAGGATCAAACTTGGCTTCATAACTCAACGAAAGTAGCTCACGACGGGTTCGCCTATTGAAAAACTTCTAGATTAAGGAAAGAATGACCGTGTTCCATCCTATGACACCACCTAATATCGGCTTAACACACTTTCTTATGTTAAAATAACCTTACATTGCATTGAACTAAGCTAAAAGAGATTACATGTGTAAAAGTATGATATCAACATGGAAAGCTCTAATGATAAAACTCGGCTTCATATATCAACGAAAGTAGCTCACGACGGGTTTGCCTATTGACAAAACTTCTATATTAAGAAAAGAATGACCGTATTCCAACCTATGACACCACCTTATGTCGGCTTAAAACATTTCTTATGTCAAAGTAACCTTACATTGCATTGAACTAAGCTAAAAGAGATTACATGTGTAGAAGTATGATATGAACATGGAAAGCTCTAAGGATCAAACTTGGCTTCATAACTCAACGAAAGTAGCTCACGACGGGTTCGCCTATTAAAAACTTCTAGATTAAGGAAAGAATGACCGTGTTCCATCCTATGACACCACCTAATATCGGCTTAACACACTTTCTTATGTTAAAATAACCTTACATTGCATTGAACTAAGCTAAAAGAGATTACATGTGTAAAAGTATGATATCAACATGGAAAGCTCTAATGATAAAACTCGGCTTCATAAATCAACGAAAGTAGCTCACGACGGGTTTGCCTATTGACAAAACTTCTATATTAAGAAAAGAATGACCGTATTCCAACCTATGACACCACCTTATATCGGCTTAAAACACTTCTTATGTCAAAGTAACCTTACATTGCATTGAACTAAGCTAAAAGAGATTACATATGTAGAAGTATGATATGAACATGGAAAGCTCTAAGGATCACACTTGCCTTCATAACTCAACGAAAGTAGCTCACGACGGGTTCGCCTATTGAAAAACTTCTAGATTAAGGAAAGAATGACCGTGTTCCATCCTATAACACCACCTTATGTCGGCTTAACACACTTTCTTATGTCAAAGTACCCTTACATTGCATTGAACTAAGCTAAAAGAGATTACATGTGTAGAAGTATGATATCAACATGGAAAACTCGAATGATCAAACTCGGCTTCATAACTCAACGAAAGTAGCTCACGACGGGTTTGCCTATTGACAAAACTTCGAGATTAATAAAAGAATGACCGTATTCCAACCTATGACACCACCTTATGTCGGCTTAAAACACTTCTTATGTCAAAGTAACCTTACATTGCATTGAACTAAGCTAAAAGAGAGTACATGTGTAGAAGTATGATATGAACATGGAATGCTCTAAGGATCAAACTCGGCTTCATAACTCAACGAAAGTAGCTCACTACGGGTTCACCTATTGACAAACTTCTAGATTACTAAAAGAATGAACGTGTTCCATCCTATGACACCACCTTATGTCGGCTTAACACACTTTCTTATGTCAAAGTAACCTTACATTGTATTGAACTAAGCTAAAAGAGATTACATGTGTAGAAGTATAATATGAACATGGAAAGTTTTAAGGATCAAACTCGGCTTCATAACTCAACGAAAGTAGCTCACGACGGTTTCGCATATTGACAAAACTTCTAGATTAAGAAAAGAATGACCGTGTTCCATCCTATGACATCACCTTATGTCGGCTTAAAACACTTCTTATGTCAAAGTAACCTTACATTGCATTGAACTAAGCTAAAAGAGATTACATGTGTAGAAGTATGATATGAACATGGAAAGCTCTAAGGATCAAACTCGGCTTCATAACTCAACAAAAGTAGCTCACGACGGGTTCGCCTATTGAAAAACTTCTAGATTAAGGAAAGAATGACCGTGTTCCATCCTATAACACCACCTTATGTCGGCTTAACACACTTTCTTATGTCAAAGTACCCTTACATTGCATTGAACTAAGCTAAAAGAGATTACATGTGTAGAAGTATGATATCAACATGGAAAACTCGAATGATCAAACTCGGCTTCATAACTCAACGAAAGTAGCTCACGACGGGTTCGCCTATTGACAAAACATCTAGATTAAGAAAAGAATGACCGTATTCCAACCTATGACACCACCTTATGTCGGCTTAAAACATTTCTTATGTCAAAGTAACCTTACATTGCATTGAACTAAGCTAAAAGAGATTACATGTGTAGAAGTATGATATGAACATGGAAAGCTCTAAGGATCAAACTTGGCTTCATAACTCAACGAAAGTAGCTCACGACGGGTTCGCCTATTAAAAACTTCTAGATTAAGGAAAGAATGACCGTGTTCCATCCTATGACACCACCTAATATCGGCTTAACACACTTTCTTATGTTAAAATAACCTTACATTGCATTGAACTAAGCTAAAAGAGATTACATGTGTAAAAGTATGATATCAACATGGAAAGCTCTAATGATAAAACTCGGCTTCATAAATCAACGAAAGTAGCTCACGACGGGTTTGCCTATTGACAAAACTTCTATATTAAGAAAAGAATGACCGTATTCCAACCTATGACACCACCTTATATCGGCTTAAAACACTTCTTATGTCAAAGTAACCTTACATTGCATTGAACTAAGCTAAAAGAGATTACATATGTAGAAGTATGATATGAACATGGAAAGCTCTAAGGATCACACTTGCCTTCATAACTCAACGAAAGTAGCTCACGACGGGTTCGCCTATTGAAAAACTTCTAGATTAAGGAAAGAATGACCGTGTTCCATCCTATAACACCACCTTATGTCGGCTTAACACACTTTCTTATGTCAAAGTACCCTTACATTGCATTGAACTAAGCTAAAAGAGATTACATGTGTAGAAGTATGATATCAACATGGAAAACTCGAATGATCAAACTCGGCTTCATAACTCAACGAAAGTAGCTCACGACGGGTTTGCCTATTGACAAAACTTCGAGATTAATAAAAGAATGACCGTATTCCAACCTATGACACCACCTTATGTCGGCTTAAAACACTTCTTATGTCAAAGTAACCTTACATTGCATTGAACTAAGCTAAAAGAGAGTACATGTGTAGAAGTATGATATGAACATGGAATGCTCTAAGGATCAAACTCGGCTTCATAACTCAACGAAAGTAGCTCACTACGGGTTCACCTATTGACAAACTTCTAGATTACTAAAAGAATGAACGTGTTCCATCCTATGACACCACCTTATGTCGGCTTAACACACTTTCTTATGTCAAAGTAACCTTACATTGTATTGAACTAAGCTAAAAGAGATTACATGTGTAGAAGTATAATATGAACATGGAAAGTTTTAAGGATCAAACTCGGCTTCATAACTCAACGAAAGTAGCTCACGACGGTTTCGCATATTGACAAAACTTCTAGATTAAGAAAAGAATGACCGTGTTCCATCCTATGACATCACCTTATGTCGGCTTAAAACACTTCTTATGTCAAAGTAACCTTACATTGCATTGAACTAAGCTAAAAGAGATTACATGTGTAGAAGTATGATATGAACATGGAAAGCTCTAAGGATCAAACTCGGCTTCATAACTCAACAAAAGTAGCTCACGACGGGTTCGCCTATTGAAAAACTTCTAGATTAAGGAAAGAATGACCGTGTTCCATCCTATAACACCACCTTATGTCGGCTTAACACACTTTCTTATGTCAAAGTACCCTTACATTGCATTGAACTAAGCTAAAAGAGATTACATGTGTAGAAGTATGATATCAACATGGAAAACTCGAATGATCAAACTCGGCTTCATAACTCAACGAAAGTAGCTCACGACGGGTTCGCCTATTGACAAAACTTCGAGATTAAGAAAAGAATGACCGTATTCCAACCTATGACACCACCTTATGTCGGCTGAAAACACTTCCTATGTCAAAGTAACCTTACATTGCATTGAACTAAGCTAAAAGAGAGTACATGTGTAGAAGTATGATATGAACATGGAATGCTCTAAGGATCAAACTCGGCTTCATAACTCAACGAAAGTAGCTCACGACGGGTTCGCCTATTGACAAACTTCTAGATTAATAAAAGAATGAACGTGTTCCAACCTATGACACCACCTTATGTCGGCTTAACACACTTTCTTATGTCAAAGTACCTTTACATTGCATTGGACTAAGGTAAAAGAGATTACATGTGTAGAAGTATGATATCAACATGTAAAGCTCTCATGATCAAACTCGGCTTCATAACTCAACGAAAGTAGCTCACGACGGGTTCGCCTATTGACAAAACATCTAGATTAAGAAAAGAATGACCGTATTCCAACCTATGACACCACCTTATGTCGGCTTAAAACACTTCTTATGTCAAAGTAACCTAACATTGCATTGAACTAAGCTAAAAGAGATTACATGTGTAGAAGTATGATATGAACATGGAAAGCTCTAAGGATCAAACTTGGCTTCATAACTCAAGGAAAGTAGCTCACGACGGGTTCGCCTATTGAAAAACTTCTAGATTAAGGAAAGAATGAACGTGTTCTATCCTATAACACCACTTTATGTCGGCTTAACACACTTTCTTATGTCAAAGTAACCTTACATTGCATTGAACTAAGCTAAAAGAGATTACATGTGTAGAAGTATGATATGAACATGGAAAGCTTTAAGGATCAAACTCGGCTTCATAACTCAACGAAAGTAGCTCACGACGGGTTCGCATATTGACAAAACTTCTAGATTAAGAAAAGAATGACCGTGTTCCATCCTATGACATCACCTTATGTCGGCTTAAAACACTTCTTATGTCAAAGTAACCTTACATTGCATTGAACTAAGCTAAAAGAGATTACATGTGTAGAAGTATGATATGAACATGGAAAGCTCTAAGGATCAAACTCGGCTTCATAACTCAACGAAAGTAGCTCACGACGGGTTCGCATATTGACAAAACTTCTAGATTAAGAAAAGAATGACCGTGTTCCATCCTATGACACCACCTAATATCGGCTTAACACACTTTCTTATGTTAAAATAACCTTACATTGCATTGAACTAAGCTAAAAGAGATTACATGTGTAGAAGTATGATATCAACATGGAAAGCTCTAATGATAAAACTCGGCTTCAAAAATCAACGAAAGTAGCTCACGACGGGTTTGCCTATTGACAAAACTTCTATATTAAGAAAAGAATGACCGTATTCTAACTTATGATACCACCTTATGTCGGCTTAAAACACTTCTTATGTCAAAGTAACCTTACATTGCATTGAACTAAGCTAAAAGAGATTACATGTGTAGAAGTATGATATGAACATGGAAAGCTCTAAGGATCAAACTCGGCTTCATAACTCAACGAAAGTAGCTCACGACGGGTTCGCATATTGACAAAACTTCTAGATTAAGAAAAGAATGACCGTGTTCCATCCTATGACACCACCTAATATCGGCTTAACACACTTTCTTATGTTAAAATAACCTTACATTGCATTGAACTAAGCTAAAAGAGATTACATGTGTAGAAGTATGATATCAGTATGGAAAGCTCTAATGATAAAACTCGGCTTCATAAATCAACGAAAGTAGCTCACGACGGGTTTGCCTATTGACAAAACTTCTATATTAAGAAAAGAATGACCGTATTCCAACCTATGACACCACCTTATGTCGGCTTAAAACACTTCTTATGTCAAAGTAACCTTACATTGCATTGAACTAAGCTAAAAGAGATTACATGTGTAGAAGTATGATATGAACATGGAAAGCTCTAAGGATCAAACTTGGCTTCATAACTCAACGAAAGTAGCTCACGACGGGTTCGCCTATTAAAAACTTCTAGATTAAGGAAAGAATGACCGTGTTCCATCCTATAACACCACCTAATATCGGCTTAACACACTTTCTTATGTTAAAATAACCTTACATTGCATTGAACTAAGCTAAAAGAGATTATATGTGTAAAAGTATGATATCAACATGGAAAGCTCTAATGATAAAACTCGGCTTCATAAATCAACGAAAGTAGCTCACGACGGGTTTGCCTATTGACAAAACTTCTATATTAAGAAAAGAATGACCGTATTCCAATCTATGACACCACCTTATGTCGGCTTAAAACACTTCTTATGTCAAAGTAACCTTACATTGCATTGAACTAAGCTAAAAGAGATTACATGTGTAGAAGTATGATATGAACATGGAAAGCTCTAAGGATCAAACTTGGCTTCATAACGCAACGAAAGTAGCTCACGACGGGTTCGCCTATTGAAAAACTTCTAGATTAAGGAAAGAATGACCGTGTTACATCCTATGACACCACCTAATATCGGCTTAACACACTTTCTTATGTTAAAATAACCTTACATTGCATTGAACTAAGCTAAAAGAGATTACATGTGTAAAAGTATGATATCAACATGGAAAGCTCTAATGATAAAACTCGGCTTCATAAATCAACGAAAGTAGCTCACGACGGGTTTGCCTATTGACAAAACTTCTATATTAAGAAAAGAATGACTGTATTCCAACCTATGACACCACCTTATGTCGGCTTAAACCACTTCTTATGTCAAAGTAACCTTACATTGCATTGAACTAAGCTAAAAGAGATTACATGTGTAGAAGTATGATATGAACATGGAAAGCTCTAAGGATCAAACTTGCCTTCATAACTCAATGAAAGTAGCTCACGACGGGTTCGCCTATTGAAAAACTTCTAGATTAAGGAAATAATGACCGTGTTCAATCCTATAACACCACCTTATGTCGGCTTAACACACTTTCTTATGTCAAAGTACCCTTACATTGCATTGAACTAAGCTAAAAGAGATTACATGTGTAGAAGTATGATATCAACATGGAAAACTCGAATGATCAAACTCGGCTTCATAACTCAACGAAAGTAGCTCACGACGAGTTCGCCTATTGACAAAACTTCGAGATTAAGAAAAGAATGACCGTATTCCAACCTATGACACCACCTTATGTCGGCCTAAAACACTTCTTATGTCAAAGTAACCTTACATTGCATTGAACTAAGCTAAAAGAGAGAGTACATGTGTAGAAGTATGATATGAACATGGAATGCTCTAAGGATCAAACTCGGCTTCATAACTCAACGAAAGTAGCTCACGACGGGTTCGCCTATTGACAAACTTCTAGATTAATAAAAGAATGAACGTGTTCCATCCTATGACACCACCTTATGTCGGCTTAACACACTTTCTTATGTCAAAGTAACCTTATATTGTATTGAACTAAGGTAAAAGAGATTACATGTGTAGAAGTATGATATGAACATGGAAAGCTTTAAGGATCAAACTCGTCTTCATAACTCAACGAAAGTAGCTCACGACGGGTTCGCATATTGACAAAACTTCTAGATTAAGAAAAGAATGACCGTGTTCCATCCTATGACATCACCTTATGTCGGCTTAAAACACTTCTTATGTCAAAGTAACCTTACATTGCATTGAACTAAGCTAAAAGAGATTACATGTGTAGAAGTATGATATGAACATGGAAATCTCTAAGGATCAAACTCGGCTTCATAACTCAACAAAAGTAGCTCACGACGGGTTCGCCTATTGACAAAACTTCTAGTTTAAGGAAAGATTGACCACGTTCCAACCTATGACACCAACTTATGTCGGCTTAACACACTTTCTTATGTCAAAGTACCCTTACATTGCATTGAACTAAGGTAAAAGAGATTACATGTGTAGAAGTATGATATCAACATGTAAAGCTCTAATGATCAAACTCGGCTTCATAACTCAACGAAAGTAGCTCACGACGGGTTCGCCTATTGACAAAACTTCTAGATAAAGAAAAGAATGACCGTATTCCAACCTATGACACCACCTTATGTCGGCCTAAAACACTTCTTATGTCAAAGTAACCTAACATTGCATTGAACTAAGCTAAAAGAGATTACATGTGTAGAAGTATGATATGAACATGGAATGCTCTAAGGATCAAACTCGGCTTCATAAGTCAACGAAAGTAGCTCACGACGGGTTCGCCTATTGACAAAACTTTTAGATTAAAAAAAGAATGACCATGTTCCATCCTATGACACCACCTTATGTCGGCTTAACACACTTTCTTATGTCAAAGTAACCTTACATTGCATTGAACTAAGCTAAAAGAGATTACAAGTGTAGAAGTATGATATGAACATGGAATGCTTTAAGGATCAAACTTGGCTTCATAAGTCAACGAAAGTAGCTCACGACGGGTTCGCCTATTGACAAAACTTCTAGATTAAGAAAAGAATGACCGTGTTCCATCCTATGACACCACCTTATGTCGGCTTAACACACTTTCTTATGTCAAAGTAACCTTACATTGCATTGAACTAAGCTAAAAGAGATTACATGTGTAGAAGTATGATATGAACATGGAAAACTCTAAGGATCAAACTCGGCTTCATAACTCAACGAAAGTAGCTCACGACGGGTTCGCCTATTGACAAAACTTCTAGATGAAGGAAAGAATGACAACGTTCCAACCTATGACACCACCTTATGTCGGCTTAACACACTTTCTTATGTCAAAGTACCCTTACATTGCATTGAACTAAGCTAAAAGAGATTACATGTGTAGAAGTATGATATCAACATGGAAAGCTCTAATGATCAAACTCGGCTTCATATCTCAACGAAAGTAGCTCACAACGGGTTCGCCTATTGACAAATCTTCTAAATTAAGAAAAGAATGACCGTATTCCAACCTATGACACCACCTTATGTCGGCTTAAAACACTTCATATGTCAAAGTAACCTTACATTGCATTGAACTAAGCTAAAAGAGATTACATGTGTAAAAGTATGATATGAACATGGAAAGCTCTAAGGATCAAACTTGGCTTCATAACTCAAGGAAAGTAGCTCACGACGGGTTCGCCTATTGAAAAACTTCTAGATTAAGGAAAGAATGACCGTGTTCCATCCTATGACACCACCTAATATCGGCTTAACACACTTTCTTATGTTAAAATAACCTTACATTGCATTGAACTAAGCTAAAAGAGATTACATGTGTCAAAGTATGATATCAACATGGAAAGCTCTAATGATAAAACTCGGCTTCATAAATCAACGAAAGTAGCTCACGACGGGTTTGCCTATTGACAAAACTTCTAGATTAAGAAAAGAATGACTGTATTCCAACCTATGACACTAACTTTTGTCGGCTTAAAACACTTCTTATGTCAAAGTAACCTTACATTGCATTGAACTAAGCTAAAAGAGATTACATGTGTAGAAGTATGATATGAACATGGAAAGCTCTAAGGATCAAACTTGGCTTCATAACTCAACGAAAGTAGCTCACGACGGGTTCGCCTATTGAAAAACTTCTAGATTTAGGAAAGAATGACCGTGTTCCATCCTATAACACCACCTTATGTTGGCTTAACACACTTTCTTATGTCAAAGTACCCTTACATTGCATTGAACTAAGCTAAAAGAGATTACATGTGTAGAAGTATGATATCAACATGGAAAACTCTAATGATTAAACTCGGCTTCATAACTCAACGAAAGTAGTTCACGATGGGTTCGCCTATTGACAAACTTCTAGATTAAGAAAATAATGAACGTGTTCCATCCTATGACACCACCTTATGTCGGCTTAACACACTTTCTTATGTCAAAGTAACCTTACATTGCATTGAACTAAGCTAAAAGAGATTACATGTGTAGAAGTATGATATCAACATGGAAAACTCTAATGATCAAACTCGGCTTCATAACTCAACGAAAGTAGCTCACGACGGGTTCGCCTATTGACAAAACTTCGAGATTAAGAAAAGAATGACTTTATTCCAACCTATGACACCACCTTATGTCGGCTTAAAACACTTCTTATGTCAAAGTAACCTAACATTGCATTGAACTAAGCTAAAAGAGATTACATGTGTAGAAGTATGATATGAACATGGAATGCTCTAAGGATCAAACTCGGCTTCATAACTCAACGAAAGTAGCTCACGACGGGTTCGCCTATTGACAAAACTTCTATATTAAGAAAAGAATGACCGTGTTCCATCCTATGACACCACCTTATGTCGGCTTAACACACTTTCTTATGTCAAAGTAACCTTACATTGCATTGAACTAAGCTAAAAGAGATTACATGTGTAGAAGTATGATATGAACATGGAAAGCTCTAAGGATCAAACTCGGCTTCATAACTCAACGAAAGTAGCTCACGACGGGTTCGCCTATTGACAACACTTCTAGATTAAGGAAAGAATGACAACGTTCCAACCTATGACACCACCTTATGTCGGCTTAACACACTTTCTTATGTCAAAGTACCCTTACATTGCATTGAACTAAGGTAAAAGAGATTACATGTGTAGAAGTATGATATCAACATGGAAAGCTCTAATGATCAAACTCCGCTTCATAACTCAACGAAAGTAGCTCACAACGGGTTCGCCTATTGACAAAACTTCTAGATTAAGAAAAGAATGACCGTATTCCAGCCTATGACACCATCTTATGTCGGCTTAAAACACTTCATATGTCAAAGTAACCTTACATTGCATTGAACTAAGCTAAAAGAGATTACATGTGTAAAAGTATGATATGAACATGGAAAGCTCTAAGGATCAAACTTGGCTTCATAACTCAAGGAAAGTAGCTCACGACGGGTTCGCCTATTGAAAAACTTCTAGATTAAGAAAAGAATGACCGTATTCCAACCTATGACACCACCTTATATCGGCTTAACACACTTTCTTATGTTAAAATAACCTTACATTGCATTGAACTAAGCTAAAAGAGATTACATGTGTAAAAGTATGATATCAACATGGAAAGCTCTAATGATCAAACTCGACTTCATAACTCAACGAAAGTAGCTCACGACGGGTTCGCCTATTGACAAAACTTCTAGATTAAGAAAAGAATGACCACGTTCCAACCTATGACACCACCTTATGTCGGCTTAACACACTTTCTTATGTCAAAGTACCCTTACATTGCATTGAACTAAGCTAAAAGAGATTACATGTGTAGAAGTATGATATGAACATGAAAAACTCTAATGATCAAACTCGACTTCATAACTCAACGAAAGTAGCTCACGACGGGTTCGCCTATTGACAAAACTTCTAGATTAAGAAAAGAATGACCGTGTTCCATCCTATGACACCACCTTATGTCGGCTTAAAACACTTCTTATGTCAAAGTAACCTTACATTGCATTGAACTAAGCTAAAAGAGATTACATGTGTAGAAGTATGATATGAACATGGAAAGCTCTAAGGATCAAACTCGGCTTCATAACTCAACAAAAGTAGCTCACGACGGGTTCGCCTATTGACAAAACTTCTAGATTAAGAAAAGAATGACCGTGTTCCATCCTATGACACCACCTTATGTCGGCTTAAAACACTTCTTATGTCAAAGTAACCTTACATTGCATTGAACTAAGCTAAAAGAGATTACATGTGTAGAAGTATGATATGAACATGGAAAGCTCTAAGGATCAAACTTGGCTTCATAACTCAACGAAAGTAGCTCACGATAGGTTCGCCTATTGAAAAACTTCTAGACTAAGAAAAGAATGACCGTATTCCATCCTATGACACCACCTTATGTCGGCTTAACACACTTTCTTATGTCAGAGTAACCTTACATTGCATTGAACTAAGCTAAAAGAGATTACATGTGTAGAAGTATGATATCAACATGAAAAACTCTAATGATCAAACTCGACTTCATAACTCAACGAAAGTAGCTCACGACGGGTTCGCCTATTGACAAAACTTCTAGATTAAGAAAAGAATGACCGTGTTCCATCCTATGACACCACCTTATGTCGGCTTAAAACACTTCTTATGTCAAAGTAACCTTACATTGCATTGAACTAAGCTAAAAGAGATTACATGTGTAGAAGTATGATATCAACATGGAAAACTCTAATGATCAAACTCGGCTTCATAACTCAACGAAAGTAGCTCACGACGGGTTCGCCTATTGACAAAACTTCTAGATTAAGAAAAGAATGACCGTGTTCCATCCTATGACACCACCTTATGTCGGCTTAAAACACTTCTTATGTCAAAGTAACCTTACATTGCATTGAACTAAGCTAAAAGAGATTACATGTGTAGAAGTATGATATGAACATGGAAAGCTCTAAGGATCAAACTTGGCTTCATAACTCAACGAAAGTAGCTCACGATAGGTTCGCCTATTGAAAAACTTCTAGACTAAGAAAAGAATGACCGTATTCCATCCTATAACACCACCTTATGTCGGCTTAACACACTTTCTTATGTCAAAGTACCCTTACATTGCATTGAACTAAGCTAAAAGAGATTACATGTGTAGAAGTATGATATGAACATGGAAAGCTCTAAGGATCAAACTCGGCTTCATAACTCAACAAAAGTAGCTCACGACGGGTTCGCCTATTGACAAAACTTCTAGACTAAGAAAAGAATGACCGTATTCCATCCTATGACACCACCTTATGTCGGCTTAACACACTTTCTTATGTCAAAGTATCCTTACATTGCATTGAACTAAGCTAAAAGAGATTACATGTGTAGAAGTATGATATGAACATGGAAAACTCTAATGATCAAACTCGGCTTCATAACTCAACGAAAGTAGCTCACGACGGGTTCGCTTATTGACAAAACTTCTAGTTTAAGGAAAGAATGACCACGTTCCAACCTATGACACCACCTTATGTCGGCTTAACACACTTTCTTATGTCAGAGTAACCTTACATTGCATTGAACTAAGCTAAAAGAGATTACATGTGTAGAAGTATGATATCAACATGGAAAACTCTAATGATCAAACTCGGCTTCATAACTCAACGAAAGTAGCTCACGACGGGTTCGCCTATTGATAAAACTTCTAGATTAAGAAAAGAATGACTGTGTTCCATCCTATGACACCACCTTATGTCGGCTTAAAACACTTCTTATGTCAAAGTAACCTAACATTGCATTGAACTAAGCTAAAAGAGATTACATGTGTAGAAGTATGATATGAACATGGAATGCTCTAAGGATCAAACTCGGCTTCATAACTCAACAAAAGTAGCTCACGACGGGTTCGCTTATTGACAAAACTTCTAGTTTAAGGAAAGAATGACCACGTTCCAACCTATGACACCACCTTATGTCGGCTTAACACACTTTCTTATGTCAGAGTAACCTTACATTGCATTGAACTAAGCTAAAAGAGATTACATGTGTAGAAGTATGATATCAACATGGAAAACTCTAATGATCAAACTCGGCTTCATAACTCAACGAAAGTAGCTCACGACGGGTTCGCTTATTGACAAAACTTCTAGTTTAAGGAAAGAATGACCACGTTCCAACCTATGACACCACCTTATGTCGGCTTAACACACTTTCTTATGTCAGAGTAACCTTACATTGCATTGAACTAAGCTAAAAGAGATTACATGTGTAGAAGTATGATATCAACATGAAAAACTCTAATGATCAAACTCGACTTCATAACTCAACGAAAGTAGCTCACGACGGGTTCGCCTATTGACAAAACTTCTAGACTATGAAAAGAATGACCGTATTCCATCCTATGACACCACCTTATGTCGGCTTAACACACTTTCTTATGTCAAAGTATCCTTACATTGCATTGAACTAAGCTAAAAGAGATTACATGTGTAAAAGTATGATATCAACATGGAATGCTCTAAGGATCAAACTCGGCTTCATAACTCAACGAAAGTAGCTCACGACGGGTTCGCTTATTGACAAAACTTCTAGTTTAAGGAAAGAATGACCACGTTCCAACCTATGACACCACCTTATGTCGGCTTAACACACTTTCTTATGTCAGAGTAACCTTACATTGCATTGAACTAAGCTAAAAGAGATTACATGTGTAGAAGTATGATATCAACATGAAAAACTCTAATGATCAAACTCGACTTCATAACTCAACGAAAGTAGCTCACGACGGGTTCGCCTATTGACAAAACTTCTAGATTAAGAAAAGAATGACCGTGTTCCATCCTATGACACCACCTTATGTCGGCTTAAAACACTTCTTATGTCAAAGTAACCTTACATTGCATTGAACTAAGCTAAAAGAGATTACATGTGTAGAAGTATGATATGAACATGGAAAGCTCTAAGGATCAAACTCGGCTTCATAACTCAACAAAAGTAGCTCACGACGGGTTCGCCTATTGACAAAACTTCTAGACTATGAAAAGAATGACCGTATTCCATCCTATGACACCACCTTATGTCGGCTTAACACACTTTCTTATGTCAAAGTATCCTTACATTGCATTGAACTAAGCTAAAAGAGATTACATGTGTAGAAGTATGATATGAACATGGAAAACTCTAATGATCAAACTCGGCTTCATAACTCAACGAAAGTAGCTCACGACGGGTTCGCTTATTGACAAAACTTCTAGTTTAAGGAAAGAATGACCACGTTCCAACCTATGACACCACCTTATGTCGGCTTAACACACTTTCTTATGTCAGAGTAACCTTACATTGCATTGAACTAAGCTAAAAGAGATTACATGTGTAGAAGTATGATATCAACATGGAAAACTCTAATGATCAAACTCGGCTTCATAACTCAACGAAAGTAGCTCACGACGGGTTCGCCTATTGACAAAACTTCGAGATTAAGAAAAGAATGACTGTATTCCAACCTATGACACCACCTTATGTCGGCTTAAAACACTTCTTATGTCAAAGTAACCTAACATTGCATTGAACTAAGCTAAAAGAGATTACATGTGTAGAAGTATGATATGAACATGGAATGCTCTAAGGATCAAACTCGGCTTCATAACTCAACAAAAGTAGCTCACGTCGGGTTCGCTTATTGACAAAACTTCTAGTTTAAGGAAAGAATGACCACGTTCCAACCTATGACACCACCTTATGTCGGCTTAACACACTTTCTTATGTCAGAGTAACCTTACATTGCATTGAACTAAGCTAAAAGAGATTACATGTGTAGAAGTATGATATCAACATGGAAAACTCTAATGATCAAACTCGGCTTCATAACTCAACGAAAGTAGCTCACGACGGGTTCGCCTATTGACAAAACTTCTAGATTAAGAAAAGAATGACCGTGTTCCATCCTATGACACCACCTTATGTCGGCTTAAAACACTTCTTATGTCAAAGTAACCTTACATTGCATTGAACTAAGCTAAAAGAGATTACATGTGTAGAAGTATGATATGAACATGGAAAGCTCTAAGGATCAAACTTGGCTTCATAACTCAACGAAAGTAGCTCACGATAGGTTCGCCTATTGAAAAACTTCTAGACTAAGAAAAGAATGACCGTATTCCATCCTATAACACCACCTTATGTCGGCTTAACACACTTTCTTATGTCAAAGTACCCTTACATTGCATTGAACTAAGCTAAAAGAGATTACATGTGTAGAAGTATGATATGAACATGGAAAGCTCTAAGGATCAAACTCGGCTTCATAACTCAACAAAAGTAGCTCACGACGGGTTCGCCTATTGACAAAACTTCTAGACTAAGAAAAGAATGACCGTATTCCATCCTATGACACCACCTTATGTCGGCTTAACACACTTTCTTATGTCAAAGTATCCTTACATTGCATTGAACTAAGCTAAAAGAGATTACATGTGTAGAAGTATGATATGAACATGGAAAACTCTAATGATCAAACTCGGCTTCATAACTCAACGAAAGTAGCTCACGACGGGTTCGCTTATTGACAAAACTTCTAGTTTAAGGAAAGAATGACCACGTTCCAACCTATGACACCACCTTATGTCGGCTTAACACACTTTCTTATGTCAGAGTAACCTTACATTGCATTGAACTAAGCTAAAAGAGATTACATGTGTAGAAGTATGATATCAACATGGAAAACTCTAATGATCAAACTCGGCTTCATAACTCAACGAAAGTAGCTCACGACGGGTTCGCCTATTGATAAAACTTCTAGATTAAGAAAAGAATGACTGTGTTCCATCCTATGACACCACCTTATGTCGGCTTAAAACACTTCTTATGTCAAAGTAACCTTACATTGCATTGAACTAAGCTAAAAGAGATTACATGTGTAGAAGTATGATATGAACATGGAAAGCTCTAAGGATCAAACTTGGCTTCATAACTCAACGAAAGTAGCTCACGACAGGTTCGCCTATTGAAAAACTTCTAGATTAAGGAAAAAATGACCGTGTTCCATCCTATAACACCACCTTATGTCGGCTTAACACACTTTCTTATGTCAAAGTATCCTTACATTGCATTGAACTAAGCTAAAAGAGATTACATGTGTAAAAGTATGATATCAACATGGAATGCTCTAAGGATCAAACTCGGCTTCATAACTCAACGAAAGTAGCTCACGACGGGTTCGCTTATTGACAAAACTTCTAGTTTAAGGAAAGAATGACCACGTTCCAACCTATGACACCACCTTATGTCGGCTTAACACACTTTCTTATGTCAGAGTAACCTTACATTGCATTGAACTAAGCTAAAAGAGATTACATGTGTAGAAGTATGATATCAACATGGAAAACTCTAATGATCAAACTCGGCTTCATAACTCAAAGAAAGTAGCTCACGACGGGTTCGCCTATTGATAAAACTTCTAGATTAAGAAAAGAATGACCGTGTTCCATCCTATGACACCACCTTATGTCGGCTTAAAACACTTCTTATGTCAAAGTAACCTAACATTGCATTGAACTAAGCTAAAAGAGATTACATGTGTAGAAGTATGATATGAACATGGAATGCTCTAAGGATCAAACTCGGCTTCATAACTCAACAAAAGTAGCTCACGACGGGTTCGCTTATTGACAAAACTTCTAGTTTAAGGAAAGAATGACCACGTTCCAACCTATGACACCACCTTATGTCGGCTTAACACACTTTCTTATGTCAGAGTAACCTTACATTGCATTGAACTAAGCTAAAAGAGATTACATGTGTAGAAGTATGATATCAACATGGAAAACTCTAATGATCAAACTCGGCTTCATAACTCAACGAAAGTAGCTCACGACGGGTTCGCCTATTGACAAAACTTCGAGATTAAGAAAAGAATGACTGTATTCCAACCTATGACACCACCTTATGTCGGCTTAAAACACTTCTTATGTCAAAGTAACCTAACATTGCATTGAACTAAGCTAAAAGAGATTACATGTGTAGAAGTATGATATGAACATGGAATGCTCTAAGGATCAAACTCGGCTTCATAACTCAACAAAAGTAGCTCACGACGGGTTCGCTTATTGACAAAACTTCTAGTTTAAGGAAAGAATGACCACGTTCCAACCTATGACACCACCTTATGTCGGCTTAATACACTTTCTTATGTCAGAGTAACCTTACATTGCATTGAACTAAGCTAAAAGAGATTACATGTGTAGAAGTATGATATCAACATGGAAAACTCTAATGATCAAACTCGGCTTCATAACTCAACGAAAGTAGCTCACGACGGGTTCGCTTATTGACAAAACTTCTAGTTTAAGGAAAGAATGACCACGTTCCAACCTATGACACCACCTTATGTCGGCTTAACACACTTTCTTATGTCAGAGTAACCTTACATTGCATTGAACTAAGCTAAAAGAGATTACATGTGTAGAAGTATGATATCAACATGGAAAACTCTAATGATCAAACTCGGCTTCATAACTCAACGAAAGTAGCTCACGACGGGTTCGCCTATTGATAAAACTTCTAGATTAAGAAAAGAATGACTGTGTTCCATCCTATGACACCACCTTATGTCGGCTTAAAACACTTCTTATGTCAAAGTAACCTTACATTGCATTGAACTAAGCTAAAAGAGATTACATGTGTAGAAGTATGATATGAACATGGAAAGCTCTAAGGATCAAACTTGGCTTCATAACTCAACGAAAGTAGCTCACGACAGGTTCGCCTATTGAAAAACTTCTAGATTAAGGAAAAAATGACCGTGTTCCATCCTATAACACCACCTTATGTCGGCTTAACACACTTTCTTATGTCAAAGTATCCTTACATTGCATTGAACTAAGCTAAAAGAGATTACATGTGTAAAAGTATGATATCAACATGGAATGCTCTAAGGATCAAACTCGGCTTCATAACTCAACGAAAGTAGCTCACGACGGGTTCGCTTATTGACAAAACTTCTAGTTTAAGGAAAGAATGACCACGTTCCAACCTATGACACCACCTTATGTCGGCTTAACACACTTTCTTATGTCAGAGTAACCTTACATTGCATTGAACTAAGCTAAAAGAGATTACATGTGTAGAAGTATGATATCAACATGGAAAACTCTAATGATCAAACTCGGCTTCATAACTCAAAGAAAGTAGCTCACGACGGGTTCGCCTATTGATAAAACTTCTAGATTAAGAAAAGAATGACCGTGTTCCATCCTATGACACCACCTTATGTCGGCTTAAAACACTTCTTATGTCAAAGTAACCTAACATTGCATTGAACTAAGCTAAAAGAGATTACATGTGTAGAAGTATGATATGAACATGGAATGCTCTAAGGATCAAACTCGGCTTCATAACTCAACAAAAGTAGCTCACGACGGGTTCGCTTATTGACAAAACTTCTAGTTTAAGGAAAGAATGACCACGTTCCAACCTATGACACCACCTTATGTCGGCTTAACACACTTTCTTATGTCAGAGTAACCTTACATTGCATTGAACTAAGCTAAAAGAGATTACATGTGTAGAAGTATGATATCAACATGGAAAACTCTAATGATCAAACTCGGCTTCATAACTCAACGAAAGTAGCTCACGACGGGTTCGCCTATTGACAAAACTTCGAGATTAAGAAAAGAATGACTGTATTCCAACCTATGACACCACCTTATGTCGGCTTAAAACACTTCTTATGTCAAAGTAACCTAACATTGCATTGAACTAAGCTAAAAGAGATTACATGTGTAGAAGTATGATATGAACATGGAATGCTCTAAGGATCAAACTCGGCTTCATAACTCAACAAAAGTAGCTCACGACGGGTTCGCTTATTGACAAAACTTCTAGTTTAAGGAAAGAATGACCACGTTCCAACCTATGACACCACCTTATGTCGGCTTAATACACTTTCTTATGTCAGAGTAACCTTACATTGCATTGAACTAAGCTAAAAGAGATTACATGTGTAGAAGTATGATATCAACATGGAAAACTCTAATGATCAAACTCGGCTTCATAACTCAACGAAAGTAGCTCACGACGGGTTCGCCTATTGACAAAACTTCTAGATTAAGAAAAGAATGACCGTGTTCCATCCTATGACACCACCTTATGTCGGCTTAAAACACTTCTTATGTCAAAGTAACCTAACATTGCATTGAACTAAGCTAAAAGAGATTACATGTGTAGAAGTATGATATGAACATGGAATGCTCTAAGGATCAAACTCGGCTTCATAACTCAACAAAAGTAGCTCACGACGAGTTCGCTTATTGACAAAACTTCTAGTTTAAGGAAAGAATGACCACGTTCCAACCTATGACACCACCTTATGTCGGCTTAACACACTTTCTTATGTCAGAGTAACCTTACATTGCATTGAACTAAGCTAAAAGAGATTACATGTGTAGAAGTATGATATCAACATGGAAAACTCTAATGATCAAACTCGGCTTCATAACTCAACGAAAGTAGCTCACGACGGGTTCGCCTATTGACAAAACTTCGAGATTAAGAAAAGAATGACTTTATTCCAACCTATGACACCACCTTATGTCGGCTTAAAACACTTCTTATGTCAAAGTAACCTAACATTGCATTGAACTAAGCTAAAAGAGATTACATGTGTAGAAGTATGATATGAACATGGAATGCTCTAAGGATCAAACTCGGCTTCATAACTCAACGAAAGTAGCTCACGACGGGTTCGCCTATTGACAAAACTTCTATATTAAGAAAAGAATGACCGTGTTCCATCCTATGACACCACCTTATGTCGGCTTAACACACTTTCTTATGTCAAAGTAACCTTACATTGCATTGAACTAAGCTAAAAGAGATTACATGTGTAGAAGTATGATATGAACATGGAAAGCTCTAAGGATCAAACTCGGCTTCATAACTCAACGAAAGTAGCTCACGACAGGTTCGCCTATTGACAACACTTCTAGATTAAGGAAAGAATGACAACGTTCCAACCTATGACACCACCTTATGTCGGCTTAACACACTTTCTTATGTCAAAGTACCCTTACATTGCATTGAACTAAGGTAAAAGAGATTACATGTGTAGAAGTATGATATCAACATGGAAAGCTCTAATGATCAAACTCCGCTTCATAACTCAACGAAAGTAGCTCACAACGGGTTCGCCTATTGACAAAACTTCTAGATTAAGAAAAGAATGACCGTATTCCAGCCTATGACACCATCTTATGTCGGCTTAAAACACTTCATATGTCAAAGAAACCTTACATTGCATTGAACTAAGCTAAAAGAGATTACATGTGTAAAAGTATGATATGAACATGGAAAGCTCTAAGGATCAAACTTGGCTTCATAACTCAAGGAAAGTAGCTCACGACGGGTTCGCCTATTGAAAAACTTCTAGATTAAGAAAAGAATGACCGTATTCCAACCTATGACACCACCTTATATCGGCTTAACACACTTTCTTATGTTAAAATAACCTTACATTGCATTGAACTAAGCTAAAAGAGATTACATGTGTAAAAGTATGATATCAACATGGAAAGCTCTAATGATAAAACTCGGCTTCATAACTCAACGAAAGTAGCTCACGACGGGTTTGCCTATTGACAAAACTTCTAGATTAAGAAAAGAATGACCGTATTCCAACCTATGACACCACCTTATGTCGGCTTAAAACACTTCTTATGTCAAAGTAACCTTACATTGCATTGAACTAAGCTAAAAGAGATTACATGTGTAGAAGTATGATATGAACATGGAAAGCTCTAAGGATCAAACTTTGCTTCATAACTCAAGGAAAGTAGCTCACGACGGGTTCGCCTATTGAAAAACTTCTAGATTAAGGAAAAAATGACCGTGTTCCATCCTATAACACCACCTTATGTCGGCTTAACACACTTTCTTATGTCAAAGTACCCTTACATTGCATTGAACTAGGCTAAAAGAGATTACATGTGTAGAAGTATGATATCAACATGGAAAACTCTAATGATCAAACTCGGCTTCACAACTCAACAAAAGTAGCTCACGATGGGTTCGCCTATTGACAAAACTTCGAGATTAAGAAAAGAATGACCGTATTCCAACCTATGACACCACCTTATGTCGGCTTAAAACACTTCTTATGTCAAAGTAACCTTACATTGCATTAAACTAAGCTAAAAGAAATTACATGTGTAGAAGTATGATATGAACATGGAAAGCTCTAAGGATCAAACTCGGCTTCATAACTCAACAAAAGTAGCTCACGACGGGTTCGCTTATTGACAAAACTTCTAGTTTAAGGAAAGAATGACCACGTTCCAACCTATGACACCACCTTATGTCGGCTTAACACACTTTCTTATGTCAGAGTAACCTTACATTGCATTGAACTAAGCTAAAAGAGATTACATGTGTAGAAGTATGATATCAACATGGAAAACTCTAATGATCAAACTCGGCTTCATAACTCAACGAAAGTAGCTCACGACGGGTTCGCCTATTGATAAAACTTCGAGATTAAGAAAAGAATGACCGTGTTCCATCCTATGACACCACCTTATGTCGGCTTAAAACACTTCTTATGTCAAAGTAACCTTACATTGCATTGAACTAAGCTAAAAGAGATTACATGTGTAGAAGTATGATATGAACATGGAAAGCTCTAAGGATCAAACTTGGCTTCATAACTCAACGAAAGTAGCTCACGACAGGTTCGCCTATTGAAAAACTTCTAGATTAAGGAAAAAATGACCGTGTTCCATCCTATAACACCACCTTATGTCGGCTTAACACATTTTCTTATGTCAAAGTATCCTTACATTGCATTGAACTAAGCTAAAAGAGATTACATGTGTAGAAGTATGATATCAACATGGAAAACTCTAATGATCAAACTCGGCTTCATAACTCAACGAAAGTAGCTCACGACGGGTTCGCCTATTGACAAAACTTCGAGATTAAGAAAAGAATAACTGTATTCCAACCTATGACACCACCTTATGTCGGTTTAAAACACTTCTTATGTCAAAGTAACCTTACATTGCATTGAACTAAGCTAAAAGAGAGTACATGTGTAGAAGTATGATATGAACATGGAATGCTCTAAGGATCAAACTCGGCTTCATAACTCAACGAAAGTAGCTCATGACGGGTTCGCCTATTGACAAACTTCTAGATTAAGAAAAGAATGAACGTGTTCCATCCTATGATACCACCTTATGTCGGGTTAACACACTTTCTTATGTCAAAGTAACCTTACATTGTATTGAACTAAGCTAAAAGAGATTACATGTGAAGAAGTATGATATGAACATGGAATGCTCTAAGGATCAAACTCGGCTTCATAACTCAACGAAAGTAGCTCACGACGAGTTCGCGTATTGACAAAACTTCTAGATTAAGAAAAGAATGACCGTGTTCCATCCTATGACATCACCTTATGTCGGTTTAAAACACTTTCTTATGTCAGAGTAACCTAACATTGCATTGAACTAAGCTAAAAGAGATTACATGTGTAGAAGTATGATATGAACATGGAATGCTCTAAGGATCAAACTCGGCTTCATAACTCAACAAAAGTAGCTCACGACGAGTTCGCTTATTGACAAAACTTCTAGTTTAAGGAAAGAATGACCACGTTCCAACCTATGACACCACCTTATGTCGGCTTAACACACTTTCTTATGTCAGAGTAACCTTACATTGCATTGAACTAAGCTAAAAGAGATTACATGTGTAGAAGTATGATATCAACATGGAAAACTCTAATGATCAAACTCGGCTTCATAACTCAACGAAAGTAGCTCACGACGGGTTCGCCTATTGACAAAACTTCGAGATTAAGAAAAGAATGACTTTATTCCAACCTATGACACCACCTTATGTCGGCTTAAAACACTTCTTATGTCAAAGTAACCTAACATTGCATTGAACTAAGCTAAAAGAGATTACATGTGTAGAAGTATGATATGAACATGGAATGCTCTAAGGATCAAACTCGGCTTCATAACTCAACAAAAGTAGCTCACGACGAGTTCGCTTATTGACAAAACTTCTAGTTTAAGGAAAGAATGACCACGTTCCAACCTATGACACCACCTTATGTCGGCTTAACACACTTTCTTATGTCAGAGTAACCTTACATTGCATTGAACTAAGCTAAAAGAGATTACATGTGTAGAAGTATGATATCAACATGGAAAACTCTAATGATCAAACTCGGCTTCATAACTCAACGAAAGTAGCTCACGACGGGTTCGCCTATTGACAAAACTTCGAGATTAAGAAAAGAATGACTTTATTCCAACCTATGACACCACCTTATGTCGGCTTAAAACACTTCTTATGTCAAAGTAACCTAACATTGCATTGAACTAAGCTAAAAGAGATTACATGTGTAGAAGTATGATATGAACATGGAATGCTCTAAGGATCAAACTCGGCTTCATAACTCAACGAAAGTAGCTCACGACGGGTTCGCCTATTGACAAAACTTCTATATTAAGAAAAGAATGACCGTGTTCCATCCTATGACACCACCTTATGTCGGCTTAACACACTTTCTTATGTCAAAGTAACCTTACATTGCATTGAACTAAGCTAAAAGAGATTACATGTGTAGAAGTATGATATGAACATGGAAAGCTCTAAGGATCAAACTCGGCTTCATAACTCAACGAAAGTAGCTCACGACAGGTTCGCCTATTGACAACACTTCTAGATTAAGGAAAGAATGACAACGTTCCAACCTATGACACCACCTTATGTCGGCTTAACACACTTTCTTATGTCAAAGTACCCTTACATTGCATTGAACTAAGGTAAAAGAGATTACATGTGTAGAAGTATGATATCAACATGGAAAGCTCTAATGATCAAACTCCGCTTCATAACTCAACGAAAGTAGCTCACAACGGGTTCGCCTATTGACAAAACTTCTAGATTAAGAAAAGAATGACCGTATTCCAGCCTATGACACCATCTTATGTCGGCTTAAAACACTTCATATGTCAAAGTAACCTTACATTGCATTGAACTAAGCTAAAAGAGATTACATGTGTAAAAGTATGATATGAACATGGAAAGCTCTAAGGATCAAACTTGGCTTCATAACTCAAGGAAAGTAGCTCACGACGGGTTCGCCTATTGAAAAACTTCTAGATTAAGAAAAGAATGACCGTATTCCAACCTATGACACCACCTTATATCGGCTTAACACACTTTCTTATGTTAAAATAACCTTACATTGCATTGAACTAAGCTAAAAGAGATTACATGTGTAAAAGTATGATATCAACATGGAAAGCTCTAATGATAAAACTCGGCTTCATAACTCAACGAAAGTAGCTCACGACGGGTTTGCCTATTGACAAAACTTCTAGATTAAGAAAAGAATGACCGTATTCCAACCTATGACACCACCTTATGTCGGCTTAAAACACTTCTTATGTCAAAGTAACCTTACATTGCATTGAACTAAGCTAAAAGAGATTACATGTGTAGAAGTATGATATGAACATGGAAAGCTCTAAGGATCAAACTTTGCTTCATAACTCAAGGAAAGTAGCTCACGACGGGTTCGCCTATTGAAAAACTTCTAGATTAAGGAAAAAATGACCGTGTTCCATCCTATAACACCACCTTATGTCGGCTTAACACACTTTCTTATGTCAAAGTACCCTTACATTGCATTGAACTAGGCTAAAAGAGATTACATGTGTAGAAGTATGATATCAACATGGAAAACTCTAATGATCAAACTCGGCTTCACAACTCAACAAAAGTAGCTCACGATGGGTTCGCCTATTGACAAAACTTCGAGATTAAGAAAAGAATGACCGTATTCCAACCTATGACACCACCTTATGTCGGCTTAAAACACTTCTTATGTCAAAGTAACCTTACATTGCATTAAACTAAGCTAAAAGAAATTACATGTGTAGAAGTATGATATGAACATGGAAAGCTCTAAGGATCAAACTCGGCTTCATAACTCAACAAAAGTAGCTCACGACGGGTTCGCTTATTGACAAAACTTCTAGTTTAAGGAAAGAATGACCACGTTCCAACCTATGACACCACCTTATGTCGGCTTAACACACTTTCTTATGTCAGAGTAACCTTACATTGCATTGAACTAAGCTAAAAGAGATTACATGTGTAGAAGTATGATATCAACATGGAAAACTCTAATGATCAAACTCGGCTTCATAACTCAACGAAAGTAGCTCACGACGGGTTCGCCTATTGATAAAACTTCGAGATTAAGAAAAGAATGACCGTGTTCCATCCTATGACACCACCTTATGTCGGCTTAAAACACTTCTTATGTCAAAGTAACCTTACATTGCATTGAACTAAGCTAAAAGAGATTACATGTGTAGAAGTATGATATGAACATGGAAAGCTCTAAGGATCAAACTTGGCTTCATAACTCAACGAAAGTAGCTCACGACAGGTTCGCCTATTGAAAAACTTCTAGATTAAGGAAAAAATGACCGTGTTCCATCCTATAACACCACCTTATGTCGGCTTAACACATTTTCTTATGTCAAAGTATCCTTACATTGCATTGAACTAAGCTAAAAGAGATTACATGTGTAGAAGTATGATATCAACATGGAAAACTCTAATGATCAAACTCGGCTTCATAACTCAACGAAAGTAGCTCACGACGGGTTCGCCTATTGACAAAACTTCGAGATTAAGAAAAGAATAACTGTATTCCAACCTATGACACCACCTTATGTCGGTTTAAAACACTTCTTATGTCAAAGTAACCTTACATTGCATTGAACTAAGCTAAAAGAGAGTACATGTGTAGAAGTATGATATGAACATGGAATGCTCTAAGGATCAAACTCGGCTTCATAACTCAACGAAAGTAGCTCATGACGGGTTCGCCTATTGACAAACTTCTAGATTAAGAAAAGAATGAACGTGTTCCATCCTATGATACCACCTTATGTCGGGTTAACACACTTTCTTATGTCAAAGTAACCTTACATTGTATTGAACTAAGCTAAAAGAGATTACATGTGAAGAAGTATGATATGAACATGGAATGCTCTAAGGATCAAACTCGGCTTCATAACTCAACGAAAGTAGCTCACGACGAGTTCGCGTATTGACAAAACTTCTAGATTAAGAAAAGAATGACCGTGTTCCATCCTATGACATCACCTTATGTCGGTTTAAAACACTTCTTATGTCAAAGTAACCTTACATTGCATTGAACTAAGCTAAAAGAGATTACATGTGTAGAAGTATGATATGAACTTGGAAAGCTCTAAGGATCAAACTCGGCTTCATAACTCAACAAAAGTAGCTCACGACGGGTTCGCCTATTGACAAAACTTCTAGTTTAAGGAAAGAATGACCACGTTCCAACCTATGACACCACCTTATGTCGGCTTAACACACTTTCTTATGTCAGAGTAACCTTACATTGCATTGAACTAAGCTAAAAGAGTTTACATGTGTAGAAGTATGATATCAACATGGAAAATTCTAATGATCAAACTCGGCTTCATAACTCAACGAAAGTAGCTCACGACGGGTTCGCCTATTGACAAAACTTCTAGATTAAGAAAAGAATGACCGTGTTCCATCCTATGACACCACCTTATGTCGGCTTAACACACTTTCTTATGTCAAAGTAACCTTACATTGTATTGAACTAAGCTAAAAGAGATTACATGTATAGAAGTATGATATGAACATGGAATGCTCTAAGGATCAAACTCGGCTTCATAACTCAACGAAAGTAGCTCACGACGGGTTCGCGTATTGACAAAACTTCTAGATTAAGAAAAGAATGACCGTATTCCAACCTATGACACCACCTTATGTCGGCTTAAAACACTTCTTATGTCAAAGTAACCTAACATTGCATTGAACTAAGCTAAAAGAGATTACATGTGTAGAAGTATGATATGAACATGGAATGCTCTAAGGATCAAACTCGGCTTCATAACTCAACGAAAGTAGCTCACGACGGGTTCGCCTATTGACAAAACTTCTAGATTAAGAAAAGAATGACCGTGTTCCATCCTATGACACCACCTTATGTCGGCTTAACACACTTTCTTATGTCAAAGTAACCTTACATTGCATTGAACTAAGCTAAAAGAGATTACATGTGTAGAAGTATGATATGAACATGGAAAGCTCTAAGGATCAAACTCGGCTTCATAACTCAACGAAAGTAGCTCACGACGGGTTCGCCTATTGACAAAACTTCTAGATTAAGGAAAGAATGACAACGTTCCAACCTATGACACCACCTTATGTCGGCTTAAATCACTTTCTTATGTCAAAGTACCCTTACATTGCATTGAACTAAACTAAAAGAGATTACATGTGTAGAAGTATGATATCAACATGGAAAGCTCTAATGATCAAACTCGCCTTCATAACTCAACGAAAGTAGCTCACAACGGGTTCGCCTATTGACAAAACTTCTAGATTAAGAAAAGAATGACCGTATTCCAACCTATGACACCACCTTATGTCGGCTTAAAACACTTCATATGTCAAAGTAACCTTACACTGCATTGAACTAAGCTAAAAGAGATTACATGTGTAAAAGTAGGATATGAACATGGAAAGCTCTAAGGATCAAACTTGGCTTCATAACTCAAGGAAAGTAGCTCACGACGGGTTCGCCTATTGACAAAACTTCGAGATTAAGAAAAGAATGACAACGTTCCAACCTATGACACCACCTTATGTCGGCTTAACACACTTTCTTATGTCAAAGTACCCTTACATTGCATTGAACTAAGCTAAAAGAGATTACATGTGTAGAAGTATGATATCAACATGGAAAGCTCTAATGATCAAACTCGGCTTCATAACTCAACGAAAGTAGCTCACGACGGGTTCGCCTATTGACAAAACTTCGAGATTAAGAAAAGAATGACAACGTTCCAACCTATGACACCACCTTATGTCGGCTTAAAACACTTCATATGTCAAAGTAACCTTACACTGCATTGAACTAAGCTAAAAGAGATTACATGTGTAAAAGTAGGATATGAACATGGAAAGCTCTAAGGATCAAACTTGGCTTCATAACTCAAGGAAAGTAGCTCACGACGGGTTCGCCTATTGACAAAACTTCGAGATTAAGAAAAGAATGACCGTATTCCAACCTATGACACCACCTTATGTCGGCTTAAAACACTTCTTATGTCAAAGTAACCTAACATTGCATTGAACTAAGCTAAAAGAGATTACATGTGTAGAAGTATGATATGAACATGGAATGCTCTAAGGATCAAACTCGGCTTCATAACTCAACGAAAGTAGCTCACGACGGGTTCGCCTATTGACAAAACTTCTAGATTAAGAAAAGAATGACCGTGTTCCATCCTATGACACCACCTTATGTCGGCTTAACACACTTTCTTATGTCAAAGTAACCTTACATTGCATTGAACTAAGCTAAAAGAGATTACATGTGTAGAAGTATGATATGAACATGGAAAGCTCTAAGGATCAAACTCGGCTTCATAACTCAACGAAAGTAGCTCACGACGGGTTCGCCTATTGACAAAACTTCTAGATTAAGGAAAGAATGACAACGTTCCAACCTATGACACCACCTTATGTCGGCTTAACACACTTTCTTATGTCAAAGTACCCTTACATTGCATTGAACTAAGCTAAAAGAGATTACATGTGTAGAAGTATGATATGAACATGGAAAGCTCTAATGATCAAACTCGCCTTCATAACTCAACGAAAGTAGCTCACAACGGGTTCGCCTATTGACAAAACTTCTAGATTAAGAAAAGAATGACCGTATTCCAACCTATGACACCACCTTATGTCGGCTTAAAACACTTCATATGTCAAAGTAACCTTACACTGCATTGAACTAAGCTAAAAGAGATTACATGTGTAAAAGTAGGATATGAACATGGAAAGCTCTAAGGATCAAACTTGGCTTCATAACTCAAGGAAAGTAGCTCACGACGGGTTCGCCTATTGACAAAACTTCGAGATTAAGAAAAGAATGACAACGTTCCAACCTATGACACCACCTTATGTCGGCTTAACACACTTTCTTATGTCAAAGTACCCTTACATTGCATTGAACTAAGCTAAAAGAGATTACATGTGTAGAAGTATGATATCAACATGGAAAGCTCTAATGATCAAACTCGGCTTCATAACTCAACGAAAGTAGCTCACGACGGGTTTGCCTATTGACAAAACTTCTAGATTAAGAAAAGAATGATCGTATTCCAGCCTATGACACCACCTTATGTCGGCTTAAAACACTTCATATGTCAAAGTAACCTTACACTGCATTGAACTAAGCTAAAAGAGATTACATGTGTAAAAGTATGATATGAACATGGAAAGCTCTAAGGATCAAACTCGGCTTCATAACTCAACGAAAGTAGCTCACGACGGGTTCGCCTATTGACAAAACTTCTAGATTAAGGAAAGAATGACAACGTTCCAACCTATGACACCACCTTATGTCGGCTTAACACACTTTCTTATGTCAAAGTACCCTTACATTGCATTGAACTAAGCTAAAAGAGATTACATGTGTAGAAGTATGATATCAACATGGAAAGCTCTAATGATCAAACTCGCCTTCATAACTCAACGAAAGTAGCTCACGACGGGTTCGCGTATTGGCAAAACTTCTAGATTAAGAAAAGAATGACCGTATTCCAACCTATGACACCACCTTATTTCGGCTTAAAACACTTCTTATGTCAAAGTAACCTAACATTGCATTGAACTAAGCTAAAAGAGATTACATGTGTAGAAGTATGATATGAACATGGAATGCTCTAAGGATCAAACTCGGCTTCATAACTCAACGAAAGTAGCTCACGACGGGTTCGCCTATTGACAAAACTTCTATATTAAGAAAAGAATGACCGTGTTCCATCGTATGACACCACCTTATGTCGGCTTAACACACTTTCTTATGTCAAAGTAACCTTACATTGCATTGAACTAAGCTAAAAGAGATTACATGTGTAGAAGTATGATATGAACATGGAAAGCTCTAAGGATCAAACTCGGCTTCATAACTCAACGAAAGTAGCTCACGACGGGTTCGCCTATTTACAAAACTTCTAGATTAAGGAAAGAATGACAACGTTCCAACCTATGACACCACCTTATGTCGGCTTAACACACTTTCTTATGTCAAAGTACCCTTACATTGCATTGAACTAAGGTAAAAGAGATTACATGTGTAGAAGTATGATATCAACATGGAAAGCTCTAATGATCAAACTCCGCTTCATAACTCAACGAAAGTAGCTCACAACGGGTTCGCCTATTGACAAAACTTCTAGATTAAGAAAAGAATGACCGTATTCCAGCCTATGACACCACCTTATGTCGGCTTAAAACACTTCATATGTCAAAGTAACCTTACATTGCATTGAACTAAGCTAAAAGAGATTACATGTGTAAAAGTATGATATGAACATGGAAAGCTCTGAGGATCAAACTTGGCTTCATAACTCAAGGAAAGTAGCTCACGACGGGTTCGCCTATTGAAAAACTTCTAGATTAAGGAAAGAATGACCGTGTTCCATCCTATAACACCACCTTATGTCGGCTTAACACACTTTCTTATGTCAAAGTACCCTTACATTGCATTGAACTAAGCTAAAAGAGATTACATGTGTAAAAGTATGATATCAACATGGAAAGCTCTAATGATAAAACTCGGCTTCATAACTCAACGAAAGTAGCTCACGACGGGTTTGCCTATTGACAAAACTTCTAGATTAAGAAAAGAATGACCGTATTCCAACCTATGACACCACCTTATGTCGGCTTAAAACACTTCTTATGTCAAACTAACCTTACATTGCATTGAACTAAGCTAAAAGAGATTACATGTGTAGAAGTATGATATGAACATGGAAAGCTCTAAGGATCAAACTTGGCTTCATAACTCAACGAAAGTAGCTCACGACGGGTTCGCCTATTGAAAAACTTCTAGATTAAGGAAAAAATGACTGTGTTCCATCCTATAACACCACCTTATGTCGGCTTAACACACTTTCTTATGTCAAAGTACCCTTACATTGCATTGAACTAAGCTAAAAGAGATTACATGTGTAGAAGTATGATATCAACATGGAAAACTCTACTGATCAAACTCGGCTTCATAACTCAACGAAAGTAGCTCACGACGGGTTCGCCTATTGACAAAACTTCGAGATTAAGATAAGAATGACCGTATTCCAACCTATGACACCACCTTATGTCGGCTTAAACCACTTCTTATGTCAAAGTAACCTTACATTGCATTGAACTAAGCTAAAAGAGATTACATGTGTAGAAGTATGATATGAACATGGAAAGCTCTAAGGATCAAACTTGGCTTCATAACTCAACGAAAGTAGCTCACGACGGGTTCGCCTATTGAAAAACTTCTAGATTAAGGAAATAATGACCGTGTTCCATCCTATGACGCCACCTAATATCGGCTTAACACACTTTCTTATGTTAAAATAACCTTACATTGCATTGAACTAAGCTAAAAGAGATTACATGTGTAAAAGTATGATATCAACATGGAAAGCTCTAATGATAAAACTCGGCTTCATAACTCAACGAAAGTAGCTCACGACGGGTTTGCCTATTGACAAAACTTCTAGATTAAGAAAAGAATGACCGTATTCCAACCTATGACACCACCTTATGTCAGCTTAAAACACTTCTTATGTCAAACTAACCTTACATTGCATTGAACTAAGCTAAAAGAGATTACATGTGTAGAAGTATGATATGAACATGGAAAGCTCTAAGGATCAAACTCGGCTTCATAACTCAACGAAAGTAGCTCACGACGGGTTCGCCTATTGACAAAACTTCTAGATTAAGGAAAGAATGACAACGTTCCAACCTATGACACCACCTTATGTCGGCTTAACACACTTTCTTATGTCAAAGTACCCTTACATTGCATTGAACTAAGGTAAAAGAGATTACATGTGTAGAAGTATGATATCAACATGGAAAGCTCTAATGATCAAACTCCGCTTCATAACTCAACGAAAGTAGCTCACAACGGGTTCGCCTATTGACAAAACTTCTAGATTAAGAAAAGAATGACCGTATTCCAGCCTATGACACCACCTTATGTCGGCTTAAAACACTTCATATGTCAAAGTAACCTTACATTGCATTGAACTAAGCTAAAAGAGATTACATGTGTAGAAGTATGATATGAACATGGAAAGCTCTAAGGATCAAACTTGGCTTCATAACTCAACGAAAGTAGCTCACGACAGGTTCGCCTATTGAAAAACTTCTAGATTAAGGAAAAAATGACCGTGTTCCATCCTATAACACCACCTTATGTCGGCTTAACACATTTTCTTATGTCAAAGTATCCTTACATTGCATTGAACTAAGCTAAAAGAGATTACATGTGTAAAAGTATGATATCAACATGGAAAGCTCTAATGATAAAACTCGGCTTCATAACTCAACGAAAGTAGCTCACGACGGGTTCGCCTATTGAAAAACTTCTAGATTAAGGAAAAAATGACTGTGTTCCATCCTATAACACCACCTTATGTCGGCTTAACACACTTTCTTATGTCAAAGTACCCTTACATTGCATTGAACTAAGCTAAAAGAGATTACATGTGTAGAAGTATGATATCAACATGGAAAACTCTACTGATCAAACTCGGCTTCATAACTCAACGAAAGTAGCTCACGACGGGTTCGCCTATTGACAAAACTTCGAGATTAAGATAAGAATGACCGTATTCCAACCTATGACACCACCTTATGTCGGCTTAAACCACTTCTTATGTCAAAGTAACCTTACATTGCATTGAACTAAGCTAAAAGAGATTACATGTGTAGAAGTATGATATGAACATGGAAAGCTCTAAGGATCAAACTTGGCTTCATAACTCAACGAAAGTAGCTCACGACGGGTTCGCCTATTGAAAAACTTCTAGATTAAGGAAATAATGACCGTGTTCCATCCTATGACGCCACCTAATATCGGCTTAACACACTTTCTTATGTTAAAATAACCTTACATTGCATTGAACTAAGCTAAAAGAGATTACATGTGTAAAAGTATGATATCAACATGGAAAGCTCTAATGATAAAACTCGGCTTCATAACTCAACGAAAGTAGCTCACGACGGGTTTGCCTATTGACAAAACTTCTAGATTAAGAAAAGAATGACCGTATTCCAACCTATGACACCACCTTATGTCGGCTTAAAACACTTCTTATGTCAAACTAACCTTACATTGCATTGAACTAAGCTAAAAGAGATTACATGTGTAGAAGTATGATATGAACATGGAAAGCTCTAAGGATCAAACTCGGCTTCATAACTCAACGAAAGTAGCTCACGACGGGTTCGCCTATTGACAAAACTTCTAGATTAAGGAAAGAATGACAACGTTCCAACCTATGACACCACCTTATGTCGGCTTAACACACTTTCTTATGTCAAAGTACCCTTACATTGCATTGAACTAAGGTAAAAGAGATTACATGTGTAGAAGTATGATATCAACATGGAAAGCTCTAATGATCAAACTCCGCTTCATAACTCAACGAAAGTAGCTCACAACGGGTTCGCCTATTGACAAAACTTCTAGATTAAGAAAAGAATGACCGTATTCCAGCCTATGACACCACCTTATGTCGGCTTAAAACACTTCATATGTCAAAGTAACCTTACATTGCATTGAACTAAGCTAAAAGAGATTACATGTGTAAAAGTATGATATGAACATGGAAAGCTCTAAGGATCAAACTTGGCTTCATAACTCAAGGAAAGAAGCTCACGACGGGTTCGCCTATTGAAAAACTTCTAGATTAAGGAAAGAATGACCGTGTTCCATCCTATAACACCACCTTATGTCGGCTTAACACACTTTCTTATGTCAAAGTACCCTTACATTGCATTGAACTAAGCTAAAAGAGATTACATGTGTAAAAGTATGATATCAACATGGAAAGCTCTAATGATAAAACTCGGCTTCATAACTCAACGAAAGTAGCTCACGACGGGTTTGCCTATTGACAAAACTTCTAGATTAAGAAAAGAATGACCGTATTCCAACCTATGACACCACCTTATGTCGGCTTAAAACACTTCTTATGTCAAACTAACCTTACATTGCATTGAACTAAGCTAAAAGAGATTACATGTGTAGAAGTATGATATGAACATGGAAAGCTCTAAGGATCAAACTTGGCTTCATAACTCAACGAAAGTAGCTCACGACGGGTTCGCCTATTGAAAAACTTCTAGATTAAGGAAAAAATGACCGTGTTCCATCCTATAACACCACCTTATGTCGGCTTAACACACTTTCTTATGTCAAAGTACCCTTACATTGCATTGAACTAAGCTAAAAGAGATTACATGTGTAGAAGTATGATATCAACATGGAAAACTCTACTGATCAAACTCGGCTTCATAACTCAACGAAAGTAGCTCACGACGGGTTCGCCTATTGACAAAACTTCGAGATTAAGATAAGAATGACCGTATTCCAACCTATGACACCACCTTATGTCGGCTTAAACCACTTCTTATGTCAAAGTAACCTTACATTGCATTGAACTAAGCTAAAAGAGATTACATGTGTAGAAGTATGATATGAACATGGAAAGCTCTAAGGATCAAACTTGGCTTCATAACTCAACGAAAGTAGCTCACGACGGGTTCGCCTATTGAAAAACTTCTAGATTAAGGAAATAATGACCGTGTTCCATCCTATGACACCACCTAATATCGGCTTAACACACTTTCTTATGTTAAAATAACCTTACATTGCATTGAACTAAGCTAAAAGAGATTACATGTGTAAAAGTATGATATCAACATGGAAAGCTCTAATGATAAAACTCGGCTTCATAACACAACGAAAGTAGCTCACGACGGGTTTGCCTATTGACAAAACTTCTAGATTAAGAAAAGAATGACCGTATTCCAACCTATGACACCACCTTATGTCGGCTTAAAACACTTCTTATGTCAAACTAACCTTACATTGCATTGAACTAAGCTAAAAGAGATTACATGTGTAGAAGTATGATATGAACATGGAAAGCTCTAAGGATCAAACTTGGCTTCATAACTCAACGAAAGTAGCTCACGACGGGTTCGCCTATTGAAAAACTTCTAGATTAAGGAAAAAATGACCGTATTCCATCCTATAACACCACCTTATGTCGGCTTAACACACTTTCTTATGTCAAAGTACCTTTACATTGCATTGAACTAAGCTAAAAGAGATTACATGTGTAGAAGTATGATATCAACATGGAAAACTCTACTGATCAAACTCGGCTTCATAACTCAACGAAAGTAGCTCACGACGGGTTCGCCTATTGAAAACCTTCTAGGTTAAGGAAAGAATGACCGTGTTCCATCCTATAACACCACCTTATGTCGGCTTAACACACTTTCTTATGTCAAAGTACCCTTACATTGCATTGAACTAAGCTAAAAGAGATTACATGTGTAGAAGTATGATATCAAAATGGAAAACTCTAATGATCAAACTCGTCTTCATAACTCAACGAAAGTAGCTCACGACGGGTTCGCCTATTGACAAAACTTCGAGATTAAGAAAAGAATGACCGTATTCCAACCTATGACACCACCTTATGTCGGCTTAAAACACTTCTTATGTCAAAGTAACCTTACATTGCATTGACCTAAGCTAAAAGAGAGTACATGTGTAGAAGTATGATATGAACATGGAATGCTCTAAGGATCAAACTCGGCTTCATAACTCAACGAAAGTAGCTCACGACGGGTTCGCCTATTGACAAACTTCTAGATTAAGAAAAGAATGAACGTGTTCCATCCTATGACACCACCTTATGTCGGCTTAACACACTTTCTTATGTCAAAGTAACCTTACATTGTATTGAACTAAGCTAAAAGAGATTACATGTGTAGAAGTATGATATGAACATGGAAAGCTTTAAGGATCAAACTCGGCTTCATAACTCAACGAAAGTAGCTCACGACGGGTTCGCCTATTGACAAAACTTCGAGATTAAGAAAAGAATGACCGTATTCCAACCTATGACACCACCTTATGTTGGCTTAAAACACTTCTTATGTCAAAGTAACCTTACATTGCATTGAACTAAGCTAAAAGAGAGTACATATGTAGAAGTATGATATGAACATGGAATGCTCTAAGGATCAAACTCGGCTTCATAACTCAACGAAAGTAGCTCACGACGGGTTCGCCTATTGACAAACTTCTAGATTAAGAAAAGAATGAACGTGTTCCATCCTATGACACCACCTAATATCGGCTTAACACACTTTCTTATGTCAAAGTAACCTAACATTGCATTGAACTAAGTTAAAAGAGATTACATGTGTAAAAGTATGATATGAACATGGAATGCTCAAAGGATCAAACTCGGCTTCATAACTCAACGAAAGTAGCTCACGACAGGTTTGCCTATTGACAAAACTTCTAGATTAAAAAAAAAAGGACCGTATTCCAGCCTATGACACCACCTTATGTCGGCTTAAAACACTTCTTATGTCAAAGTAACCTTACATTGCATTGAACTAAGCTAAAAGAGAGTACATGTGTAGAAGTATGATATGAACATGGAATGCTCTAAGGATCAAACTCGGCTTCATAACTCAACGAAAGTAGCTCACGACGGGTTCGCCTATTGACAAACTTCTAGATTAAGAAAAGAATGAACGTGTTCCATCCTATGACACCACCTAATATCGGCTTAACACACTTTCTTATGTCAAAGTAACCTAACATTGCATTGAACTAAGCTAAAAGAGATTACATGTGTAGAAGTATGATATGAACATGGAAAGCTCTAAGGATCAAACTTGGCTTCATAACTCAACGAAAGTAACTCACGACGGGTTCGCCTATTGAAAAACTTCTAGATTAAGGAAAAAATGACCGTATTCCATCCTATAACACCACCTTATGTCGGCTTAACACACTTTCTTATGTCAAAGTACCCTTACATTGCATTGAACTAAGCTAAAAGAGATTACATGTGTAGAAGTATGATATCAACATGGAAAACTCTACTGATCAAACTCGGCTTCATAACTCAACGAAAGTAGCTCACGACGGGTTCGCCTATTGAAAACCTTCTAGATTAAGGAAAGAATGACCGTGTTCCATCCTATAACACCACCTTATGTCGGCTTAACACACTTTCTTATGTCAAAGTACCCTTACATTGCATTGAACTAAGCTAAAAGAGATTACATGTGTAGAAGTATCATATCAAAATGGAAAACTCTAATAATTAAACTCGGCTTCATAACTCAACGAAAGTAGCTCACGACGGGTTCGCCTATTGACAAAACTTCGAGATTAAGAAAAGAATGACCGTATTCCAACCTATGACACCACCTTATGTCGGCTTAAAACACTTCTTATGTCAAAGTAACCTTACATTGCATTGAACTAAGCTAAAAGAGAGTACATGTGTAGAAGTATGATATGAACATGGAATGCTCTAAGGATCAAACTCGGCTTCATAACTCAACGAAAGTAGCTCACGACGGGTTCGCCTATTGACAAACTTCTAGATTAAGAAAAGAATGAACGTGTTCCATCCTATGACACCACCTTATGTCGGCTTAACACACTTTCTTATGTCAAAGTAACCTTACATTGTATTGAACTAAGCTAAAAGAGATTACATGTGTAGAAGTATGATATGAACATGGAAAGCTTTAAGGATCAAACTCGGCTTCATAACTCAACGAAAGTAGCTCACGACGGGTTCGCCTATTGACAAAACTTCGAGATTAAGAAAAGAATGACCGTATTCCAACCTATGACACCACCTTATGTCGGCTTAAAACACTTCTTATGTCAAAGTAACCTTACATTGCATTGAACTAAGCTAAAAGAGAGTACATGTGTAGAAGTATGATATGAACATGGAATGCTCTAAGGATCAAACTCGGCTTCATAACTCAACGAAAGTAGCTCACGACGGGTTCGCCTATTGACAAACTTCTAGATTAAGAAAAGAATGAACGTGTTCCATCCTATGACACCACCTAATATCGGCTTAACACACTTTCTTATGTCAAAGTAACCTAACATTGCATTGAACTAAGTTAAAAGAGATTACATGTGTAAAAGTATGATATGAACATGGAATGCTCTAAGGATAAAACTCGTCTTCATAACTCAACGAAACTAGCTCACGACGGGTTCGCCTATTGACAAACTTCTAGATTAAGAAAAGAATGAACGTGTTCCATCCTATGACACCACCTAATATCGGCTTAACACACTTTCTTATGTCAAAGTAACCTAACATTGCATTGAACTAAGTTAAAAGAGATTACATGTGTAAAAGTATGATATGAACATGGAATGCTCTAAGGATAAAACTCGTCTTCATAACTCAACGAAACTAGCTCACGACGGGTTCGCCTATTGACAAAACTTCTAGATTAAGAAAAGAATGACTGTGTTCCATCCTATGACACCACCTTATGTCGACTTAACACACTTTCTTATATCAAAGTAACCTAACATTGCATTGAACTAAGCTAAAAGAGATTACATGTGTAGAAGTATGATATGAACATGGAATGCTCTAAGGATCAAACTCGGCTTCATAACTCAACGAAAGTAGCTCACGACGGGTTCGCCTATTGACAATACTTCTAGATTAAGAAAAGAATGAACGTGTTCCATCCTATGACACCACCTTATGTCGACTTAACACACTTTCTTATGTCAAAGTAACCTTACATTGTATTGAACTAAGCTAAAAGAGATTACATGTGTAGAAGTATGATATGAACATGGAAAGCATTAAGAATCAAACTCGGCTTCATAACTCAACGAAAGTAGCTCACGACGGGTTCGCTTATTGACAAAACTTCTAGATTAAGAAAAGAATGACCATGTTCCATCCTATGACACCACCTTATGTCGGCTTAAAACACTTCTTATGTCAAAGTAACCTTACATTGCATTGAACTAAGCTAAAAGAGATTACATGTGTAGAAGTATGATATGAAGATGGAAAGCTCTAAGGATCAAACTTGGCTTCATAATTCAAGGAAAGTAGCTCACGACGGGTTCGCCTATTGAAAAACTTCTAGATTAAGGAAAGAATGACCGTGTTCCATCCTATAACACCACCTTATGTCGGCTTAACACACTTTCTTATGTCAAAGCACCCTTACATTGCATTGAACTAAGCTAAAAGAGATTACATGTGTAGAAGTTTGATATCAACATGGAAAGCTCTAATGATCAAACTCGGCTTCATAACTCAACGAAAGTAGCTCACGACGGGTTCGCCTATTGACAAAACTTCGAGATTAAGAAAAGAATGATCGTATTCCAACCTATGACACCACCTTATGTCGGCTTAAAACACTTCTTATGTCAAAGTAACCTTACATTGCATTGAACTAAGCTAAAAGAGATTACATGTGTAGAAGTATGATATGAACATGGAATGCTCTAAGGATCAAACTCGGCTTCATAACTCAATGAAAGTAGCTCACGACGGGTTCGCCTATTGACAAAACTTCTAGATTAAGAAAAGAATGAACGTGTTCCATCCTATGACACCACCTTATGTCGGCTTAACACACTTTCTTATGTCAAAGTAACCTTACATTGTATTGAACTAAGATAAAAGAGATTACATGTGTAGAAGTATGATATGAACATGGAAAGCTTTAAGAATCAAACTCGGCTTCATAACTCAATGAAAGTATCTCACGACGGGTTCGCCTATTGACAAAACTTCTAGACTAAGAAAAGAATGACCATGTTCCATCATATGACACCACCTTATGTCGGCTTAAAACACTTCTTATGTCAAAGTAACCTTACATTGCATTGAACTAAGCTAAAAGAGATTACATGTGTAGAAGTATGATATGAACATGGAATGCTCTAAGGATCAAACTCGGCTTCATAACTCATCGAAAGTAGCTCACGACGGGTTCGCCTATTGACAAAACTTCTAGATTAAGAAAAGAATGACCGTGTTCCATCCTATGACACCACCTTATGTCGGCTCAACACACTTTCTTATGTTAAAATAACCTTACATTGCATTGAAATAAGCTAAAAGAGATTACATGTGTAGAAGTATGATATGAACATGGAAAGCTCTAAGGATCAAACTCGGCTTCATAACTCAACGAAAGTAGCTCACGACGGGTTCGCCTATTGACAAAATTTCTAGATTAAGGAAAGAATGACAACGTTCCAACCTATGACACCACCTTATGTCGGCTTAACACACTTTCTTATGTTAAAATAACCTTACATTGCATTGAAATAAGCTAAAAGAGATTACATGTGTAGAAGTATGATATGAACATGGAAAGCTCTAAGGATCAAACTCGGCTTCATAACTCAACGAAAGTAGCTCACGACGGGTTCGCCTATTGAAAACCTTCTAGATTAAGGAAAGAATGACCGTGTTCCATCCTATAACACCACCTTATGTCGGCTTAACACACTTTCTTATGTCAAAGTACCCTTACATTGCATTGAACTAAGCTAAAAGAGATTACATGTGTAGAAGTATCATATCAAAATGGAAAACTCTAATAATTAAACTCGGCTTCATAACTCAACGAAAGTAGCTCACGACGGGTTCGCCTATTGACAAAACTTCGAGATTAAGAAAAGAATGACCGTATTCCAACCTATGACACCACCTTATGTCGGCTTAAAACACTTCTTATGTCAAAGTAACCTTACATTGCATTGAACTAAGCTAAAAGAGAGTACATGTGTAGAAGTATGATATGAACATGGAATGCTCTAAGGATCAAACTCGGCTTCATAACTCAACGAAAGTAGCTCACGACGGGTTCGCCTGTTGACAAACTTCTAGATTAAGAAAAGAATGAACGTGTTCCATCCTATGACACCACCTTATGTCGGCTTAACACACTTTCTTATGTCAAAGTAACCTTACATTGTATTGAACTAAGCTAAAAGAGATTACATGTGTAGAAGTATGATATGAACATGGAAAGCTCTAAGGATCAAACTTGGCTTCATAACTCAAGGAAAGTAGCTCACGACGGGTTCGCCTATTGAAAAACTTCTAGATTAAGAAAAGAATGACCGTATTTCAACCTATGACACCACCTTATATCGGCTTAACACACTTTCTTATGTTAAAATAACCTTACATTGCATTGAACTAAGCTAAAAGAGATTACATGTGTAAAAGTATGATATCAACATGGAAAGCTCTAATGATAAAACTCGGCTTCATAACTCAACGAAAGTAGCTCACGACGGGTTCGCCTATTGACAAAACTTCGAGATTAAGAAAAGAATGACCGTATTCCAACCTATGACACCACCTTATGTCGGCTTAAAACACTTCTTATGTCAAAGTAACCTTACATTGCATTGAACTAAGCTAAAAGAGAGTACATGTGTAGAAGTATGATATGAACATGGAATGCTCTAAGGATCAAACTCGGCTTCATAACTCAACGAAAGTAGCTCACGACGGGTTCGCCTATTGACAAACTTCTAGATTAAGAAAAGAATGAACGTGTTCCATCCTATGACACCACCTAATATCGGCTTAACACACTTTCTTATGTCAAAGTAACCTAACATTGCATTGAACTAAGTTAAAAGAGATTACATGTGTAAAAGTATGATATGAACATGGAATGCTCTAAGGATAAAACTCGTCTTCATAACTCAACGAAACTAGCTCACGACGGGTTCGCCTATTGACAAAACTTCTAGATTAAGAAAAGAATGACTGTGTTCCATCCTATGACACCACCTTATGTCGACTTAACACACTTTCTTATATCAAAGTAACCTAACATTGCATTGAACTAAGCTAAAAGAGAGTACATGTGTAGAAGTATGATATGAACATGGAATGCTCTAAGGATCAAACTCGGCTTCATAACTCAACGAAACTAGCTCACGACGGGTTCGCCTATTGACAAAACTTCTAGATTAAGAAAAGAATGACTGTGTTCCATCCTATGACACCACCTTATGTCGACTTAACACACTTTCTTATATCAAAGTAACCTAACATTGCATTGAACTAAGCTAAAAGAGAGTACATGTGTAGAAGTATGATATGAACATGGAATGCTCTAAGGATCAAACTCGGCTTCATAACTCAACGAAAGTAGCTCACGACGGGTTCGCCTGTTGACAAACTTCTAGATTAAGAAAAGAATGAACGTGTTCCATCCTATGACACCACCTTATGTCGGCTTAACACACTTTCTTATGTCAAAGTAACCTTACATTGTATTGAACTAAGCTAAAAGAGATTACATGTGTAGAAGTATGATATGAACATGGAAAGCTCTAAGGACCAAACTTGGTTTCATAACTCAATGAAAGTAGCTCACGACGGGTTCATCTATAGACAAAACTTCTAGTTTAAGGAAAGAATGAACGTGTTCCATCCTATGACACCACCTAATATCGGCTTAACACACTTTCTTATGTCAAAGTAACCTAACATTGCATTGAACTAAGTTAAAAGAGATTACATGTGTAAAAGTATGATATGAACATGGAATGCTCTAAGGATAAAACTCGTCTTCATAACTCAACGAAACTAGCTCACGACGGGTTCGCCTATTGACAAACTTCTAGATTAAGAAAAGAATGAACGTGTTCCATCCTATGACACCACCTAATATCGGCTTAACACACTTTCTTATGTCAAAGTAACCTAACATTGCATTGAACTAAGTTAAAAGAGATTACATGTGTAAAAGTATGATATGAACATGGAATGCTCTAAGGATAAAACTCGTCTTCATAACTCAACGAAACTAGCTCACGACGGGTTCGCCTATTGACAAAACTTCTAGATTAAGAAAAGAATGACTGTGTTCCATCCTATGACACCACCTTATGTCGACTTAACACACTTTCTTATATCAAAGTAACCTAACATTGCATTGAACTAAGCTAAAAGAGATTACATGTGTAGAAGTATGATATGAACATGGAATGCTCTAAGGATCAAACTCGGCTTCATAACTCAACGAAAGTAGCTCACGACGGGTTCGCCTATTGACAATACTTCTAGATTAAGAAAAGAATGAACGTGTTCCATCCTATGACACCACCTTATGTCGACTTAACACACTTTCTTATGTCAAAGTAACCTTACATTGTATTGAACTAAGCTAAAAGAGATTACATATGTAGAAGTATGATATGAACATGGAAAGCATTAAGAATCAAACTCGGCTTCATAACTCAACGAAAGTAGCTCACGACGGGTTCGCTTATTGACAAAACTTCTAGATTAAGAAAAGAATGACCATGTTCCATCCTATGACACCACCTTATGTCGGCTTAAAACACTTCTTATGTCAAAGTAACCTTACATTGCATTGAACTAAGCTAAAAGAGATTACATGTGTAGAAGTATGATATGAAGATGGAAAGCTCTAAGGATCAAACTTGGCTTCATAATTCAAGGAAAGTAGCTCACGACGGGTTCGCCTATTGAAAAACTTCTAGATTAAGGAAAGAATGACCGTGTTCCATCCTATAACACCACCTTATGTCGGCTTAACACACTTTCTTATGTCAAAGCACCCTTACATTGCATTGAACTAAGCTAAAAGAGATTACATGTGTAGAAGTTTGATATCAACATGGAAAGCTCTAATGATCAAACTCGGCTTCATAACTCAACGAAAGTAGCTCACGACGGGTTCGCCTATTGACAAAACTTCGAGATTAAGAAAAGAATGATCGTATTCCAACCTATGACACCACCTTATGTCGGCTTAAAACACTTCTTATGTCAAAGTAACCTTACATTGCATTGAACTAAGCTAAAAGAGATTACATGTGTAGAAGTATGATATGAACATGGAATGCTCTAAGGATCAAACTCGGCTTCATAACTCAATGAAAGTAGCTCACGACGGGTTCGCCTATTGACAAAACTTCTAGATTAAGAAAAGAATGAACGTGTTCCATCCTATGACACCACCTTATGTCGGCTTAACACACTTTCTTATGTCAAAGTAACCTTACATTGTATTGAACTAAGATAAAAGAGATTACATGTGTAGAAGTATGATATGAACATGGAAAGCTTTAAGAATCAAACTCGGCTTCATAACTCAATGAAAGTATCTCACGACGGGTTCGCCTATTGACAAAACTTCTAGACTAAGAAAAGAATGACCATGTTCCATCATATGACACCACCTTATGTCGGCTTAAAACACTTCTTATGTCAAAGTAACCTTACATTGCATTGAACTAAGCTAAAAGAGATTACATGTGTAGAAGTATGATATGAACATGGAATGCTCTAAGGATCAAACTCGGCTTCATAACTCATCGAAAGTAGCTCACGACGGGTTCGCCTATTGCAAAACTTCTAGATTAAGAAAAGAATGACCGTGTTCCATCCTATGACACCACCTTATGTCGGCTCAACACACTTTCTTATGTTAAAATAACCTTACATTGCATTGAAATAAGCTAAAAGAGATTACATGTGTAGAAGTATGATATGAACATGGAAAGCTCTAAGGATCAAACTCGGCTTCATAACTCAACGAAAGTAGCTCACGACGGGTTCGCCTATTGACAAAATTTCTAGATTAAGGAAAGAATGACAACGTTCCAACCTATGACACCACCTTATGTCGGCTTAACACACTTTCTTATGTCAAAGTACCGTTACATTGCATTGAACTAAGCTAAAAGAGATTACATGTGTAGAAGTATGATATCAACATGGAAAGCTCTAATGATCAAACTCGGCTTCATAACTCAACGAAAGTAGCTCACAAAAGGTTCGCCTATTGACAAAACTTCTAAATTAAGAAAAGAATGACCGTATTCCAACCTATGACCCCACCTTATGTCGGCTTAAAACACTTTATATGTCAAAGTAACCTTACATTGCATTAAACTAAGCTAAAAGAGATTACATGTGTAAAAGTATGATATGAACATGGAAAGCTCTAAGGATCAAACTTGGCTTCATAACTCAAGGAAAGTAGCTCACGACGGGTTCGCCTATTGAAAAATTTCTAGATTAAGGAAAGAATGACCGTGTTCCATCCCATGACACCACCTAATATCGGCTTAACACACTTTCTTATGTCAAAGTAACCTAACATTGCATTGAACTAAGTTAAAAGAGATTACATGTGTAAAAGTATGATATGAACATGGAATGCTCTAAGGATAAAACTCGTCTTCATAACTCAACGAAACTAGCTCACGACGGGTTCGCCTATTGACAAAACTTCTAGTTTAAGGAAAGAATGACCACGTTCCAACCTATGACACCACCTTAGGACTGCTTAACACACTTTCTTATGTTAAAATAACCTTACATTGCATTGAAATAAGTTAAAAGAGATTACATGTGTAGAAGTATAATATGAACATGGAAAGCTCTAAGGATCAAACTCGGCTTCATAACTCAACGAAATTAGCTCACGACGGGTTCGCCTATTGACAATACTTCTAGATTAAGAAAAGAATGAACGTGTTCCATCCTATGACACCACCTTATGTCGACTTAACACACTTTCTTATGTCAAAGTAACCTAACATTGCATTGAACTAAGTTAAAAGAGATTACATGTGTAAAAGTATGATATGAACATGGAATGCTCTAAGGATAAAACTCGTCTTCATAACTCAACGAAACTAGCTCACGACGGGTTCGCCTATTGACAAAACTTCTAGATTAAGAAAAGAATGACTGTGTTCCATCCTATGACACCACCTTATGTCGACTTAACACACTTTCTTATATCAAAGTAACCTAACATTGCATTGAACTAAGCTAAAAGAGATTATATGTGTAGAAGTATGATATGAACATGGAATGCTCTAAGGATCAAACTCGGCTTCATAACTCAACGAAAGTAGCTCACGACGGGTTCGCCTATTGACAATACTTCTAGATTAAGGAAAGAATGACCGTATTCCAGCCTATGACACCACCTTATGTCGGCTTAAAACACTTCTTATGTCAAAGTAACCTTACATTGCATTGAACTAAGCTAAAAGAGATTACATGTGTAGAAGTATGATATGAAAATGGAAAGCTCTAAGGATCAAACTTGGCTTCATAACTCAAGGAAAGTAGCTCACGACGGGTTCGCTTATTGACAAAACTTCTAGTTTAAGGAAAGAATGACCACGTTCCAACCTATGACACCACCTTATGTCGGCTTAACACACTTTCTTATGTCAGAGTAACCTTACATTGCATTGAACTAAGCTAAAAGAGATTACATGTGTAGAAGTATGATATCAACATGGAAAACTCTAATGATCAAACTCGGCTTCATAACTCAACGAAAGTAGCTCACGACGGGTTCGCCTATTAACAAAACTTCTAGATTAAGGAAAGAATGACCGTGTTCCATCCTATAACACCACCTTATGTCGGCTTAACACACTTTCTTATGTCAAAGCACCCTTACATTGCATTGAACTAAGCTAAAAGAGATTACATGTGTAGAAGTTTGATATCAACATGGAAAGCTCTAATGATCAAACCCGGCTTCATAACTCAACGAAAGTAGCTCACGACGGGTTCGCCTATTGACAAAACTTCTAGATTAAGGAAAGAATGACAACGTTCCAACCTATGACACCACCTTATGTCGGCTTAAACACACTTTTTTATGTCAAAGTGCCCTTACATTGCATTGAACTAAGCTAAAAGAGATTACATGTGTAGAAGTATGATATGAACATGGAATGCTCTAAGGATCAAACTCGGCTTCATAACTCAACGAAAGTAGCTCACGACGGGTTCGCCTATTGACAAAACTTCTAGATTAAGGAAAGAATGACAACGTTCCAACCTATGACACCACCTTATGTCGGCTTAAACACACTTTTTTATGTCAAAGTGCCCTTACATTGCATTGAACTAAGCTAAAAGAGATTACATGTGTAGAAGTATGATATGAACATGGAATGCTCTAAGGATCAAACTCGGCTTCATAACTCATCGAAAGTAGCTCACGACGGGTTCGCCTATTGACAAAATTTCTAGATTAAGGAAAGAATGACAACGTTCCAACCTATGACACCACCTTATGTCGGCTTAACACACTTTCTTATGTCAAAGTACCCTTACATTGCATTGAACTAAGCTAAAAGAGATTACATGTGTAGAAGTATGATATCAACATGGAAAGCTCTAATGATCAAACCCGGCTTCATAACTCAACGAAAGTAGCTCACGACGGGTTCGCCTATTAACAAAACTTCTAGATTAAGGAAAGAATGACCGTGTTCCATCCTATAACACCACCTTATGTCGGCTTAACACACTTTCTTATGTCAAAGCACCCTTACATTGCATTGAACTAAGCTAAAAGAGATTACATGTGTAGAAGTTTGATATCAACATGGAAAGCTCTAATGATCAAACCCGGCTTCATAACTCAACGAAAGTAGCTCACGACGGGTTCGCCTATTGACAAAACTTCTAGATTAAGGAAAGAATGACAACGTTCCAACCTATGACACCACCTTATGTCGGCTTAAACACACTTTTTTATGTCAAAGTGCCCTTACATTGCATTGAACTAAGCTAAAAGAGATTACATGTGTAGAAGTATGATATGAACATGGAATGCTCTAAGGATCAAACTCGGCTTCATAACTCATCGAAAGTAGCTCACGACGGGTTCGCCTATTGACAAAATTTCTAGATTAAGGAAAGAATGACAACGTTCCAACCTATGACACCACCTTATGTCGGCTTAACACACTTTCTTATGTCAAAGTACCCTTACATTGCATTGAACTAAGCTAAAAGAGATTACATGTGTAGAAGTATGATATCAACATGGAAAGCTCTAATGATCAAACTCGGCTTCATAACTCAACGAAAGTAGCTCACAAAAGTTTCGCCTATTGACAAAACTTCTAAATTAAGAAAAGAATGACCGTATTCCAACCTATGACCCCACCTTATGTCGGCTTAAAACACTTCATATGTCAAAGTACCCTTACATTGCATTGAACTAAGCTAAAAGAGATTACATGTGTAGAAGTATGATATCAACATGGAAAGCTCTAATGATCAAACCCGGCTTCATAACTCAACGAAAGTAGCTCACGACGGGTTCGCCTATTAACAAAACTTCTAGATTAAGGAAAGAATGACCGTGTTCCATCCTATAACACCACCTTATGTCGGCTTAACACACTTTCTTATGTCAAAGCACCCTTACATTGCATTGAACTAAGCTAAAAGAGATTACATGTGTAGAAGTTTGATATCAACATGGAAAGCTCTAATGATCAAACCCGGCTTCATAACTCAACGAAAGTAGCTCACGACGGGTTCGCCTATTGACAAAACTTCTAGATTAAGGAAAGAATGACAACGTTCCAACCTATGACACCACCTTATGTCGGCTTAAACACACTTTTTTATGTCAAAGTGCCCTTACATTGCATTGAACTAAGCTAAAAGAGATTACATGTGTAGAAGTATGATATGAACATGGAATGCTCTAAGGATCAAACTCGGCTTCATAACTCATCGAAAGTAGCTCACGACGGGTTCGCCTATTGACAAAATTTCTAGATTAAGGAAAGAATGACAACGTTCCAACCTATGACACCACCTTATGTCGGCTTAACACACTTTCTTATGTCAAAGTACCCTTACATTGCATTGAACTAAGCTAAAAGAGATTACATGTGTAGAAGTATGATATCAACATGGAAAGCTCTAATGATCAAACTCGGCTTCATAACTCAACGAAAGTAGCTCACAAAAGTTTCGCCTATTGACAAAACTTCTAAATTAAGAAAAGAATGACCGTATTCCAACCTATGACCCCACCTTATGTCGGCTTAAAACACTTCATATGTCAAAGTAACCTTACATTGCATTGAACTAAGCTAAAAGAGATTACATGTGTAGAAGTATGATATGAACATGGAAAGCTCTAAGGATCAAACTTGGCTTCATAACTCAAGGAAAGTAGCTCACGACGGGTTCGCCTATTGAAAAATTTCTAGATTAAGGAAAGAATGACCGTGTTCCATCCTATGACACCACCTAATATCGGCTTAACACACTTTCTTATGTCAAAGTAACCTAACATTGCATTGAACTAAGTTAAAAGAGATTACATGTGTAAAAGTATGATATGAACATGGAATGCTCTAAGGATAAAACTCGTCTTCATAACTCAACGAAACTAGCTCACGACGGGTTCGCCTATTGACAAAACTTCTAGATTAAGAAAAGAATGACTGTGTTCCATCCTATGACACCACCTTATGTCGACTTAACACACTTTCTTATATCAAAGTAACCTAACATTGCATTGAACTAAGCTAAAAGAGATTACATGTGTAGAAGTATGATATGAACATGGAATGCTCTAAGGATCAAACTCGGCTTCATAACTCAACGAAAGTAGCTCACGACGGGTTCGCCTATTGACAATACTTCTAGATTAAGAAAAGAATGAACGTGTTCCATCCTATGACACCACCTTATGTCGACTTAACACACTTTCTTATGTCAAAGTAACCTTACATTGTATTGAACTAAGCTAAAAGAGATTACATGTGTAGAAGTATGATATGAATATGGAAAGCATTAAGAATCAAACTCGGCTTCATAACTCAACGAAAGTAGCTCACGACGGGTTCGCCTATTAACAAAACTTCTAGATTAAGGAAAGAATGACCATGTTCCATCCTATGACACCACCTTATGTCGGCTTAAAACACTTCTTATGTCAAAGTAACCTTACATTGCATTGAACTAAGCTAAAAGAGATTACATGTGTAGAAGTATGATATGAACATGGAAAGCTCTAAGGATCAAACTCGGCTTCATAACTCAACGAAAGTAGCTCACGACGGGTTCGCCTATTGACAAAACTTCTAGTTTAAGGAAAGAATGACCACGTTCCAACCTATGACACCACCTTAGGACTGCTTAACACACTTCTTATGTTAAAATAACCTTACATTGCATTGAAATAAGCTAAAAGAGATTACATGTGTAGAAGTATAATATGAACATGGAAAGCTCTAAGGATCAAACTCGGCTTCATAACTCAACGAAAGTAGCTCACGACGGGTTCGCCTATTGACAAAACTTCTAGATTAAGGAAAGAATGACAACGTTCCAACCTATGACACCACCTTATGTCGGCTTAAACACACTTTTTTATGTCAAAGTGCCCTTACATTGCATTGAACTAAGCTAAAAGAGATTACATGTGTAGAAGTATGATATGAACATGGAATGCTCTAAGGATCAAACTCGGCTTCATAACTCAACGAAAGTAGCTCACGACGGGTTCGCCTATTGACAAACTTCTAGATTAAGAAAAGAATGAACGTGTTCCATCCTATGACACCACCTTATGTCGGCTTAACACACTTTCTTATGTCAAAGTAACCTTACATTGCATTGAACTAAGCTAAAAGAGATTACATGTGTAGAAGTATGATATGAACATGGAAAGCTCTAAGGATCAAACTCGGCTTCATAACTCAACGAAAGTAGCTCACGACGGGTTCGCCTATTGACAAAACTTCTAGATTAAGGAAAGAATGACAACGTTCCAACCTATGACACCACCTTATGTCGGCTTAACACACTTTCTTATGTCAAAGTACCCTTACATTGCATTGAACTAAGCTAAAAGAGATTACATGTGTAGAAGTATGATATCAACATGGAAAGCTCTAATGATCAAACTCGGCTTCATAACTCAACGAAAGTAGCTCACAACGGGTTCGCCTATTGACAAAACTTCTAGATTAAGAATAGAATGACCGTATTCCAACCTATGACACCACCTTATGTCGGCTTAAAACACTTCATATGTCAAAGTAACCTTACATTGCATTGAACTAAGCTAAAAGAGATTACATGTGTAAAAGTATGATATGAACATGGAAAGCTCTAAGGATCAAACTAGGCTTCATAACTCAACGAAAGTAGCTCACGACGGGTTCGCCTATTGAAAAACTTCTAGATTAAGGAAAGAATGACCGTGTTCTATCCTATAACACCACCTTATGTCGGCTTAACACACTTTCTTATGTCAAAGTATCCTTACATTGCATTGAACTAAGCTAAAAGAGATTACATGTGTAGAAGTATGATATCAACATGGAAAACTCTAATGATCAAACTCGGCTTCATAACTCAACGAAAGTAGCTCACGACGGGTTCGCCTATTGAAAAACTTCTAGATTAAGGAAAGAATGAACGTGTTCCATCCTATAACACCACCTTATGTCGGCTTAAAACACTTCTTATGTCAAAGTAACCTTACATTGCATTGAACTAAGCTAAAAGAGATTACATGTGTAGAAGTATGATATGAAGATGGAAAGCTCTAAGGATCAAACTTGGCTTCATAACTCAACGAAAGTAGCTCACGACGGGTTCGCCTATTGACAAAACTTCTAGATTAAGGAAAGAATGACCGTATTCCAGCCTATGACACCACCTTATGTCGGCTTAAAACACTTCTTATGTCAAAGTAACCTTACATTGCATTGAACTAAGCTAAAAGAGATTACATTGTGTAGAAGTATGATATGAAGATGGAAAGCTCTAAGGATCAAACTCGGCTTCATAACTCAATGAAAGTAGCTCACGACGGGTTCGCCTATTGACAAAACTTCTAGACTAAGAAAGGAATGACCATGTTCCATCCTATGACACCACCTTATGTCGGCTTAAAACACTTCTTATGTCAAAGTAACCTTACATTGCATTGAACTAAGCTAAAAGAGATTACATTGTGTAGAAGTATGATATGAAGATGGAAAGCTCTAAGGATCAAACTTGGCTTCATAACTCAAGGAAAGTAGCTCACGACGGGTTCGCTTATTGACAAAACTTCTAGTTTAAGGAAACAATGACCACGTTCCAACCTATGACACCACCTTATGTCGGCTTAACACACTTTCTTATGTCAGAGTAACCTTACATTGCATTGAACTAAGCTAAAAGAGATTACATGTGTAGAAGTATGATATCAACATGGAAAACTCTAATGATCAAACTCGGCTTCATAACTCAACGAAAGTAGCTCACGACGGGTTCGCCTATTAACAAAACTTCTAGATTAAGGAAAGAATGACCGTGTTCCATCCTATAACACCACCTTATGTCGGCTTAACACACTTTCTTATGTCAAAGCACCCTTACATTGCATTGAACTAAGCTAAAAGAGATTACATGTGTAGAAGTTTGATATCAACATGGAAAGCTCTAATGATCAAACTCGGCTTCATAACTCAACGAAAGTAGCTCACGACGGGTTCGCCTATTGACAAAACTTCTAGATTAAGGAAAGAATGACCGTATTCCAGCCTATGACACCACCTTATGTTGGCTTAAAACACTTCTTATGTCAAAGTAACCTTACATTGCATTGAACTAAGCTAAAAGAGATTACATGTGTAGAAGTATGATATGAAGATGGAAAGCTCTAAGGATCAAACTTGGCTTCATAACTCAAGGAAAGTAGCTCACGACGGGTTCGCCTATTGAAAAACTTCTAGATTAAGGAAAGAATGACCGTGTTCCATCCTATAACACCACCTTATGTCGGCTTAACACACTTTCTTATGTCAAAGCACCCTTACATTGCATTGAACTAAGCTAAAAGAGATTACATGTGTAGAAGTTTGATATCAACATGGAAAGCTCTAATGATCAAACTCGGCTTCATAACTCAACGAAAGTAGCTCACGACGGGTTCGCCTATTGACAAAACTTCGAGATTAAGAAAAGAATGACCGTATTCCAACCTATGACACCACCTTATGTCGGCTTAAAACACTTCTTATGTCAAAGTAACCTTACATTGCATTGACCTAAGCTAAAAGAGATTACATGTGTAGAAGTATGATATGAACATGGAATGCTCTAAGGATCAAACTCGGCTTCATAACTCAATGAAAGTAGCTCACGACGGGTTCGCCTATTGACAAAACTTCTAGACTAAGAAAGGAATGACCATGTTCCATCCTATGACACCACCTTATGTCGGCTTAAAACACTTCTTATGTCAAAGTAACCTTACATTGCATTGAACTAAGCTAAAAGAGATTACATTGTGTAGAAGTATGATATGAAGATGGAAAGCTCTAAGGATCAAACTTGGCTTCATAACTCAAGGAAAGTAGCTCACGACGGGTTCGCTTATTGACAAAACTTCTAGTTTAAGGAAACAATGACCACGTTCCAACCTATGACACCACCTTATGTCGGCTTAACACACTTTCTTATGTCAGAGTAACCTTACATTGCATTGAACTAAGCTAAAAGAGATTACATGTGTAGAAGTATGATATCAACATGGAAAACTCTAATGATCAAACTAGGCTTCATAACTCAACGAAAGTAGCTCACGACGGGTTCGCCTATTAACAAAACTTCGAGATTAAGGAAAGAATGACCGTGTTCCATCCTATAACACCACCTTATGTCGGCTTAACACACTTTCTTATGTCAAAGCACCCTTACATTGCATTGAACTAAGCTAAAAGAGATTACATGTGTAGAAGTTTGATATCAACATGGAAAGCTCTAATGATCAAACTCGGCTTCATAACTCAACGAAAGTAGCTCACGACGGGTTCGCCTATTGACAAAACTTCTAGATTAAGGAAAGAATGACCGTATTCCAGCCTATGACACCACCTTATGTTGGCTTAAAACACTTCTTATGTCAAAGTAACCTTACATTGCATTGAACTAAGCTAAAAGAGATTACATGTGTAGAAGTATGATATGAAGATGGAAAGCTCTAAGGATCAAACTTGGCTTCATAACTCAAGGAAAGTAGCTCACGACGGGTTCGCCTATTGAAAAACTTCTAGATTAAGGAAAGAATGACCGTGTTCCATCCTATAACACCACCTTATGTCGGCTTAACACACTTTCTTATGTCAAAGCACCCTTACATTGCATTGAACTAAGCTAAAAGAGATTACATGTGTAGAAGTTTGATATCAACATGGAAAGCTCTAATGATCAAACTCGGCTTCATAACTCAACGAAAGTAGCTCACGACGGGTTCGCCTATTGACAAAACTTCGAGATTAAGAAAAGAATGACCGTATTCCAACCTATGACACCACCTTATGTCGGCTTAAAACACTTCTTATGTCAAAGTAACCTTACATTGCATTGACCTAAGCTAAAAGAGATTACATGTGTAGAAGTATGATATGAACATGGAATGCTCTAAGGATCAAACTCGGCTTCATAACTCAATGAAAGTAGCTCACGACGGGTTCGCCTATTGACAAAACTTCTAGACTAAGAAAGGAATGACCATGTTCCATCCTATGACACCACCTTATGTCGGCTTAACACACTTTCTTATGTCAAAGTAACCTTACATTGTATTGAACTAAGCTAAAAGAGATTACATGTGTAGAAGTATGATATGAACATGGAAAGCTTTAAGAATCAAACTCGGCTTCATAACTCAATGAAAGTAGCTCACGACGGGTTCGCCTATTGACAAAACTTCTAGACTAAGAAAGGAATGACCATGTTCCATCCTATGACACCACCTTATGTCGGCTTAAAACACTTCTTATGTCAAAGTAACCTTACATTGCATTGAACTAAGCTAAAAGAGATTACATGTGTAGAAGTATGATATGAACATGGAAAGCTCTAAGGATCAAACTCGGCTTCATAACTCAACGAAAGTAGCTCACGACGGGTTCGCCTATTGACAAAATTTCTAGTTTAAGGAAAGAATGACCACGTTCCAACCTATGACACCACCTTATGTTGGCTTAACACACTTTCTTATGTCAAAGTACCCTTACATTGCATTGAACTAAGCTAAAAGAGATTACATGTGTAGAAGTATAATATCAACATGGAAAGCTCTAATGATCAAACTCGGCTTCATAACTCAACGAAAGTAGCTCACAACGGGTTCGCCTATTGACAAAACTTCTAGATTAAGAAAAGAATGACCGTATTCCAACCCATGACACCACCTTATGTCAGCTTAAAACACTTCTTATGTCAAAGTAACCTAACATTGCATTGAACTAAGCTAAAAGAGATTACATGTGTAGAAGTATGATATGAACATGGAATGCTCTAAGGATCAAACTCGGCTTCATAACTCATCGAAAGTAGCTCACGACGGGTTCGCCTATTGACAAAACTTCTAGATTAAGAAAAGAATGACCGTGTTCCATCCTATGACACCACCTTATGTCGGCTTAACACACTTTCTTATGTCAGAGTAACCTTACATTGCATTAAAATAAGCTAAAAGAGATTACATGTGTAGAAGTATGATATGAACATGGAAAGCTCTAAGGATCAAACTCGGCTTCATAACTCAACGAAAGTAGCTCACGACGGGTTCGCCTATTGACAAAACTTCTAGATTAAGGAAAGAACGACAACGTTCCAACCTATGACACCACCTTATGTCGGCTTAACACACTTTCTTATGTCAAAGTACCCTTACATTGCATTGAACTAAGCTAAAAGAGATTACATGTGTAGAAGTATGATATCAACATGGAAAGCTCTAATGATCAAACTCGGCTTCATAACTCAACGAAAGTAGCTCACGACGGGTTCGCCTATTGACAAAACTTCTAGATTAAGGAAAGAATGACAACGTTCCAACCTATGACACCACCTTATGTTGGCTTAACACACTTTCTTATGTCAAAGTACCCTTACATTGCATTGAACTAAGCTAAAAGAGATTACATGTGTAGAAGTATAATATCAACATGGAAAGCTCTAATGATCAAACTCGGCTTCATAACTCAACGAAAGTAGCTCACAACGGGTTCGCCTATTGACAAAACTTCTAGATTAAGGAAAGAATGACAACGTTCCAACCTATGACACCACCTTATGTCGGCTTAACACACTTTCTTATGTTAAAGTACCCTTACATTGCATTGAACTAAGTTAAAAGAGATTACATGTGTAGAAATATAATATCAACATGGAAAGCTCTAATGATCAAACTCGGCTTCATAACTCAACGAAAGTAGCTCACAACGGGTTCGCCTATTGACAAAACTTCTAGATTAAGAAAAGAATGACCGTATTCCAACCCATGACACCACCTTATGTCGGCTTAAAACACTTTCTTATGTCAAAGGAACCTTACATTGTATTGAACTAAGCTAAAAGAGATTACATGTGTAGAAGTATGATATGAACATGGAAAGCTTTAAGAATCAAACTCGGCATCATAACTCAATGAAAGTAGCTCACGACGGGTTCGCCTATTGACAAAACTTCTAGATTAAGAAAACAATGACCATGTTCCATCCTATGACACCACCTTATGTCGGCTTAAAACACTTCTTATGTCAAAGTAACCTTACATTGCATTGAACTAAGCTAAAAGAGATTACATGTGTAGAAGTATGATATGAACATGGAAAGCTCTAAGGATCACACTCGGCTTCATAACTCAACGAAAGTAGCTCACGACGGGTTCGCCTATTGACAAAACTTCTAGATTAAGAAAAGAATGACCGTATTCCATCCTATGACACCACCTTATGTCGGCTTAACACACTTTCTTATGTTAAAATAACCTTACATTGCATTGAAATAAGCTAAAAGAGATTACATGTGTAGAAGTATGATATGAACATGGAAAGCTCTAAGGATCAAACTCGGCTTCATAACTCAACGAAAGTAGCTCACGGCGGGTTCGCCTATTGACAAAACTTCTAGATTAAGGAAAGAATGACAACGTTCCAACCTATGACACCACCTTATGTCGGCTTAACACACTTTCTTATGTCAAAGTACCCTTACATTGCATTAAACTAAGCTAAAGGAGATTACATGTGTAGAAGTATGATATCAACATGGAAAGCTCTAATGATCAAACTCGGCTTCATAACCCAACGAAAGTAGCTCACAACGGGTTCGCCTATTGACAAAATTTCTAGATTAAGAAAAGAATGACCGTATTCCATCCTATGACACCACCTTATGTCGGCTTAACACACTTTCTTATGTCAAAGTAACCTTATATTGTATTGAACTAAGCTAAAAGAGATTACATGTGTAGAAGTATGATATGAACATGGAAAGCATTAAGAATCAAACTCGGCTTCATAACTCAACGAAAGTAGCTCACGACGGGTTCGCCTATTGACAAAACTTCTAGATTAAGAAAAGAATGACCATGTTCCATCCTATGACACCACCTTATGTCGGCTTAAAACACTTCTTATGTCAAAGTAACCTTACATTGCATTGAACTAAGCTAAAAGAGATTACATGTGTAGAAGTATGATATGAACATGGAAAGCTCTAAGGATCAAACTCGGCTTCACAACTCAACGAAAGTAGCTCACGACGGGTTCACCTATTGACAAAACTTCTAGTTTAAGGAAAGAATGACCACGTTCCAACCTTAGACACCACCTTATGTCGGCTTAAAACACTTCTTATGTCAAAGTACCCTTACATTGCATTGAACTAAGCTAAAAGAGATTACATGTGTAGAAGTATGATATCAACATGGAAAGCTCTAATGATCAAACTCGGCTTCATAACTCAACGAAAGTAGCTCACGACGGGTTCGCCTATTGACAAAACTTCTAGATTAAGGAAAGAATGAACGTGTTCCATCCTATGACACCACCTTATGTCGGCTTAACACACTTTCTTATGTCAAAGTAACCTTACATTGTATTGAACTAAGCTAAAAGAGATTACATGTGTAGAAGTATGATATGAACATGGAAAGCTTTAAGAATCAAACTCGGCTTCATAACTCAATGAAAGTAGCTCACGACGGGTTCGCCTATTGACAAAACTTCTAGACTAAGAAAGGAATGACCATGTTCCATCCTATGACACCACCTTATGTCGGCTTAAAACACTTCTTATGTCAAAGTAACCTTACATTGCATTGAACTAAGCTAAAAGAGATTACATGTGTAGAAGTATGATATGAACATGGAAAGCTCTAAGGATCAAACTCGGCTTCATAACTCAACGAAAGTAGCTCACGACGGGTTCGCCTATTGACAAAATTTCTAGTTTAAGGAAAGAATGACCACGTTCCAACCTATGACACCACCTTATGTTGGCTTAACACACTTTCTTATGTCAAAGTACCCTTACATTGCATTGAACTAAGCTAAAAGAGATTACATGTGTAGAAGTATAATATCAACATGGAAAGCTCTAATGATCAAACTCGGCTTCATAACTCAACGAAAGTAGCTCACGACGGGTTCGCCTATTGACAAAACTTCTAGATTAAGAAAAGAATGACCATGTTCCATCCTATGACACCACCTTATGTCGGCTTAAAACACTTCTTATGTCAAAGTAACCTAACATTGCATTGAACTAAGCTAAAAGAGATTACATGTGTAGAAGTATGATATGAACATGGAATGCTCTAAGGATCAAACTCGGCTTCATAACTCATCGAAAGTAGCTCACGACGGGTTCGCCTATTGACAAAACTTCTAGATTAAGAAAAGAATGACCGTGTTCCATCCTATGACACCACCTTATGTCGGCTTAACACACTTTCTTATGTCAGAGTAACCTTACATTGCATTAAAATAAGCTAAAAGAGATTACATGTGTAGAAGTATGATATGAACATGGAAAGCTCTAAGGATCAAACTCGGCTTCATAACTCAACGAAAGTAGCTCACGACGGGTTCGCCTATTGACAAAACTTCTAGATTAAGGAAAGAATGACAACGTTCCAACCTATGACACCACCTTATGTCGGCTTAACACACTTTCTTATGTCAAAGTACCCTTACGATGCATTGAACTAAGCTAAAAGAGATTACATGTGTAGAAGTATGATATCAACATGGAAAGCTCTAATGATCAAACTCGGCTTCATAACTCAACGAAAGTAGCTCACGACGGGTTCGCCTATTGACAAAACTTCTAGATTAAGGAAAGAATGACAACGTTCCAACCTATGACACCACCTTATGTTGGCTTAACACACTTTCTTATGTCAAAGTACCCTTACATTGCATTGAACTAAGCTAAAAGAGATTACATGTGTAGAAGTATAATATCAACATGGAAAGCTCTAATGATCAAACTCGGCTTCATAACTCAACGAAAGTAGCTCACAACGGGTTCGCCTATTGACAAAACTTCTAGATTAAGGAAAGAATGACAACGTTCCAACCTATGACACCACCTTATGTCGGCTTAACACACTTTCTTATGTTAAAGTACCCTTACATTGCATTGAACTAAGTTAAAAGAGATTACATGTGTAGAAATATAATATCAACATGGAAAGCTCTAATGATCAAACTCGGCTTCATAACTCAACGAAAGTAGCTCACAACGGGTTCGCCTATTGACAAAACTTCTAGATTAAGAAAAGAATGACCGTATTCCAACCCATGACACCACCTTATGTCGGCTTAAAACACTTTCTTATGTCAAAGGAACCTTACATTGTATTGAACTAAGCTAAAAGAGATTACATGTGTAGAAGTATGATATGAACATGGAAAGCTTTAAGAATCAAACTCGGCATCATAACTCAATGAAAGTAGCTCACGACGGGTTCGCCTATTGACAAAACTTCTAGATTAAGAAAACAATGACCATGTTCCATCCTATGACACCACCTTATGTCGGCTTAAAACACTTCTTATGTCAAAGTAACCTTACATTGCATTGAACTAAGCTAAAAGAGATTACATGTGTAGAAGTATGATATGAACATGGAAAGCTCTAAGGATCACACTCGGCTTCATAACTCAACGAAAGTAGCTCACGACGGGTTCGCCTATTGACAAAACTTCTAGATTAAGAAAAGAATGACCGTATTCCATCCTATGACACCACCTTATGTCGGCTTAACACACTTTCTTATGTTAAAATAACCTTACATTGCATTGAAATAAGCTAAAAGAGATTACATGTGTAGAAGTATGATATGAACATGGAAAGCTCTAAGGATCAAACTCGGCTTCATAACTCAACGAAAGTAGCTCACGGCGGGTTCGCCTATTGACAAAACTTCTAGATTAAGGAAAGAATGACAACGTTCCAACCTATGACACCACCTTATGTCGGCTTAACACACTTTCTTATGTCAAAGTACCCTTACATTGCATTAAACTAAGCTAAAGGAGATTACATGTGTAGAAGTATGATATCAACATGGAAAGCTCTAATGATCAAACTCGGCTTCATAACCCAACGAAAGTAGCTCACAACGGGTTCGCCTATTGACAAAATTTCTAGATTAAGAAAAGAATGACCGTATTCCATCCTATGACACCACCTTATGTCGGCTTAACACACTTTCTTATGTCAAAGTAACCTTATATTGTATTGAACTAAGCTAAAAGAGATTACATGTGTAGAAGTATGATATGAACATGGAAAGCATTAAGAATCAAACTCGGCTTCATAACTCAACGAAAGTAGCTCACGACGGGTTCGCCTATTGACAAAACTTCTAGATTAAGAAAAGAATGACCATGTTCCATCCTATGACACCACCTTATGTCGGCTTAAAACACTTCTTATGTCAAAGTAACCTTACATTGCATTGAACTAAGCTAAAAGAGATTACATGTGTAGAAGTATGATATGAACATGGAAAGCTCTAAGGATCAAACTCGGCTTCACAACTCAACGAAAGTAGCTCACGACGGGTTCACCTATTGACAAAACTTCTAGTTTAAGGAAAGAATGACCACGTTCCAACCTATGACACCACCTTATGACTGCTTAACACACTTTCTTATGTTAAAATAACCTTACATTGCATTGAAATAAGCTAAAAGAGATTACATGTGTAGAAGTATGATATCAACATGGAAAGCTCTAATGATCAAACTCGGCTTCATAACTCAAGAAAAGTAGCTCACGACGGGTTCGCCTATTGACAAAACTTCTAGATTAAGAAAAGAATGACCGTATTCCAACCTATGACACCACCTTATGTCGGCTTAACACACTTTCTTATGTCAAAGTAACCTTACATTGTATTGAAATAAGCTAAAAGAGATTACATGTGTAGAAGTATGATATGAACATGGAAAGCATTAAGAATCAAACTCGGCTTCATAACTCAACGAAAGTAGCTCACGACGGGTTCGCCTATTGACAAAACTTCTAGTTTAAGGAAAGAATGACCACGTTCCAACCTATGACACCACCTTATGTCGGCTTAACACACTTTCTTATGTTAAAATAACCTTACATTGCATTGAAATAAGCTAAAAGAGATTACATGTGTAGAAGTATGATATGAACATGGAAAGCTCTAAGGATCAAACTCGGCTTCATAACTCAACGAAAGTAGCTCACGACGGGTTCGCCTATTGACAATACTTCTAGATTAAGGAAAGAATGACAACGTTCCAACCTATGACACCACCTTATGTCGGCTTAACACACTTTTTTATGTCAAAGTACCCTTACATTGCATTGAACTAAGCTAAAAGAGATTACATGTGTAGAAGTATGATATCAACATGGAAAGCTCTAATGATCAAACTCGGCTTCATAACTCAACGAAAGTAGCTCACAACGGGTTCGCCTATTGACAAAACTTCTAGATTAAGAAAAGAATGACCGTATTCCAACCTATGACACCACCTTATGTCGGCTTAACACACTTTCTTATGTCAAAGTAACCTTACATTGTATTGAAATAAGCTAAAAGAGATTACATGTGTAGAAGTATGATATGAACATGGAAAGCTCTAAGGATCAAACTCGGCTTCATAACTCAACGAAAGTAGCTCACGACGGGTTCGCCTATTGACAAAACTTCTAGATTAAGGAAAGAATGACAACGTTCCAACCTATGACACCACCTTATGTCGGCTTAACACACTTTCTTATGTCAAAGTACCCTTACATTGCATTGAACTAAGCTAAAAGAGATTACATGTGTAGAAGTATGATATCAACATGGAAAGCTTTAATGATCAAACTCGGCTTCATAACTCAACGAAAGTAGCTCACAACGGGTTCGCCTATTGACAAAACTTCTAGATGAAGAAAAGAATGAACATGTTCCATCCTATGACACCACGTTATGTCGGCTTAACACACTTTCTTATGTCAAAGTAACCTTATATTGTATTGAACTAAGCTAAAAGAGATTACATGTGTAGAAGTATGATATGAACATGGAAAGCATTAAGAATCAAACTCGGCTTCATAACTCAACGAAAGTAACTCACGACGGGTTCGCCTATTGACAAAATTCTAGATTAAAAAAAGAATGACCGTATTCCAACCTATGACACCACCTTATGTCGGCTTAAACCACTTCTTATGTCAAAGTAACCTTACATTGCATTGAACTAAGCTAAAAGAGATTACATGTGTAGAAGTATGATATGAAGATGGAAAGCTCTAAGGATCAAACTCGGCTTCATAACTCAACGAAAGTAGCTCACGACGGGTTCGCCTATTGACAAAACTTCTAGTTTAAGGAAAGAATGACCACGTTCCAACCTATGACACCACCTTATGACTGCTTAACACACTTTCTTATGTTAAAATAACCTTACATTGCATTGAAATAAGCTAAAAGAGATTACATGTGTAGAAGTATGATATGAACATGGAAAGCTCTAAGTATCAAACTCGGCTTCATAACTCAACGAAAGTAGCTCACGACGGGTTCGCCTATTGACAAAACTTCTAGATTAAGGAAAGAATGACAACGTTCCAACCTATGACACCACCTTATGTCGGCTTAACACACTTTCTTATGTCAAAGTACCCTTACATTGCATTGAACTAAGCTAAAAGAGATTACATGTGTAGAAGTATGATATCAACATGGAAAGCTCTAATGATCAAACTCGGCTTCATAACTCAACGAAAGTAGCTCACAACGGGTTCGCCTATTGACAAAACTTCTAGATTAAGAAAAGAATGAACATGTTCCATCCTATGACACCACGTTATGTCGGCTTAACACACTTTCTTATGTCAAAGTAACCTTATATTGTATTGAACTAAGCTAAAGGAGATTACATGTGTAGAAGTATGATATGAACATGGAAAGCATTAAGAATCAAACTCGGCTTCATAACTCAACGAAAGTAGCTCACGACGGGTTCGCCTATTGACAAAACTTCTAGATTAAAAAAAGAATGACCGTATTCCAACCTATGACACCACCTTATGTCGGCTTAAACCACTTCTTATGTCAAAGTAACCTTACATTGCATTGAACTAAGCTAAAAGAGATTACATGTGTAGAAGTATGATATGAACATGGAATGCTCTAAGGATCAAACTCGGCTTCATAACTCAATGAAAGTAGCTCACGATGGGTTCGCCTATTGACAAAACTTCTAGATTAAGAAAAGAATGAACATGTTCCATCCTATGACACCACCTTATATCGGCTTAACACACTTTCTTATGTCAAAGTAACCTTATATTATATTGAACTAAGCTAAAAGAGATTACATGTGTAGAAGTTTGATATCAACATGGAAAGCATTGAGAATCAAACTCGGCTTCATAACTCAACGAAAGTAGCTCACGACGGGTTCGCCTATTGACAAAACTTCTAGATTAAGAAAAGAATGACCATGTTCCATCCTATGACACCACCTTATGTCGGCTTAAAACACTTCTTATGTCAAAGTAACCTTACATTGCATTGAACTAAGCTAAAAGAGATTACATGTGTAGAAGTATGATATGAACATGGAAAGCTCTAAGGATCAAACTCGGCTTCACAACTCAACGAAAGTAGCTCACGACGGGTTCGCCTATTGACAAAACTTCTAGTTTAAGGAAAGAATGACCACGTTCCAACCTATGACACCACCTTATGTCGGCTTAACACACTTTCTTATGTTAAAATAACCTTACATTGCATTGAAATAAGCTAAAAGAGATTACATGTGTAGAAGTATGATATGAACATGGAAAGCTCTAAGGATCAAACTCGGCTTCATAACTCAACGAAAGTAGCTCACGACGGGTTCGCCTATTGACAATACTTCTAGATTAAGGAAAGAATGACAACGTTCCAACCTATGACACCACCTTATGTCGGCTTAACACACTTTTTTATGTCAAAGTACCCTTACATTGCATTGAACTAAGCTAAAAGAGATTACATGTGTAGAAGTATGATATCAACATGGAAAGCTCTAATGATCAAACTCGGCTTCATAACTCAACGAAAGTAGCTCACAACGGGTTCGCCTATTGACAAAACTTCTAGATTAAGAAAAGAATGACCGTATTCCAACCTATGACACCACCTTATGTCGGCTTAACACACTTTCTTATGTCAAAGTAACCTTACATTGTATTGAAATAAGCTAAAAGAGATTACATGTGTAGAAGTATGATATGAACATGGAAAGCTCTAAGGATCAAACTCGGCTTCATAACTCAACGAAAGTAGCTCACGACGGGTTCGCCTATTGACAAAACTTCTAGATTAAGGAAAGAATGACAACGTTCCAACCTATGACACCACCTTATGTCGGCTTAACACACTTTCTTATGTCAAAGTACCCTTACATTGCATTGAACTAAGCTAAAAGAGATTACATGTGTAGAAGTATGATATCAACATGGAAAGCTTTAATGATCAAACTCGGCTTCATAACTCAACGAAAGTAGCTCACAACGGGTTCGCCTATTGACAAAACTTCTAGATGAAGAAAAGAATGAACATGTTCCATCCTATGACACCACGTTATGTCGGCTTAACACACTTTCTTATGTCAAAGTAACCTTATATTGTATTGAACTAAGCTAAAAGAGATTACATGTGTAGAAGTATGATATGAACATGGAAAGCATTAAGAATCAAACTCGGCTTCATAACTCAACGAAAGTAACTCACGACGGGTTCGCCTATTGACAAAATTCTAGATTAAAAAAAGAATGACCGTATTCCAACCTATGACACCACCTTATGTCGGCTTAAACCACTTCTTATGTCAAAGTAACCTTACATTGCATTGAACTAAGCTAAAAGAGATTACATGTGTAGAAGTATGATATGAAGATGGAAAGCTCTAAGGATCAAACTCGGCTTCATAACTCAACGAAAGTAGCTCACGACGGGTTCGCCTATTGACAAAACTTCTAGTTTAAGGAAAGAATGACCACGTTCCAACCTATGACACCACCTTATGACTGCTTAACACACTTTCTTATGTTAAAATAACCTTACATTGCATTGAAATAAGCTAAAAGAGATTACATGTGTAGAAGTATGATATGAACATGGAAAGCTCTAAGTATCAAACTCGGCTTCATAACTCAACGAAAGTAGCTCACGACGGGTTCGCCTATTGACAAAACTTCTAGATTAAGGAAAGAATGACAACGTTCCAACCTATGACACCACCTTATGTCGGCTTAACACACTTTCTTATGTCAAAGTACCCTTACATTGCATTGAACTAAGCTAAAAGAGATTACATGTGTAGAAGTATGATATCAACATGGAAAGCTCTAATGATCAAACTCGGCTTCATAACTCAACGAAAGTAGCTCACAACGGGTTCGCCTATTGACAAAACTTCTAGATTAAGAAAAGAATGAACATGTTCCATCCTATGACACCACGTTATGTCGGCTTAACACACTTTCTTATGTCAAAGTAACCTTATATTGTATTGAACTAAGCTAAAGGAGATTACATGTGTAGAAGTATGATATGAACATGGAAAGCATTAAGAATCAAACTCGGCTTCATAACTCAACGAAAGTAGCTCACGACGGGTTCGCCTATTGACAAAACTTCTAGATTAAAAAAAGAATGACCGTATTCCAACCTATGACACCACCTTATGTCGGCTTAAACCACTTCTTATGTCAAAGTAACCTTACATTGCATTGAACTAAGCTAAAAGAGATTACATGTGTAGAAGTATGATATGAACATGGAATGCTCTAAGGATCAAACTCGGCTTCATAACTCAATGAAAGTAGCTCACGATGGGTTCGCCTATTGACAAAACTTCTAGATTAAGAAAAGAATGAACATGTTCCATCCTATGACACCACCTTATATCGGCTTAACACACTTTCTTATGTCAAAGTAACCTTATATTATATTGAACTAAGCTAAAAGAGATTACATGTGTAGAAGTTTGATATCAACATGGAAAGCATTGAGAATCAAACTCGGCTTCATAACTCAACGAAAGTAGCTCACGACGGGTTCGCCTATTGACAAAACTTCTAGATTAAGAAAAGAATGACCATGTTCCATCCTATGACACCACCTTATGTCGGCTTAAAACACTTCTTATGTCAAAGTAACCTTACATTGCATTGAACTAAGCTAAAAGAGATTACATGTGTAGAAGTATGATATGAACATGGAAAGCTCTAAGGATCAAACTCGGCTTCACAACTCAACGAAAGTAGCTCACGACGGGTTCGCCTATTGACAAAACTTCTAGTTTAAGGAAAGAATGACCACGTTCCAACCTATGACACCACCTTATGTCGGCTTAACACACTTTCTTATGTTAAAATAACCTTACATTGCATTGAAATAAGCTAAAAGAGATTACATGTGTAGAAGTATGATATGAACATGGAAAGCTCTAAGCATCAAACTCGGCTTCATAACTCAACGAAAGTAGCTCACAACGGGTTCGCCTATTGACAAAACTTCTAGATTAAGGAAAGAATGACAACGTTCCAACCTATGACACCACCTTATGTCGGCTTAACACACTTTCTTATGTTAAAGTACCCTTACATTGCATTGAACTAAGTTAAAAGAGATTACATGTGTAGAAGTATGATATGAACATGGAATGCTCTCAGGATCAAACTCGGCTTCATAACTCAATGAAAGTAGCTCACGACGTGTTCGCCTATTGACAAAACTTCTAGATTAAGAAAAGAATGAACGTGTTCCATCCTGTGACACCACCTTATGTCGGCTTAACACACTTTCTTATGTCAAAGGAACCTTACATTGTATTGAACTAAGCTAAAAGAGATTACATGTGTAGAAGTATGATATGAACATGGAAAGCTTTAAGAATCAAACTCGGCATCATAACTCAATGAAAGTAGCTCACGACGGGTTCGCCTATTGACAAAACTTCTAGATTAAGAAAAGAATGACCATGTTCCATCCTATGACACCACCTTATGTCGGCTTAAAACACTTCTTATGTCAAAGTAACCTTACATTGCATTGAACTAAGCTAAAAGAGATTACATGTGTAGAAGTATGATATGAACATGGAAAGCTCTAAGGATCACACTTGGCTTCATAACTCAACGAAAGTAGCTCACGACGGGTTCGCCTATTGACAAAACTTCTAGTTTAAGGAAAGAATGACCACGTTCCAACCTATGACACCACCTTATGACTGCTTAACAAACTTTCTTATGTTAAAATAACCTTACATTGCATTGAAATAAGCTAAAAGAGATTACATGTGTAGAAGTATGATATGAACATGGAAAGCTCTAAGGATCAAACTCGGCTTCATAACTCAACGAAAGTAGCTCACGACGGGTTCGCCTATTGAAAAAACTTCTAGATTAAGGAAAGAATGACAACGTTCCAACCTATGACACCACCTTATGTCGGCTTAACACACTTTCTTATGTCAAAGTACCCTTACATTGCATTAAACTAAGCTAAAGGAGATTACATGTGTAGAAGTATGATATCAACATGGAAAGCTCTAATGATCAAACTCGGCTTCATAACTCAACGAAAGTAGGTCACAACGGGTTCGCCTATTGACAAAACTTCTAGATTAAGAAAAGAATGACCGTATTCCATCCTATGACACCACCTTATGTCGGCTTAACACACTTTCTTATGTCAAAGTAACCTTATATTGTATTGAACTAAGCTAAAAGAGATTACATGTGTATAAGTATGATATGAACATGGAAAGCATTAAGAATCAAACTCGGCTTCATAACTAAACGAAAGTAGCTCACGACGGGTTCGCCTATTGACAAAACTTCTAGATTAAGAAAAGAATGACTATGTTCCATCCTATGACACCACCTTATGTCGGCTTAACACACTTTCTTATGTCAAAGTAACCTAACATTGCATTGAACTAAGCTAAAAGAGATTACATGTGTAGAAATATGATATGAACATGGAATGCTATAAGGATCAAACTCGGCTTCATAACTCAACGAAAGTAGCTCACGACGGGTTCGCCTATAGACAAAAATTCTAGATTAAGAAAAGAATGACCGTGTTCCATCCTATGATACCACCTTATGTCGGCTTAACACACTTTCTTATGTCAAAGTAACCTTACATTGCATTGAAATAAGCTAAAAGAGATTACATGTGTAGAAGTATGATATGAACATGGAAAGCTTTAAGGATCAAACTCGGTTTCATAACTCAACGAAAGTAGATCACGACGGGTTCGCCTATTGACAAAACTTCTAGATTAAGGAAAGAATGACAACGTTCCAACCTATGACACCACCTTATGTCGGCTTAACACACTTTCTTATTTCAAAGTACCCTTACATTGCATTGAACTAAGCTAAAAGAGATTACATGTGTAGAAGTATGATATCAACATGGAAAGCTCTAATGATCAAACTCGGCTTCATAACTCAACGAAAGTAGCTCACGACGGGTTCGCCTATTGACAAAACTTCTAGATTAAGAAAAGAATGCCCGTGTTCTATCCTAAGACACCACCTTATGTCGGCTTAACACACTTTCTTATGTTAAAATAACCTTACATTGCATTGAAATAAGCTAAAAGAGATTACATGTGTAGAAGTATGATATGAACATGGAAAGCTCTAAGGATCAAACTCGGCTTCATAACTCAACGAAAGTAGCTCACGACGGGTTCGCCTATTGAAAAAACTTCTAGATTAAGGAAAGAATGACAACGTTCCAACCTATGACACCACCTTATGTCGGCTTAACACACTTTCTTATGTCAAAGTACCCTTACATTGCATTAAACTAAGCTAAAGGAGATTACATGTGTAGAAGTATGATATCAACATGGAAAGCTCTAATGATCAAACTCGGCTTCATAACTCAACGAAAGTAGGTCACAACGGGTTCGCCTATTGACAAAACTTCTAGATTAAGAAAAGAATGACCATGTTCCATCCTATGACACCACCTTATGTCGGCTTAAAACACTTCTTATGTCAAAGTAACATTACATTGCATTGAACTAAGCTAAAAGAGATTACATGTGTAGAAGTATGATATGAACATGGAAAGCTCTAAGGATCAAACTCGGCTTCACAACTCAACGAAAGTAGCTCACGACGGGTTCACCTATTGACAAAACTTCTAGTTTAAGGAAAGAATGACCACGTTCCAACCTATGACACCACCTTATGTCGGCTTAACACACTTTCTTATGTCAAAGTACCCTTACATTGCATTAAACTAAGCTAAAAGAGATTACATGTGTAGAAGTATGATATGAACATGGAAAGCATTAAGAATCAAACTCGGCTTCATAACTCAACGAAAGTAGCTCACGACGGGTTCGCCTATTGACAAAACTTCTAGATTAAGAAAAGAATGACCATGTTCCATCCTATGACACCACCTTATGTCGGCTTAAAACACTTCTTATGTCAAAGTAACCTTACATTGCATTGAACTAAGCTAAAAGAGATTACATGTGTAGAAGTATGATATGAACATGGAAAGCTCTAAGGATCAAACTCGGCTTCACAACTCAACGAAAGTAGCTCACGACGGGTTCGCCTATTGACAAAACTTCTAGTTTAAGGAAAGAATGACCACGTTCCAACCTATGACACCACCTTATGACTGCTTAACACACTTTCTTATGTTAAAATAACCTTACATTGCATTGAAATAAGCTAAAAGAGATTACATGTGTAGAAGTATGATATGAACATGGAAAGCTCTAAGGATCAAACTCGGCTTCATAACTCAACGAAAGTAGCTCATGACGGGTTCGCCTATTGACAAAACTTCTAGATTAAGGAAAGAATGACAACGTTCCAACCTATGACACCACCTTATGTCGGCTTAACACACTTTTTTATGTCAAAGTACCCTTACATTGCATTGAACTAAGCTAAAAGAGATTACATGTGTAGAAGTATGATATCAACATGGAAAGCTCTAATGATCAAACTCGGCTTCATAACTTAACGAAAGTACCTCACAACGGGTTCGCCTGTTGACAAAACTTCTAGATTAAGAAAAGACTGACCGTATTCCAACCTATGACACCACCTTATGTCAGCTTAAAACACTTCTTATGTCAAAGTAACCTAACATTGCATTGAACTAAGCTAAAAGAGATTACATGTGTAGAAGTATGATATGAACATGGAATGCTCTAAGGATCAAACTCGGCTTCATAACTCAACGGAAATAGCTCACGACGGGTTCGCCTATTGACAAAACTTCTAGATTAAGAAAAGAATGACTATGTTCCATCCTATGACACCACCTTATGTCGGCTTAACACACTTTCTTATGTCAAAGTAACCTAACATTGCATTGAACTAAGCTAAAAGAGATTACATGTGTAGAAATATGATATGAACATGGAATGCTATAAGGATCAAACTCGGCTTCATAACTCAACGAAAGTAGCTCACGACGGGTTCGCCTATAGACAAAAATTCTAGATTAAGAAAAGAATGACCGTGTTCCATCCTATGATACCACCTTATGTCGGCTTAACACACTTTCTTATGTCAAAGTAACCTTACATTGCATTGAAATAAGCTAAAAGAGATTACATGTGTAGAAGTATGATATGAACATGGAAAGCTTTAAGGATCAAACTCGGTTTCATAACTCAACGAAAGTAGATCACGACGGGTTCGCCTATTGACAAAACTTCTAGATTAAGGAAAGAATGACAACGTTCCAACCTATGACACCACCTTATGTCGGCTTAACACACTTTCTTATTTCAAAGTACCCTTACATTGCATTGAACTAAGCTAAAAGAGATTACATGTGTAGAAGTATGATATCAACATGGAAAGCTCTAATGATCAAACTCGGCTTCATAACTCAACGAAAGTAGCTCACGACGGGTTCGCCTATTGACAAAACTTCTAGATTAAGAAAAGAATGCCCGTGTTCTATCCTAAGACACCACCTTATGTCGGCTTAACACACTTTCTTATGTTAAAATAACCTTACATTGCATTGAAATAAGCTAAAAGAGATTACATGTGTAGAAGTATGATATGAACATGGAAAGCTCTAAGGATCAAACTCGGCTTCATAACTCAACGAAAGTAGCTCACGACGGGTTCGCCTATTGAAAAAACTTCTAGATTAAGGAAAGAATGACAACGTTCCAACCTATGACACCACCTTATGTCGGCTTAACACACTTTCTTATGTCAAAGTACCCTTACATTGCATTAAACTAAGCTAAAGGAGATTACATGTGTAGAAGTATGATATCAACATGGAAAGCTCTAAGGATCAAACTCGGCTTCATAACTCAACGAAAGTAGCTCATGACGGGTTCGCCTATTGACAAAACTTCTAGATTAAGGAAAGAATGACAACGTTCCAACCTATGACACCACCTTATGTCGGCTTAACACACTTTTTTATGTCAAAGTACCCTTACATTGCATTGAACTAAGCTAAAAGAGATTACATGTGTAGAAGTATGATATCAACATGGAAAGCTCTAATGATCAAACTCGGCTTCATAACTCAACGAAAGTACCTCACAACGGGTTCGCCTGTTGACAAAACTTCTAGATTAAGAAAAGAATGACCGTATTCCAACCTATGACACCACCTTATGTCAGCTTAAAACACTTCTTATGTCAAAGTAACCTAACATTGCATTGAACTAAGCTAAAAGAGATTACATGTGTAGAAGTATGATATGAACATGGAATGCTCTAAGGATCAAACTCGGCTTCATAACTCAACGGAAATAGCTCACGACGGGTTCGCCTATTGACAAAACTTCTAGATTAAGAAAAGAATGACTATGTTCCATCCTATGACACCACCTTATGTCGGCTTAACACACTTTCTTATGTCAAAGTAACCTAACATTGCATTGAACTAAGCTAAAAGAGATTACATGTGTAGAAGTATGATATGAACATGGAAAGCTCTAAGGATCAAACTCGGCTTCACAACTCAACGAAAGTAGCTCACGACGGGTTCGCCTATTGACAAAACTTCTAGTTTAAGGAAAGAATGAACACGTTCCAACCTATGACACCACCTTATGACTGCTTAACACACTTTCTTATGTTAAAATAACCTTACATTGCATTGAAATAAGCTAAAAGAGATTACATGTGTAGAAGTATGATATGAACATGGAAAGCTCTAAGGATCAAACTCGGCTTCATAACTCAACGAAAGTAGCTCATGACGGGTTCGCCTATTGACAAAACTTCTAGATTAAGGAAAGAATGACAACGTTCCAACCTATGACACCACCTTATGTCGGCTTAACACACTTTTTTATGTCAAAGTACCCTTACATTGCATTGAACTAAGCTAAAAGAGATTACATGTGTAGAAGTATGATATCAACATGGAAAGCTCTAATGATCAAACTCGGCTTCATAACTCAACGAAAGTACCTCACAACGGGTTCGCCTGTTGACAAAACTTCTAGATTAAGAAAAGAATGACTGTATTCCAACCTATGACACCACCTTATGTCAGCTTAAAACACTTCTTATGTCAAAGTAACCTAACATTGCATTGAACTAAGCTAAAAGAGATTACATGTGTAGAAGTATGATATGAACATGGAATGCTCTAAGGATCAAACTCGGCTTCATAACTCAACGGAAATAGCTCACGACGGGTTCGCCTATTGACAAAACTTCTAGATTAAGAAAAGAATGACTATGTTCCATCCTATGACACCACCTTATGTCGGCTTAACACACTTTCTTATGTCAAAGTAACCTAACATTGCATTGAACTAAGCTAAAAGAGATTACATTTGTAGAAATATGATATGAACATGGAATGCTATAAGGATCAAACTCGGCTTCATAACTCAACGAAAGTAGCTCACGACGGGTTCGCCTATAGACAAAAATTCTAGATTAAGAAAAGAATGACCGTGTTCCATCCTATGACACCACCTTATGTCGGCTTAACACACTTTCTTATGTCAAAGTAACCTTACATTGCATTGAAATAAGCTAAAAGAGATTACATGTGTAGAAGTATGATATGAACATGGAAAGCTTTAAGGATCAAACTCGGTTTCATAACTCAACGAAAGTAGATCACGACGGGTTCGCCTATTGACAAAACTTCTAGATTAAGGAAAGAATGACAATGTTCCAACCTATGACACCACCTTATGTCGGCTTAACACACTTTCTTATTTCAAAGTACCCTTACATTGCATTGAACTAAGCTAAAAGAGATTACATGTGTAGAAGTATGATATCAACATGGAAAGCTCTAATGATCAAACTCGGCTTCATAACTCAACGAAAGTAGCTCACGACGGGTTCGCCTATTGACAAAACTTCTAGATTAAGAAAAGAATGCCCGTGTTCTATCCTAAGACACCACCTTATGTCGGCTTAACACACTTTCTTATGTTAAAATAACCTTACATTGCATTGAAATAAGCTAAAAGAGATTACATGTGTAGAAGTATGATATGAACATGGAAAGCTCTAAGGATCAAACTCGGCTTCATAACTCAACGAAAGTAGCTCACGACGGGTTCGCCTATTGACAAAACTTCTAGATTAAGGAAAGAATGACAACGTTCCAACCTATGACACCACCTTATGTCGGCTTAACACACTTTCTTATGTCAAAGTACCCTTACATTGCATTAAACTAAGCTAAAGGAGATTACATGTGTAGAAGTATGATATCAACATGGAAAGCTCTAATGATCAAACTCGGCTTCATAACTCAACGAAAGTAGCTCACGACGGGTTCGCCTATTGACAAAACTTCTAGATTAAGAAAAGAATGACCGTGTTCTATCCTAAGACACCACCTTATGTCGGCTTAACACACTTTCTTATGTCAAAGTAACCTTACATTGCATTGAACTAAGCTAAAAGAGATTACATGTGTAGAAGTATGATATGAACATAGAAAGCTCTAAGGATCAAACTCGGCTTCATAACTCAACGAAATTAGCTCACGACGGGTTCACCTATTGACAAAACTTCTAGATTAAGGAAAGAATGACAACGTTCCAACCTATGACACCACTTTATGTCGGCTTAACACACTTTCTTATGTCAAAGTACCCTTACATTGCATTGAACTAAGCTAAAAGAGATTACATGTGTAGAAGTATGATATCAACATGGAAAGCTCTAATGATCAAACTCGGCTTCATAACTCAACGAAAGTAGCTCACAACGGGTTCGCCTATTGACAAAACTTCTAGATTAAGAAAAGAATGACCGTATTCCAACCTATGACACCACCTTATGTCGACTTAAAACACTTCATATGTCAAAGTAACCTTACATTGCATTGAACTAAGCTAAAAGAGATTACATGTGTAGAAGTATGATATCAACATGGAAAGCTCTAATGATCAAACTCGGCTTCATAACTCAACGAAAGTAGCTCACGACGGGTTCGCCTATTGACATAACTTCTAGATTAAGAAAAGAATGACCGTGTTCCATCCTATGACACCACATAATATCGGCTTAACACACTTTCTTATGTTAAAATAACCTTAGATTGCATTGAACTAAGTTAAAAGGGATTACATGTGTAAAAGTATGATATCAACATGAAAAGCTCTAATGATAAAACTCGGCTTCATAACTCAACGAAAGTAGCTCACGACGGGTTCGCCTATTGACAAAACTTCTAGATTAAGAAAAGAATGACCGTATTCCAACCTATGACACCACCTAATGTCGGCTTAAAACACTTCTTATGTCAAAGTAACCTTACATTGCATTGAACTAAGCTAAAAGAGATTACATGTGTAGAAGTATGATATGCACATGGAAAGCTCTAAGGATCAAACTTGGCTTCATAACTCAAGGAAAGTAGCTCACGACGGGTTCGCATATTTACAAAACTTCTGGATTAGGAAAAGAATGACCGTATTCCAACCTATGACACCACCATATGTTGGCTTAAAACACTTCTTATGTCAAAGTAACCTTACATTGCATTGAACTAAGCTAAAAGAGATTACATGTGTAGAAGTATGATATGAACATGGAATGCTCTAAGGATCAAACTCGGCTTCGTAACTCAACGAAAGTAGCTCACGACGGGTTCGCCTATACACAAAAATTCTAGATTAAGAAAAGAATGACCGTGTTCCATCCTATGACACCACCTTATGTCGGCTTAACACACTTTCTTATGTCAAAGTAACCTTACATTGCATTGAAATAAGCTAAAAGAGATTACATGTGTAGAAATATGATATGAACATGGAAAGCTTTAAGGATCAAACTCGGCTTCATAACTCAACGAAAGTAGATCACGACGAGTTCGCCTATTGACAAAACTTCTAGATTAATGAAAGAATGACAACGTTCCAACCTATGACACCACCTTATGTCGGCTTAACACACTTTTTTATTTCAAAGTACCCTTACATTGCATTGAACTAAGCTAAAAGAGATTACATGTGTAGAAGTATGATATCAACATGGAAAGCTCTAATGATCAAACTCGGCTTCATAACTCAACGAAACTAGCTCACGACGGGTTCGCCTATTGACAAAACTTCTAGATTAAGAAAAGATTGACCGTGTTCTATCCTAAGACACCACCTTATGTCGGCTTAACACACTTTCTTATGTCAAAGTAACCTTACATTGAATTGAACTAAGCTAAAAGAAATTACATGTGTAGAAGTATGATATGAACATGGAAAGCTCTAAGGATCACACTCGGCTTCATAACTCAACGAAACTAGCTCACGACGGGTTCGCCTATTGACAAAACTTCTAGTTTAAGGAAAGACTGACCACGTTCCAACCTATGACACCACCTTATGTCGGCTTAACACACTTTCTTATGTTAAAATAACCTTACATTGCATTGAAATAAGCTAAAAGAGATTACATGTGTAGAAGTATGATATGAACATGGAAAGCTCTAAGGATCAAACTCGGCTTCATAACTCAACGAAAGTAGCTCACGACGGGTTCGCCTATTGACAAAACTTCTAGATTAAGGAAAGAATGACAACGTTCCAACCTATGACACCACCTTATGTCGGCTTAACACACTTTCTTATGTCAAAGTACCCTTACATTGCATTAAACTAAGCTAAAGGAGATTACATGTGTAGAAGTATGATATCAACATGGAAAGCTCTAATGATCAAACTCGGCTTCATAACTCAACGAAAGTAGCTCACGACGGGTTCGCCTATTGACAAAACATCTAGATTAAGAAAAGAATGACCGTGTTCTATCCTAAGACACCACCTTATGTCGGCTTAACACACTTTCTTATGTCAAAGTAACCTTACATTGCATTGAACTAAGCTAAAAGAGATTACATGTGTAGAAGTATGATATGAACATAGAAACCTCTAAGGATCAAACTCGGCTTCATAACTCAACGAAATTAGCTCACGACGGGTTCACCTATTGACAAAACTTCTAGATTAAGGAAAGAATGACAACGTTCCAACCTATGACACCACTTTATGTCGGCTTAACACACTTTCTTATGTCAAAGTAACCTTACATTGCATTGAACTAAGCTAAAAGAGATTACATGTGTAGAAGTATGATATCAACATTGAAAGCTCTAATGATCAAACTCGGCTTCATAACTCAACGAAAGTAGCTCACGACGGGTTCGCCTATTGACATAACTTCTAGATTAAGAAAAGAATGACCGTGTTGCATCCTATGACACCACCTAATATCGGCTTAACACACTTTCTTATGTTAAAATAACCTTAGATTGCATTGAACTAAGTTAAAAGGGATTACATGTGTAAAAGTATGATATCAACATGGAAAGCTCTAATGATAAAACTCGGCTTCATAACTCAACGAAAGTAGCTCACGACGGGTTCGCCTATTGACAAAACTTCTAGATTAAGAAAAGAATGACCGTATTCCAACCTATGACACCACCTAATGTCGGCTTAAAACACTTCTTATGTCAAAGTAACCTTACATTGCATTGAACTAAGCTAAAAGAGATTACATGTGTAGAAGTATGATATGCACATGGAAAGCACTAAGGATCAAACTTGGCTTCATACCTCAAGGAAAGTAGCTCACGACGGGTTCGCATATTTACAAAACTTCTGGATTAAGAAAAGAATGACCGTATTCCAACCTATGACACCACCATATGTCTGCTTAAAACACTTCTTATGTCAAAGTAACCTTACATTGCATTGAACTAAGCTAAAAGAGATTACATGTGTAGAAGTATGATATGAACATGGAATGCTCTAAGGATCAAACTCGGCTTCATAACTAGTCGAAAGTAGCTCACGACGGGTTCGCCTATTGATAAAACTTCTAGATTAAGAAAAGAATGACCGTGTTCCATCCTATGACACCACCTTATGTCGGCTTAACACACTTTCTTATGTCAAAGTAACCTTACATTGCATTGAACTAAGCTAAAAGAGATTACATGTGTAGAAGTATGATATGAACATGGAAAGCTCTAAGTATCAAACTCGTCTTCATAATTCAACGAAAGTAGCTCACGACGGGTTCGCCTATTGACAAAACTTCTAGATTAAGGAAAGAATGACAACCTTCCAACCTATGACACCATCTTATGTCGGCTTAACACACTTTCTTATGTCAAAATAAACTTACATGGCATTGAAGTAAGCTAAAAAGAGATTACATGTGTAGAAGTATGATATGAACATGGAATGCTCTAAGGATCAAACTCGGCTTCATAACTCAACGAAAGTAGCTCACGACGGGTTCGCCTATTGACAAAACTTCTAGATTAAGAAAAGAATGACTATGTTCCATCCTATGACACCACCTAATATCGGCTTAACACACTTTCTTATGTCAAAATAACATTACATTGCATTGAACTAAGCTAAAAGAGATTGCATGTGTAGAAGTATGATATCAACATGGAAAGCTCTAATGATAAAACTCGGCTTCATAACTCAAAGAAAGTAGCTCACGACGAGTTCGCCTATTGACGAAACTTCTAGATTAAGAAAATAATGATCGTATTCCAACCTATGACACCACCTTATGTCAGCTTAAAACACTTCTTATGTCAAAGTAACCTTACATTTCATTGAACTAAGCTAAAAGAGATTACATGTGTAGAAGCATGATATGCACATGGAAAGCTCTAAGGATCAAACTTGGCTTCATAACTCAAGGAAAGTAGCTCACGACGGGTTCGCCTATGGACAAAACTTCTAGATTAAGAAAAAAATGACCGTATTCCAACCTATGACACCACCATATGTTGGCTTAAAACACTTCTTATGTCAAATTAATCTTACATTGCATTGAACTAAGCTAAAAGAGATTACATGTGTAGAAGTATGATATGAACATGGAATGCTCTAAGGATCAAACTCGGCTTCATAACTAGTCGAACGTAGCTCACGACGGGTTTGCCTATTGATAAAACTTCTAGATTAAGAAAAGAATGACCGTGTTCCATCCTATGACACCACCTTATGTCAGATTAACACACTTTCTTATGTCAAAGTAACCTTACATTGCATTGAACTAAGCTAAAAGAGATTACATGTGTAGAAGTATGATATCAACATGGAAAGCTCTAATGATCAAACTCGGCTTCATAACTCAACGAAAGTAGCTCACAACGGGTTCGCCTATTGACATAACTTCTAGATTAAGAAAAGAATGACCGTGTTCCATCCTATGACACCACCTAATATCGGCTTAACACACTTTCTTATGTTAAAATAACCTTAGATTGCATTGAACTAAGTTAAAAGGGATTACATGTGTAAAAGTATGATATCAACATGGAAAGCTCTAATTATAAAACTCGGCTTCATAACTCAACGAAAGTAGCTCACGACGGGTTCGCCTATTGACAAAACTTCTAGATTAAGAAAAGAATGACCGTATTCCAACCTATGACACCACCTTATGTCGGCTTAAAACACTTCTTATGTCAAAGTAACCTTACATTGCATTGAACTAAGCTAAAAGAGATTACATGTGTAGAAGTATGATATGCACATGGAAAGCTTTAAGGATCAAACTTGGCTTCATAACTCAAGGAAAGTAGCTCACGACGGGTTCGCATATTTACAAAACTTCTAGATTAAGAAAAGAATGACCGTATTCCAACCTATGACACCACCATATGTTGGCTTAAAACACTTCTTATGTCAAAGTAACCTTACATTGCATTGAACTAAGCTAAAAGAGATTACATGTGTAGAAGTATGATATGAACATGGAATGCTCTAAGGATCAAACTCGGCTTCATAACTCAACGAAAGTAGCTCACGACGGGTTCGCCTATTGACAAAACTTCTAGATTAAGAAAAGAATGACTATGTTCCATCCTATGACACCACCTAATATCGGCTTAACACACTTTCTTATGTCAAAATAACATTACATTGCATTGAACTAAGCTAAAAGAGATTGCATGTGTAGAAGTATGATATCAACATGGAAAGCTCTAATGATAAAACTCGGCTTCATAACTCAAAGAAAGTAGCTCACGACGAGTTCGCCTATTGACGAAACTTCTAGATTAAGAAAATAATGATCGTATTCCAACCTATGACACCACCTTATGTCAGCTTAAAACACTTCTTATGTCAAAGTAACCTTACATTTCATTGAACTAAGCTAAAAGAGATTACATGTGTAGAAGCATGATATGCACATGGAAAGCTCTAAGGATCAAACTTGGCTTCATAACTCAAGGAAAGTAGCTCACGACGGGTTCGCCTATGGACAAAACTTCTAGATTAAGAAAAAAATGACCGTATTCCAACCTATGACACCACCATATGTTGGCTTAAAACACTTCTTATGTCAAAGTAACCTTACATTGCATTGAACTAAGCTAAAAGAGATTACATGTGTAGAAGTATGATATGCACATGGAAAGCACTAAGGATCAAACTTGGCTTCATACCTCAAGGAAAGTAGCTCACGACGGGTTCGCATATTTACAAAACTTCTGGATTAAGAAAAGAATGACCGTATTCCAACCTATGACACCACCATATGTCTGCTTAAAACACTTCTTATGTCAAAGTAACCTTACATTGCATTGAACTAAGCTAAAAGAGATTACATGTGTAGAAGTATGATATGAACATGGAATGCTCTAAGGATCAAACTCGGCTTCATAACTAGTCGAAAGTAGCTCACGACGGGTTCGCCTATTGATAAAACTTCTAGATTAAGAAAAGAATGACCGTGTTCCATCCTATGACACCACCTTATGTCGGCTTAACACACTTTCTTATGTCAAAGTAACCTTACATTGCATTGAACTAAGCTAAAAGAGATTACATGTGTAGAAGTATGATATGAACATGGAAAGCTCTAAGTATCAAACTCGTCTTCATAATTCAACGAAAGTAGCTCACGACGGGTTCGCCTATTGACAAAACTTCTAGATTAAGGAAAGAATGACAACCTTCCAACCTATGACACCATCTTATGTCGGCTTAACACACTTTCTTATGTCAAAATAAACTTACATGGCATTGAAGTAAGCTAAAAAGAGATTACATGTGTAGAAGTATGATATGAACATGGAATGCTCTAAGGATCAAACTCGGCTTCATAACTCAACGAAAGTAGCTCACGACGGGTTCGCCTATTGACAAAACTTCTAGATTAAGAAAAGAATGACTATGTTCCATCCTATGACACCACCTAATATCGGCTTAACACACTTTCTTATGTCAAAATAACATTACATTGCATTGAACTAAGCTAAAAGAGATTGCATGTGTAGAAGTATGATATCAACATGGAAAGCTCTAATGATAAAACTCGGCTTCATAACTCAAAGAAAGTAGCTCACGACGAGTTCGCCTATTGACGAAACTTCTAGATTAAGAAAATAATGATCGTATTTCAACCTATGACACCACCTTATGTCAGCTTAAAACACTTCTTATGTCAAAGTAACCTTACATTTCATTGAACTAAGCTAAAAGAGATTACATGTGTAGAAGCATGATATGCACATGGAAAGCTCTAAGGATCAAACTTGGCTTCATAACTCAAGGAAAGTAGCTCACGACGGGTTCGCCTATGGACAAAACTTCTAGATTAAGAAAAAAATGACCGTATTCCAACCTATGACACCACCATATGTTGGCTTAAAACACTTCTTATGTCAAATTAATCTTACATTGCATTGAACTAAGCTAAAAGAGATTACATGTGTAGAAGTATGATATGAACATGGAATGCTCTAAGGATCAAACTCGGCTTCATAACTAGTCGAACGTAGCTCACGACGGGTTTGCCTATTGATAAAACTTCTAGATTAAGAAAAGAATGACCGTGTTCCATCCTATGACACCACCTTATGTCAGATTAACACACTTTCTTATGTCAAAGTAACCTTACATTGCATTGAACTAAGCTAAAAGAGATTACATGTGTAGAAGTATGATATCAACATGGAAAGCTCTAATGATCAAACTCGGCTTCATAACTCAACGAAAGTAGCTCACAACGGGTTCGCCTATTGACATAACTTCTAGATTAAGAAAAGAATGACCGTGTTCCATCCTATGACACCACCTAATATCGGCTTAACACACTTTCTTATGTTAAAATAACCTTAGATTGCATTGAACTAAGTTAAAAGGGATTACATGTGTAAAAGTATGATATCAACATGGAAAGCTCTAATTATAAAACTCGGCTTCATAACTCAACGAAAGTAGCTCACGACGGGTTCGCCTATTGACAAAACTTCTAGATTAAGAAAAGAATGACCGTATTCCAACCTATGACACCACCTTATGTCGGCTTAAAACACTTCTTATGTCAAAGTAACCTTACATTGCATTGAACTAAGCTAAAAGAGATTACATGTGTAGAAGTATGATATGCACATGGAAAGCTTTAAGGATCAAACTTGGCTTCATAACTCAAGGAAAGTAGCTCACGACGGGTTCGCATATTTACAAAACTTCTAGATTAAGAAAAGAATGACCGTATTCCAACCTATGACACCACCATATGTTGGCTTAAAACACTTCTTATGTCAAAGTAACCTTACATTGCATTGAACTAAGCTAAAAGAGATTACATGTGTAGAAGTATGATATGAACATGGAATGCTCTAAGGATCAAACTCGGCTTCATAACTCAACGAAAGTAGCTCACGACGGGTTCGCCTATTGACAAAACTTCTAGATTAAGAAAAGAATGACTATGTTCCATCCTATGACACCACCTAATATCGGCTTAACACACTTTCTTATGTCAAAATAACATTACATTGCATTGAACTAAGCTAAAAGAGATTGCATGTGTAGAAGTATGATATCAACATGGAAAGCTCTAATGATAAAACTCGGCTTCATAACTCAAAGAAAGTAGCTCACGACGAGTTCGCCTATTGACGAAACTTCTAGATTAAGAAAATAATGATCGTATTCCAACCTATGACACCACCTTATGTCAGCTTAAAACACTTCTTATGTCAAAGTAACCTTACATTTCATTGAACTAAGCTAAAAGAGATTACATGTGTAGAAGCATGATATGCACATGGAAAGCTCTAAGGATCAAACTTGGCTTCATAACTCAAGGAAAGTAGCTCACGACGGGTTCGCCTATGGACAAAACTTCTAGATTAAGAAAAAAATGACCGTATTCCAACCTATGACACCACCATATGTTGGCTTAAAACACTTCTTATGTCAAATTAATCTTACATTGCATTGAACTAAGCTAAAAGAGATTACATGTGTAGAAGTATGATATGAACATGGAATGCTCTAAGGATCAAACTCGGCTTCATAACTAGTCGAACGTAGCTCACGACGGGTTTGCCTATTGATAAAACTTCTAGATTAAGAAAAGAATGACCGTGTTCCATCCTATGACACCACCTTATGTCAGATTAACACACTTTCTTATGTCAAAGTAACCTTACATTGCATTGAACTAAGCTAAAAGAGATTACATGTGTAGAAGTATGATATCAACATGGAAAGCTCTAATGATCAAACTCGGCTTCATAACTCAACGAAAGTAGCTCACAACGGGTTCGCCTATTGACATAACTTCTAGATTAAGAAAAGAATGACCGTGTTCCATCCTATGACACCACCTAATATCGGCTTAACACACTTTCTTATGTTAAAATAACCTTAGATTGCATTGAACTAAGTTAAAAGGGATTACATGTGTAAAAGTATGATATCAACATGGAAAGCTCTAATTATAAAACTCGGCTTCATAACTCAACGAAAGTAGCTCACGACGGGTTCGCCTATTGACAAAACTTCTAGATTAAGAAAAGAATGACTGTATTCCAACCTATGACACCACCTTATGTCGGCTTAAAACACTTCTTATGTCAAAGTAACCTTACATTGCATTGAACTAAGCTAAAAGAGATTACATGTGTAGAAGTATGATATGCACATGGAAAGCTTTAAGGATCAAACTCGGCTTCATAACTCAACGAAAGTAGCTCACGACGGGTTCGCATATTTACAAAACTTCTAGATTAAGGAAAGAATGACCGTATTCCAACCTATGACACCACCATATGTTGGCTTAAAACACTTCTTATGTCAAAGTAACCTTACATTGCATTGAACTAAGCTAAAAGAGATTACATGTGTAGAAGTATGATATGAACATGGAATGCTCTAAGGATCAAACTCGGCTTCATAACTCAACGAAAGTAGCTCACGACGGGTTCGCCTATTGACAAAACTTCTAGATTAAGAAAAGAATGACCGTGTTCCATCCTATGACACCACCTTATGTCGGCTTAACACACTTTCTTATGTCAAAGTAACCTTACATTGCATTGAACTAAGCTAAAAGAGATTACATTTGTAGAAGTATGATATGAACATGAAAAGCTCTAAGGATCAAACTCGGCTTCATAACTCAACAAAAGTAGCTCACGACGGGTTCGCCTATTGACAAAACTTCTAGTTTAAGGAAAGAATGACCACGTTCCAACCTATGACACCACCTTATGTCGGCTTAACACACTTTCTTATGTCAAAGTACACTTACATTGCATTGAACTAAGCTAAAAGAGATTACATGTGTAGAAGTATGATATCAACATGTAAAGCTCTAATGATCAAACTCGGCTTCATAACTCAATGAAAGTAGCTCACGACGAGTTCGCCTATTGACAAAACTTCTAGATTGAGAAAAGAATGACCGTATTCCAACCAATGACACCACCATATGTCGGCTTAAAACACTTCTTATGTCAAAGTAACCTTACATTGCATTGAACTAAGCTAAAAGAGATTACATGTATAGAAGTATGATATGAACATGGAATGCTCTAAGGATCAAACTCGGCTTCATAACTCAAAGAAAGTAGCTCACGACGGGTTCGCCTATTGACAAAACTTCTAGATTAAGAAAAGAATGACCGTGTTCCATCCTATGACACCACCTTATGTCGGCTTAACACACTTTCTTATGTCAAAGTAACCTTACATTGCATTGAACTAAGCTAAAAGAGATTACATTTGTAGAAGTATGATATGAACATGAAAAGCTCTAAGGATCAAACTCGGCTTCATAACTCAACAAAAGTAGCTCACGACGGGTTCGCCTATTGACAAAACTTCTAGTTTAAGGAAAGAATGACCACGTTCCAACCTATGACACCACCTTATGTCGGCTTAACACACTTTCTTATGTCAAAGTACCCTTACATTGCATTGAACTAAGCTAAAAGAGATTACATGTGTAGAAGTATGATATCAACATGTAAAGCTCTAATGATCAAACTCGGCTTCATAACTCAACGAAAGTAGCTCACGACGAGTTCGCCTATTGACAAAACTTCTAGATTAAGAAAAGAATGACCGTATTCCAACCAATGACACCACCATATGTCGGCTTAAAACACTTCTTATGTCAAAGTAACCTTACATTGCATTGAACTAAGCTAAAAGAGATTACATGTATAGAAGTATGATATGAACATGGAATGCTCTAAGGATCAAACTCGGCTTCATAACTCAAAGAAAGTAGCTCACGACGGGTTCGCCTATTGACAAAACTTCTAGATTAAGAAAAGAATGACCGTGTTCCATCCTATGACACCACCTTATGTCGGCTTAACACACTTTCTTATGTCAAAGTAACCTTACATTGCATTGAACTAAGCTAAAAGAGATTACATTTGTAGAAGTATGATATGAACATGAAAAGCTCTAAGGATCAAACTCGGCTTCATAACTCAACAAAAGTAGCTCACGACGGGTTCGCCTATTGACAAAACTTCTAGTTTAAGGAAAGAATGACCACGTTCCAACCTATGACACCACCTTATGTCGGCTTAACACCCTTTCTTATGTCAAAGTACCCTTGCATTGCATTGAACTAAGCTAAAAGAGATTACATGTGTAGAAGTATGATATCAACATGTAAAGCTCTAATGATCAAACTCGGCTTCATAACTCAATGAAAGTAGCTCACGACGAGTTCGCCTATTGACAAAACTTCTAGATTAAGAAAAGAATGACCGTATTCCAACCAATGACACCACCTTATGTCGGCTTAACACACTTTCTTATGTCAAAGTAACGTTACATTGCATTGAACTAAGGTAAAAGAGATTACATGTGTAGAAGTATGATATCAACATGTAAAGCTCTAATGATCAAACTCGGCTTCATAACTCAAAAAAAGTAGCTCACGACGAGTTCGCCTATTGACAAAACTTCTAGATTAAGAAAAGAATGACCGTATTCCAACCAACAACACCACCATATGTCGGCTTAAAACACTTCTTATGTCAAAGTAACCTTACATTGCATTGAACTAAGCTAAAAGAGATTACATGTGTAGAAGTATGATATGAACATGGAATGCTCTAAGGATCAAACTCGGCTTCATAACTCAACGAAAGTAGCTCACGACGGGTTCGCCTATTGACAAAACTTCTAGATTAAGAAAAGAATGACCGTGTTCCATCCTATGAAACCACCTTATGTCGGCTTAACACACTTTCTTATGTCAAAGTAACCTTACATTGCATTGAACTAAGCTAAAAGAGATTACATGTGTAGAAGTATGATATCAACATGTAAAGCTCTAATGATCAAACTCGGCTTCATAACTCAACGAAAGTAGCTCACGACGAGTTCGCCTATTGACAAAACTTCTAGATTAAGAAAAGAATGACCGTATTCCAACCAATGACACCACCATATGTCGGCTTAAAACACTTCTTATGTCAAAGTAACCTTACATTGCATTGAACTAAGCTAAAAGAGATTACATGTGTAGAAGTATGATATGAACATGGAATGCTCTAAGGATCAAACTCGGATTCATAACTCAACGAAAGTAGCTCACGACGGGTTCGCCTATTGACAAAACTTCTAGATTAAGAAAAGAATGATCGTGTTCCATCCTATGACACCACCTTATGTCGGCTTAACACACTTTCTTATGTCAAAGTAACCTTACATTGCATTGAACTAAGCTAAAAGAGATTACATGTGTAGAAGTATGATATGAACATGAAAAGCTCTAAGGATCAAACTCGGCTTCATAACTCAACAAAAGTAGCTCACGACGGGTTCGCCTATTGACAAAACTTCTAGTTTAAGGAAAGAATGACCATGTTCCAACCTATGACACCACCTTATGTCGGCTTAACACACTTTCTTATGTCAAAGTAACTTTACATTGCATTGAACTAAGCTAAAACAGATTACATGTATAGAAGTATGATATGAACATGGAAAGCTCTAAGGATCAAACTTGGCTTCATAACTCAAGGAAAGTAGCTCACGACGGGTTCGCCATTTGAAAAACTTCTAGATTAAGGAAAGAATGACCGTGTTCCATCCTATAACACCACCTTATGTCGGCTTAACACACTTTCTTATGTCAAAGTAACGTTACATTGCATTGAACTAAGGTAAAAGAGATTACATGTGTAGAAGTATGATATCAACATGTAAAGCTCTAATGATCAAACTCGGCTTCATAACTCAAAAAAAGTAGCTCACGACGAGTTCGCCTATTGACAAAACTTCTAGATTAAGAAAAGAATGACCGTATTCCAACCAACAACACCACCATATGTCGGCTTAAAACACTTCTTATGTCAAAGTAACCTTACATTGCATTGAACTAAGCTAAAAGAGATTACATGTGTAGAAGTATGATATGAACATGGAATGCTCTAAGGATCAAACTCGGCTTCATAACTCAACGAAAGTAGCTCACGACGGGTTCGCCTATTGACAAAACTTCTAGATTAAGAAAAGAATGACCGTGTTCCATCCTATGAAACCACCTTATGTCGGCTTAACACACTTTCTTATGTCAAAGTAACCTTACATTGCATTGAACTAAGCTAAAAGAGATTACATGTGTAGAAGTATGATATCAACATGTAAAGCTCTAATGATCAAACTCGGCTTCATAACTCAACGAAAGTAGCTCACGACGAGTTCGCCTATTGACAAAACTTCTAGACTAAGAAAAGAATGACCATGTTCCATCATATGACACCACCTTATGTCGGCTTAAAACACTTCTTATGTCAAAGTAACCTTACATTGCATTGAACTAAGCTAAAAGAGATTACATGTGTAGAAGTATGATATGAACATGGAATGCTCTAAGGATCAAACTCGGCTTCATAACTCAACGAAAGTAGCTCACGACGGGTTCGCCTATTGATAAAACTTCTAGATTAAGAAAAGAATGACCGTGTTCCATCCTATGACACCACCTTATGTCGGCTTAACACACTTTCTTATGTCAAAGTAACCTTACATTGCATTGAACTAAGCTAAAAGAGATTACATGTGTAGAAGTATGATATGAACATGAAAAGCTCTAAGGATCAAACTCGGCTTCATAACTAAACAAAAGTAGCTCACGACGGGTTCGCCTATTGACAAAACTTCTAGTTTAAGGAAAGAATGACCACGTTCCAACCTATGACACCACCATATGTTGGCTTAAAACACTTCTTATGTCAAAGTAACCTTACATTGCATTGAACTAAGCTAAAACAGATTACATGTGTAGAAGTACGATATGAACATGGAATGCTCTAAGGATCAAACTCGGCTTCATAACTCAACGAAAGTAACTCATGACGGGTTCGCCTATTGATAAAACTTCTAGATTAAGAAAAGAATGACCGTGTTCCATCCTATGACACCACCTTATGTCGGCTTAACACACTTTCTTATGTCAAAGTAACCTTACATTGCATTGAACTAAGCTAAAAGAGATTACATGTGTAGAAGTATGATATAAACATGTAAAGCTCTAATGATCAAACTCGGCTTCATAACTCAACGAAAGTAGCTCACGACGAGTTCGCCTATTGACAAAACTTCTAGATTAAGAAAAGAATGACCGTATTCCAACCAATAACACCACCATATGTCGGCTTAAAATACTTCTTATGTCAAAGTAACCTTACATTGCATTGAACTAAGCTAAAAGAGATTACATGTGTAGAAGTATGATATGAACATGGAATGCTCTAAGGATCAAACTCGGCTTCATAACTCAACGAAAGTAGCTCACGACGGGTTCGCCTATTGACAAAACTTCTAGATTAAGAAAAGAATGACCGTGTTCCATCCTATGACACCACCTTATGTCGGCTTAACACACTTTCTTATGTCAAAGTAACCTTACATTGCATTGAACTAAGCTAAAAGAGATTACATGTGTAGAAGTATGATATGAACATGAAAAGCTCTAAGGATCAAACTCGGCTTCATAACTCAACAAAAGTAGCTCACGACGGGTTCGCCTATTGACAAAACTTCTAGTTTAAGGAAAGAATGACCATGTTCCAACCTATGACACCACCTTATGTCGGCTAAAACACTTCTTATGTCAAAGTAACCTTACATTGCATTGAACTAAGCTAAAAGAGATTACATGTGTAGAAGTATGATATGAACATGGAAAGCTCTAAGGATCAAACTTGGCTTCATAACTCAAGGAAAGTGGCTCACGACGGGTTCGCCAATTGAAAAACTTCTAGATTAAGGAAAGAATGACCACGTTCCATCCTATAACACCACCTTATGTCGGCTTAACACACTTTCTTATGTCAAAGTACCCTTACATTGTATTGAACTAAGCTAAAAGCGATTACATATGTAGAAGTATGATATCAGCATGGAAAGCTCTAAGGATCAAACTCGGCTTCATAACTCAACGAAAGTAGCTAACGACGGGTTCGCTTACTGACAAAACTTCTAGATTAAGAAAAAAAATGACCGTATTCCAACCTATGACACCACCTTATGTCGGCTTAACACACTTTCTTATGTCAAAGTAACTTTACATTGCATTGAACTAAGCTAAAAGAGATTACATGTGTAGAAGAATGATATGAACATGGAAAGCTCTAAGTATCACACTCGGCTTCATAACTCAACGAAAGTAGCTCACGACGGGTTTGCCTATTGACAAAACTTCTAGATTAAGAAAAGAATGACCGTGTTCCATCCTATGACACCACCTTATGTCGGCTTAACACACTTTCTTATGTCAAAGTAACCTTACATTGCATTGAACTAAGCTAAAAGAGATTACATGTGTAGAAGTATGATATGAACATGGAAAGCTCTAAGGATCAAATTCGGTATCATAACTCAACGAAAGTAGCTCACGACGGGTTCCCCATTGAAAAACTTCTAGATTAAGGAAAGAATGACCACGTTCCAACCTATGACACCACCTTATGTCGGCTTAACACACTTTCTTATGTCAAAGTACCCTTACATTGCATTGAACTAAGCTAAAAGAGATTACATGTGTAGAAGTATGATATCAACATGGAAAGCTCTAATGATCAAACTCGGCTTCATAACTCAACGAAAGTAGCTCACAACGGGTTCGCCTATTGACAAAACTTCTAGATTAAGAAAAGAATTACCGTATTCCAACCTATGATACCACCTTATATCAGCTTAAAACACTTCTTATGTCAAAGTAACCTTACATTTCATTGAACTAAGCTAAAAGAGATTACATGTGTAGAAGTATGATATGCACATGGAAAGCTCTCAGGATCAAACTTGGCTTCATAACTCAAGGAAAGTAGCTCACGACGGGGTCGCCTATGGACAAAACTTCTAGATTAAGAAAAAAATGACCGTATTCCAACCTATGACACCACCATATGTTGGCTTAAAACACTTCTTATGTCAAAGTAACCTTACATTGCATTGAACTAAGCTAAAAGAGATTACATGTGTAGAAGTATGATATGAACATGGAATGCTCTAAGGATCAAACTCGGCTTCATAACTAGTCGAAAGTAGCTCACGACGGGTTCGCCTATTGATAAAACTTCTAGATTAAGAAAAGAATGACCGTGTTCCATCCTATGACACCACCTTATGTCGGCTTAACACACTTTCTTATGTCAAAGTAACCTTACATTGCATTGAACTAAGCTAAAAGAGATTACATGTGTAGAAGTATGATATCAACATGTAAAGCTCTAATGATCAAACTCGGCTTCATAACTCAACGAAAGTAGCTCACGACGAGTTCGCCTATTGACAAAACTTCTAGATTAAGAAAAGAATGACCGTATTCCAACCAATAACACCACCATATGTCGGCTTAAAACACTTCTTATGTCAAAGTAACCTTACATTGCATTGAACTAAGCTAAAAGAGATTACATGTGTAGAAGTATGATATGAACATGGAATGCTATAAGGATCAAACTCGGCTTCATAACTCAACGAAAGTAGCTCACGACGGGTTCGCCTATTGACAAAACTTCTAGATTAAGAAAAGAATGACCGTGTTCCATCCTATGACACCACCTTATGTCGGCTTAACACACTTTCTTATGTCAAAGTAACCTTACATTGCATTGAACTAAGCTAAAAGAGATTACATGTGTAGAAGTATGATATGAACATGAAAAGCTCTAAGGATCAAACTCGGCTTCATAACTCAAGAAAAGTAGCTCACGACGGGTTCGCCTATTGACAAAACTTCTAGTTTAAGGAAAGAATGACCATGTTCCAACCTATGACACCACCTTATGTCGGCTTAAAACACTTCTTATGTCAAAGTAACCTTACATTGCATTGAACTAAGCTAAAAGAGATTACATGTGTAGAAGTATGATATGAACATGGAAAGCTCTAAGGATCAAACTTGGCTTCATAACTCAAGGAAAGTAGCTCACGACGGGTTCGCCAATTGAAAAACTTCTAGATTAAGGAAAGAATGACCGTGTTCCATCCTATAACACCACCTTATGTCGGCTTAACACACTTTCTTATGTCAAAGTACCCTTACATTGTATTGAACTAAGCTAAAAGCGATTACATATGTAGAAGTATGATATCAGCATGGAAAGCTCTAATGATCAAACTCGACTTCATAACTCAACGAAAGTAGCTAACGACGGGTTCGCTTACTGACAAAACTTCTAGATTAAGAAAAAAAATGACCGTATTCCAACCTATGACACCACCTTATGTCGGCTTAACACACTTTCTTATGTCAAAGTAACTTTACATTGCATTGAACTAAGCTAAAAGAGATTACATGTGTAGAAGAATGATATGAACATGGAAAGCTCTAAGTATCACACTCGGCTTCATAACTCAACGAAAGTAGCTCACGACGGGTTCGCCTATTGACAAAACTTCTAGTTTAAGGAAAGAATGACCATGTTCCAACCTATGACACCACCTTATGTCGGCTTAAAACACTTCTTATGTCAAAGTAACCTTACATTGCATTGAACTAAGCTAAAAGAGATTACATGTGTAGAAGTATGATATGAACATGGAATGCTCTAAGGATCAAACTCGGCTTCATAACTAGTCGAAAGTAGCTCACGACGGGTTCGCCTATTGATAAAACTTCTAGATTAAGAAAAGAATGACCGTGTTCCATCCTATGACACCACCTTATGTCGGCTTAACACACTTTCTTATGTCAAAGTAACCTTACATTGCATTGAACTAAGCTAAAAGAGATTACATGTGTAGAAGTATGATATCAACATGTAAAGCTCTAATGATCAAACTCGGCTTCATAACTCAACGAAAGTAGCTCACGACGAGTTCGCCTATTGACAAAACTTCTAGATTAAGAAAAGAATGACCGTATTCCAACCAATAACACCACCATATGTCGGCTTAAAACACTTCTTATGTCAAAGTAACCTTACATTGCATTGAACTAAGCTAAAAGAGATTACATGTGTAGAAGTATGATATGAACATGGAATGCTATAAGGATCAAACTCGGCTTCATAACTCAACGAAAGTAGCTCACGACGGGTTCGCCTATTGACAAAACTTCTAGATTAAGAAAAGAATGACCGTGTTCCATCCTATGACACCACCTTATGTCGGCTTAACACACTTTCTTATGTCAAAGTAACCTTACATTGCATTGAACTAAGCTAAAAGAGATTACATGTGTAGAAGTATGATATGAACATGAAAAGCTCTAAGGATCAAACTCGGCTTCATAACTCAACAAAAGTAGCTCACGACGGGTTCGCCTATTGACAAAACTTCTAGTTTAAGGAAAGAATGACCATGTTCCAACCTATGACACCACCTTATGTCGGCTTAAAACACTTCTTATGTCAAAGTAACCTTACATTGCATTGAACTAAGCTAAAAGAGATTACATGTGTAGAAGTATGATATGAACATGGAAAGCTCTAAGGATCAAACTTGGCTTCATAACTCAAGGAAAGTAGCTCACGACGGGTTCGCCAATTGAAAAACTTCTAGATTAAGGAAAGAATGACCGTGTTCCATCCTATAACACCACCTTATGTCGGCTTAACACACTTTCTTATGTCAAAGTACCCTTACATTGTATTGAACTAAGCTAAAAGCGATTACATATGTAGAAGTATGATATCAGCATGGAAAGCTCTAATGATCAAACTCGACTTCATAACTCAACGAAAGTAGCTAACGACGGGTTCGCTTACTGACAAAACTTCTAGATTAAGAAAAAAAATGACCGTATTCCAACCTATGACACCACCTTATGTCGGCTTAACACACTTTCTTATGTCAAAGTAACTTTACATTGCATTGAACTAAGCTAAAAGAGATTACATGTGTAGAAGAATGATATGAACATGGAAAGCTCTAAGTATCACACTCGGCTTCATAACTCAACGAAAGTAGCTCACGACGGGTTCGCCTATTGACAAAACTTCTAGTTTAAGGAAAGAATGACCATGTTCCAACCTATGACACCACCTTATGTCGGCTTAAAACACTTCTTATGTCAAAGTAACCTTACATTGCATTGAACTAAGCTAAAAGAGATTACATGTGTAGAAGTATGATATGAACATGGAATGCTCTAAGGATCAAACTCGGCTTCATAACTAGTCGAAAGTAGCTCACGACGGGTTCGCCTATTGATAAAACTTCTAGATTAAGAAAAGAATGACCGTGTTCCATCCTATGACACCACCTTATGTCGGCTTAACACACTTTCTTATGTCAAAGTAACCTTACATTGCATTGAACTAAGCTAAAGGAGATTACATGTGTAGAAGTATGATATGAACATGAAAAGCTCTAAGGATCAAACTCGGCTTCATAACTCAACAAAAGTAGCTCACGACGGGTTCGCCTATTGACAAAACTTCTAGTTTAAGGAAAGAATGACCATGTTCCAACCTATGACACCACCTTATGTCGGCTTAACACACTTTCTTATGTCAAAGTAACTTTACATTGCATTGAACTAAGCTAAAACAGATTACATGTGTAGAAGTATGATATGAACATGGAAAGCTCTAAGGATCAAACTTGGCTTCATAACTCAAGGAAAGTAGCTCACGACGGGTTTGCCATTTGAAAAACTTCTAGATTAAGGAAAGAATGACCGTGTTCCATCCTATAACACCACCTTATGTCGGCTTAACACACTTTCTTATGTCAAAGTAACGTTACATTGCATTGAACTAAGGTAAAAGAGATTACATGTGTAGAAGTATGATATCAACATGTAAAGCTCTAATGATCAAACTCGGCTTCATAACTCAAAAAAAGTAGCTCACGACGAGTTCGCCTATTGACAAAACTTCTAGATTAAGAAAAGAATGACCGTATTCCAACCAACGACACCACCTTATGTCGGCTTAACACACTTTCTTATGTCAAAGTAACCTTACATTGCATTGAACTAAGCTAAAAGAGATTACATGTGTAGAAGTATGATATGAACATGAAAAGCTCTAAGGATCAAACTCGGCTTCATAACTCAACAAAAGTAGCTCACGACGGGTTCGCCTATTGACAAAACTTCTAGTTTAAGGAAAGAATGACCATGTTCCAACCTATGACACCACCTTATGTCGGCTAAAACACTTCTTATGTCAAAGTAACCTTACATTGCATTGAACTAAGCTAAAAGAGATTACATGTGTAGAAGTATGATATGAACATGGAATGCTATAAGGATCAAACTCGGCTTCATAACTCAACGAAAGTAGCTCACGACGGGTTCGCCTATTGACAAAACTTCTAGATTAAGAAAAGAATGACCGTGTTCCATCCTATGACACCACCTTATGTCGGCTTAACACACTTTCTTATGTCAAAGTAACCTTACATTGCATTGAACTAAGCTAAAAGAGATTACATGTGTAGAAGTATGATATGAACATGAAAAGCTCTAAGGATCAAACTCGGCTTCATAACTCAACAAAAGTAGCTCACGACGGGTTCGCCTATTGACAAAACTTCTAGTTTAAGGAAAGAATGACCATGTTCCAACCTATGACACCACCTTATGTCGGCTTAAAACACTTCTTATGTCAAAGTAACCTTACATTGCATTGAACTAAGCTAAAAGAGATTACATGTGTAGAAGTATGATATGAACATGGAAAGCTCTAAGGATCAAACTTGGCTTCATAACTCAAGGAAAGTAGCTCACGACGGGTTCGCCAATTGAAAAACTTCTAGATTAAGGAAAGAATGACCGTGTTCCATCCTATAACACCACCTTATGTCGGCTTAACACACTTTCTTATGTCAAAGTACCCTTACATTGTATTGAACTAAGCTAAAAGCGATTACATATGTAGAAGTATGATATCAGCATGGAAAGCTCTAATGATCAAACTCGACTTCATAACTCAACGAAAGTAGCTAAGGACGGGTTCGCTTACTGACAAAACTTCTAGATTAAGAAAAAAAATGACCGTATTCCAACCTATGACACCACCTTATGTCGGCTTAACACACTTTCTTATGTCAAAGTAACTTTACATTGCATTGAACTAAGCTAAAAGAGATTACATGTGTATAAGAATGATATGAACATGGAAAGCTCTAAGTATCACACTCGGCTTCATAACTCAACGAAAGTAGCTCACGACGGGTTCGCCTATTGACAAAACTTCTAGATTAAGAAAAGAATGACCGTGTTCCATCCTATGACACCACCTTATGTCGGCTTAACACACTTTCTTATGTCAAAGTAACCTTACATTGCATTGAACTAAACTAAAAGAGATTACATGTGTAGAAGTATGATATGAACATGGAAAGCTCTAAGGATCAAATTCGGTATCATAACTCAACGAAAGTAGCTCACGACGGGTTCGCCCATTGAAAAACTTCTAGATTAAGGAAAGAATGACCACGTTCTAACCTATGACACCACCTTATGTCGGCTTAACACACTTTCTTATGTTAAAGTACCCTTACATTGCATTGAACTAAGCTAAAAGAGATTACATGTGTAGAAGTATGATATCAACATGGAAAGCTCTAATGATCAAACTCGGCTTCATAACTCAACGAAAGTAGCTCACAACGGGTTCGCCTATTGACAAAACTTCTAGATTAAGAAAGAATTACCGTATTCCAACCTATGATACCACCTTATGTCAGCTTAAAACACTTCTTATGTCAAAGTAACTTTACATTTCATTGAACTAAGCTAAAAGAGATTACATGTGTAGAAGCATGATATGCACATGGAAAGCTCTCAGGATCAAACTTGGCTTCATAACTCAAGGAAAGTAGCTCACGACGGGGTCGCCGATGGACAAAATTTCTAGATTAAGAAAAAAATGACCGTATTCCAACCTATGACACCACCATATATTGGCTTAAAACACTTCTTACGTCAAAGTAACCTTACATTGCATTGAACTAAGCTAAAAGAGATTACATGTGTAGAAGTATGATATGAACATGGAATGCTCTAAGGATCAAACTCGGCTTCATAACTCAACCAAAGTAGCTCACGACGGGTTCGCCTATTGACAAAACTTCTAGATTAAGAAAAGAATGACCGTGTTCCATCCTATGACACCACCTTATGTCGGCTTAACACACTTTCTTATGTCAAAGTAACCTTACATTGCATTGAACTAAGGTAAAAGAGATTACATGTGTAGAAGTATGATATCAACATGTAAAGCTCTAATGATCAAACTCGGCTTCATAACTCAACGAAAGTAGCTCACGACGAGTTCGCCTATTGACAAAACTTCTAGATTAAGAAAAGAATGACCGTATTCCAACCAATGACACCACCATATGTCGGCTTAAAACACTTCTTATGTCAAAGTAACCTTACATTGCATTGAACTAAGCTAAAAGAGATTACATGTGTAGAAGTATGATATGAACATGGAATGCTCTAAGGATCAAACTCGGCTTCATAACTCAACGAAAGTAGCTCACGACGGGTTCGCCTATTGACAAAACTTCTAGATTAAGAAAAGAATGACCGTGTTCCATCCTATGACACCACCTTATGTCGGCTTAACACACTTTCTTATGTCAAAGTAACCTTACATTGCATTGAACTAAGCTAAAAGAGATTACATGTGTAGAAGTATGATATGAACATGAAAAGCTCTAAGGATCAAACTCGGCTTCATAACTCAACAAAAGTAGCTCACGACGGGTTCGCCTATTGACAAAACTTCTAGTTTAAGGAAAGAATGACCATGTTCCAACCTATGACACCACCTTATGTCGGCTTAACACACTTTCTTATGTCAAAGTAACTTTACATTGCATTGAACTAAGCTAAAACAGATTACATGTGTAGAAGTATGATATGAACATGGAAAGCTCTAAGGATCAAACTTGGCTTCATAACTCAAGGAAAGTAGCTCACGACGGGTTCGCCATTTGAAAAACTTCTAGATTAAGGAAAGAATGACCGTGTTCCATCCTATAACACCACCTTATGTCGGCTTAACACACTTTCTTATGTCAAAGTAACGTTACATTGCATTGAACTAAGGTAAAAGAGATTACATGTGTAGAAGTATGATATCAACATGTAAAGCTCTAATGATCAAACTCGGCTTCATAACTCAAAAAAAGTAGCTCACGACGAGTTCGCCTATTGACAAAACTTCTAGATTAAGAAAAGAATGACCGTATTCCAACCAACAACACCACCATATGTCGGCTTAAAACACTTCTTATGTCAAAGTAACCTTACATTGCATTGAACTAAGCTAAAAGAGATTACATGTGTAGAAGTATGATATGAACATGGAATGCTCTAAGGATCAAACTCGGCTTCATAACTCAACGAAAGTAGCTCACGACGGGTTCGCCTATTGACAAAACTTCTAGATTAAGAAAAGAATGACCGTGTTCCATCCTATGAAACCACCTTATGTCGGCTTAACACACTTTCTTATGTCAAAGTAACCTTACATTGCATTGAACTAAGCTAAAAGAGATTACATGTGTAGAAGTATGATATCAACATGTAAAGCTCTAATGATCAAACTCGGCTTCATAACTCAACGAAAGTAGCTCACGACGAGTTCGCCTATTGACAAAACTTCTAGATTAAGAAAAGAATGACCGTATTCCAACCAATGACACCACCATATGTCGGCTTAAAACACTTCTTATGTCAAAGTAACCTTACATTGCATTGAACTAAGCTAAAAGAGATTACATGTGTAGAAGTATGATATGAACATGGAATGCTCTAAGGATCAAACTCGGCTTCATAACTCAACGAAAGTAGCTCACGACGGGTTCGCCTATTGATAAAACTTCTAGATTAAGAAAAGAATGACCGTGTTCCATCCTATGACACCACCTTATGTCGGCTTAACACACTTTCTTATGTCAAAGTAACCTTACATTGCATTGAACTAAGCTAAAAGAGATTACATGTGTAGAAGTATGATATGAACATGAAAAGCTCTAAGGATCAAACTCGGCTTCATAACTAAACAAAAGTAGCTCACGACGGGTTCGCCTATTGACAAAACTTCTAGTTTAAGGAAAGAATGACCACGTTCCAACCTATGACACCACCATATGTTGGCTTAAAACACTTCTTATGTCAAAGTAACCTTACATTGCATTGAACTAAGCTAAAACAGATTACATGTGTAGAAGTACGATATGAACATGGAATGCTCTAAGGATCAAACTCGGCTTCATAACTCAACGAAAGTAACTCATGACGGGTTCGCCTATTGATAAAACTTCTAGATTAAGAAAAGAATGACCGTGTTCCATCCTATGACACCACCTTATGTCGGCTTAACACACTTTCTTATGTCAAAGTAACCTTACATTGCATTGAACTAAGCTAAAAGAGATTACATGTGTAGAAGTATGATATGAACATGGAATGCTCTAAGGATCAAACTCGGCTTCATAACTCAACGAAAGTAGCTCACGACGGGTTCGCCTATTGATAAAACTTCTAGATTAAGAAAAGAATGACCGTGTTCCATCCTATGACACCACCTTATGTCGGCTTAACACACTTTCTTATGTCAAAGTAACCTTACATTGCATTGAACTAAGCTAAAGGAGATTACATGTGTAGAAGTATGATATGAACATGAAAAGCTCTAAGGATCAAACTCGGCTTCATAACTCAACAAAAGTAGCTCACGACGGGTTCGCCTATTGACAAAACTTCTAGTTTAAGGAAAGAATGACCATGTTCCAACCTATGACACCACCTTATGTCGGCTTAACACACTTTCTTATGTCAAAGTAACTTTACATTGCATTGAACTAAGCTAAAACAGATTACATGTGTAGAAGTATGATATGAACATGGAAAGCTCTAAGGATCAAACTTGGCTTCATAACTCAAGGAAAGTAGCTCACGACGGGTTTGCCATTTGAAAAACTTCTAGATTAAGGAAAGAATGACCGTGTTCCATCCTATAACACCACCTTATGTCGGCTTAACACACTTTCTTATGTCAAAGTAACGTTACATTGCATTGAACTAAGGTAAAAGAGATTACATGTGTAGAAGTATGATATCAACATGTAAAGCTCTAATGATCAAACTCGGCTTCATAACTCAAAAAAAGTAGCTCACGACGAGTTCGCCTATTGACAAAACTTCTAGATTAAGAAAAGAATGACCGTATTCCAACCAACGACACCACCTTATGTCGGCTTAACACACTTTCTTATGTCAAAGTAACCTTACATTGCATTGAACTAAGCTAAAAGAGATTACATGTGTAGAAGTATGATATGAACATGAAAAGCTCTAAGGATCAAACTCGGCTTCATAACTCAACAAAAGTAGCTCACGACGGGTTCGCCTATTGACAAAACTTCTAGTTTAAGGAAAGAATGGCCATGTTCCAACCTATGACACCACCTTATGTCGGCTTAAAACACTTCTTATGTCAAAGTAACCTTACATTGCATTGAACTAAGCTAAAAGAGATTACATGTGTAGAAGTATGATATGAACATGGAAAGCTCTAAGGATCAAACTTGGCTTCATAACTCAAGGAAAGTAGCTCACGACGGGTTCGCCAATTGAAAAACTTCTAGATTAAGGAAAGAATTACCGTGTTCCATCCTATAACACCACCTTATGTCGGCTTAACACACTTTCTTATGTCAAAGTACCCTTACATTGCATTGAACTAAGCTAAAAGCGATTACATATGTAGAAGTATGATATCAGCATGGAAAGCTCTAATGATCAAACTCGGCTTCATAACTCAACGAAAGTAGCTAACGACGGGTTCGCTTACTAACAAAACTTCTAGATTAAGAAAAAAAATGACCGTATTCCAACCTATGACACCACCTTATGTCGGCTTAACACACTTTCTTATGTCAAAGTAACTTTACATTGCATTGAACTAAGCTAAAAGAGATTACATGTGTAGAAGAATGATATGAACATGGAAAGCTCTAAGTATCACACTCGACTTCATAACTCAACGAAAGTAGCTCACGACGGGTTCGCCTATTGACAAAACTTCTAGATTAAGAAAAGAATGACCGTGTTCCATCCTATGACACCACCTTATGTCGGCTTAACACACTTTCTTATGTCAAAGTAACCTTACATTGCATTGAACTAAGGTAAAAGAGATTACATGTGTAGAAGTATGATATGAACATGGAAAGCTCTAAGGATCAAATTCGGTATCATAACTCAACGAAAGTAGCTCACGATGGGTTCGCCCATTGAAAAACTTCTAGATTAAGGAAAGAATGACCACGTTCCAACCTATGACACCACCTTATGTCGGCTTAACACACTTTCTTATGTCAAAGTACCCTTACATTGCATTGAACTAAGCTAAAAGAGATTACATGTGTAGAAGTATGATATCAACATAGAAAGCTCTAATGATCAAATTTGGCTTCATAACTCAACGAAAGTAACTCACAACGGGTTCGCCTATTGACAAAACTTCTAGATTAAGAAAAGAATTTCCGTATTCCAACCTATGACACCACCTTATGTTGGCTTAAAACACTTCTTATGTCAAAGTAACCTTACATTGCATTGAACTAAGCTAAAAGAGATTACATGTGTAGAAGTATGATATGAACATGGAATGCTCTAAGGATCAAACTCGGCTTCATAACTAGTCGAAAGTAGCTCACGACGGGTTTGCCTATTGATAAAACTTCTAGATTAAGAAAAGAATGACCGTGTTCTATCCTATGACACCACCTTATGTCGGCTTAACACACTTTCTTATGTCAAAGTAACCTTACATTGCATTGAACTAAGCTAAAAGAGATTACATGTGTAGAAGTATGATATCAACATGTAAAGCTCTAATGATCAAACTCGGCTTCATAACTCAACGAAAGTAGCTCACGACGAGTTCGACTATTGACAAAACTTTTAGATTAATAAAAGAATGACCGTATTCCAACCAATGACACCACCATATGTCGGCTTAAAACACTTCTTATGTCAAAGTAACCTTACATTGCATTGAACTAAGCTAAAAGAGATTACATGTGTAGAAGTATGATATGAACATGGAATGCTCTAAGGATCAAACTCGGCTTCATAACTCAACGAAAGTAGCTCACGACGGTTTCGCCTATTGACAAAACTTCTAGATTAAGAAAAGAATGGCCGTGTTCCATCCTATGACACCACCTTATGTCGGCTTAACACACTTTCTTGTGTCAAAGTAACCTTACATTGCATTGAACTAAGCTAAAAGAGATTACATGTGTAGAAGTATGATATGAACATGGAAAGCTCTAAGGATCAAATTCGGTATCATAACTCAACGAAAGTAGCTCACGATGGGTTCGCCCATTGAAAAACTTCTAGATTAAGGAAAGAATCACCACGTTCCAACCTATGACACCACCTTATGTCGGCTTAACACACTTTCTTATGTCAAAGTACCCTTACATTGCATTGAACTAAGCTAAAAGAGATTACATGTGTAGAAGTATGATATCAACATAGAAAGCTCTAATGATCAAATTTGGCTTCATAACTCAACGAAAGTAGCTCACAACGGGTTCGCCTATTAACAAAACTTCTAGATTAAGAAAAGAATTTCCGTATTCCAACCTATGACACCACCTTATGTTGGCTTAAAACACTTCTTATGTCAAAGTAACCTTACATTGCATTGAACTAAGCTAAAAGAGATTACATGTGTAGAAGTATGATATGAACATGGAATGCTCTAAGGATCAAACTCGGCTTCATAACTAGTCGAAAGTAGCTCACGACGGGTTTGCCTATTGATAAAACTTCTAGATTAAGAAAAGAATGACCGTGTTCTATCCTATGACACCACCTTATGTCGGCTTAACACACTTTCTTATGTCAAAGTAACCTTACATTGCATTGAACTAAGCTAAAAGAGATTACATGTGTAGAAGTATGATATCAACATGTAAAGCTCTAATGATCAAACTCGGCTTCATAACTCAACGAAAGTAGCTCACGACGAGTTCGCCTATTGACAAAACTTTTAGATTAATAAAAGAATGACCGTATTCCAACCAATGACACCACCATATGTCGGCTTAAAACACTTCTTATGTCAAAGTAACCTTACATTGCATTGAACTAAGCTAAAAGAGATTACATGTGTAGAAGTATGATATGAACATGGAATGCTCTAAGGATCAAACTCGGCTTCATAACTCAACGAAAGTAGCTCACGACGGTTTCGCCTATTGACAAAACTTCTAGATTAAGAAAAGAATGACCGTGTTCCATCCTATGACACCACCTTATGTCGGCTTAACACAATATCTTATGTCAAAGTAACCTTACATTGCATTGAACTAAGCTAAAAGAGATTACATTTGTAGAAGTATGATATGAACATGAAAAGCTCTAAGGATCAAACTCGGCTTCATAACTCAACAAAAGTAGCTCACGACGGGTTCGCCTATTGACAAAACTTCTAGTTTAAGGAAAGAATGACCACGTTCCAACCTATGACACCACCTTATGTCGGCTTAAAACACTTCTTATGTCAAAGTAACCTTACATTGCATTGAACTAAGCTAAAAGAGATTACATGTGTAGAAGTATGATATGAACATGGAAAGCTCTAAGGATCAAACTTGGCTTCATAACTCAAGGAAAGTAGCTCACGACGGGTTCGCCTATTGAAAAACTTTTAGATTAAGGAAAGAATGACTGTGTTCCATCCTATAACACCACCTTATGTCGGCTTAACACACTTTCTTATGTCAAAGTACCCTTACGTTGCATTGAACTAAGCTAAAAGAGATTACAAATGTAGAAGTATGATATAAGCATGGAAAGCTCTAATGATCAAACTCGGCTTCATAACTCAACGAAAGTAGCTAACGACGTGTTCGCCTACTGACAAAATTTCTAGATTAAGAAAAAAAATGACCGTATTCCAACCTATGACACCACCTTATGTCGGCTTAACACACTTTCTTATGTCAAAGTAACTTTACATTGCATTGAACTAAGCTAAAAGAGATTACATGTGTAGCAGAATGATATGAACATGGAAAGCTCTAAGTATCACACTCGGCTTCATAACTCAACGAAAGTAGCGCACGACGGGTTCGCCTATTGACAAAACTTCTAGATTAAGAAAAGAATGACCGTGTTCCATCCTATGACACGACCTTATGTCGGCTTATTACACTTTCTTATTTCAAAGTAACCTTACATTGCATTGAACTAAGCTAAAAGAGATTACATGTGTAGAAGTATGATATGAACATGGAAAGCTCTAAGGATCAAATTCGGCATCATAACTCAACGAAAGTAGCTCACGACGGGTTCGCCTATTGACAAAACTTCTAGATTAAGGAAAGAATGACCACGTTCCAACCTATGACACCACCTTATGTCGTCTTAACACACTTTCTTATGTCAAAGTACCCTTACATTGCATTGAACTAAGCTAAAAGAGATTACATGTGTAGAAGTATGATATCAACATGGAAAGCTCTAATGATCAAACTCGGCTTTATAACTCAACAAAAGTAGCTCACGACGGGTTCACCAATAGACAAAACTTCTAGATTAAGGAAAGAATGACCGTGTTCTAACCTTTGACACCACCTTATGTCGGCTTAACACCTTTTCCTATGTCAAAGTAACCTTACATTGCATTGAACTAAGCTAAAAGAGATTACATGTGTAGAAGCATGATATGAACATAGAAACTCTAAGGATCAAACTCGGCTTCATAACTCAACGAAAGTAGCTCACGACGGGTTGACCTATAGACAAAACTTCTAGATTATAGAAAGAATGACCGGGTTCCAACCTATGACACCACCTTATGTCGGCTTAACACACTTTCTTATTTCAAAGTAACCTTACATTGCATTGAACTAAGCTAAAAGAGATTACATGTGTAGAAGCATGATTTGAACATAGAAAACTCTAAGGATCAAACTCGACTTCATAACTCAACGAAAGTAGCTCACGACGGGTTCATCTATAGACAGAACTTCTAGATTAAGGAAAGAATGACCGTGTTCCAACCTTTGACACCACCTTATGTCGGCTTAACAAACTATCCTATGTCAAAGTAACCTTACATTGCATTGAACTAAGCTAAAAGAGATTACATGTGTAGAAGCATGATATGAACATAGAAACTCTAAGGATCAAACTCGGCTTCATAACTCAACGAAAGTAGCTCACGACGGGTTCATCTATAGACAAAACTTCTAGATTAAGGAAAGAATGACCGTGTTCCAACCTATGACACCACCTTATGTCGGCTTAACACACTTTCTTATTTCACCAGTAACCTTACATTGCATTGAACTAAGCTAAAAGAGATTACATGTGTAGAAGCATGATTTGAACATAGAAAACTCTAAGGAACAAACTCGGCTTCATAACTCAACGAAAATAGCTCACAACGGGTTCATCTATAGATAAAACTTCTAGATTAAGGAAAGAATGACCGTGTTCCAACCTTTGACACCACCTTATGTCGGCTTAACAAACTTTCCTATGTCAAAGTAACCTTACATTGCATTGAACTAAGGTAAAAGAGATTACATTTGTAGAAGTATGAAATGAACATGGAAAGCTCAAAAGATCAAACTCGGCTTCATAACTCAATGAAAATAGCTCACGACGGGTTGACCTATAGACAAAACTTCTAGATTAAGGAAATAATGACCGTGTTCCAACCTTTGACACCACCTTATGTCGGCTTAACACACTTTCCTATGTCAAAGTAACCTTACATTGCATTGAACTAAGCTAAAAGAGATTACATTTGTAGAAGTATGAAATGAACATGGAAAGCTCAAAAGATCAAACTCGGCGTCATAACTCAACGAAAGTAGCTCACGACGGGTTTACCTATAGACAAAACTTCTAGATTAAGGAAAGAATGACCGTGTTCCAACCTATGACACCATCTTATGTCGGCTTAACACACTTTCTTATGTCAAAATAAACTTACATGGCATTGAAGTAAGCTAAAAAGAGATTACATGTGTAGAAGAATGATATGAACATGGAAAGCTCTAAGTATCACACTCGGCTTCATAACTCAACGAAAGTAGCGCACGACGGGTTCGCCTATTGACAAAACTTCTAGATTAAGAAAAGAATGACCGTGTTCCATCCTATGACACGACCTTATGTCGGCTTATTACACTTTCTTATTTCAAAGTAACCTTACATTGCATTGAACTAAGCTAAAAGAGATTACATGTGTAGAAGTATGATATGAACATGGAAAGCTCTAAGGATCAAATTCGGCATCATAACTCAACGAAAGTAGCTCACGACGGGTTCGCCTATTGACAAAACTTCTAGATTAAGGAAAGAATGACCACGTTCCAACCTATGACACCACCTTATGTCGTCTTAACACACTTTCTTATGTCAAAGTACCCTTACATTGCATTGAACTAAGCTAAAAGAGATTACATGTGTAGAAGTATGATATCAACATGGAAAGCTCTAATGATCAAACTCGGCTTTATAACTCAACAAAAGTAGCTCACGACGGGTTCACCAATAGACAAAACTTCTAGATTAAGGAAAGAATGACCGTGTTCTAACCTTTGACACCACCTTATGTCGGCTTAACACCTTTTCCTATGTCAAAGTAACCTTACATTGCATTGAACTAAGCTAAAAGAGATTACATGTGTAGAAGCATGATATGAACATAGAAACTCTAAGGATCAAACTCGGCTTCATAACTCAACGAAAGTAGCTCACGACGGGTTGACCTATAGACAAAACTTCTAGATTATAGAAAGAATGACCGGGTTCCAACCTATGACACCACCTTATGTCGGCTTAACACACTTTCTTATTTCAAAGTAACCTTACATTGCATTGAACTAAGCTAAAAGAGATTACATGTGTAGAAGCATGATTTGAACATAGAAAACTCTAAGGATCAAACTCGACTTCATAACTCAACGAAAGTAGCTCACGACGGGTTCATCTATAGACAGAACTTCTAGATTAAGGAAAGAATGACCGTGTTCCAACCTTTGACACCACCTTATGTCGGCTTAACAAACTATCCTATGTCAAAGTAACCTTACATTGCATTGAACTAAGCTAAAAGAGATTACATGTGTAGAAGCATGATATGAACATAGAAACTCTAAGGATCAAACTCGGCTTCATAACTCAACGAAAGTAGCTCACGACGGGTTCATCTATAGACAAAACTTCTAGATTAAGGAAAGAATGACCGTGTTCCAACCTATGACACCACCTTATGTCGGCTTAACACACTTTCTTATTTCACAAGTAACCTTACATTGCATTGAACTAAGCTAAAAGAGATTACATGTGTAGAAGCATGATTTGAACATAGAAAACTCTAAGGAACAAACTCGGCTTCATAACTCAACGAAAATAGCTCACAACGGGTTCATCTATAGATAAAACTTCTAGATTAAGGAAAGAATGACCGTGTTCCAACCTTTGACACCACCTTATGTCGGCTTAACAAACTTTCCTATGTCAAAGTAACCTTACATTGCATTGAACTAAGGTAAAAGAGATTACATTTGTAGAAGTATGAAATGAACATGGAAAGCTCAAAAGATCAAACTCGGCTTCATAACTCAATGAAAATAGCTCACGACGGGTTGACCTATAGACAAAACTTCTAGATTAAGGAAATAATGACCGTGTTCCAACCTTTGACACCACCTTATGTCGGCTTAACACACTTTCCTATGTCAAAGTAACCTTACATTGCATTGAACTAAGCTAAAAGAGATTACATTTGTAGAAGTATGAAATGAACATGGAAAGCTCAAAAGATCAAACTCGGCGTCATAACTCAACGAAAGTAGCTCACGACGGGTTTACCTATAGACAAAACTTCTAGATTAAGGAAAGAATGACCGTGTTCCAACCTATGACACCATCTTATGTCGGCTTAACACACTTTCTTATGTCAAAATAAACTTACATGGCATTGAAGTAAGCTAAAAAGAGATTACATGTGTAGAAGTATGATATGAACATGGAAAGCTCTAAGGACCAAACTTGGCTTCATAACTCAACGAAAGTAGCTCACGACGGGTTCATCTATAGACAAAACTTCTAGATTAAGGAAAGAATGATCGTGTTCCAACCTTTGACACCATCTTATGTCGGCTTAAGACACTTTCTTATGTCAAAATAAACTTACATTGCATTCAAGTAAGCTAAAAAGAGATTACATGTGTAGAAGTATGATATGAACATGGAAAGCTCTAAGGACCAAACTTGGCTTCATAACTCAACGAAAGTAGCTCACGACGGGTTCATCTATAGACAAAACTTCTAGATTAAGGAAAGAATGACCGTGTTCCAACCTTTGACACCACCTTATGTCGGCTTAACACACTTTCCTATGTCAAAGTAACCTTACATTGCATTGAACTAAGCTAAAACAGATTACATGTGTAGAAGCATGATATGAACATAGAAAACTTTAAGAATAAAACTCGGCTTTATAACTCAACGAAAGTAGCTCATGACGGGTTCACCTATGAACAAAACTTCTAGATTAGGAAAGAATGACTGTTTTCGAACCTATGACACCATCTTATGTCGGAATAACACACTTTCTTATTTCAAAGTAACCTTACATTGCATTGAACTAAGCTAAAAGAGATTACATGTGTAGAATCATGATATGAACATAGAAAACTCTAAGGATCAAACTCTGCTTCATAACTCAACGAAAGTAGCTCACGACGGGTTCACCTATAGACAAAACTTCTAGATTATAGAAAGAATGACCGTGTTCCAACCTATGACACCACCTTATGTCGGCTTAACACACTTTCTTATTTCAAAGTAACCTTACATTGCATTGAACTAAGCTAAAAGAGATTACATGTGTAGAATCATGATATGAACATAGAAAACTCTAAGGATCAAACTCTGCTTCATAACTCAACGAAAGTAGCTCACGACGGGTTCACCTATAGACAAAACTTCTAGATTATAGAAAGAATGACCGTGTTCCAACCTATGACACCACCTTATGTCGGCTTAACACACTTTCTTATTTCAAAGTAACCTTACATTGCATTGAACTAAGCTAAAAGAGATTACATATATAGAAGCCTAATTTGAACATAGAAAACTCTAAGGATCAAACTTGGCTTCATAACTCAACGAAAGTAGCTCACGACGGGTTCATCTATAGACAAAACTTCTAGATTAAGGAAAGAATGACCGTGTTCCAACCTATGACACCACCTTATATCGGCTTAACACTCTTTCTTATTTCACCAGTAACCTTACATTGCATTGAACTAAGCTAAAAGAGATTACATGTGTAGAAGCATGATTTGAACATAGAAAACTCTAAGGAACAAACTCGGCTTCATAACTCAACGAAAATAGCTCACAACGGGTTTATCTATACATAAAACTTCTAGATTAAGGAAAGAATGACCGTGTTCCAACCTATGACACCACCTTATGTCGGCTTAACACACTTTCTTATGTCAAGGTAAACTTACATTGCATTGAAGTAAGCTAAAAGAGATTACATGTGTAGAAGTATGAAATGAACATGGAAAGCTCAAAAGATCAAACTCGGCTTCATAACTCAATGAAAATAGCTCACGACGGGTTGACCTATAGACAAAACTTCTAGATTATAGAAAGAATGACCGTGTTCCAACCTATGACACCACCTTATGTCGGCTTAACACACTTTCTTATTTCACCAGTAACCTTACATTGCATTGAACTAAGCTAAAAGAGATTACATGTGTAGAAGCATGATTTGAACATAGAAAACTCTAAAGAACAAACTCGGCTTCATAACTCGACGAAAGTAGCTCACAACGGGTTCATCTATAGACAAAACTTCTAGATTAAGGAAAGAATGACCCTGTTCCAACCTTTGACACCATCTTATGTCGGCTTAAGACACTTTCTTATGTCAAAATAAACTTACATTGCATTCAAGTAAGCTAAAAAGAGATTACATGTGTAGAAGTATGATATGAACATGGAAAGCTCTAAGGACAAAACTTGGCTTCATAACTCAACGAAAGTAGCTCACGACGGGTTCATCTATAGACAAAACTTCTAGATTAAGGAAAGAATGACCGTGTTGCAACCTTTGACACCACCTTATGTCGGCTTAACACACTTTCCTATGTCAAAGTAACCTTACATTGCATTGAACTAAGCTGAAAGAGATTACATGTGTAGAAGCATGATATGAACATAGAAAACTCTAAGGATCAAACTCGGCTTTATAACTCAACGAAAGTAGCTCATGACGGGTTCACCTATGAACAAAACTTCTAGGTTAGGAAAGAATGACTGTTTTCCAACCTATGACACCATCTTATGTCGGCATAATACACTTTCTTATTTCAAAGTAACCTTACATTGCATTGAACTAAGCTAAAAGAGATTACATGTGTAGAATCATGATATGAACATAGAAAACTCTAAGGATCAAACTCGGCTTCCTAACTCAACGAAAGTAGCTCACGACGGGTTCACCTATAGATAAAACTTCTAGATTATAGAAAGAATGACCGTGTTCCAACCTATGACACCACCTTATATCGGCTTAACACACTTTCTTATTTCAAAGTAACCTTACATTGCATTGAAAAAGCTAAAAGAGATTACATGTGTAGAAGCATGATTTGAACATAGAAAACTCTAAGGATCAAACTCGGCTTCATAACTCAACGAAAGTAGCTCACGACGGGTTCATCTATAGACAGAACTTCTAGATTAAGGAAAGAATGACCGTGTTCCAACCTTTGACACCACCTTACATCGGCTTAACAAACTTTCCTATGTCAAAGTAACCCTACATTGCATTGAACTAAGCTAAAAGAGATTACATGTGTAGAAGCATGATATGAACATAGAAAACTCTAAGGATCAAACTCGGCTTCATAACTCAACGAAAGTGGCTCACGACGGGTTCATCTATAGACAAAACTTCTAGACTAAGGAAAGAATGACCGTGTTCCAACCTTTGACACCACCTTATGTCGGCTTAACACACTTTCCTATGTCAAAGTAACCTTACATTGCATTGAGCTAAGCTAAAAGAGATTACATGTGTAAAAGCATGATATGAACATAGAAAACTCTAAAGATCAAACTCGGCTTCATAACTAAACGAAAGTAGCTTACGACGGGTTCAACTATAGACAAAACTTCTAGATTAAGGAAAGAATGACCGTTTTCCAACTATGACACCTCCTTATGTCAGCGTAACACACTCTCTTATGTCAAAGTAACCTTACATTGCATTGAACTGAGCTAAAAGAGATTACATGTGTAGAAGCATGATATGAATATGGAAAACTCTAAGGAACAAACTCGGCTTCATAACTCGACGAAAGTAGCTCACAACGGGTTCATCTATAAACAAAACTTCTAGATTAAGGAAAGAATGACCCTGTTCCAACCTTTGACACCATCTTATGTCGGCTTAACACACTTTCTTATGTCAAAATAAACTTACATTGCATTGAAGTAAGCTAAAAAGAGATTACATGTGTAGAAGTATGATATGAACATGGAAAGCTCTAAGGACCAAACTCGGCTTGATAACTCAACGAAAGTAGCTCACGAAGGGTTCACCTATAGACAAAACCTCTAGATTAAGGAGAGAATGACCGTGTTCCAACCTTTGACACCACCTTATGTCGGCTTAACACACTTTTTTATGTCAAAGTAACCTTACATTGCATTGAACTAAGCTAAAAGAGATTACATGTGTAGAAGCATGATATGAACATGGAAAACTCTAAGGTTCAAACTCGGCGTCATAACTCAAGGAAAGTAGGTCATGACGGGTTCACCTATGAACAAAACTTCTAGGTTAGGAAAGAATGTCTGTTTTCCAACCTATGACACCATCTTATGTCGGCATAATACACTTTCTTATTTCAAAGTAACCTTACATTGCATTGAACTAAGCTAAAAGAGATTACATGTGTAGAATCATGATATGAACATAGAAAACTCTAAGGATCAAACTCGGCTTCCTAACTCAACGAAAGTAGGTCACGACGGGTTCACCTCTAGATAAAACTTCTAGATTATAGAAAGAATGACCGTGTTCCAACCTATGACACCACCTTATATCGGCTTAACACACTTTCTTATTTCAAAGTAACCTTACATTGCATTGAACTAAGCTAAAAGAGATTACATGTATAGAAGCATGACATGAACATGGAAAACTCTAAGGTTCAAACTCGGCGTCATAACTCAAGGAAAGTAGGTCATGACGGGTTCACCTATGAACAAAACTTCTAGGTTAGGAAAGAATGTCTGTTTTCCAACCTATGACACCATCTTATGTCGGCATAATACACTTTCTTATTTCAAAGTAACCTTACATTGCATTGAACTAAGCTAAAAGAGATTACATGTGTAGAATCATGATATGAACATAGAAAACTCTAAGGATCAAACTCGGCTTCCTAACTCAACGAAAGTAGGTCACGACGGGTTCACCTCTAGATAAAACTTCTAGATTATAGAAAGAATGACCGTGTTCCAACCTATGACACCACCTTATATCGGCTTAACACACTTTCTTATTTCAAAGTAACCTTACATTGCATTGAACTAAGCTAAAAGAGATTACATGTGTAGAAGCATGATTTGAACATAGAAAACTCTAAGGATCAAACTCGGCTTCATAACTCAACGAAAGTAGCTCACGACGGGTTCATCTATAGACAAAACTTCTAGATTAAGGAAAGAATGACCGTGTTCCAACCTTTGACACCACCTTACGTCGGCTTAACAAACTTTCCTATGTCAAAGTAACCCTACATTGCATTGAACTAAGCTAAAAGAGATTACATGTGTAGAAGTATGATATGAACATAGAAAACTCTAAGGATCAAACTCGGCTTCATAACTCAACGAAAGTGGCTCACGACGGGTTCATCTATAGACAAAACTTCTAGTTTAAGGAAAGAATGACCGTGTTCCAACCTTTGACACCACCTTATGTCGGCTTAATACACTTTCCTATGTCAAAGTAACCTTACATTGCATTGAACTAAACTAAAAGAGATTACATGTGTAAAAGCATGATATGAACATAGAAAACTCTAAAGATCAAACTCGGCTTCATAACTCAACGAAAGTAGCACACGACGGGTTCAACTATAGACAAAACTTCTAGATTAAGGAAAGAATGATCGTTTTCCAACCTATTACACCTCCTTATGTCGGCTTAACACACTTTTATATGTCAAAGTAACCTTACATTGCATTGAACTAAGCTAAAAGAGATTACATGTATAGAAGCATGACATGAACATGGAAAGCTCTAAGGATCAAACTCGGCGTCATAACTAAACGAAAGTAGGTCACGACGGGTTCACCTATAGAAAAAACTTTTAGATTAAGGAAAGAATTACCGTATTCCAACCTTTGACACCACCTTATGTCGGCTTAACACCCTGTCCTATGTCAAAGTAACCTTACATTGCATTGAACTAAGCTAAAAGAAATTACATGTGTAGAAGCATTATATGTACATAGAAAACTCTAAGGATCAAACTCGGCTTGATAACTCAACGAAAGTACCTCACGACGGGTTCACCTATAGACAAAACCTCTAGATTAAGGAGAGAATGACCGTGTTCCAACCTTTGACACCACCTTATGTCGGCTTAACACACTTTCTTATGTCAAAGTAACCTTACATTGTATTGAACTAAGCTATTACATGTATAGAAGCATGATATGAACATGGAAAGCTCTAAGGCTCAAACTCGGCGTCATAACTCAAGGAAAGTAGGTCACGACGGGTTCACCTATAGAAAAAACTTCTAGATTAAGGAAAGAATGACCGTATCCCAACCTCTGACATCACCTTATATCGGCTTAACACACTTTACTATGTCAAAGTAACCTTACATTGCATTAAACTAAGCTAAAAGAGATTACATGTGTAAAAGCATGATATCAACATAGAAAACTCTAAAGATCAAACTCGTCTTCATAACTAAACGAAAGTAGCTTACGACAGGTTCAACTATAGACAAAACTTCTAGATTAAGGAAAGAATGACGGTTTTACAACCTATGACACCTCCTTATGTCAGCTTAACACACTTTCATATATCAAAGTAACCTTACATTGCATTGAAGTAAGCTAAAAGAGATTACATATGTAGAAGTATGATATGAACATGGAAAGCTCTAAGGACCAAACTTGGCTTCATAACTCAACGAAAGTAGCTCACGACGGGTTCATCTATAGACAAACCTTCTAGATTAAGGAAAGAATGACCGTGTTCCAACCTTTGACACCACCTTATGTCAGCTTAACACACTTTCCTATGTCAAAGCAAACTTACATTGCATTGAAGTAAGCTAAAAGAAATTACATGTGTAGAAGTATGATATGAACATGGAAAGCTCTAAGGACCAAACTTGGCTTCCTAACTCAATGAAAGTAGCTCACGACGGGTTCATCTATAGACAAAACTTTTAGTTTAAGGAAAGAATGACCGTGTTCCAACCTTTGACACCACCTTATGTCGGCTTAATACACTTTCCTATGTCAAAGTAACCTTACATTGCATTGAACTAAGGTAAAAGAGATTACATGTGTAAAAGCATGATATGAACATAGAAAACTCTAAAGATCAAACTCGGCTTCATAACTCAACGAAAGTAGCACACGACGGGTTCAACTATAGACAAAACTTCTAGATTAAGGAAAGAATGATCGTTTTCCAACCTATTACACCTCCTTATGTCTGCTTAACACACTTTTATATGTCAAAGAAACCTTACATTGCATTGAACTAAGCTAAAAGAGATTACATGTATAGAAGCATGATATGAACATGGAAAGCTCTAAGGATCAAACTCGGCGTCATAACTCAAGGAAAGTAGGTCACGACGGGTTCACCTATAGAAAAAACTTCTAGATTAAGGAAAGAATGACCGTATCCCAACCTCTGACATCACCTTATATCGGCTTAACACACTTTACTATGTCAAAGTAACCTTACATTGCATTGAACTAAGCTTAAAGAGATTACATGTGTAAAAGCATGATATGAACATAGAAAACTCTAAAGATCAAACTCGGCTTCATAACTAAACGAAAGTAGCTTACGACGGGTTCAACTATAGACAAAACTTCTAGATTAAGGAAAGAATGACCGTTTTCCAACTAATGACACCTCCTTATGTCAGCTTAACACACTTTCATATGTCAATGTAACCATACATTCCATTGAACTAAGCTAAAAGAGATTACATGTGTAGAAGCATGATATGAACATGGAAAAATCTAAGGATCAAACTCGGCTTCATAACTCAACGAAAGTAGCTCACGACGGGTTCACCTATAGATAAAACTTCTAAACTAAGGAAAGAATGACTGTCAACCTATGACACCAACTTATGTCGGCTTAACACACTTTCTTATGTCAAAGTAACCTTACATTGCATTGAACTGAGCTAAAAGAGATTACATGTATAAAAGCATGATATGAACATGGAAAGCTCTAAGGATCAAACTCGGCGTCATAACTCAACAAAAGTAGCTCACGACGGGTTCACCTATGGACAAAACTTCTAGATTAGGAAAGAATGACCGTATTCCAACATTTGACACCACCTTATGTCGGCTTAACACACTTTCCTATGTCAAAGTAACCTTACATTGCATTGAATTAAGCTAAAAGAGATTACATGTGTAGAAGCATTATATGTACATAGAAAACTCTAAGGATCAAACTCGGCTTGATAACTCACCGAAAGTACCTCACGACGGGTTCACCTATAGACAAAACCTCTAGATTAAGGAGAGAATGACCGTGTTCCAACCTTTGACACCACCTTATGTCGGCTTAACACACTTTTTTATGTCAAAGTAACCTTACATTGCATTGAACTAAGCTAAAAGAGATTACATGTATAGAAGCATGATATGAACATGGAAAGCTCTAAGGATCAAACTCGGCGTCATAACTCAAGGAAAGTAGGTCACGACGGGTTCACCTATAGAAAAAACTTCTAGATTAAGGAAAGAATGACCGTGTCCCAACCTTTGATACCACCTTATGTCGGCTTAACACACTTTACTATGTCAAAGTAACCTTACATTGCATTGAACTAAGCTAAAAGAGATTACATGTGTAAAAGCATGATATCAACATAGAAAACTCTAAAGATCAAACTCGGCTTCATAACTAAACGAAAGTAGCTTACGACAGGTTCAACTATAGACAAAACTTCTAGATTAAGGAAAGAATGACGGTTTTCCAACCTATGACACCTCCTTATGTCAGCTTAACACACTTTCATATGTTAAAGTAACCTTACATTGCATTGAAGTAAGCTAAAAGAGATTACATATGTAGAAGTATGATATGAACATGGAAAGCTCTAAGGACCAAACTTGGCTTCATAACTCAACGAAAGTAGCTCACGACGGGTTCATCTATAGACAAACCTTCTAGATTAAGGAAAGAATGACCGTGTTCCAACCTTTGACACCACCTTATGTCAGCTTAACACACTTTCCTATGTCAAAGCAAACTTACATTGCATTGAAGTAAGCTAAAAGAAATTACATGTGTAGAAGTATGATATGAACATGGAAAGCTCTAAGGACCAAACTTGGCTTCATAACTCAATGAAAGTAGCTCACGACGGGTTCATCTATAGACAAAACTTTTAGTTTAAGGAAAGAATGACCGTGTTCCAACCTTTGACACCACCTTATGTCGGCTTAATACACTTTCCTATGTCAAAGTAACCTTACATTGCATTGAACTAAGGTAAAAGAGATTACATGTGTAAAAGCATGATATGAACATAGAAAACTCTAAAGATCAAACTCGGCTTCATAACTCAACGAAAGTAGCACACGACGGGTTCAACTATAGACAAAACTTCTAGATTAAGGAAAGAATGATCGTTTTCCAACCTATTACACCTCCTTATGTCTGCTTAACACACTTTTATATGTCAAAGTAACCTTACATTGCATTGAACTAAGCTAAAAGAGATTACATGTATAGAAGCATGATATGAACATGAAAAGCTCTAAGGATCAAACTCGGCGTCATAACTCAAGGAAAGTAGGTCACGACGGGTTCACCTATAGAAAAAACTTCTAGATTAAGGAAAGAATGACCGTATCCCAACCTCTGACATCACCTTATATCGGCTTAACACACTTTACTATGTCAAAGTAACCTTACATTGCATTGAACTAAGCTAAAAGAGATTACATGTGTAAAAGCATGATATGAACATAGAAAACTCTAAAGATCAAACTCGGCTTCATAACTAAACGAAAGTAGCTTACGACGGGTTCAACTATAGACAAAACTTCTAGATTAAGGAAAGAATGACCGTTTTCCAACTAATGACACCTCCTTATGTCAGCTTAACACACTTTCATATGTCAATGTAACCATACATTCCATTGAACTAAGCTAAAAGAGATTACATGTGTAGAAGCATGATATGAACATGGAAAAATCTAAGGATCAAACTCGGCTTCATAACTCAACGAAAGTAGCTCACGACGGGTTCACCTATAGATAAAACTTCTAAACTAAGGAAAGAATGACTGTCAACCTATGACACCAACTTATGTCGGCTTAACACACTTTCTTATGTCAAAGTAACCTTACATTGCATTGAACTGAGCTAAAAGAGATTACATGTATAAAAGCATGATATGAACATGGAAAACTCTAAGGATCAAACTCGGCGTCATAACTCAACGAAAGTAGCTCACGACGGGTTCACCTATGGACAAAACTTCTAGATTAGGAAAGAATGACCGTATTCCAACATTTGACACCACCTTATGTCGGCTTAACACACTTTCCTATGTCAAAGTAACCTTACATTGCATTGAATTAAGCTAAAAGAGATTACATGTGTAGAAGCATTATATGTACATAGAAAACTCTAAGGATCAAACTCAGCTTGATAACTCACCGAAAGTACCTCACGACGGGTTCACCTATAGACAAAACCTCTAGATTAAGGAGAGAATGACCGTGTTCCAACCTTTGACACCACCTTATGTCGGCTTAACACACTTTTTTATGTCAAAGTAACCTTACATTCCATTGAACTAAGCTAAAAGAGATTACATGTATAGAAGCATGATATGAACATGGAAAGCTCTAAGGATCAAACTCGGCGTCATAACTCAAGGAAAGTAGGTCACGACGGGTTCACCTATAGAAAAAACTTCTAGATTAAGGAAAGAATGACCGTGTCCCAACCTTTGACACCACCTTATGTCGGCTTAACACACTTTACTATGTCAAAGTAACCTTACATTGCATTGAACTAAGCTAAAAGAGATTACATGTGTAAAAGCATGATATCAACATAGAAAACTCTAAAGATCAAACTCGGCTTCATAACTAAACGAAAGTAGCTTACGACAGGTTCAATTATAGACAAAACTTCTAGATTAAGGAAAGAATGACCGTTTTCCAACATATGACACCTCCTTATGTCAGCTTAACACACTTTCATATGTCAAAGTAACCTTACATTGCATTAAAGTAAGCTAAAAGAGATTACATATGTAGAAGTATTATATGAACATGGAAAGCTCTAAGGACCAAACTTGGCTTCATAACTCAATGAAAGTAGCTCACGACGGATTCATCTATAGACAAACCTTCTAGATTAAGGAAAGAATGACCGTGTTCCAACCTTTGACACCACCTTATGTCAGCTTAACACACTTTCCTATGTCAAAGCAAACTTACATTGCATTGAAGTAAGCTAAAAGAGATTACATGTGTAGAAGTATGATATGAACATGGAAAGCTCTAAGGACCAAACTTGGCTTCATAACTCAATGAAAGTAGCTCACGACGGGTTCATCTATAGACAAAACTTTTAGTTTAAGGAAAGAATGACCGTGTTCCAACCTTTGACACCACCTTATGTCGGCTTAATACACTTTCCTATGTCAAAGTAACCTTACATTGCATTGAAGTAAGCTAAAAGAGATTACATGTGTAAAAGCATGATATGAACATAGAAAACTCTAAAGATCAAACTCGGCTTCATAACTCAACGAAAGTAGCACACGACGGGTTCAACTATAGACAAAACTTCTAGATTAAGGAAAGAATGATCGTTTTCCAACCTATTACACCTCCTTATGTCTGCTTAACACACTTTTATATGTCAAAGTAACCTTACATTGCATTGAATTAAGCTAAAAGAGATTATATGTGTAGAAGCATTATATGTACATAGAAAACTCTAAGGATCAAACTCGGCTTGATAACTCAACGAAAGTACCTCACGACGGGTTCTCCTATAGACAAAACCTCTAGATTAAGGAGAGAATGACCGTGTTCCGACTTTTGACACCACCTTATGTCGGCTTAACACACTTTCTTATGTCAAAGTAACCTTACATTGCATTGAACTAAGCTAAAAGAGATTACATGTATAGAAGCATGATATGAACATGGAAAGCTCTAAGGATCAAACTCGGCGTCATAACTCAAGGAAAGTAGGTCACGACGGGTTCACCTATAGACAAAACTTCTAGATTAGGAAAGAATGACTGTTTTCCAACCTATGACACCACCTTATCTCGGCATAACACACTTTCTTATTTCCAAGTAACCTTACATTGCATTGAACTAAGCTAAAAGAGATTACATGTGTAGAATCATGATATGAACATAGAAAACTCTAAGGATCAAAGTCGGCTTCATAACTCAACGAAAGTAGCTCACGACGGGTTCATCTATAGATAAACCTTCTAGATTAAGGAAAGAATGACCGTGTTCCAACCTTTGACACCACCTTATGTCGGCTTAACACACTTTCCTATGTCAAAGCAAACTTACATTGCATTGAAGTAAGCTAAAAGAGATTACATGTGTAGAAGTATGATATGAACATGGAAAGCTCTAAGGACCCAACTTGGCTTCATAACTCAATGAAAGTAGCTCACGACGGGTTCAACTATAGACAAAACTTCTAGATTAAGGAAAGAATGACCGTATCCCAACCTCTGACATCACCTTATATCGGCTTAACACACTTTACTATGTCAAAGTAACCTTACATTGCATTGAAGTAAGCTAAAAGAGATTACATGTGTAAAAGCATGATATCAACATAGAAAACTCTAAAGATCAAACTCGACTTCATAACTAAACGAAAGTAGCTTACGACAGGTTCAACTATAGACAAAACTTCTAGATTAAGGAAAGAATGACGGTTTTCCAACCTATGACACCTCCTTATGTCAGCTTAACACACTTTCATATGTCAAAGTAACCTTACATTGCATTGAAGTAAGCTAAAAGAGATTACATATGTAGAAGTATGATATGAACATGGAAAGCTCTAAGGACCAAACTTGGCTTCATAACTCAACGAAAGTAGCTCACGACGGGTTCATCTATAGACAAACCTTCTAGATTAAGGAAAGAATGACCGTGTTCCAACCTTTGACACCACCTTATGTCAGCTTAACACACTTTCCTATGTCAAAGCAAACTTACATTGCATTGAAGTAAGCTAAAAGAAATTACATGTGTAGAAGTATGATATGAACATGGAAAGCTCTAAGGACCAAACTTGGCTTGATAACTCAATGAAAGTAGCTCACGACGGGTTCATCTATAGACAAAACTTTTAGTTTAAGGAAAGAATGACCGTGTTCCAACCTTTGACACCACCTTATGTCGGCTTAATACACTTTCCTATGTCAAAGTAACCTTACATTGCATTGAACTAAGGTAAAAGAGATTACATGTGTAAAAGCATGATATGAACATAGAAAACTCTAAAGATCAAACTCGGCTTCATAACTCAACGAAAGTAGCACACGACGGGTTCAACTATAGACAAAACTTCTAGATTAAGGAAAGAATGATCGTTTTCCAACCTATTACACCTCCTTATGTCTGCTTAACACACTTATATATGTCAAAGTAACCTTACATTGCATTGAACTAAGCTAAAAGAGATTACATGTATAGAAGCATGATATGAACATGGAAAGCTCTAAGGATCAAACTCGGCGTCATAACTAAACGAAAGTAGGTCACGACGGGTTCACCTATAGAAAAAACTTCTAGATTAAGGAAATAATGACCGTGTTCCAACCTTTGACACCACCTTATGTCGGCTTAACACACTTTACTATGTCAAAGTAACCTTACATTGCATTGAACTAAGCTAAAAGAGATTACATGTGTAAAAGCTTGATATGAACATAGAAAACTCTAAAGATCAAACTCGGCTTCATAACTAAACGAAAGTAGCTTACGACGGGTTCAACTATAGACAAAACTTCTAGATTAAGGAAAGATTGACCGTTTTCCAACTAATGACACCTCCTTAAGTCAGCTTAACACACTTTCATATGTCAATGTAACCATACATTCCATTGAACTAAGCTAAAAGAGATTACATGTGTAGAAGCATGATATGAACATGGAAAACTCTAAGGATCAAACTCGGCTTCATAACTCAACGAAAGTAGCTCACGACGGGTTCACCTATAGATAAAACTTCTAAACTAAGGAAAGAATGACTATCAACCTATGACACCAACTTATGTCGGCTTAACACACTTTCTTATGTCAAAGTAACCTTACATTGCATTGAACTGAGCTAAAAGAGATTACATGTATAAAAGCATGATATGAACATGGAAAGCTCTAAGGATCAAACTCGGCGTCATAACTCAACGAAAGTAGCTCACGACGGGTTCACCTATGGACAAAACTTCTAGATTAGGAAAGAATGACCGTATTCCAACATTTGACACCACCTTATGTCGGCTTAACACACTTTCCTATGTCAAAGTAACCTTACATTGCATTGAATTAAGCTAAAAGAGATTACATGTGTAGAAGCATTATATGTACATAGAAAACTCTAAGGATCAAACTCGGCTTGATAACTCACCGAAAGTACCTCACGACGGGTTCACCTATAGACAAAACCTCTAGATTAAGGAGAGAATGACCGTGTTCCAACCTTTGACACCACCTTATGTCGGCTTAACACACTTTTTTATGTCAAAGTAACCTTACATTGCATTGAACTAAGCTAAAAGAGATTACATGTATAGAAGCATGATATGAACATGGAAAGCTCTAAGGATCAAACTCGGCGTCATAACTCAAGGAAAGTAGGTCACGACGGGTTCACCTATAGAAAAAACTTCTAGATTAAGGAAAGAATGACCGTGTCCCAACCTTTGACACCACCTTATGTCGGCTTAACACACTTTACTATGTCAAAGTAACCTTACATTGCATTGAACTAAGCTAAAAGAGATTACATGTGTAAAAGCATGATATCAACATAGAAAAGTCTAAAGATCAAACTCGGCTTCATAACTAAACGAAAGTAGCTTACGACAGGTTCAATTATAGACAAAACTTCTAGATTAAGGAAAGAATGACCGTTTTCCAACCTATGACACCTCCTTATGTCAGCTTAACACACTTTCATATGTCAAAGTAACCTTACATTGCATTAAAGTAAGCTAAAAGAGATTACATATGTAGAAGTATTATATGAACATGGAAAGCTCTAAGGACCAAACTTGGCTTCATAACTCAATGAAAGTAGCTCACGACGGATTCATCTATAGACAAACCTTCTACATTAAGGAAAGAATGACCGTGTTCCAACCTTTGACACCACCTTATGTCAGCTTAACACACTTTCCTATGTCAAAGCAAACTTACATTGCATTGAAGTAAGCTAAAAGAGATTACATGTGCAGAAGTATGATATGAACATGGAAAGCTCTAAGGACCAAACTTGATATGATCCGAGGTCCGAGCTTGAGCCCTTGGATCCGTGTAGAAGATGACGGTGATGGCGGAAGGAGGACTCAAGAGAGATGTGGTTCAATCTCTTGAAATCCGATGGTGTTGGTGATAGATTTGAGCGTGCGAATATGAGATAGATGGAGGAGTGATGAAGCGAACCACAAGGGGGGTGGTAAGCCCTTGATACAGCCTCGGCCTGGAAGAAGAGAGACACACTCAATCTAGCTTCAAGGAGGATCCAATCTAGAGGAAAACTCAATAGATAGGAGGGAAGGCGGTGGCCTTGTTTAAAGTCTTTTCTTAAATGGTTACCCTTGAATAAAAGAGTGTTTGCCTTTAAATAGGCTACAAGAAAACCCAAGGGATTGCCCTAGTCAACCCTTTGGTCAACAAAGCTCCCAACGGTCACAAAGTAAAATCAACAAAGACCGAAAATAAACAAAGGAAAAAAAAATGGTAGAGTGTTTTCCTAGATAGAATCACATCTCCTTAAGATCATACTTGTCACTCCAATGTTTCCAAGTGAGTCTTAAGTGGGATAAGAGATGTGATGCCTTAGATGTTCAAGCCTCGTTAAAACCCTTCCCTAGATCCCAACACGGTGAACTAGGGGTAGGGAAAGAGTACTCTAATAATCCAAGGTCTTTTTGGTTGTGTTCTCACGGATGGATTGTGAGAACACACAAGACCTTGTCCCCAAGGCTGCATGTCCGAGACCTTAAGTGTGTTAAGTCCGAGGCGTGGGCCAACGCGTGTTGTATGGTCGCGGGTTTTAGCTCGGTCGCGGGGCGGCTGCTGCGATCCACTTCTTCTTCTTGTTCCAGTAGCTTGTGGATGAAAGTCTGGATCTTCCCTTTAAGTTTTTGAGCCTTGCCCCTTGTCATGATCTCATTTGGTATGAATGGAACGGATCGGCTGTCCGCGATCCGGCTTGGTGTGGTGTAGATGGCCGCATCATTCCCTCCCTCTTCAAGATCTTTGGTCTCCAAAGGTTTAACATCTCCTACATCAAAAGGAGTCAAGTCAGTAACATTAAATGTGGTAGAGACATTAAACTCACCCGGAAGTTCGAGGCGGTAGGCGTTGTCATTGATTTTCTCGACCACTTTGAATGGTCCGTCTCCGCGATAGTCGAGCTTGTGTTTCCTTTTGGTGGGAAATCTCTCGGGTCTCATGTGCAACCACACCCAATCTCCTGGCTGGAACAAGACTTGCTTCCTCCTTTTATTGACCCGGGCCATGACTTGTTCATTCCGCTTCTCTATATTATCGAACACCTTCTCGAAGAGCTTCTTCATGGTCTCGGCTTTGGTGGACCCTTCAACGTCCATTTGCTCGGCTGGTGGCAATGGTGTAAGGCTCAAAGGAGTGTCCGGGTTACGTCCATACACCACTTCAAAAGGTGATAGCTTAGTTGTCGAGTGTCTAGCCGAGTTATATGCGAACTCCACAAGGGGAAGACACTCAACCCAATTGTTCAAGTTGCTGCCAATCGTAGATCGGAGAAGAGCTCCAAGTGTGCGGTTGACTACTTCGGTTTGGCCGTCCGTTTGAGGGTGACATGTGGTAGAGAACAGCAATTTAGTCCCTAGTTTCTTCCACAAGGTTCTCCAAAAGTGTGATAAGAATTTTGTGTCCCGGTCGGAGACGATGGTTCTAGGAATGCCATGAAGCCGCACCACTTCCTTGAAGAATAGAGTGGCGGTTTGTGATGCGTCATTAGTCTTGGCGCATGGGATGAAGTGAGCCATCTTGGAAAACCTATCAACCACCACAAAGATTGAGTCCTTATGATGTACCTTAGGCAGCCCCAAAACGAAGTCCATAGAGATGTCCACCCAAGGTAATGTAGGAATCGGCAATGGAAGGTATAACCCGTGCGGGTGAACCTTAGACTTGGCCCTTTTGCAAACCACGCATCGATCACAATGAGTTACCACCATTTTTTTCATCCTTGGCCAATAAAAATGTTCCTTCAACACACTTAACGTCTTCTCAACACCAAAGTGTCCCATTAATCCTCCACCGTGAGCCTCTTTGACCAACAACTCCCTTATTGAGCTTTGGGGGATGCATAGCCGCTTGTCCTTGAATAGGAAGCCATCATGGATGTAAAACTTAGTGTAAGAATTGGCTCCACGTCCTGTAAACGCATCCTTCAAGTCTGGGTCTTCTTCATATAAACTCTTAAGTGACTCAAACCCAAGCATCTTCGATTCCATGGTGGTGATAAGCGTATGTCTCCTAGAAAGTGCATCGGCCACCACGTTTTCTTTGCCTTTCTTGTACTTGATGACATAAGGGAAGGTCTCTATGAACTCCAGCCACTTAGCATGGCGTTTCTTCAAAGTGGTTTGACCCCTTAGATGTTGTAGTGTCTCGTGATCGGTATGGATGACACATTCTTTGGACAAGAGGTAGTGCTGCCATGTTTGCATCGCCCGCACCAAGGCATAGAGTTCCTTGTCATAAGTGGGGTAGTTGAGAGAAGCCCCACTTAGCTTCTCACTAAAGTATGCAACCGGCTTGCCTCCTTGAGTCAAAACAGCACCAATACCTACACCGGAGGCATCACATTCCACTTCAAAAGTCTTGTTGAAATCTGGCAAGACGAGTACGGGAGCATGTGTGAGATGGTACTTGAGGTCTAAGAATGACCTCTCTTGAGCTTCTCCCCACTCAAAGCCAACACTCTTCTTGATCACCGATGTCAAAGGTGCGGCCAATGTGCTGAAATCTTTAACAAACCGGCGGTAGAAACTTGCTAAGCCGTGGAAGCTCCGAACTTGGCTGATGTTAGTGGGTCTAGGCCAGCCCCTAATGGCTTCAATCTTTTCTAAGTCCACTCGAAGTCCCTGTGAGCTAACCACAAAGCCAAGAAAAACAAGCTCACTAGCACAAAACGTACACTTCTTAAGATTCGCATATAGACCTTCCAACCTAAGCGTTTCTAAGACTAGTCCTAAATGTTCCACATGATCAACCAAGCAAGTACTATAGATCAATATATCATCAAAGTAAACTACTACGAATTTACTTATATATGGTCGAAGGATATGGTTCATGAGCCTCATGAAGGTACTCGGTGCATTGGTGAGGCCGAAAGGCATCACAAGCCATTCGTATAGGCCATGCTTGGTTTTGAAAGCGGTCTTCCACTCATCTCCTTCTTTCATGCGTACTTGGTGGTATCCACTCTTGAGATCAATTTTGGAGAAGAGGGTCGCTCCACTTAGCTCGTCCAACATGTCGTCTAGCCGCGGTATGGGATGCCTATATTTGATAGTGATGTTGTTGATGGCTCGGCAATCCACACACATTCGGTATGTACCATCTTTCTTAGGTACCAACAAGACCGGAACGGCACAAGGGCTCAAGCTTTCCCGCACATATCCCTTATCCATCAAGTCTCGGACTTGTTTCTCGAGCTCCTTGGCTTCGTTTGGATTTACCCTATAGGCTGGTCGATTAGGTAGTTGTGCCCCGGGAATGAAGTCTATTTGGTGTTCAATACCCCTTTGAGGAGGCAGCCCCGGTGGTAGCTCTTCCGGAAACACTTCCTTAAATCGATCAAGGACTTGTTGCACTTCCTTTGGCAATGTGATCTCGGATTCACCTACACTCAAAAGTTCTTTGTAGACCATTAATACCACATGACAAGTAGGATCATGAATTGCTTTCCTAATATTACTAGAAGTAATGAGGAAATTAGGCTTAGAACTACACTTCTCCTTAGACAACTTCAATTGCATTTCACGGACTTGAGAAGGCAACAAAGGCGCTAAACTAATCCGTCTTTTATCATTCATCAATGAGTACCTATTAGTTCTACCATCATGCACAACTTCCCTATCAAATTGCCATGGCCGACCTAACAAAATATGAGTAGCTTGCATAGGAACAACATCACACAACACTTCATCACAATACTTTCCAATACTAAATGATATCTTGACTTGTTCATTAATTTTTAATTCGGTTTTATCATTTAACCACCTAAGTTTATATGGATGCGGATGCTTAGTGGTGTCTAGCTATAATTTTTCTACCATGTATGAGCTAGCCACATTAGTGCAAGAGCCACCATCAATGATAAGAGAGCAAACCTTTCCTCTTACCGTACATCTTGTATGAAAGATGTTCTCACGTTGAGCGGTCTCATCCGGTCCTTGCGTTGCACTTAAAGCCCTCATGGTGACTAAGATGTCACCTACATCTGGATACTCAATCTCTTCCTCGGCATCAACTTCCCCCTCTTGATGTTCCATCTCGTCTTGAGACTCATATTCACCGGCGGAAGTGATGATCATGGCTCTCGGATTGGGACACTCTCTAGCGTAGTGGCCGCGGCCTCTACACTTGTAGCACATGATGTCTCGAGTCTTTTGGATCGTGGAGGCTCCTCTTGGGTCAGCTCTAGTCTCAGTGGTAGGCTCTCGGGGCTTAAAAGGAACCCGAGTTTCATTGGCCACTCCTTTACCCCTATCTTGGTACTTAGGAGGGTTCGGGTTCGAACCGGAGGCTTGAGCCTTCCATGGAGAATTGGTGAGTGGTCTGGTCCGGGACTTCTTCTTGATGTGACCCTCAACCTGAATAGCTAGGTGGAGGAGCTCGTTGAAGTCGCTGTAGGTGTGCATCTCCACCTTATGTGCGATCCGATCTTGAAGACCGTCAAGGAATTGAGCCATGAGAGTCTCTTCCGTGTCTTCCAAGTTGAGACGGTTCCTTAAGTGTTCAAACTCCTCATAGTATTCCTCTACGCTCTTACTGCCTTGCACAAGTTTTCTAAACTTCTTTTGGAGCTCTCGGTGGTAAAGGGGAGGTACATATCTAGCCTTCATCATGAACTTCATGATCTCCCACGATTGGACCGGAACATCGCCATTTCTTCTTCTCTTGGCCGCATCTCTATCCCACCAGGTTAGGGCGTGATCAGTGAGTTGTGCGGCTGCGTAGGACACCTTTCTGGGCTCTTCATAGCCGTAGACTTCAAAGATGTGATCCATCCGACGCTCCCAATCAAGGTAAGCTTCCGGATCCACTTTACCCGCAAAGGTTGGTGGTGTGATCCGCAAGTGAGGTGAGAGAGCTCGGGGCTGGCCTCGTTGTCCTCTTTCATCATGATTTCGACCTTCTCTTGGCCTTGATCTCCTAAAAGGAGGAGGCTGGAAGTAATCTTCCTCGGATAGCCCCTCAACGCCCGGATCAACGTTTGGTGGAGGTGCTTGTGGTCGCGGCTGTTCGACTCGGCCTAGGCGTTCTCCAAGCTGTTAGAGTTGGGCTTGAATGCCCGTGAGGCGGGCTGAGAGGTCTGGTGGTTCGGCCATCACACGTACCTTGCAAAGAAAGAAAGTTCAAAACAATCTTAGTGCGGTCCGTACAAATTATGGATAATAAGCTTCCGCGGGATTAAAATGATAGGGTGCGGATAAGTTTTTAGGGGCCTAAGGGTTTAACCACAACCAAGAGGGAGTTACTGCAGTAACAATTCAAATTTTGGGCGCCACCAAGGCAGGACCACTTGGTTTTGCCAGCACTCACAAGAAAACAAACTAGTACAAAGTGGTCCACACCACTTTTTACAAAATTGCACAAAGGCCCTCTCTTTGGAGAGAGCTTCAACAATGGCGGTTTAAGCTGCTAAAAACCAGAGGAAACAACCTAGCTAACATGAATAACAATAACAGCAAGCACATCTCAAGTTCACAAATTGGCCTAAGCTAGCAAATGGCTTTAACGGAGCAAGTTTTAGACGGAAATTTTGAGTCTTTAGAAATCAGCAAGCAAACGATTTGAACCAGCTTGAAACTTAAAATTTCTAGACCTATTAACCTTAAATCAAGAGTAAACAACCTCAGCAAGCAAAGCTAAACACCCTAGCTAGATTCAGCACTCAAACAAGCTCAAAGGTTCAAGTTTTATCAAGAACTAGCAAAAATCCGACAATGAGAGAAAGGTGGAAGCTTTAGTGAGGAAAGATGCAACCTTTAGGATGTTTTGGCTCTGATACCAAAATGATATGATCCGAGGTCCGAGCTTGAGCCCTTGGATCCGTGTAGAAGATGACGGTGATGGCGGAAGGAGGACTCAAGAGAGATGTGGTTCAATCTCTTGAAATCCGATGGTGTTGGTGATAGATTTGAGCGTGCGAATATGAGATAGATGGAGGAGTGATGAAGCGAACCACAAGGGGGGTGGTAAGCCCTTGATACAGCCTCGGCCTGGAAGAAGAGAGACACACTCAATCTAGCTTCAAGGAGGATCCAATCTAGAGGAAAACTCAATAGATAGGAGGGAAGGCGGTGGCCTTGTTTCAAGTCTTTTCTTAAATGGTTACCCTTGAATAAAAGAGTGTTTGCCTTTAAATAGGCTACAAGAAAACCCAAGGGATTGCCCTAGTCAACCCTTTGGTCAACAAAGCTCCCAACGGTCACAAAGTAAAATCAACAAAGACCGAAAATAAACAAAGGAAAAAAAAATGGTAGAGTGTTTTCCTAGATAGAATCACATCTCCTTAAGATCATACTTGTCACTCCAATGTTTCCAAGTGAGTCTTAAGTGGGATAAGAGATGTGATGCCTTAGATGTTCAAGCCTCGTTAAAACCCTTCCCTAGATCCCAACACGGTGAACTAGGGGTAGGGAAAGAGTACTCTAATAATCCAAGGTCTTTTTGGTTGTGTTCTCACGGATGGATTGTGAGAACACACAAGACCTTGTCCCCAAGGCTGCATGTCCGAGACCTTAAGTGTGTTAAGTCCGAGGCGTGGGCCAACGCGTGTTGTATGGTCGCGGGTTCTAGCTCAGTCGCGGGGCGGCTGCTGCGATCCACTTCTTCTTCTTGTTCCCGTAGCTTGTGGATGAAAGTCTGGATCTTCCCTTTAAGTTTTTGAGCCTTGCCCCTTGTCATGATCTCATTTGGTATGAATGGAACGGATCGGCTGTCCGCGATCCGGCTTGGTGTGGTGTAGATGGCCGCATCAAAACTTGGCTTCATAACTCAATGAAAGTAGCTCACGACGGGTTCATCTATAGACAAAACTTTTAGTTTAAGGAAAGAATGACCGTGTTCCAACCTTTGACACCACCTTATGTCGGCTTAATACACTTTCCTATGTCAAAGTAACCTTACATTGCATTGAACTAAGCTAAAAGAGATTACATGTGTAAAAGCATGATATGAACATAGAAAACTCTAAAGATCAAACTCGGCTTCATAACTAAACGAAAGTAGCTTACGATGGGTTCAACTATAGACAAAATTTCTAGATTAAGGAAAGAATGACCGTTTTCCAACTAATGACACCTCCTTATGTCAGCTTAACACACTTTCATATGTCAATGTAACCATACATTCCATTGAACTAAGCTAAAAGAGATTACATGTGTAGAAGCATGATATGAACATGGAAAAGGCTTCATAACTCAACGAAAGTAGCTCACTACGGGTTCACCTATAGACAAAACTTCTAAACTAAGGAAAGAATGACTGTCAACCTATGACACCAACTTATGTCGGCTTAACACACTTTCTTATGTCAAAGTAACCTTACATTGCATTGAACTGAGCTAAAAGAGATTACATGTATAAAAGCATGATATGAACATGGAAAGCTCTAAGGATCAAACTCGGCGTCATAACTCAACGAAAGTAGCTCACGACGGGTTCACCTATGGACAAAACTACTAGATTAGGAAAGAATGACCGTATTCCTACATTTGACACCACCTTATGTCGGCTTAACACACTTTCCTATGTCAAAGTAACCTTACATTGCATTGAATTAAGCTAAAAGAGATTACATGTGTAGAAGCATTATATGTACATAGAAAACTCTAAGGATCAAACTCGGCTTGATAACTCAACGAAAGTACCTCACGACGGGTTCACCTATAGACAAAACCTCTAGATTAAGGAGAGAATGACCGTGTTCCGACCTTTGACACCACCTTATGTCGGCTTAACACACTTTCTTATGTCAAAGTAACATTACATTGCATTGAACTAAGCTAAAAGAGATTACATGTATAGAAGCATGATATGAACATGGAAAGCTCTAAGGATCAAACTCGGCGTCATAACTCAAGGAAAGTAGGTCACGACGGGTTCACCTATAGACAAAACTTCTAGATTAGGAAAGAATGACTGTTTTCCAACCTATGACACCACCTTATCTCGGCATAACACACTTTCTTATTTCCAAGTAACCTTACATTGCATTGAACTAAGCTAAAAGAGATTACATGTGTAGAATCATGATATGAACATAGAAAACTCTAAGGATCAAAGTCGGCTTCATAACTCAACGAAAGTAGCTCACGACGGGTTCATCTATAGATAAACCTTCTAGATTAAGGAAAGAATGACCGTGTTCCAACCTTTGACACCACCTTATGTCGGCTTAACACACTTTCCTATGTCAAAGCAAACTTACATTGCATTGAAGTAAGCTAAAAGAGATTACATGTGTAGAAGTATGATATGAACATGGAAAGCTCTAAGGACCAAACTTGGCTTCATAACTCAATGAAAGTAGCTCACGACGGGTTCATCTATAGACAAAACTTCTAGTTTAAGGAAAGAATGACCGTGTTCCAACCTTTGACACCACCTTATGTCGGCTTAACACACTTTCCTATGTCAAAGTAACCTTACATTGCATTGAACTAAGCTAAAAAGAGATTAAATGTGTAGAAGCATGATATGAACATAGAAAACTCTAAGGATCAAACTCGGCTTTATAACTTAACGAAAGTAGCTCACGACGGGTTCACCTATAGACAAAACTTCTAGATTAGGAAAGAATGACTGTTTTCCAACCTATGACACCACCTTATCTCGGCATAACACACTTTCATATTTCAAAGTAACCTTACATTGCATTGAACTAAGCTAAAAGAGATTACATGTGTAGAAGCATTATATGTACATAGAAAACTCTAAGGATCAAACTCGGCTTGATAACTCAACGAAAGTACCTCACGACGGGTTCACCTATAGACAAAACCTCTAGATTAAGGAGAGAATGATCGTGTTCCGACTTTTGACACCACCTTATGTCGGCTTAACACACTTTCTTATGTCAAAGTAACCTTACATTGCATTGAACTAAGCTAAAAGAGATTACATGTATAGAAGCATGATATGAACATGGAAAGCTCTAAGGATCAAACTCGGCGTCATAACTCAAGGAAAGTAGGTCACGACGGGTTCACCTATAGACAAAACTTCTAGATTAGGAAAGAATGACAGTGTTCCAACCTATGACATCACCTTATGTCGGCTTAACACACTTTCTTATATCAAAGTAACCTTACATTGCATTAAACTAAGCTAAAAGAGATTACATGTGTAGAAGCATGATAAGAACATAGAAAACTCTAAAGATCAAACTCGGCTTCATAACTAAACGAAAGTAGCTTACGACAGGTTCACCTATAGAAAAAACTTCTAGATTAAGGAAAGAATGACCGTGTTCCAACCTTTGACACCAACTTATGTCAGCTTAACACACTTTACTATGTCATAGTAACCTTACATTGCATTGAACTAAGCTAAAAGAGATTACATGTGTAAAAGCATGATATCAACATAGAAAACTCTAAAGATCAAACTCGGCTTCATAACTCAACGAAAGTAGCTTACGACGGGTTCATCTATAGACAAACCTTCTAGATTAAGGAAAGAATGATCGTGTTCCAACCTTTGACACCACCTTATGTCAGCTTAACACACTTTCCTATGTCAAAGCAAACTTACATTGCATTGAAGTAAGCTAAAAGAGATTACATGTGTAGAAGTATGATATGAACATGGAAAGTTCTAAGGACCAAACTTGGCTTCATAACTCAATGAAAGTAGCTCACGACGGGTTCATCTATAGACAAAACTTTTAGTTTAAGGAAAGAATGACCGTGTTCCAACCTTTGACACCACCTTATGTCGGCTTAATACACTTTCCTATGTCAAAGTAACCTTACATTGCATTGAACTAAGCTAAAAGAGATTACATGTGTAAAAGCATGATATGAACATAGAAAACTCTAAAGATCAAACTCGGCTTCATAACTCAACGAAAGTAGCACACGACGGGTTCAACTATAGACAAAACTTCTAGATTAAGGAAAGAATGATCGTTTTCCAACCTATTACACCTCCTTATGTCGGCTTAACACACTTTTATATGTCAAAGTAACCTTACATTGCATTGAACTAAGCTAAAAGAGATTACATGTATAGAAGCATGACATGAACATAGAAAGCTCTAAGGATCAAACTCGGCGTCATAACTAAACGAAAGTAGGTCACGACGGGTTCACCTATAGAAAAAACTTCTAGATTAAGGAAAGAATGACCGTGTTCCAACCTTTGACACCACCTTATGTCGGCTTAACACACTTTACTATGTCAAAGTAACCTTACATTGCATTGAACTAAGCTAAAAGAGATTACATGTGTAAAAGCATGATATGAACATAGAAAACTCTAAAGATCAAACTCGGCTTCATAACTAAACGAAAGTAGCTTACGACGGGTTCAACTATAGACAAAACTTCTAGATTAAGGAAAGAATGACCGTTTTCCAACTAATGACACCTCCTTATGTCAGCTTAACACACTTTCATATGTCAATGTAACCATACATTCCATTGAACTAAGCTAAAAGAGATTACATGTGTAGAAGCATGATATGAACATGGAAAAGGCTTCATAACTCAACGAAAGTAGCTCACGACGGGTTCACCTATAGATAAAACTTCTAAACTAAGGAAAGAATGACTGTCAACCTATGACACCAACTTATGTCGGCTTAACACACTTTCTTATGTCAAAGTAACCTTACATTGCATTGAACTGAGCTAAAAGAAAGTACATGTATAAAAGCATGATATGAACATGGAAAGCTCTAAGGATCAAACTCGGCGTCGTAACTCAACGAAAGTAGCTCACGACGGGTTCACCTATGGACAAAACTTCTAGATTAGGAAAGAATGACCGTATTCCAACATTTGACACCACCTTATGTCGGCTTAACACACTTTCCTATGTCAAAGTAACCTTACATTGCATTGAATTAAGCTAAAAGAGATTACATGTGTAAAAGCATTATATGTACATAGAAAACTCTAAGGATCAAACTCGGCTTGATAACTCAACGAAAGTACCTCACGACGGGTTCACCTATAGACAAAACCTCTAGATTAAGGAGAGAATGACCGTGTTCCGACCTTTGACACCACCTTATGTCGGCTTAACACACTTTCTTATGTCAAAGTAACCTTACATTGCATTGAACTAAGCTAAAAGAGATTACATGTATAGAAGCATGATATGAACATGGAAAGCTCTAAGGATCAAACTCGGCGTCATAACTCAAGGAAAGTAGGTCACGACGGGTTCACCTATAGACAAAACTTCTAGATTAGGAAAGAATGACTGTTTTCAACCTATGACACCACCTTATCTCGGCATAACACACATTCTTATTTCCAAGTAACCTTACATTGCATTGAACTAAGCTAAAAGAGATTACATGTGTAGAATCATGATATGAACATAGAAAACTCTAAGGATCAAAGTCGGCTTCATAACTCAACGAAAGTAGCTCACGACGGGTTCATCTATAGATAAACCTTCTAGATTAAGGAAAGAATGACCGTGTTCCAACCTTTGACACCACCTTATGTCGGCTTAACACACTTTCCTATGTCAAAGCAAACTTACATTGCATTGAAGTAAGCTAAAAGAGATTACATGTGTAGAAGTATGATATGAACATGGAAAGCTCTAAGGACCAAACTTGGCTTCATAACTCAATGAAAGTAGCTCACGACGGGTTCATCTATAGACAAAACTTCTAGTTTAAGGAAAGAATGACCGTGTTCCAACCTTTGACACCACCTTATGTCGGCTTAACACCCTTTCCTATGTCAAAGTAACCTTACATTGCATTGAACTAAGCTAAAAAGAGATTAAATGTGTAGAAGCATGATTAAACATAGAAAACTCTAAGGATCAAACTCGGCTTTATAACTCAACGAAAGTAGCTCACGACGGGTTCACCTATAGACAAAACTTCTAGATTAGGAAAGAATGACTGTTTTCCAACCTATGACACCACCTTATCTCGGCATAACACACTTTCATATTTCAAAGTAACCTTACATTGCATTGAACTAAGCTAAAAGAGATTACATGTGTAGAAGCATTATATGTACATAGAAAACTCTAAGGATCAAACTCGGCTTGATAACTCAACGAAAGTACCTCACGACGGGTTCACCTATAGACAAAACCTCTAGATTAAGGAGAGAATGACCGTGTTCCAGCTTTTGACACCATCTTTTGTCGGCTTAACACACTTTCTTATGTCAAAGTAACCTTACATTGCATTGAACTAAGCTAAAAGAGATTACATGTGTAGAAGCATGATAAGAACATAGAAAACTCTAAAGATCAAACTCGGCTTCATAACTAAACGAAAGTAGCTTACGACAGGTTCACCTATAGAAAAAACTTCTAGATTAAGGAAAGAATGACCGTGTTCCAACCTTTGACACCAACTTATGTCGGCTTAACACACTTTACTATGTCAAAGTAACCTTACATTGCATTGAACTAAGCTAAAAGAGATTACATGTGTAAAAGCATGATATCAACATAGAAAACTCTAAAGATCAAACTCGGCTTCATAACTCAACGAAAGTAGCTTACGACAGGTTCAACTATAGACAAAACTTCTAGATTAAGGAAAGGATGACCGTTTTCCAACCTATGACACCTCCTTATGTCAGCTTAACACACTTTCATATGTCAAAGTAACCTTACATTGCATTGAAGTAAGCTAAAAGAGATTACATGTGTAGAAGTATGATTTGTTTATGGAAAGCTCTAAGGACCAAACTTGGCGTCATAACTCAACGAAAGTAGCTCACGACGGGTTCATCTATAGACAAACCTTCTAGATTAAGGAAAGAATGACCGTGTTCCAACCTTTGACACCACCTTATGTCGGCTTAACACATTTTCCTATGTCAAAGCAAACTTACATTGCATTGAAGTAAGCTAAAAGAGATTACATGTGTAGAAGTATGATATGAACATGGAAAGCTCTAAGGACCAAACTTGGCTTCATAACTCAATGAAAATAGCTCACGACGGGTTCATCTATAGACAAAACTTCTAGTTTAAGGAAAGAATGACCGTGTTCCAACCTTTGACACCACCTTATGTCGGCTTAACACACTTTCCTATGTCAAAGTAACCTTACATTGCATTGAACTAAGCTAAAAGAGATTACATGTGCAGAAGCATGATATGAACATAGAAAACTCAAAGGATCAAACTCGGCTTTATAACTCAACGAAAGTAGCTCACGACGGGTTCAACTATTGAAAAAACTTCTAGGTTAAGGAAAGAATGATCGTTTTCCAACCTATGACACCTCCTTATGTAGGCTTAACACACTTTTATATGTCAAAGTAACCTTACATTGCATTGAACTAAGCTCAAAGAGATTACATGTGTAGAAGCATGATATGAACATGGAAAGCTCTAAGGATCAACCTCGGCTTCATAACTCAACGAAAGTAGCTCACGACAGGTTCACCTATAGACAAAACTTCTAGATTAATCAAAGAATGACCGTCAACCTATGACACCACCTTATGTCGGCTTAACACACTTTCTTATTTCAAAGTAACCTTACATTTCATTGAACTAAGGTAAAAGAGATGACATGTGTAGAAGCATGATTTGAACACAGAAAACTCTAAGGATCAAAGTCGGCTTCATAACTCAACGAAAGTAGCTCACGACGGGTTCATCTATAGATAAACCTTCTAGATTAAGGAAAGAATGACCGTGTTCCAACCTTTGACACCACCTTATGTCGGCTTAACACACTTTCCTATGTCAAAGCAAACTTACATTGCATTGAAGTAAGCTAAAAGAGATTACATGTGTAGAAGTATGATATGAACATGGAAAGCTCTAAGGACCAAACTTGGCTTCATAACTCAATGAAAGTAGCTCACGACGGGTTCATCTATAGACAAAACTTCTAGTTTAAGGAAAGAATGACCGTGTTCCAACCTTTGACACCACCTTATGTCGGCTTAACACACTTTCCTATGTCAAAGTAACCTTACATTGCATTGAACTAAGCTAAAAAGAGATTAAATGTGTAGAAGCATGATATGAACATAGAAAACTCTAAGGATCAAACTCGGCTTTATAACTCAACGAAAGTAGCTCACGACGGGTTCACCTATAGACAAAACTTTTAGATTAGGAAAGAATGACTGTTTTCCAACCTATGACACCACCTTATCTCGGCATAACACACTTTCATATTTCAAAGTAACCTTACATTGCATTGAACTAAGCTAAAAGAGATTACATGTGTAGAAGCATTATATGTACATAGAAAACTCTAAGGATCAAACTCGGCTTGATAGCTCAACGAAAGTACCTCACGACGGGTTCACCTATATACAAAACTTCTAGATTAAAGAGAAAATGACCGTGTTCCAACTTTTGACACCACCTTATGTCGGCTTAACACACTTTCTTATGTCAAAGTAACCTTACATTGCATTGAACTAAGCTAAAAGAGATTACATGTGTAGAAGCATGATAAGAACATAGAAAACTCTAAAGATCAAACTCGGCTTCATAACTAAACGAAAGTAGCTTACGACAGGTTCACCTATAGAAAAAACTTCTAGATTAAGGAAAGAATGACCGTGTTCCAACCTTTGACACCAACTTATGTCGGCTTAACACACTTTACTATGTCAAAGTAACCTTACATTGCATTGAACTAAGCTAAAAGAGATTACATGTGTAAAAGCATGATATCAACATAGAAAACTCTAAAGATCAAACTCGGCTTCATAACTCAACGAAAGTAGCTTACGACAGGTTCAACTATAGACAAAACTTCTAGATTAAGGAAAGGATGACCGTTTTCCAACCTATGACACCTCCTTATGTCAGCTTAACACACTTTCATATGTCAAAGTAACCTTACATTGCATTGAAGTAAGCTAAAAGAGATTACATGTGTAGAAGTATGATTTGTTTATGGAAAGCTCTAAGGACCAAACTTGGCTTCATAACTCAACGAAAGTAGCTCACGACGGGTTCATCTATAGACAAACCTTCTAGATTAAGGAAAGAATAACCGTGTTCCAACCTTTGACACCACCTTATGTCGGCTTAACACACTTTCCTATGTCAAAGCAAACTTACATTGCATTGAAGTAAGCTAAAAGAGATTACATGTGTAGAAGTATGATATGAACATGGAAAGCTCTAAGGACCAAACTTGGCTTCATAACTCAATGAAAGTAGCTCACGACGGGTTCATCTATTGACAAAACTTCTAGTTTAAGGGAAGAATGACCGTGTTCCAACCTTTGACACCACCTTATGTCGGCTTAACACACTTTCCTATGTCAAAGTAACCTTACATTGCATTGAACTAAGCTAAAAGAGATTACATGTGTAGAAGCATGATATGAACATAGAAAACTTAAAGGATCAAACTCGGCTTTATAACTCAACTAAAGTAGCTCACGACGGGTTCAACTATTGAAAAAACTTCTAAATTAAGGAAAGAATGATCGTTTTCCAACCTATGACACCTCCTTATGTAGGCTTAACACATTTTTATATGTCAAAGTAACCTTACATTGCATTGAACTAAGCTCAAAGAGATTACATGTGTAGAAGCATGATATGAACATGGAAAGCTCTAAGGATCAACCTCGGCTTCATAACTCAACGAAAGTAGCTCACGACAGGTTCACCTATAGACAAAACTTCTAGATTAATCAAAGAATGACCGTCAACCTATGACACCACCTTATGTCGGCTTAACACACTTTCTTATTTCAAAGTAACCTTACATTTCATTGAACTAAGGTAAAAGAGATGACATGTGTAGAAGCATGATTTGAACACAGAAAACTCTAAGGATCAAAGTCAGCTTCATAACTCAACGAAAGTAGCTCACGACGGGTTCATCTATAGATAAACCTTCTAGATTAAGGAAAGAATGACCGTGTTCCAACCTTTGACACCACCTTATGTCGGCTTAACACACTTTCCTATGTCAAAGCAAACTTACATTGCATTGAAGTAAGCTAAAAGAGATTACATGTGTAGAAGTATGATATGAACATGGAAAGCTCTAAGGACCAAACTTGGCTTCATAACTCAATGAAAGTAGCTCACGACGGGTTCATCTATAGACAAAACTTCTAGTTTAAGAAAAGAATGACCATGTTCCAACCTTTGACACCACCTTATGTCGGCTTAACACACTTTCCTATGTCAAAGTAACCTTACATTGCATTGAACTAAGCTAAAAAGAGATTAAATGTGTAGAAGCATGATATGAACATAGAAAACTCTAAGGATCAAACTCGGCTTTATAACTCAACGAAAGTAGCTCACGACGGGTTCACCTATAGACAAAACTTTTAGATTAAGAAAGAATGACTGTTTTCCAACCTATGACACCACCTTATCTCAGCATAACACACTTTCATATTTCAAAGTAACCTTACATTGCATTGAACTAAGCTAAAAGAGATTACATGTGTAGAAGCATTATATGTACATAGAAAACTCTAAGGATCAAACTCGGCTTGATAACTCAACGAAAGTACCTCACGACGAGTTCACCTATAGACAAAACCTCTAGATTAAGGAGAGAATGACCGTGTTCCAACTTTTGACACCACCTTATGTCGGCTTAACACACTTTCTTATGTCAAAGTAACCTTACATTGCATTGAACTAAGCTAAAAGAGATTACATGTGTAGAAGCATGATATGAACATAGAAAACTCTAAGGATCAAACTCGGCTTGATAACTCAACGAAAGTACCTCACGACGGGTTCACCTATAGACAAAACCTCTAGATTAAGGAGAGAATGACCGTGTTCCAACTTTTGACACCACCTTATGTCGGCTTAACACACTTTACTATGTCAAAGTAACCTTACATTGCATTGAACTAAGCTAAAAGAGATTACATGTGTAAAAGCATGATATCAACATAGAAAACTCTAAAGATCAAACTCGGCTTCATAACTCAACGAAAGTAGCTTACGACAGGTTCAACTATAGACAAAACTTCTAGATTAAGGAAAGGATGACCGTTTTCCAACCTATGACACCTCCTTATGTCAGCTTAACACACTTTCATATGTCAAAGTAACTTTACATTGCATTGAAGTAAGCTAAAAGAGATTACATGTGTAGAAGTATGATTTGTTTATGGAAAGCTCTAAGGACCAAACTTGGCTTCATAACTCAACGAAAGTAGCTCACGACGGGTTCATCTATAGACAAACCTTCTAGATTAAGGAAAGAATGACCGTGTTCCAACCTTTGACACCACCTTATGTCGGCTTAACACACTTTCCTATGTCAAAGCAAACTTACATTGCATTGAAGTAAGCTAAAAGAGATTACATGTGTAGAAGTATGATATGAACATGGAAAGCTCTAAGGACCAAACTTGGCTTCATAACTCAATGAAAGTAGCTCACGACGGGTTCATCTATAGACAAAACTTCTAGTTTAAGGAAAGAATGACCGTGTTCCAACCTTTGACACCACCTTATGTCGGCTTAACACACTTTCCTATGTCAAAGTAACCTTACATTGCATTGAACTAAGCTAAAAGAGATTACATGTGTAGAAGCATGATATGAACATAGAAAACTCAAAGGATCAAACTCGGCTTCATAACTCAACGAAAGTAGCTCACGACGGGTTCAACTATTGAAAAAACTTCTAGATTAAGGAAAGAATGATCGTTTTCCAACCTATGACACCTCCTTATGTAGGCTTAACACACTTTTATATGTCAAAGTAACCTTACATTGCATTGAACTAAGCTCAAAGAGATTACATGTGTAGAAGCATGATATGAACATGGAAAGCTCTAAGGATCAACCTCGGCTTCATAACTCAACGAAAGTAGCTCACGACAGGTTCACCTATAGACAAAACTTCTAGATTAATCAAAGAATGACCGTCAACCTATGACACCACCTTATGTCGGCTTAACACACTTTCTTATTTCAAAGTAACCTTACATTTCATTGAACTAAGGTAAAAGAGATGACATGTGTAGAAGCATGATTTGAACACAGAAAACTCTAAGGATCAAAGTCGGCTTCATAACTCAACGAAAGTAGCTCACGACGGGTTCATCTATAGATAAACCTTCTAGATTAAGGAAAGAATGACCGTGTTCCAACCTTTGACACCACCTTATGTCGGCTTAACACACTTTCCTATGTCAAAGCAAACTTACATTGCATTGAAGTAAGCTAAAAGAGATTACATGTGTAGAAGTATGATATGAACATGGAAAGCTCTAAGGACCAAACTTGGCTTGATAACTCAATGAAAGTAGCTCACGACGGGTTCATCTATAGACAAAACTTCTAGTTTAAGGAAAGAATGACCGTGTTCCAACCTTTGACACCACCTTATGTCGGCTTAACACACTTTCCTATGTCAAAGTAACCTTACATTGCATTGAACTAAGCTAAAAGAGATTACATGTGTAGAAGCATGATATGAACATAGAAAACTCAAAGGATCAAACTCGGCTTTATAACTCAACGAAAGTAGCTCACGACGGGTTCAACTATTGAAAAAACTTCTAGATTAAGGAAAGAATGATCGTTTTCCAACCTATGACACCTCCTTATGTAGGCTTAACACACTTTTATATGTCAAAGTAACCTTACATTGCATTGAACTAAGCTAAAAGAGATTACATGTATAGAAGCATGACATGAACATGGAAAGCTCTAAGGATCAACCTCGGCTTCATAACTCAACGAAAGTAGCTCACGACAGGTTCACCTATAGAGAAAACTTCTAGATTAATCAAAGAATGACCGTCAACCTATGACACCACCTTATGTCGGCTTAACACACTTTCTTATTTCAAAGTAACCTTACATTTCATTGAACTAAGGTAAAAGAGATGACATGTGTAGAAGCATGATTTGAACACAGAAAACTCTAAGGATCAAAGTCGGCTTCATAACTCAACGAAAGTAGCTCACGACGGGTTCAACTATAGACAAAACTTCTAGATTTAAGGAAAGAATGACCGTGTTCCAACCTTTGACACCACCTTATGTCGGCTTAACACACTTTACTATGTCAAAGTAACCTTACATTGCATTGAACTAAGCTAAAAGAGATTACATGTGTAAAAGCATGATATGAACATAGAAAACTCTAAATATCAAACTCGGCTTCATAACTAAACGAAAGTAGCTTACGACGGGTTTAACTATAGAAAAAACTTCTAGATTAAGGAAAGAATGTCCGTTTTCCAACCTATGACACCTCCTTATGTCAGCTTAACACTTTCATATGTCAAAGTAACCTGACATTGCTCTGAACTAAGCTAAAAGAGATTACCTGTGTAGAAGCATGATATGAACATGGAAAACTCTAAGGATCAAACTCGGCTTCATAACTCAACGAAAGTAGCTCACGACAGGTTCACCTATAGACAAAACTTCTAGATTAAGGAAAAAATGACTGTCAACCTATGACACCACCTTATGTCGGCTTAACACACTTTCTTATGTCAAAGTAACCTTACATTGCATTGAACTAAGCTAAAAGAGATTACATGTATAGAAGCATGATATGAACATGGAAAGCTCTAAGGATCAAACTCGGCGTCATAACTCAACGAAAGTAGGTCACGACGGGTTCACCTATAGAAAAAACTTCTAAATTAAGGAAAGAATGACCGTGTTCCAACCTTTGACACCACCTTATGTTGGCTTAACACACTTTACTATGTCAAAGTAACCTTACATTGCATTGAACTAAGCTAAAAGAGATTACATGTGTAAAAGCATGATATGAATATAGAAAACTCTAAAGATCAAACTCGGCTTCATAACTCAACGAAAGTAGCACACGACGGGTTCAACTATAGACAAAACTTCTAGATTAAGGAAAGAATGATTGTTTTCCAACCTATTACACCTCCTTATGTCGGCTTAACACACTTTTATATGTCAAAGTAACCTTACATTGCATTGAACTAAGCTAAAAGAGATTACATGTATAGAAGCATGATATGAACATGGAAAGCTCTAAGGATCAAACTCGGCGTCATAACTCAACGAAAGTAGGTCACGACGGGTTCACCTATAGAAAAAACTTCTAGATTAAGGAAAGAATGACCGTGTTCCAACCTTTGACACCACCTTATGTTGGCTTAACAAACTTTACTATGTCAAAGTAACCTTACATTGCATTGAACTAAGCTAGAAGAGATTACATGTGTAAAAGCATGATATGAATATAGAAAACTCTAAAGATCAAACTCGGCTTCATAACTAAACGAAAGTAGCTTACGACGGGTTTAACTATAGAAAAAACTTCTAGATTAAGGAAAGAATGTCCGTTTTCCAACCTATGACACCTCCTTATGTCAGCTTAACACTTTCATATGTCAAAGTAACCTTACATTGCATTGAACTAAGCTAAAAGAGATTACCTGTGTAGAAGCATGATATGAACATGGAAAACTCTAAGGATCAAACTCGGCTTCATAACTCAACGAAAGTAGCTCACGACAGGTTCACCTATAGACAAAACTTCTAGATTAAGGAAAAAATGACTGTCAACCTATGACACCACCTTATGTCGGCTTAACACACTTTCTTATGTCAAAGTAACCTTACATTGCATTGAAGTAAGCTAAAAGAGATTACATGTATAGAAGCATGATATGAACATGGAAAGCTCTAAGGATCAAACTCGGCGTCATAACTCAACGAAAGTAGGTCACGACGGGTTCACCTATAGAAAAAACTTCTAGATTAAGGAAAGAATGACCGTGTTCCAACTTTTGACACCACCTTATGTCGGCTTAACACACTTTCTTATGTCAAAGTAACCTTACATTGCATTGAACTAAGCTAAAAGAGATTACATGTGTAGAAGCATGATAAGAACATAGAAAACTCTAAAGATCAAACTCAGCTTCATAACTAAACGAAAGTAGCTTACGACAGGTTCACCTATAGAAAAAAATTCTAGATTAAGGAAAGAATGACCGTGTTCCAACCTTTGACACCAACTTATGTCGGCTTAACACACTTTACTATGTCAAAGTAACCTTACATTGCATTGAACTAAGCTAAAAGAGATTACATGTGTAAAAGCATGATATCAACATAGAAAACTCTAAAGATCAAACTCGGCTTCATAACTCAACGAAGGTAGCTTACGACAGGTTCAACTATAGACAAAACTTCTAGATTAAGGAAAGAATGACCGTTTTCCAACCTATGACACCTCCTTATGTCAGCTTAACACACTTTCATATGTCAAAGTAACCTTACATTGCATTGAAGTAAGCTAAAAGAGATTACATGTGTAGAAGTATGATATGTTTATGGAAAGCTCTAAGGACCAAACTTGGCTTCATAACTCAACGAAAGTAGCTCATGACGGGTTCATCTATAGACAAACCTTCTAGATTAAGGAAAGAATGACCGTGTTCCAACCTTTGACACCACCTTATGTCGGCTTAACACACTTTCCTATGTCAAAACAAACTTACATTGCATTGAAGTAAGCTAAAAGAGATTACATGTGTAGAAGTATGATATGAACATGGAAAGCTCTAAGGACCAAACTTGGCTTCATAACTCAATGAAAGTAGCTCACGACGGGTTCATCTATAGACAAAACTTCTAGTTTAAGGAAAGAATGACCGTGTTCCAACCTTTGACACCACCTTATGTCGACTTAACACACTTTCCTATGTCAAAGTAACCTTACATTGCATTGAACTAAGCTAAAAGAGATTACATGTGTAGAAGCATGATATGAACATAGAAAACTCAAAGGATCAAACTCGGCTTTATAACTCAACGAAAGTAGCTCACGACGGGTTCAACTATTGAAAAAACTTCTAGATTAAGGAAAGAATGATCGTTTTCCAACCTATGACACCTCCTTATGTAGGCTTAACACACTTTTATATGTCAAAGTAACCTTACATTGCATTGAACTAAGCTCAAAGAGATTACATGTGTAGAAGCATGATATGAACATGGAAAGCTCTAAGGATCAACCTCGGCTTCATAACTCAACGAAAGTAGCTCACGACAGGTTCACCTATAGACAAAACTTCTAGATTAATCAAAGAATGACCGTCAACCTATGACACCACCTTATGTCGGCTTAACACACTTTCTTATTTCAAAGTAACCTTACATTTCATTGAACTAAGGTAAAAGAGATGACATGTGTAGAAGCATGATTTAAACACAGAAAACTCTAAGGATCAAAGTCGGCTTCATAACTCAACGAAAGTAGCTCACGACGGGTTCATCTATAGATAAACCTTCTAGATTAAGGAAAGAATGACCGTGTTCCAACCTTTGACACCACCTTATGTCGGCTTAACACACTTTCCTATGTCAAAGCAAACTTACATTGCATTGAAGTAAGCTAAAAGAGATTACATGTGTAGAAGTATGATATGAACATGGAAAGCTCTAATGACCAAACTTGGCTTCATAACTCAATGAAAGTAGCTCACGACGGGTTCATCTATAGACAAAACTTCTAGTTTAAGGAAAGAATGACCGTGTTCCAACCTTTGACACCACCTTATGTCGGCTTAACACACTTTCCTATGTCAAAGTAACCTTACATTGCATTGAACTAAGCTAAAAAGAGATTAAATGTGTAGAAGCATGATATGAACATAGAAAACTCTAAGGATCAAACTCGGCTTTATAACTCAACGAAAGTAGCTCACGACGGGTTCACCTATAGACAAAACTTCTATATTAGGAAAGAATGCCTGTTTTCCAACCTATGACACCACCTTATCTCGGCATAACACACTTTCATATTTCAAAGTAACCTTACATTGCATTGAACTAAGCTAAAAGAGATTACATGTGTAGAAGCATTATATGTACATAGAAAACTCTAAGGATCAAACTCGGCTTGATAACTCAACGAAAGTACCTCACGACGGGTTCACCTATAGACAAAACCTCTAGATTAAGGAGAGAATGACCGTGTTCCAACTTTTGACACCACCTTATGTCGGCTTAACACACTTTCTTATGTCAAAGTAACCTTACATTGCATTGAACTAAGCTAAAAGAGATTACATGTGTAGAAGCATGATAAGAACATAGAAAACTCTAAAGATCAAACTCAGCTTCATAACTAAACGAAAGTAGCTTACGACAGGTTCACCTATAGAAAAAACTTCTAGATTAAGGAAAGAATGACCGTGTTCCAACCTTTGACACCAACTTATGTCAGCTTAACACACTTTACTATGTCAAAGTAACCTTACATTGCATTGAACTAAGCTAAAAGAGATTACATGTGTAAAAGCATGATATCAACATAGAAAACTCTAAAGATCAAACTCGGCTTCATAACTCAACGAAGGTAGCTTACGACAGGTTCAACTATAGACAAAACTTCTAGATTAAGGAAAGGATGACCGTTTTCCAACCTATGACACCTCCTTATGTCAGCTTCACACACTTTCATATGTCAAAGTAACCTTACATTGCATTGAAGTAAGCTAAAAGAGATTACATGTGTAGAAGTATGATATGTTTATGGAAAGCTCTAAGGACCAAACTTGGCTTCATAACTCAACGAAAGTAGCTCACGACGGGTTCATCTATAGACAAACCTTCTAGATTAAGGAAAGAATGACCGTGTTCCAACCTTTGACACCACCTTATGTCGGCTTAACACACTTTCCTATGTTAAAGCAAACTTACATTGCATTGAAGTAAGCTAAAAGAGATTACATGTGTAGAAGTATGATATGAACATGGAAAGCTCTAAGGACCAAACTTGGCTTCATAACTCAATGAAAGTAGCTCACGACGGGTTCATCTATAGACAAAACTTCTAGTTTAAGGAAAGAATGACCGTGTTCCAACCTTTGACACCACCTTATGTCGGCTTAACACACTTTCCTATGTCAAAGTAACCTTACATTGCATTGAACTAAGCTAGAAGAGATTACATGTGTAAAAGCATGATATGAATATAGAAAACTCTAAAGATCAAACTCGGCTTCATAACTCAACGAAAGTAGCACACGACGGGTTCAACTATAGACAAAACTTCTAGATTAAGGAAAGAATGATTGTTTTCCAACCTGTTACACCTCCTTATGTCAGCTTAACACTTTCATATGTCAAAGTAACCTTACATTGCATTGAACTAAGCTAAAAGAGATTACCTGTGTAGAAGCATGATATGAACATGGAAAACTCTAAGGATCAAACTCGGCTTCATAACTCAACGAAAGTAGGTCACGACGGGTTCACCTATAGAAAAAACTTCTAGATTAAGAAAAGAATGACCGTGTTCCAACCTTTGACACCACCTTATGTTGGCTTAACACACTTTACTATGTCAAAGTAACCTTACATTGCATTGAACTAAGCTAAAAGAGATTACATGTGTAAAAGCATGATATGAATATAGAAAACTCTAAAGATCAAACTCGGCTTCATAACTCAACGAAAGTAGCACACGACGGGTTCAACTATAGACAAAACTTCTAGATTAAGGAAAGAATGATTGTTTTCCAACCTATTACACCTCCTTATGTCGGCTTAACACACTTTTATATGTCAAAGTAACCTTACATTGCATTGAACTAAGCTAAAAGAGATTACATGTATAGAAGCATGATATGAACATGGAAAGCTCTAAGGATCAAACTCGGCGTCATAACTCAACGAAAGTAGGTCACGACGGGTTCACCTATAGAAAAAACTTCTAGATTAAGGAAAGAATGACCGTGTTCCAACCTTTGACACCACCTTATGTTGGCTTAACACACTTTACTATGTCAAAGTAACCTTACATTGCATTGAACTAAGCTAGAAGAGATTACATGTGTAAAAGCATGATATGAATATAGAAAACTCTAAAGATCAAACTCGGCTTCATAACTAAACGAAAGTAGCTTACGACGGGTTTAACTATAGAAAAAACTTCTAGATTAAGGAAAGAATGTCCGTTTTCCAACCTATGACACCTCCTTATGTTAGCTTAACACTTTCATATGTCAAAGTAACCTTACATTGCATTGAACTAAGCTAAAAGAGATTACCTGTGTAGAAGCATGATATGAACATGGAAAACTCTAAGGATCAAACTCGGCTTCATAACTCAACGAAAGTAGCTCACGACAGGTTCACCTATAGACAAAACTTCTAGATTAAGGAAAAAATGACTGTCAACCTATGACACCACCTTATGTCGGCTTAACACACTTTCTTATGTCAAAGTAACCTTACATTGCATTGAACTAAGCTAAAAGAGATTACATGTATAGAAGCATGATATGAACATGGAAAGCTCTAAGGATCAAACTCGGCGTCATAACTCAACGAAAGTAGGTCACGACGGGTTCACCTATAGAAAAAACTTCTAGATTAAGGAAAGAATGACCGTGTTCCAACCTTTGACACCACCTTATGTTGGCTTAACACACTTTACTATGTCAAAGTAACCTTACATTGCATTGAACTAAGCTAAAAGAGATTACATGTGTAAAAGCATGATATGAATATAGAAAACTCTAAAGATCAAACTCGGCTTCATAACTCAACGAAAGTAGCACACGACGGGTTCAACTATAGACAAAACTTCTAGATTAAGGAAAGAATGATTGTTTTCCAACCTATTACACCTCCTTATGTCGGCTTAACACACTTTTATATGTCAAAGTAACCTTACATTGCATTGAACTAAGCTAAAAGAGATTACATGTATAGAAGCATGATATGAACATGGAAAGCTCTAAGGATCAAACTCGGCGTCATAACTCAACGAAAGTAGGTCACGACGGGTTCACCTATAGAAAAAACTTCTAGATTAAGGAAAGAATGACCGTGTTCCAACCTTTGACACCACCTTATGTTGGCTTAACACACTTTACTATGTCAAAGTAACCTTACATTGCATTGAACTAAGCTAGAAGAGATTACATGTGTAAAAGCATGATATGAATATAGAAAACTCTAAAGATCAAACTCGGCTTCATAACTAAACGAAAGTAGCTTACGACGGGTTTAACTATAGAAAAAACTTCTAGATTAAGGAAAGAATGTCCGTTTTCCAACCTATGACACCTCCTTATGTCAGCTTAACACTTTCATATGTCAAAGTAACCTTACATTGCATTGAACTAAGCTAAAAGAGATTACCTGTGTAGAAGCATGATATTAACATGGAAAACTCTAAGGATCAAACTCGGCTTCATAACTCAACGAAAGTAGCTCACGACAGGTTCACCTATAGACAAAACTTCTAGATTAAGGAAAAAATGACTGTCAACCTATGACACCACCTTATGTCGGCTTAACACACTTTCTTATGTCAAAGTAACCTTACATTGCATTGAACTAAGCTAAAAGAGATTACATGTATAGAAGCATGATATGAACATGGAAAGCTCTAAGGATCAAACTCGGCGTCATAACTCAACGAAAGTAGGTCACGACGGGTTCACCTATAGAAAAAACTTCTAGATTAAGGAAAGAATGACCGTGTTCCAACCTTTGACACCACCTTATGTTGGCTTAACACACTTTACTATGTCAAAGTAACCTTACATTGCATTGAACTAAGCTAGAAGAGATTACATGTGTAAAAGCATGATATGAATATAGAAAACTCTAAAGATCAAACTCGGCTTCATAACTAAACGAAAGTAGCTTACGACGGGTTTAACTATAGAAAAAACTTCTAGATTAAGGAAAGAATGATTGTTTTCCAACCTGTTACACCTCCTTATGTCAGCTTAACACTTTCATATGTCAAAGTAACCTTACATTGCATTGAACTAAGCTAAAAGAGATTACCTGTGTAGAAGCATGATATGAACATGGAAAACTCTAAGGATCAAACTCGGCTTCATAACTCAACGAAAGTAGCTCACGACAGGTTCACCTATAGACAAAACTTCTAGATTAAGGCAAAAATGACTGTCAACCTATGACACCACCTTATGTCGGCTTAACACACTTTCTTATGTCAAAGTAACCTTACATTGCATTGAACTAAGCTAAAAGAGATTACATGTATAGAAGCATGATATGAACATGGAAAGCTCTAAGGATCAAACTCGGCGTCATAACTCAACGAAAGTAGGTCACGACGGGTTCACCTATAGAAAAAACTTCTAGATTAAGGAAAGAATGACCGTGTTCCAACCTTTGACACCACCTTATGTTGGCTTAACACACTTTACTCTGTCAAAGTAACCTTACATTGCATTGAACTAAGCTAGAAGAGATTACATGTGTAAAAGCATGATATGAATATAGAAAACTCTAAAGATCAAACTCGGCTTCATAACTCAACGAAAGTAGCACACGACGGGTTCAACTAGAGACAAAACTTCTAGATTAAGGAAAGAATGATTGTTTTCCAACCTGTTACACCTCCTTATGTCGGCTTAACACACTTTTATATGTCAAAGTAACCTTACATTGCATTGAACTAAGCTAAAAGAGATTACATGTATAGAAGCATGATATGAACATGGAAAGCTCTAACGATCAAACTCGGCTTCATAACTCAACGAAAGTAGGTCACGACGGGTTCACCTATAGAAAAAACTTCTAGATTAAGGAAAGAATGACCGTGTTCCAACCTTTGACACCACCTTATGTCGGCTTAACACACTTTACTATGTCAAAGTAACCTTACATTGCATTGAACTAAGCTAAAAGAGATTACATGTTTAAAAGCATGATATCAACATAGAAAACTCTAAAGATCAAACTCGGCTTCATAACTAAACGAAAGTAGCTTACGACGGGTTCAACTATAGACAAAACTTCTAGACTAAGGAAAGAATGACTGTCAACCTATGACACCAACTTATATCGGCTTAACACACTTTCTTATGTCAAAGTAACCTTACATTGCATTGAACTGAGCTAAACGAGATAACATGTATAAAAGCATGATATGAACATGGAAAGCTCTAAGGATCAAACTCGGCGTCATAATTCAACGAAAGTAGCTCACGACGGGTTCACCTATGGACAAAACTTCTAGATTAGGAAAGAATGACCGTATTCCAACCTTTGACACCACCTTATGTCGGCTTAACACACTTTCCTATTTTAAAGTAACCTTACATTGCATTGAACTAAAGTAAAAGAGATTACATGTGTAGAAGCATTATATGTACATAGAAAACTCTAAGGATCAAACTCGGCTTGATAACTCAACGAAAGTACCTCACGACGGGTTCACCTATAGACAAAACCTCTAGATTAAGGAGAGAATGACCGTGTTCTGACCTTTGACACCACCTTATGTCGGCTTAACACACTTTCTTATGTCAAAGTAACCTTACATTGCATTGAACTAAGCTAAAAGAGATTACATGTATAGAAGCATGATATGAACATGGAAAGCTCTAAGGATCAAACTCGGCGTCATAACTCAAGGAAAGTAAGTCGCGACGGGTTCACCTATAGAAAAAACTTCTAGATTAAGGAAAGAATGACCGTGTTCCAACCTTTGACACCACCTTATGTCGGCTTAACACACTTTACTATGTCAAAGTAACCTTACATTGCATTGAACTAAGCTAAAAGAGATTACATGTGTAAAAGCATGATATCAACATAGAAAACTCTAAGGATCAAACTCGGCGTCATAACTCAATGAAAGTAGCTCACGACGGGTTCACCTATGGACAAAACTTCTAGATTAGGAAAGAATGACCGTATTCCAACCTTTGACACCACCTTATGTCGGCTTAACACACTTTCCTATTTCAAAGTAACCTTACATTGCATTGAACTAAGGTAAAAGAGATTACATGTGTAGAAG